>JAZDUA010000002.1:11595000-12797077 GCA_038098605.1 Gryllus longicercus | reverse complement strand
TCTTTCTTCTCTTCTTCTTTCTTCTCTTTCTTTCTTCTCTTCTCTCTTCTTCTTTTCTTCTTCTTTCTCTTCTTCTTCTTCTTCTCTTTCTTCTTTTCCTTATTCTTCTCTTCTTCTTATCTTCTTCTTCTTCTTCTTTCTTCTTCTTATCTTCTTCTTCTTCATTCCTTCTTTTCTTCTTTCTTTGCTTCTTCTTCTTCTTCTTCTCTTCTTCTTCTTCTCTTCTTCTTCTTCTTCTTCTTCTTCTTCTTCTTCTTCTTCTTCTTCTTCTTCTTCTTCTTCTTCTTCTTCTTTCTTCTTCTTCTTTTTTTCTTCTTCTTCTTCCTTCTTCTTCTTCTTTCTTCTTCTTCTCTTCTTCTCTTCTTCTTCTTTTCTTCTTCTTCTTCTTCTTCTCTTCTTCTTCTTCTTCTCTCTCTTCTTCTTTCTTCTTCTTCTTCTTCTTCTTTCTTCTTCTTCTTCTCTTCTTCTTCTTCTTCTTCTCTTCTTCTTCTTCTTCTTCTCTTCTTCTTCTTCTTATTCTTCTTTCTTCTTCTTCTTCTTTTCTTCTTCTTTTCTTCTCTTCTTCTTCTTCTCTTCTTCTTCTTCTCTTTCTTCTTTTCTTCTTCTTCTTCTTCTTCTTCTTTTTCTTCTTCTTCTTCTTCTTCTTCATCTTCTTCTTCTTCTTCTTCTTCTTCATCATCTTCTTCATCTTCTTCTTCATCTTCTTCTTCTTCTTCTTCTTCTGCTTCTGCTTCTTCTTCTAAGAAATTATTTTGTATGTTATATTCAGAACGGTAATGCTTCTATAATTATCACATTCTTTTTGTGTCTCCTTTTTGGTAAATTGGACATATAATTCCTTCTAACCATTCCTCAGGTATTTGCTCATATATCCATTTTTTTTAAAAATCTGATTATGAATTCACTCTATTAATATGTTCCCTCCAACTTTTAGCAGTTCAGCTGTGGTATTATCTGAAACTGAGTTTTATCTCTTTTCATTTTCTTCATTACTTCTGTTGCTTCTTTCTGTATGGGCATATATTGGTCTATATCTCGCTCTTCAATTGTTCTGCATTTTCCTGATTAGGTTCAATAGAACCTACTTGTTTATTAAAAAGGTCTTGGTAGGCAGCTATGGCAGCTTGGTAGTAGGTAGATAGCATCTACATCATTAAAATATCCTCTTTCTCAGTTACAAGATTTCCTTGTAAATCTCTATAGCCTCCAATGTGTCCTGATGGTTTAGTTTTTTTTAAAATATCTTTATAAAATTTCCAGTATTATTCTTTTTCCTTGTTTTTTCTATTTCTGTCAATCTTATTTGAACCATAATCTGTTCATTTTCTTTGGCAGAGTTTCTGATGTCTTTTTTCCTTAATGTTATATTATTCCAAATATTCCTCAAGTTTTTGTATTAGAGTTTTAGTTCACTTTTTTCTTATCCCTAGCTGATTTGTACATTCCTTCATCCTGCTATTGGTTTCTTCTTCTCCTTCTCTTCTCTCTTCCAAAGGCCTCATCGGCAGCCTCTACTACGTTTACTTTTTATAATTTTTCCATTCTCCTACATTCACTTCTCTAGGTATCTACTAGTTTCTGATTTAGTGCATTCTGATATTCTTTGTATTTGTTAAGTGCTGTGAATTCTGTTTATTCCATCTGCATTTATTAGATTTAGGAAATATTTGGTTTGCCAGTTTCTGTTTTCACTATTGTTTTAAGAAGGAAGTGATCTCTCTCACAATTCGGTCCTCTCATTAAGCAGACATCTTGTATCAGTCCCAAGTGTCTCCAATTGACCAATACATGATCCATTTGATTAACTGTAGCTCAGTCAGGGAACCCCTATGTGCCTTTATGTACTGATTTGTGTTGGAATTGCGTACTTGCCACTATTAGATTATTAGTTATTGCAAACTTGGCCAAATAATCACCATTATTATTAGTGTTTTGTGTATGGTGAATTTTCCTACTATTTCCTTATATCTTTCCTCAAGCCCTAGTTATGCATTAAACTCTCGAAGGACAATCATAATATCATGTTTTGGAGTTCTGTCAATTATACGAATATCTTGCAACTCTTCGTAACAGTGTTTCTTTTGACTTCTTCGTTGTCTTCTATAGGCGCATAAGATTTATAAGGCTCAAGTTATAAAACTTTCCTTTTAATTCACAGAGTACATAGATTTTTATTATAAGGTTCAAAACCTAGTATAGATTTCTCAATTTCTCTTCCATTACTAGAAATCCAGGGAGCCAAAGGTTGACCACAGTCCTGGTGGGGTGGAAAGATGCCCTTAGTCTCACGCCATTAACTATCAGTAAATGCCCCCTGTAATGGAGTATCCCGACAGAAGAGCTAGGAGATAGGCAAGCAAGAACGGGATATGGTTGGCCAGCCCTGTCTCTCCTCCTCCTTGTGGTGACCCCTGGGCAATGCTTGCTGGAGTGAGAGTCGAGTGAGAAGTGAAAGAAGAAGGGCGAAGGCGAGTCTCCGGTGCGTAGCATGAGCACTGGGGAAGGAAAGCCCCATTAGAAAACCGAGGGGCAGGAGGGGCTCTGTAGGCGCAATGAAGCCAGTCCTCCTAATGGAGACAACCCTGACAAAAAAAACGAGAACAAACAAACAGGTCCTCTAAGGTGACGAGTTTAGATCTAGGCCAGCACCATATTTCTGGAAAACGTAACTGCTCGTAAGTTTCAAAGGATAGAAGCCCGTCTCCACTATAAGACGAACGAGGCATGTTAAAAGGGCGAATGAATCGTGGAATGTCGCCACAATGTTGCAGCCATGAAGATTGCAGGAGATAGCAGAAGCGATAATGCAAACGAAGATAGGAGTTACAGCATTACGAAATACAAGAAATTAGAAAGGAATGGGGAAAATAAAGAAAGCGAATATTCTATTTACTATAGCTGGGCTGCAATAGTGAAAAACTGACCAAAGAGGAACTGGATTTATAGTCATGAAAAATATATCGGATATTAATTTCCCTCATTTTTTACTACGTTGGTCACTGAATTAGGTAATTTTACATTACTTCCAATAAGAATTCAAACATTTTTATTCCCTACTTAAGAGAAGACATTGAAAAACACTTAAAATATTTTGAATTTTACTTTCTTGCCTTATTTCATACGAAGAGAAAAGTATTGTAATCATGCGCCGGGAAAATGGATTATTTTTTGACAGAAACACTGATTTCCAGGCCCTGGTTACGAAAAAGTGGATAGATCTTGTTCCTATGTGTATTAAATTACTTCTAACATGCTGCGGCAGTTTTGTGGGTCCTTTATTCCGAAAAATCAATTGATGGCAAGATCTACCTGTCCTTCCGTCCATGGTCACGCTAGCACATAAACCGTTCATACAACTATCTCCAAAATTAATATTTCCACAAACTCTTTAAAGGAACTCGTGACTCTGAGTTTCAAACAGAAATTTTAGACTCGGGAGTATTGTACATGAAACCTCAAAATACATTTTCAAGATTGTTTTAAAAATGGCTCCAAATTTTTAAATTATACTTTGTTCTTGGATAACGTAAAGAATGCTTAAGAAAATGGTCCAGGTCTCATTTTCATTGAAATCCCTGTCTTTTTCAAAAATTAATTTTAGCCAGGTATTAGTATAATGCCTTATTTTTACGTGGTGAGATTCGAGGAATCAGACCTGCTCTTCCGTCTGAACCCGCAAATTTCGCTACGCTCCATTAGCGGAAAAAGAAGGTATTGCTTGGGCGACGAAACCTGCAATTATAATTAAGCTCACAGGCTTCTTTTAGGCTTGAGGACCTTTTATAATCAGTAAATCCACAACAGGAAATAGCCGGCTACTTCTCCTCTGAAAAGAAGACGTACGCAGGATTTTTCACCCTTCATCACGGCTTCGACCTGCTTTAAACCTGGAAACTTAGATACAACAACAGAGAGTTTCCGGGCTACCAGTCCGGAAACTCTTTGCCATTGACTCTGGACGTGAAATCCTACGATATTAGATACAACAGCGGATAAGCCAACCTTTACACCACCGAACCCCCAAATTACGGTAGTTCAATTTTTCTCCCAGCATCTTCTACAACTATAATATTAAAAGTAGAGATTTTTTCTTAATGAAATCTGTTTATAAATATAGATCTTGAAATAACGTCGTGTACACTGTAGAAATAGATTTTTGCGTAACTTTGCTTTTTTGCGATTTTTAAACAATTTTACCCAAAAATAATTCCAATTTTTTCTGCATTTTTTCCCTTGCATTTCCACCTGAAGTTAATTGCAATTTGAAAAAAAAAAAAAGTGGTGATAAAATAGCGCGTCCATTCTCCGTCATTGTTGGTTATTTAATACCATTTATACCGCAATTTCTCTCCGATTATTTTTTGTGAAACTCATTTGAAATCGTAGAACTTTTGGTGCGAAAAATAAGCAGTATGCGAGTGCGAGAAAGTGAAATAATATGTAAATATAATATTGTAATATTCTACTAAGGTATTTAGAAGTATTCGTTTTTATTACCGTAATCGAGAAGCAGCCGTCATTACCGCTTTCTGTTATCTGTGCGGTGTTACAACAATGGGTTAAGATTAATTTATAAACATATAATAAACCCTCCAATGTAAGAAATGAACAAAGAAATATGAAATAATATACACATTGTAACTTAGCATCCTCAAAACACTTCTACAATTACTATCAAGAAGCGCAGGATTTTCAGAGTGTGGTGTGTGACTTTGACGCCCAATTACTCCGAAAATATTCTTATTTTCGAAAAATTCAACATGGCCTTAATTGAAAATCTGTTTTTGATTAACACATTTCATTAAGAGAAACATTATATTTTCATAATTGTAGTTGTAGGAAATTATGAAAAAATGTTGAATTTTTTCAATTGCCGAAAAATCAGGTTTTCAACCAACATGAAACTGCACCATTTTCTTGAACGTCCTTCACACTATCCACTAAAAAAATCATCAAAAACAATGAAGCCGTTTTGGAGAAAAAATATGTTTGAACAGAAATTAAAAATCGCCAATATTTCACGTAAAGTTACGCGAAAAATACTCAAATTTTCGAAAAATTGTACTTGACCTTATTTCAAAGTCTATCTTAAGGTACACATTTTATTATGGGAAATAATGTTAGATAGCGTAAAGGACGGTTAAGAGAATGGTGCAGGTCTCATGTTCGTTAATATCCATGATTTTTCGAAAATTTTAGAAAGCTAAATTTTGTTCGTCTACCTACAACTACAATTGTGGAGACACAAATTCTTTTCTTAATGAAATATCTTCATCCAAAACATTTGATTTGAAATAAGGTTATGTTGAAGTTTTCGAAAATATTAGTATTTTTTGCGAAATTTGGCGTCAAAGAGTCGCTCGCTGCGTGAACATAATGAATGGTGATTTCAGGCACTTGGATGTTAGGTAAGTTAGAATTTGTATATGATTTCTTTGTTCGTTACTTACAGGTCAATCCATTTTAAGTGATCCTGAATTTAACAAGTTCCATCATCTTGGGAAAAAAAGACCAAAAATTTCCGAATGTTTTGGCTGTTGGAAAACATCTTTATTTTTTTATTGCTCCTGGTTTACATATGGCCGCCATTTCTGTTTTAAGCCGTGCAGCATTTTTCGCGTTTGTAGATTTATTATTTTCTAAATTACGCAGCTCTTGGTTGTTCTAGCATAAAAAGCATTGGATTCAATATACTCTGTCCTATTATTCGAAATATTATTTACCTATGTTTTATTTGGAAAATAATTGCCATCAAACCTATGAAACACGAATTTCTATTTTCAGAGAGTAATCTCTCAAAAGAGGAATAGAATAACAGCCTTAATTGTTTTCTGTTCTTTTACACATAACAGTATAGTTACGTTTTGTAAAATATAATTGATAAATAACATATCACTTCAAAATTACATCTCAAAAATCCAAATGGAATTTTTGATTTTTTCCAAATTTTCAACTGCCGTATCATAGCAGGAAAAATAATAGAAACGATTAAATATTTTATTTCACCATTCAAACTTCCAAAATGTCAAATTTCCATCTGTTGGGGAACCAGATAAAAATCTGCCCCCATTCCCCTTGAGGATGCGTTCTGCCAATAGTAATTATATTATTTTGAAGCTATTTTAAACTGAAATCAGTCTGATTAGGTTTCCTGACTTGAAAATACAATTGAAATTGATTTAATATAATTAATTATACTTTATTATTAATAAACATAAAGGTGGCATAATATAAATAATTTTCAATGTTACAAGTATTTTACTTTAAAACAAACGTAATACTTCACATCTATGTTTGTATTTGAAAATATGGTCATCTTAATGTTAAAAGCTGAATTGGCTAATATAAAAATTGTTTATAAAATATAACAAAATTGAGCATTTTGTTATTTTTTCGTGTTTAAATTTGCCATTATTATTTTTGTAAAGATGCAGACAGCCGCCATTTGTAAACCAGGTACAATAAGAAAAATTGAACATCAAAAACATAAGGAAATTTATGTACAAAATATGAATTTTTTTCGTCCAGTGCTGGATCACTTAAAATTAAAATGTATTGACCCTTACATTCAGGCTTTTGTTGTGTGTGTACAAATTTCTTTTAGAAATGATTTAAAATCTATTTTATAATTCACATTTATTGTCCATGTTGCAGGGAATGTATTTGCATTTTCAGTGTATTGATGCATATTTCTTTCAAGCAATATGCAATCCTAAATTAAAATTAGTCCAATTAAGTTTTCTGTCTTAAAAATACAATTTAAATGTAGTATGAAAGAAAAATTGCTAGCTTTTATGGAACACAGCAATGGCATTTCGCACTGCGAGAAGCTGAAGTTCTGTGAATTGTATGTCTCATTGTTGGGACATGATGTAGCTGTTTGAAAAGCAGTAACAACTGTCTAATTTGTGTTGATATTTGCTTAAAAGTATTTAATTTTCACACCAAATGTTCTTCGATTTGTAATGAGTTTTACAAAAACATGAGGACTGAAATGTGTTAATTTGGAGAGAAATTGTGGTATAAATAGTATTACCTAAAAATTACTAATGGCAAGAAGTACATTCTATTTAGCACCACTAGTTATTGTTAGTCAGACCAATCTTTGCTACAGTTGTATGGTCCCAACACTTGAATGTCCATTGTACTAGGATGGAGTCAATTCAGACAAAATTTTCAGAATTACACCAAGCATGACTTTATCTGCCCCATTTGTTGAACATGAGTACTGTTTGTTATATTGTGACAATTGAATTATCATTGTATCACTTTTGTAGCTTGATGGTTAATGATGAAGAGAAGGTGGTTGTCAATTGATCATTAATGCCACTCATAAACTTGCCCGTTATTTATTTTTTGACCAGTGTTTATTCAGTTCACATGACTTGTTTTATTTTCAGTTCTCAGCACTCAAGTTTAGAAACCCAGCATCTCATTAAATCTTGCCAGGAAGCTAGTACTGTTGCCCTTCAGTTAACAAGAACAGATGAAAAGACCATAACTCATCAAGTAAATGTTGCTTATTGCATTTTTGGAGATAATTGTGATAATTTATGAGGTCAGGCACATAATTGAATTTAAAATGTCTGGGCATGTTTTTCAGCATATTGATTGCTTGCTGAGAGAAGTGGAAATTTTAGCAGAGTCTTCATTATGTGTTCCTCGATATTTCTTCCAAATCCTTCAGTCTACTAGTGTGAAGGTATTTTTTCATCTTGTGTTTTGTTCTTTTGTTTGGAAGTAATGGTAAATAACTCTTCAATGTGATATATGTTCATTGTTTTGGAGAAAAAAGGGTATTTGTTTTGTGAAACTGAAGTTATTTTTAGGCTATGATAACATTTCACTTAATAAATAATGCATAAGTTAAGCTCCACTTGTCTCTTAAACACATTGTAAGCTGATTAATTCATTTCAGTTGGCCATCTCTCCCCAACCTCGAGTTCTTGGTGAGGCTATTAGCGTGCAAAGTGGATCACAACTTGCTGTGAAAGTTGAAGGTGTTATACAGCATGGAAAACGACCAGGCCTGTTTCGTAAAGTAAATGGTGTTGTCATCACTGTCACATCTCAGTTGCAGTCTCGGCAAACACACAACAACCATGACCCCAAGGCAAGTGAAATTTGCTTTTGAAATTTATATTTTAAGTAGTAACCTGCAGCAGCAGAACTGCTGGTGAATGAAAACATACAAAATGGTTATCCAAAAAGTAGTGTGCCCGCAACTCAAGAATAACAAATAAAATACTCTTGTATAACCCCAAAAATAAATGAAATATTTTAACAAAAACAAAATTTTTTAATACTACAATAACCTAGATTAATACATGTAGATGCAGAGTACATCATATCTTAACTTACTAAAAATATCATAAAAGTTACTGTTCCGTAACACAACACATGAATAGCAAATATTTAATCATACTTGGAGTCTTGGCGTTACATGACATCAGCTGTGTTGTTGAGTTTGAGAATTCAGTCACTAAGCATAGCGTGAGAGAAGTCAAAATAGCACAATCAAATATTCGCATTTTTCAGTCAAAATTGAAAGTGTTTCATTGTTTTGGGAATTTATGTGAGTTCTTGGGAAGGGTTCTAATGAAGCCAAGCTCAAACATCCCTGAGGGTGCTTACTTTTCATTCAATTATTGTGTGTTCAGTCATCTGGATAAATGGAAGATGCAGATGACTAAAGTTATCAATAAATGATGTATTTACTGATTAATGAAAGTAGCATGTTGAGACTGATTGGCAAAGGAAACAATTGATAAAAAAGTAAATCAAAATTGCAAAAACTTTGTTGGACTTGAGGGTCAGGACATTGGTTTGTTTTCGATGGAAGTGACAAAAATTGATTTGGAGTGTTGGAGGTGGCTTTCAAAAACAAAAAAAAGATTTATAAAGTTCACTCTGCAATTTATACCTCCACCTTGAAATCTTTAGTATATACAAGATGCTGAAAACACAGTTTTCATGAGTACATTATCAACAAGATTTATCTTAAAATAGGAAATACATATATATAACATCACAACTCAATTTACATAAATTTCAACTTTACATTAACATTACAACATGACATTAAATGTATATCAGGTACTCTGCATGCCAAGTAATCCCCCAAGCATTTTTATTAAAATGGAAGAGTGACAGAGATTTGATACATGGTATAACATCTTTCAGTGCATAATTGGCATATGCTCTTTGTGTTTCATAATTCATTTCAACATACAATGATTTAGTAAAATTCTTACAATCATATGTAAATATAAAATTTTCAAATTCCTTTTTAAGGTGCACAAGCTTTTTCAGTGTGTACATTTAAAAATAATTACATACATTTATTATGTGCTTGAAATTTTTTTGTGATTTCTCGCTCTATCTGCTCTCTCTTTACAATAGCCCTTTATGCAAGATCAATTTGAAAATCAAATCTACTTAAATCAAATATGAAGCTTACCAAAGCCCTTTTAATTGTTAATAATTGTCAAAATTTGACAATTTAGAAATTTTTTGAAAATATTTATCTGTTTATTTATTTTTCAGTAAATGAGTTTTCTAAAAGTTTGTTTTAAAAATATGAACGTGAAAGAAGGCAAGAATAAAGCTACTTTACATTTTGCTTTATCACATTTAAAAGGCACTTAATTAGACAAGAATATTTGTTAACTTTAATATTAGAATTATTATCCTGTTTTTCTGCATTAATTTTGATCGCTTGACAATATTATATTTTGGATCTGTAGCTTACATCGGAAAAGTTTTTGGTTGCATATTTGTAAAAGTTCATTTTTTCACATGTTCTCTGCCCTGCATGGTATGTTTCTCACAAGGACAATTGTTTTCTACTTTTCTTTTCAGAATGTCAATGATGTCGGATCAGTATTGACTCAGACAGTGCCACCACATCGAGATTTCTTTTCTGCCCAGTTCTTGTTAGCTTTTCCTACTGGTGGTCAATATTTAATTATAGTGGAAGCAGCAGTTGTTGATGAAAAGAGTAATACATGGCGAACTGGACCCAGAAACACACTAACTGTGAAATCACATGAAGAAACAAGTAAAGGTGTTTCAAACATTACTCCTGGAAATGCAACAGGTAGTACTTCAGGAAGTGGGAGAACAACATATTCTGCTTCGTCACGATTCTGATTCGAAGCTTGCCATAATGGAAAGCAAATACTAAAGTGAAAGGTGAATATATGAAAGTACAAACAAAATACTTGAAAGGATGCCTGTCTCTTTAGCAGGCACAATTGTGCAGATGTATGGTGATAATATTTGTGCGAGCAAAGAATTAGAAACACTACAAGTGTTGATACAGAACAATATTGATTTTTCAATACTTTTCTGGCATTGATTGTGATTCTCAGGAGATTTAGAAGATGACAGTAATATTTTAGTTCCAAGTGAGTGAAATGTCATTGAACTGTATATAATTTTCTTATTACAATAATTATATGAGGCTAATATTTGATGTGATTTTGTAGTGTGTTCTCTTGTTCATATCTTGTAGAATTTATAGATAGTATACTATGATTCATTAGGCTACGCACACAAGGTATGGCTCATCCAGAAACTAAGCATCATTGGTGAGAAATGATATTGTAGCAGACTTTGAGGAAAAGTCTTACATAAGTAGTAAATTAGAACAAATTTAAAAAAAATGTAACATGATGAGAATGACCACTCTAAATTCCTCGATTTTAATTAATTGTATTCCAAATTAACATGATGAAAATCCTTCTTTAAAACAGTCAATTACTACTTCTTTCATGTTCTGAAAACACATAAATTGTTAATTTGGATGACAATGAGTGATTTTATAAAATTTAAAAAAATCTAGAATAACCGTTGCAAGTTGGAAATTCAAAGGTGATAAGTTCACATTAATATTTGGCCTAGGGAGATAAGTCCTTGGGCTCTCATCCTAATATAAAAATAACTATTATGGAAGTGAAATAAATTTTCAAAAACAAACCAATATCACATGAGGTGGTACATATTAACGTAGTTTTTTGTGCAACACATAACAAGTGTAAATTAGTTTAAAAAATACAAATAATGAATAATACACACACATCTCATTGTTACTTCCATGGACAAAAGTTGCATGAAACTCCCCCCACAAATTCTTGATGTTTCATTTCAGTTATCCTTTATTCTGAGTATAATTGAAATGAAAAGATCGCAAATAATGCATTAGTATCAGAGTGTGTCGTAGGTATCCAAGTTCTCTTTAATGTAATGGCTGTAGTAATAATTTATGCTTATTATTATAAGGCCTGTTGTACATGAAACTGACTGAGACTTAACATATATGTTGAAAGCTACACGTTTCAAATGTACCATTGTTTTGACACACTTATTTAAATTATTCAAGTGCTGCTCTAACTTATATTTGTCCTCATTGAAGGCCATATTGCCCACATGGCTGAGGAATAGAACACCACTGAATTGTCATCTATGAAAAACTTTCCTAAACAAAGGTAAGGATTAAGTGCCTCACAATTTTTTTCAGAACTTTTATATTGATAATGTGTGACAATTAGCAACTAAAAGTAGTCTAGCTTTCCCTAAACAATGGCTACTTTTGCATGCCTTGGAATATTTCATTGTTTTCTGGCAGCAAATATATTTTAATAGGCGAGGGGAAAGACAGTACTAGTTCAGAAAGTTCATTCTGAAGTAATTTAAGTTATAACCTTTGATTAGATAAGACAAAAAACTGTTTAGCTTCTTACCCCAGAATGTTTTATCAAGTCACATGAATATGTTCTGAGGAATAATTCCAATAAAAACTTTATTAATAAAGTGTTATAATTTAAACAACTGTGGACTTGTACTGTTTTTCATCAGAACAAAGTTTTATTAAACAAATTCATAAAATAACAATCTACCACGAAAATACCACATTTTATTGTTGTATGAGTGCATGTAAGTAATATAACTTGGGGCCATCCAAATTTCAAGTAGAGCTCATATATTATTACCTTTTCCTTTTCAAGATTTTTTTGTGAACAGACTGTGTTTCGATGTACAATTCATTTGGCATAAACTTCACAGAATCTCATGAGAAGTGCGCAATTTTGTTTGGAAAGGATTCTGTGTTCTTTTATCTAATACAACATTTTATTATATATTTAACAAGGTTTTCGTACATGAGGTCTTGTTCTTATGCTTTCCACTTTCCTCTTCCTCATTTTGGTGATAGATCTGATAAAATAGTTCCTCACTGTCATTGTAGCTAAATATGTGATATTCCATTTAAGTTTGTGAATGCTTGTTTACAAACTTGACTGAACACATTCTTTCAATGCAAAATAACAAAAATACTCTTTGCTGTTGTTCCCCTCACCTCTCACTCTTCAGTTCATTAGAAGCACACTGTCGATCAGTAATTAAACAAGTAAATTACATCAGCCCCATACTAGTGGAAAATACAAATGTGAATCATCTGCTGCCAGCAGCCCGAGTCATCAGGTGTCTGAAATTCTGAGTGGAAGAGCAGTAGACGTCCAGGACTGTTCTTTCATCCATCAAAGAGTAGGAACTGCCTGATTTCAAATGAAATGACCTCATATTGAAATGTTTTCAGTTTCAACATAGTTCCATGCCGTCTGCGCTAATTATTACAACAACAAAAAAACACAAGCAATTTTGGACTAGTAGGTATTGCTTTTCCACTCACCCATTAATTCATATTCCTGACATTTTTATAGTTAATTATTATTCTCAGTGACTGCAATGGACTGCATTGTTAAATAGAACAAAAGGGAGAACAATAAACTGCAATAATCAGCTAATGGTAAAATCCAAGTAATCCAAGTTCGATATTATATTCTACAATACCTATATCCATTAACCATACCACATGGAGGGCCATTCAGAACATCACAGTATTTGCTACCAGGAAAAGCAGAGGTGGTGTAGCAAACTCAAAAATCTCTACAAGACATCAGATACAAGAATATTCTGGGCACATTTCAAGGAACATGAACATTTAAAGTCTTATAGAGTAATTTGTGACCATTTGCTGCTGTTGTTCAGGTGACCTCTCTTTACCTTCCTAATTCTCTATAAATCTATTATGGTTTCTTGAATGTTACTCAAACTTTGTTCTTAATGACAATTCTATTTGTTGTCATTTTTTGCTTACAATTAGTCCCTAAAAATTTGCTCAAACAAAAGATGACCCAAGTTTTTATAAGAAATTAGTTCCCAACAAATAAAATTAAAAAACATATCTATATTGTTTTAATGTTACATGACCATATTATTTATATAGTCTACATGAATTTAAGAGAATAAAAACTGAGAAAAATAATCAACTTATATTCAGGTGAATATGGTATTAATGTTTAATATTAATTATATGTACTTGATACTCCAAGGATGGTGGTATTAAGGCATTATTTATTCTACTCATAGCAAAAAAGAAAACTGCAAACAAAAGGAGTAAAGATAAAAAAGAAGTAAGATTCCCCAGACATAACGATTATTTCGGGTTTAAGATTATTTACCAAAAATAATGGGAGGTGGATCTCTTAGCTTGAGCAAGATTGGGATTTTGTTTTTGAGCGTCAAAGAAAGTTCCAAAAATAGTTTAGAATGTAAAACTGAGAATTCTCATTTTTATCTGCAAACAATATTAATTATTTATCTTTTTCAATCCTTTTCTCTTCTCCCATGAATAAGCCTATTATCTTTGAAAGTCTCCACTTTTTCCTCCTGTTTTTTCCATCAAAAGAACTTCTGAAATAACTATGTCATGACTGACTGCCTTACACATATCATAAACAGTTAAAGCAGATATTGTAGCTGCTGTTAAAGCTTCCATTTCAACTCCAGTTTTTCCGTGACAATGCACTGTAGCTGTTATAATAACAGAATGTATGCCTTTGTCTAATCTAATATTCACATCAACTTTGGAGAGAGGAATGTTATGACACAATGGAATGAGTTCGCTGGTTTTCTTCGCACCCATAATTCCTGCTATCTGAGCAACTGTAAGTACATCTCCTTTCTTCAAACAATTTTTCTCAATGAGATCTGTTATTGTTTCTCCAACTTTAACAAAAGCTTGTGCTTTGGCTGTACGAAAAGTAATACGCTTTTCTGAAACATCTACCATAAGAGCTTTTCCTGTATTGTCAATGTGTGTTAGATGTTTTTCCTGACAAAAATTTCGATAGAAGTTAAAGCATGAGGTTTTTTGAGCATTCAAAGACATTGGCTGGTTTGAAAATGCTCCAGTGAAAGGTCTTGCATTCACTCTGGCTGTATAACAATGTGAACTCTCGTGCATTTTGTATGCGCTAGTATTTTTTTTTGGAAGACTTGATTCCCAATGGAAAAGATGATTCCTAGGAGGTAGCCTTATAAACGTGCTGAAGTATTGGAAGTAGTAACACCAATCTGAAAACAGTATTTTAAAGTAATAATTAAGACTTGCAGCTGACAGGGGAGAGATAGAGATAGTAAGTATATTTCTTATCTGAAATGACTAATTTGCCTTATGAAAGCTGTGAAACAGTAACACCTATTTTAACATTAGTACATACTGTCTAGTCATCCACCAATAAGAATCATTGGTCTATTCTCCATTTGAGAAAGATTCATCATTCCTGAAACAGATTGAACTTACTTCTATGACCTACCACTTTCATATTTCCTATGATTATACAACTTTTTATTGGTAATTCAGAACAACCTGCAAAGAAAAACAAGAAACATGTCTACCAATACCTGCATGCTGCTTCTTCTTTCTTTTCACGGCTGCTCCTATCATGGCCAATAGGTCGTCCTCACTGCATCTTTGACGAATGGCATCCCTAGTAGTGCACTCAAATTCAGTATATGTCATGTCAAACATAGCATATGTTAACATGTAAAAATTACAAACCTAAGAGAAATTTCTGAATTTCCAAACAGGCATACTTTGAGGTTACCATCAGCAGTTATTCTTAAGCGGTTACAAGTACCACAAAAGTGATTACTCATTGAAGTAATAAATCCGACTTGACCTTTGAAACCAGGAACATGGTATGCCTATAAATAAGTACACTTTCAATTGAAGAATAGTAAGAACTGTGTGTGTATTATTTCTGAATCTTCATGAAATAAGAAAAAATGATTTTAATATACATTACATTTAGAAAAATGTTCATAATTTTCATATTGCATTCTTTTCTTGAGAAAAACATTACATTTCAAAAAACTAACCTTTGATGTGTCATTTGGTCCATTTGGAAGGGCACAAATATGTGGATAACTTGATTTAATTATCTTTAGCATTTCATCAAAAGGAACCATTTTTTTATCATTCCATTTATTGCCTGTGAAAGGCATGTACTCAATAAACCGAATATCTAGATTTCTGTCCTTAGTTAGTTCAACAAAATCACATATTTCATCATCATTGAAGCCTCTCATAACTACACAATTCACCTGCCAAACAATAAATCAAAAGATCAGTAAATTCAATGGTTAATTATGCTGAAATAATTACTTAATAACATGTCATACTTCATAATAGTTTAATTAGAAATGTGAGCTGGAATATTCAATAATATTTATACCCAATGTGAAATGTTTGAGAATGGTAATCTATGTCAGTTTTTCTTAACATATACTTTATTTATGAAGGTTAGTTGAAAATTGATCTTAATTACACCAAGGTGTAAAAGAGATTTTAAATCATTAATAAAGATAATGTAAATACTTATGTGCTTGGATGTTTATTTTAGATTGAATTGTCTAATGTGAACAGTTCATATCTGTCCCACATTTTCTTCTCATACATGTTTATAAAGGTAAATCGAAAAAAAAAAAATATTTTTTTTGTGAATAATACAAAAAAATAAAAATGCACATGTTTGGTCTGTTTCTGAATAAAATAAGTATTAGCACAGTTGCAGTAAATAAGGCACAATTTCTTGTGATAAAATTTGTGTGGGGTGCACAAATGAAAGTGAAACATTATAAATATTGTACATGTTGATTCTACAACTGTGACAGATTGGATGATTTTTAGAGGGATGCGTTGGTACAATACATAAAACTACACAAAAAGCATAGATGTGAATAAAGGTATTTTCTTTTCCCTTTAATAAAGATTTCTTAATTATTTTGGATAGGAAATGAATGAAGTAGTACTGGGGTTGGGGGCGGGGGAACAAGGCAGGGCAGGGCCGAGTGGAACAGGGATCCACTAGAATAGAAGAGAGCAAACAGGGCGGGAATAGACAGAATTCCAGTCTAATAGATGTTTGTGAAAGAGTATGATGGGGCAACACAGGGCACTTCATGTTTTTCACCTACACACATAAAGAAAGTGCAATTATTGTTGTTGGTTAATGTTGGTGTTTGTCCTTAGGCGAATTCCAGGCAATGCTATGTATACCAATTATCTAATAGCTGATTGTGATAAATAAATGCCCAGGCAATGCTGGGTTTCTTAAGCTAGTTTCATATAACGAAAGATTATAACAAGGGAGATTTTCAATAGAATGTACTACTTTAATCAATATTTTTAATTTGGTATTAAAAATTTTCTTACTTTCACAGGACTGTAACCCAACTGCACAGCAAGGTCAATTCCAGCCATGACTCGTTCCCATCCTCTTCTTCTTGTCATTGTTTCATAACGAGAGGGTTTCAAAGTATCCAAACTGATGTTAATTATATCTAAACCAGCTCTTTGCAGAGCAACTAGCATTCGAGTGAGTACAAGCCCATTTGTTGTCATTGTCACTTCTTGTAAACCTGGTATTTGCTTTAGTGCACCTAAAAAAATAAAAACAAAATCAAAAAATATATTTTCGAAAGGTATGAATAATGAAATAAGATGTACTCTTTGAATGACCTTTATGGAGACTCACCTATAATATTAACAAGGTCTTTGCGAACAGTTGGTTCTCCTCCAGTTAATCGTATTTTATTGACACCGACCTTCACAAATAATTCTGATAGATATATTACTTCTTCAGTGGTCAAAAGATGAGGTTTTGCTGTTAATTTTACTCCGTCTTCGGGCATGCAATATTGACCTTAAAAAATGAAAATGAAAAGCTAACGACATAAGTTTGAAATTATTTTTTTAAATTTTGGCAATTTGTGTTACGTACATCTAAGATTGCAGCGTTCTGTCAATGATATTCGAAGATATGTGTGGTGTCTCCCAAAAGTATCTGTAAGAGGGTGATGTTCAGCCTTTTGAGGATCATTTTCAAATTTCTTAGTCTGCAACAATTAGTAATGTCAGTCTACACATCTTTAAAAATATTACAATCACATATTTATAATTTACTATTTATTACACATCATTAAATATTAGAGAATTTGTTGCATTTTTATTTTTAAAAAAATATTTATGGTTGAGAGGTCTTGATTTTTAAAAATTAAATATAGCTAGTAAAGAAAATGAAAACAAAATTGTTATTCTAGAAATTACATTGTAAGATTATTGTTCTCTTTCTATATTTCTCTTGACAGTTTGTATTAATCATGTTGGTAATTAAAGGTGGAAACAATTTTTTTCCCCAATTATTATGTTTGTAAATTACGATATAATGAGATTAACTTTTAGTGATCCTCATTTATAAACGTTTAAAGTTGTTTTTCTTCTTTGTTTAATAAATCTCATATTGTATTTAACATTTCTAATAGCACAAGAAGTGAGGGTATAGGTCAAAGATGGGTGTGGGAGAATAGGTATTACCAAACGTCAATTAAACATCAAAGGATTCGTGACACACTATTCTCAATAGGTAACATGTTAAAATACGCAGCGTTAAGGTCGTGACGTCGTTCCTGTGTGCGCTGACATTCTCAAGAATTGGAAAAAACGCATTATAAATGCGAAGCTTACCATCAGTTGAGTGGATGATGCTACAGTTCCATCGGTTCGCATTGATCTAATAGATTTTAGTGCTAAATTAAAGATTTTGCGGCGTAACATTTTAGGTTATTTATAAATGATATTTAAAATAAAATGAGTGTAACGTCTTATGTATATTCTTAGGCAGAAAATCAGCTTCTACTGACCACGTACGCGACCTTCGTGTTCTGTTAAGATGGTGGGATAAATTCAAGCATTTTGTACATATCAAAAAACGCATTGATAATATGCACGTGACAAAAGTGTTGTGTGTTCTCGTTGGCAACTTGACTTCACTTTTATTATCGACAGTATTCACGTAACGTAGTAAATTAAACATTGTTTCATCATTTCGGTAATATTTTCTGTAATGCGGTACCTAATTCACTACTATGATTTTCTTTGCGACCCTTGTTAAATTTTCCAAATTGTTGTAAGAACTGCAGATAGATTTTTATTTCGTGTCTAATTGATTATAAAAATAGAAGAACGTGTCTGTTGGCCCCCTCCTTTGTACACCGTACTTATCGCCAGTGCATGGGTTTATCACCCTTCAAGCAAAGAGTATCACCCACTGTGGTATCACCATTGATCATCATTGAGGAAGGACTGGCGATCACAACTACATATATTTATTATATATATATATATATATATATATATATATATATATATATATATATATATATATATATATATATATATATATATATAATGACATACTTGTTTGCTCTAAAACAGATGTCCCCATCAGTTTGTTTCTTGATAGTATATGAGAAGCATTCGATATTATTGACCATCACATACTGTTATCTAAACTTAAACTTTAGGAATTAGAGGTATTGCACATCAATGAGTTAAATCTTACCATTCAAATCGTTGTCAAGTTGTCACAATCAAGCATGTTAGAGATAAAAAAAATTCTACTAATTTTTCCCAACCTAGAATGATGAATTATGGACTACCTCAAGGATCAATCCTAAACCCTATTTCTCTTATACATCAATGACATGCCCCTGACCCTACAAAAGAACAAATCGGCTCTATTTGCAGATGACACAAACATTATTATTTAAGCAAATATGTTGGTTATTACATACAACAATGCAGTTTGTATGTTTTGTACATTTTGTATATTTTTGCATTAAAGGTATAACAGAAACTGTGTATAGATTGAAAAATAAGCTCAATAAGTATAGTTGTGCTCCGATGTAGCTGGAAGAGACTGTTAAGTTCGTCGTGTAATGTATGTATTGTAAATAATAACTCCCGAAAGACCGAAAAGGCGAATGGGTACGAAACAAACAAATTAATACAAAAAAACAAAACAAAACAAAAAACATCATACAAACCGGGGAAAGGAAGCGGAACACACAAGGCCTTATTTAACTCCGGATACTGATTCTTTACAGAACACTAAAATTCAGACGCCAGGAATTCGTTGCAGGAATTAACAGGCCACAACAAAGCAAACCGTATTGTATTGCGCCAACTGCCAGAGTTCATTTTAAATAACTGGTAGTTGACAGTGATGGTTTCATGTAAGCAATGCAAGTGTTTTTGCCCTATTCGTTGAAATTAATGAAGGCACATACATAGTCCGATAGTAATGTAGTCATGTAGAAATAATTAGAGAATTATTAAGCATTAGAACTTTAATAAATAAAATTATTATTACGTCTCTCTGGGGAGGCGTGCCTCAAAGTTTGAATAAGACTTCTCTGTGGAATCACCATAGAACAACACTATTCATTCATTGTATCATTGTTGGAGAACGCACGGGGCAGAGAGTATATTTCAGAGGCGGCACTCAATGTTATTTCAAAGCTCCTTATTTTTATGGAGGGGAGAAGGTCGACCCCAGGCTGACCCCCCACACCGACAGAAGCAATGAATCAGAAAGAAGCATCCATTTCTGCCCCTCACCAGCAAATAAGCGTCGAAAGGCGATCTACCAATTGAAATAGAGGGAGACGTTACCCGGGATATTTGAAATTACATTATCTAGCAATTTTTCAATATGGCAGACAGTTAAAGAACAATCTAGGCACGGTCATAACGGGGACGAAGTAAAAGGCTGCACTGCCCAACTCATCGGTGTTTGTGTACTTTTAATTTTATAACTGCGTGTGGCGAATTTGAGTGTCCTGGGAGGAGCTATTCACATACGATGAAGGGGTGAAAATAATATCCCCCCTCCTTAAACAATGCAAATATTAACACATTGGAAATATTGGATAATCTTGTTAGAATAAGAGTTTCTTTACTTTGTTATTGAAACATTATTCTCTCTATCTCTCAGGTTCTCATATCATTTTAATCGAATTGGAAAATGACTTATTCCACTTATTCCCATTCCTTATTCCATAGTTTAATTGACCATATTTATTTTAAGATGATATCATACTTATCAATAAAATCAAAACATTAAGTGGTGGATTTTCTGGACCTTGTATATGAAAGTAGTGATGGATCCAAGATGAAGGGTGCATGCTCTTTACAATCCCTACATTTATGCTAATTTTACTTAATTTATTCAAAAAAATTACAGCATATTAATTGCACCACATTGGCAAAGAGGTATTCCCATTAACCTGGAGCAGGCTAATTTCAAGTCAAAATTCACATAATAAAAAGTTATTTTTCTTAAACACATTTTATTATTATTATTATTATTATTATTATTATTATTATTATTATTATTATTATTATTATTATTATTATTATTATTATTATCATTATTATTACTAGCAGTAGTAGCTTAGTAGAAGTTGCAGCAACTTGCTGAATGACACTGCACAAGGCAGATTATAAATCCCGAAGACACCGGACTCCCAAAGGGAGTCAATGTTGCCTTCTAGGAATTGTGGCATCAGTAACTCCGCGCCTCCCTTCGAAGGACAGCGGATTACGTCTGCGAAATTATTATTATTATTATTATCATTATTATTACATTTATGGAGAAGGGGGCTGAAATGTAATTGCTGCCCCTTTGAAATACTTCCTGCATCTCCTTTTGTGTAGAATTAACCATATAATTAATTCTGTGCAGAATTAAGGAGTAGAACGGTCAATGAGAGGCAAGTCATATTGAGCTGAACCATGCCATGTTGCTCTGTGGACAATTCAGTACTCTTCCCATTTAATTCCCCTTCATTCTCTATTGACATACACTGTCTGTAAAACAATCAAATGAGCTGTTATTCAAAACTGCATTATAACTGAATTATAGCTGTACTGTAATAGCTTAATATTGTGTGGCTTATGATTATTTCTAT
This sequence comes from Gryllus longicercus, assembly GCA_038098605.1. Taxonomy (NCBI): domain Eukaryota; kingdom Metazoa; phylum Arthropoda; class Insecta; order Orthoptera; family Gryllidae; genus Gryllus; species Gryllus longicercus. The sequence goes on along the minus strand of JAZDUA010000002.1, from coordinate 12,775,918 downwards.
AACCCCTTCAATTAAAAATATAGTTGAATAAAACCTCTTGATGAATTGTGTGTCCTACATTATTTGAAGTTGGTCCATATACTAGCAAATAATCTTTAATGAAGGACTCAGTGAATTGCTCAGAAACAGTTCTTAAAAATTGTTTTAAAAGTCTAATTCTGTTAGTTCAGTAACTTTAAAATTCCAGAATGGATGGCCATTCAATCATGGCATCATCAAGTGTACGAATTTTCTAAGAGAAGCTGGAACAGAACTGTATATAGAAAGATTGTGGGGTGGGGGTGGGGGGCAATTTCAGTTTGGAATCTCAAGTACGTATTTTTAAAATAAAAAGAAATGTGTCAGCAAGAAATAAAATAGTGCATTGGAATGTTATGTGCATTTCTTGAGCTTCAGAATCATCTCTCTCTTTTACCAACATAGATGGATTAAGAATGAAAGATAGAAACAAGCATTATTGACATTTAATAACAATACATTTTCCTGCTGTGCATTAGAAACTTTTTTCATCGATAAATGAAATACAGATTTGATATAATATCCAAAATTTACTAGCCCATGAAATAACTCTTCTCACATCTAGTGTAATGAGAACAAAGACACCACATTTGGTAGGGGTCGATGTTATGGTGAAACTGCATACAAATTGTATAACAATGTCATATCTAGAGTCACATCTTGCAAATATTTAGGAATACAATTAGTAAATTGAGCTGGGAAAATCAAGTAAATTTCATTTTGTGGAAAGCTTGGAGATCTTTACATTTCATTATGCGGATCCTAAAGAGGAGTACAGTGAATAGTGTAGAATTAGCTCATATGTCACTAGTGCGACCCAAGTTAGGATATGACACGGTTTGTTGGGACCTCTACAGAATATTGCAACAAGGTAATCTAGAAAAGCAGAGCATCAAAATTCACATTTAGGGGTATAAAAAATAGAGAAGTATGGAAGTCACTCGAAAAAAGGCAGATTAAGTTGCAACCAGCTTGGAATGAAATTAAGAATCCTCTAAGAAAACCTACATACTTTAGTAGAGCAGATCATGTGCAAAAAAGACAAGAATACAGAAATTTTCTTTCAAAAACCAAACTATTAGAGACTGGAATGTCAAAAGCACTGACATGACCAATTGAATTTCATACTTCTAGAAACCAATGATCATTTGAAAAATACATATATCTATATATACATACATCTTGTAGAGAATTAAATAATTTAAAAATAGCTAATGAAGATGAAATGCATATAATCATGCTGCAGGGGCACACTGACTCTAGAAAGGAAAATTGCTTAGTGTGAATTCAAAAGCTTGAAGTGGCCATTCTCAAAGTGTTGAACGGTACCTACCAACATCTATTCATTGCAATTTGATGCTTGAATTGTAGAGTATAAAAAAAGCTCAAAATTTTGTTCCACCAGTCTATGTTGACTTATTGGGAGCCTTGTAAGATAATGTAACATATATGTTACAGTGTCAAGATAAGGGTTAACACAAACTGAAATCCAACTATTTGTGAAAACCAAATAATGTAATCATATTTGAATTGAAAGGGATTTTAATTTTATTTGTTTTATATGATAATACCAAATGAATTGTTGCTTGTTTCTAGTATCATGATACTATGCATAATGGTAACTGGCAGAAACAACTTTTATTTTTAGCAAAACATTCCATTGAAGCACAAGAAAAGTGGCACATCAAGATCATTGTAATTTTACAGAACAGTTTTCTCCTAAGTGGAGTTCTTTATTTCACCATCAATATCAAATTATTTTACTCTATATACCAGCAGTCTTTTGAACTGTTTTTACACAATTTTTGCGAGTAAAAATATACTATTTTGTAAACACATTTCTTCACAATAAATTTTTTTTAAATAACCACTTTGCTTGTGCTCTGACAATATATACCTCCTCTTGACTAAATAGGTGTGTTGGTCTGATTATATTCAATCCACAAAGTTATGAGCAAACTTAACATTGGCCAGTGACTTATTGTTATTTTCCTATTTGAAGAAGATGAAACTGATTTCATGAACACAATGTAGGGGATTTTGAGGGGCATGTAAATCAGCTGCAGGGGATTTTGAGATTATGATGTTAATGTATTATGGGTTAATTCTTTGAACTCTTGCATCATTTATTAAGCAATTGCATTTAAGAGAACATGATGTAAAAGTTGGTTTTTCAAAGAAAAGTTACTCTTAATATACAGCAGTCAAAAGTAAAGATTTTAATAATTGGAGGAGTATTTTCTACACAATGTAGCATGTTTCTCACACTCTTGATTTCTTCGATCTTGATTGTCTGTATGTAGAAATTGATCCCAACATGATGCATCTTACTAGTTTACTTTCTGATAAAAAAAACCAAACAAAAAAAAAAAAGAACCTGTTTGAGAGAGAATTTCTTGCATGTGTAAATTCTGTACTCATATCAATTGGAACACATTTATTTAAAGTTTTGTTTCTTTACATCAAATTACATACTACACAAAAATAATATTAACAAGAATAATACAACAAATGCAAAAAGCAATAAATCAACATAATCTGCAATATTTGCAGATTTTCAAGATATTTGGTGCAAGTGCATAAGCAAATCAATAATATACAATTGTATGTAATAGGAAGTTTGAATTTTTGAAGAAAAATTATTTATTCAAGCCTTAGTGACTTGTTGAGTCTATGAAAGGAACAGTAAGGAATAAAAAAAGAAATTGGAAGAAAAGATGCAAAAAAGTTGTTCCCGTGTCACATTCCAAGTCAGTACATTGTATCAGTTCATAAATGTTAGTGAATTTTATTCACCATAAATTGATAAATATATCAAGATCTTACGATATTCACTAAGCAAACTGTATTTGGTAAAACATTTGTGATATCTTGAAACTAAATTGTCTAATTTCAGTAATTTATGAATTTCTAATTTTTGCGCTTACAATGAATCACATGGCTATAAATTTGGTAATGTATTATTTGCATCTTAAAAAAGTCTGTAGAATGAAAAATGAAGTTTCAATATTTGGTATTTTCTGTTTTCATTCTTTCTTTAAACTTTTCTTTTACACCATTCAGTTTATAAATACTGAAATTCACCACATGTCAATATTTTATGTGTGATCTTTAAGAGTACAATCACTTTAAATCTATAATATGTATGTACATTTTATGAGAATACTTATTTCTAAAAATTGAGTTAGTTATTTCAAACCCCACAATATTGTATTATTAAAACTTAGAACTGTGTTCAAACATCAGTTCAGTCTTATGAATAACATATTATAATCCTTAAGAAAAAATTTGTTTTATATGTATATTGATTTTCAACAATTATTTATAGCTAAGACAACAACTCAATCTGTTGTATTCTCATTTTGCATAATGCAAGCAGTTTAATTATGTAAACCTCCATAACATGAGTGTCATATTAAATCACAATTTTGAAGCTACATGATGAAATACGCCTTTGATCAGACTTACTCTCTGTATTTCAAAATTGCCACCAAAAATTTAATCAAATATCACATCTTCATCACTTATCATTGGGGGAGATGTGTATGCAGGCATATGTTGTGTGGCCCCATCATTAGATGTTAATTTCTTCACCTAAGAAACCTCTGTGCAGCCAGTATTAACAATTACAACTAAAGTCTCAAGTTAGTACAAATACTAGAAATTTTGTAGCTGCAAAAAATTTAAAGTTTTTATATAAAATGTTAAAGTGATGACTGCAAATTTTTGAGTTTTCTAGGAATTAACTTTAGGTTATAGTAGTCAATCTATGTGCATGCTATGCAAAATTCATTTTGCTGTAAGGTGTCAAAGAAGAATGTTCTGGGATCTGCTTTGCCTTTATTACTGAAACAGTATCAGGACATACTTGACTATGCATTCCCAAAACAGGCAATACTATATTTTGTGAGGTTGTTAAAGTATTGTACTGGAAAACTATATTCTGAGGAAGCATGTGATAGGTCTATTAATGAACTAAGGATTCAAAAAAGCACTGTTTATATCGTGATCAAGCAATTTGAAGCTATGGAATGCTCTTTCATCTCCATGAGATCTTACACCCATTCTCAAAAAATACTATAAAAGTTCCCCCAAAACGTCCCACAAAAACCCAACTAAATCTACATTTCACTGTTAAAAAGGAATTGGGGTTTTAACGTATCCACACACCTTGTAATTACATAAGTAATAGTATTTGGTGTTACACTCTCACTACTCTCTTCACCATTTGTACTATGAAAATCTTGTAAAGAAACATACAAAAAGAAACATTGGCATTTCATTTATACTTCCAATTTCTTTCTGACCACGATAAAAACAGTGCTTTCATGCCATTTTGTTGAGTAGATTTCAAATTAAGAAGGCATTATAAATACGAAAGCACAATTTTATACTGAAAGAAGCTCATTACAGTTGTGTATTTAAGCATTATAATTAATAGAAATTCAGTGCATGATTATTTTCATCTTCATGTACAAAGACATGCAGAATCTGCGTTGCATATAGTATTGAAGCTGGTCTGGTTTCTGTCATGACAAATCTTAGCTCTAACTGGGGTCCACATTCAAGCCATTGTAAGTGTACCAGCCCCCATGCCATATCCCACACCCTTAGGTCCAAATTTACGTCCATAGCAACTTCGGCAGTAAATGTCCCCATCGGGACCGTCGTTCAAATTCGTTGAGTCCAGTGATCGGCGGCAGTCACCACAATTGAAGCAGCGTCGGTGCCAGATCTGGACAAAAAACAAAAAGAAGACATGTGTATAACTATATAAATGAGTATATGTCAATCAGCATATTGCCCTCACCAGTTTGCATTTCTGGATGTTTAAAAGTAAATCATATTCCAATAAGACTTGGCAAATGGGGCTGCTTTACAAACATCTTCATAAATAATGAAAAGTACTCTTTTGTTTTACCTTGTATTGAAATATAAGTCTCATGTTTAAACTCAATAAAATTTAAAAACTTCAAAACTAACTTAGAAATTAATCCCTTTCTCAGAACTCAATGACCATACTTGCATTGCCCAATAATTAGAATATGTACAAATGAAAGTATTTTAAAAAAATTGCTAAACTAAATAAATAGCTAAGAACACAATTAATTACTTTTTTATGCGGCACACTATTAGCAGTCTTTTAAATTTGAATAGTTTTTTGTTATACTTGTTGCTGCAATTGTTTTTAGATCTTTTTTTTAAATGATATTTAAAGAATTGTGCTTGTGCTGTTTGTAAAGATTGCAAACCAGTACTTCTTCCTTATGATGATTATGAATCATTTTCATGGGCTAAGATTTAGAATTGCTCTTACCATCTCCTTCATGGGTTATCCTCCTTTCTAGAACTTCTGTTTGAGAGAGAGCTTAACTTAGTAGCCTATTTTATTTTTACTTTTTGTGTTTTTAGTATCAATTCTGTTGGCATTCAGACTTGACCTTACATCTTTATACTTCTCTTTTTATATTTTGGGATAGATATTAATCAAAATAACTTCATAGTTGATTACAATTTTTAGCTTGTTCAGTGCTTTCAATTCATAACTTTGCAGTAAATAACAAATTTTATCAGCCTTATTATGCCACATGTTTTATTTTGGTTTGAAATCTAAAAGTTATGACCATTTGTTACTAAGTAAGGCATATTATGTCTTTGATTGAGGGGGAAAGTTAATGGTTAATTATTTGTTGTTTTTTAAGTACACTATTATAACTTTGTGATCACCTACCCTATTTTTGCTGATCATCTGTTCTGCAGCGTAAACAGCAAATCCACAACGAAGGCAACCTTGGCCTTGAGGAGCTTTCAATCCAGCAGTGGGCCTGGCATCAGGACTGAGAAGGAAACAAATAATAAAGTTAAAATGTGATTGGATATTCTCAGCTGAGAAAAGAAATACAAAAGAGTAGATGTTTCTTACTAGGAAATAGTAGATTCTCCATTAGTTGACACAAGGGTTGGGGCATGTCCATAACCAAATCCTTTGGGACCAAACTTCTTTCCATAGCAAGCTTTGCAGTAGATTTCTCTATCAGGTCCATCACAAGCAAGCACTGAATCCAGAGGTCGGTGGCAATCACAGCAGTTGAAACATTTCTTATGCCACATCTTGCAAACAATAAGTATAATCATTGTAAATGAAATCTCTATCTCTATCTAATAAATACATGAAATTATTAAAAATTCCATAGTGTTTAGGTATTTAATGCACTAAATGTATCATTTTATTTTTTTAAAGATCATTCATCGTTTTCTCAATTTCTCATTGCTCTTTAATATTCTTAGATATAATTCATTGAATTGAATAATTTCAAAAAGGAAACTTTAACTTGTTATTTGGTATTTAAACACATTGTTTATGTAAAAATACAGTATAATATGAACATGATGAATAATGTAGGTATTTGCCATAAATATTTTATTGATCTTTGACTATATTTTTATGCGGTTTAATTGCCATTCCAATTTTTAACTGACTTACCGTTCCCTTAGCAAGTTGTTGTTCTGCAGCAAATACAGCACCTCCACAACGAGGGCATCCTTGCCCAGCTGGAGCCTTGATTGAAGTTGTATCAGGATTGTAATAGGGTCGGAAACTCGAAATCTCGTCCTCACTGGAAGATATATTTAATTTAAATCAATTATAAAGGGATTATATAAAATTATTCCATTTATTATAAAATCTTTACTGTAAATTATAATTTGAGAAGAAGAAAGAAACTTACGTGAGTCCATCAGTTTGGAGGAACCCAGAACCACAAGCAAATCCATAACCATGAGGCCCAAATTTCTTACCATAGCAAGTTTTGCAATAAACATCACGGTCAGGCCCATCACAAGCTAAGATGGAGTCCAAAGTTTTGGTGCAGTCACGACATTTAAAGCACTTACGATGCCATTCCTGATAGGGATAATTTCAGAATTAGGGAGTTTAAATTTATCAGATATTTGTAGCTTTTCATTTCTCACCAAAGATTTTTAATAACAATACGATAACATATAATTCATTATTAAAATTTTCAATTTATTAAAGACTTTAAAGGAGACTATTCTTTTGAAAAACTGCTACCAGTTTATACAAATTAATTTAATAAGGTTTGTATATTATGAATTCTTAATTCATATGTTGAGAAATGTAAATTATCCACCGGTGCAATTGTTTTACTGTGATTGATTTTAGCAATGGCTAGAAATAAAATATAAATCACTTACCCTGCCCTTAGCCAGCACTTGCTCTGCTGCATAAACAACTCCTCCACACCTTGGACAACCTTGCCCTGGAGGAGCCTTGATGGCAGCTGTATCAATTACAGTAGTTCGAGGAGCTGCTGATTCACTAGAAAAGAGTTTGACAAAATTAGTGAAGTTTATCATTCACAATTTGTCTTCTATAGTTAATGTATTTTCTTCACATTTCTAACTGATTTTATTAGATATTTTTAACTTGGGTTTCCTTAATTATTTTGATATTTGGAACAGTGGTGTTATTTACTTATTTTAGCTGTGTTCCAAATGTTCGAACAAAGTTTTTCAAAATAAATATTTTAATAAATCTTCAATGCAATTGTCTGAGTTAAATTAATTACTGGGATGAAATTTACTCGTAGAATTTTAGAGAATCTGTGTAATGCTTTTAATTATTTCCTATCGTAGATAAATTTTATTCTTCGTTAACTTCACAACTTTTCCAAGAAGCTGTCCTACTGTCAAGACAGTTTTTTAACAATATTTTACTTGAAAATGTGGTCATGCATGACTATAAAACATTGCGAAGTTATTGAAGAATAAACTTTCTCTCCAATAAGAATTTGAAAATCATAGCACAGATTGTCCATTGATTTCCACTACCTGGAAATCCCGGCCCAGTAAATATTTTAATACATAAAGCAAGAAAAGTATGTATAAATTCTATTATGTTCTATGAAGTTCTAAGTACTATCATGCATTTGGTACAATATGATTCAGGCAGGCACATGTAACTAAAGAAAACTTCATATTGTGACCACAACAATCAAAATCACAAATATCTAAACAGAAGGAATGAAGTTGGATTTTCTAATGTAAAAATGGATAGATACATGCTACACAATGATTTAGCTGTCTCAGCATGTTTGAAATAGTATTTCATTCATGATAAGGGGAATAAAACAGTTCAAAATGCAAAGTCATTCTGTAAAGAATGTTTCTGATGTCGAAATACATTTCTATCTAAACGAGGGGAGGGGAAAACACTAACATGTCAGTTTTGGATGTTTTTGCTTGATATGCTTCATCAATATATTGATTTGAATAATTGAAAAATACTCTCTAAGAAATATTGTAAAACAAATTCATAACATTATAAACAAAAAGCAATATATAAAATAAAAATGGTAGAAGATAAATTATTTTTTTCCACATCCTCTTGGGAATAAAAATTATTTTATGTAACAATTAACAAGTAATATAATTAATGTTCTTTTCCAGAAAAGAATAATATCATAAAAAATAAAAAACATTAGCTAATATTTTCTTGAATGTATACAGATAATTGCATATCAGAGCAACATTCAACACTGCTTTCAGTCATTCACAAGTTGGATGTAAGGGAGGTGATTCATAACATGCGATTTAAAAGACATTGCATGATGAATCAAACCAGAGCCTGATTAGGCTACCTCTCATCTTGAATATCTGATGTAAGACCGATAGAACCCACTCCTCCATGCCCAACTCCTCGGGGGCCAAAACGTTTTGCGTAGCACACTGCATGGATAAGAAAGCAATAACTATTACATCTTATTTCATAAGTAGTTTCTTTCAGGATCAAGCAAGCAATGCTTCTAGAAGCCCTTCATGTTTTTTTGAAGCTCATTGAAAACAACAAATTATATTATCTGATCTTGGAAAATATTCCGTTTGAATGCATTGCTTGTACTTGTGCCCGAAAGAGTTTGTTGGTATTACATACCCATTAGCCACAGCATCACTAGCATCACTTTGCAAGGCACCACCTCCCTGGCCATACCCGTATCCCTTGGGGCCGAATCTCTTACCATAGCAAACTGTTGGGTACAACATTTAGACATTAACATAACTAAATCTAAATAAATGGGAATACTACTCAACATCAATGACTTTTATTTTGAAGAAAGAAAAATGCAGTTTAGTTGTCAATCATATCTTGAAATTGAAAGCTGAAGAAACTCCAAAAAACAAATGTCTACCAAATTAAATACATTGAGGAATTTTTTTTATATTGAGCAATTCATGAACATACTAGTTTCATCAGAATTAGAAATTTTACCTTATGAAATAATGAGTAAATATAATTACATAAATTTTACAATATCAAACAATTGGATTCATCACAAAAACGGAGGAAGAAATATTAGCATGCATAGCACACAGTCTTGAAACTTGCTGTGAGTATTTAAACAGGAAATTATACAGTTATATTAAAGACAGAATGAATAAGTGGGACTATATGATTTATTCCTATTTTGCCTGAAGTCTTCTACCGCTAAAGGTTTTTCATTTCAGCTATTGCATTAATTTTGTTTAAATTTTGAAAATATTCAATTTAAGAACAAAAATTTGTGACAGTAATTTTTAGACTATCTTACACACCTTTGCAGTAAATATCCTTGTCTGGTCCTTCACAACAATTGACAGAGTCCAGTCGTTTCGAACATTCGCCACATTTGAAGCATTCCCTGTGCCAAGGCTTTAAAAAGAATTAAATTAGCAGTGTATTTCAATTTTTTTTAAATCCAGTTTTTGTTCCTGAAACTTAGAATTTTTGAGGGGATGAGAATGATGGTAAGAAATGTTTCTCGTTGGATGAGGTAGTAAATTAAAGCTAAAAAATTGGTCTAATAATGAAGGATTTAATTGGGATCGCTGGACGTGAATGCATGATGCAAAATTCAACAATCAAAAGTCTTCTTTAAAGTATTCTGGAGTCAAAATTCCATTTGTGCTTGACACAAAATTCATTCATTTACAGAACAAACCAAAAAGTATAAAAACAGAATTGGAAAAAAGAAAATGTTACTATTATAAAAAAGAATGAATGATGTAGTCTTGTAAGTTTAGAAGTGATAGAATGCATTTAAAATATATGAGAGGTGGGATGCAAGACAGAGGGAAGAAATTGATAGCAAGATGCATCTTGCAATTAAGTGCATCACAAAGAGATGCAAGAAAAGTAGGGCAAAAATTGTGTTTTAAAAAGATAATCCATAAATGGTCCGACCTAGGGTGCAATGGGTATTGCATCCACAAAAGCTCACCGATGGAGGCAGGGGTTCTGAATCCAAACACAATTTTCTTGGGGTCTCGATTTCATTTATAACCCAGTCTCGATCAGACAGCAATAGACTGAAATATCAAATCACAATTGTTCTAGTAAACTATTTTCAATATTAAAATAATATGAACAGGATATAAAACAATTTTCCCATTTATAAGAAAATGCTTTTCTTAAAGGATTTTCTGACAGCAACTTCGGTTATTCTTTTTTTTAAATATCTTTTATTGGACTCAGAACTCCATATTCCAAATCTGAGCCCAAGCCAGACCATAGTGGGCCACTTGTTGCAGCCTACCTTTACAGTAAACCTCTTTATCAGGTCCGTCACAATGTGAGGTGGAGTCCAGTGATCGATTACATTGTTTACATCGGAAGCAGCCTTTGTGCCAGCCCTAAAGTATGGGGGACTTATTTTTATTTACACATTTTTGTTGATGATCTTCTTAATAGCTATTCTTTTTATCAGTTATAGTAAAATGGGAACAATACATGGTGAACCAAATTTGAAAATATCAAAATGAGAGTAGAGTATTAAATAAATAGATTTTGAAAAGCAAAGGCTACAGTTGGACCAGATAGAAAACACAGTTGAAAGTTTGAATTGCAATTCACAAATAAATTATTGATTTAACAATTAAATACAGTTTTTAATTGACTGATGTTTATTCCAAATTCTTAATACTTACTCTTCCTCTTGCTAGCATTTGCTCCGCTGCATACACGTAACCTCCACACCTCGGGCAACCTTCACCTTCAGGAGCTTTAGCAATGGCACGAGAATCCAGAACAGCATGGGTGCCAATACTGAAAGACATTAATGCATATATGAAGAATAGTCGAACATTTAAATGATATACTTATAAAAATGATATGAATGTATGAATTGGAAAGTATTCTATGTTTATATATTTTGAATTTTAGTAAAAATATACTTTTTGATAAATTAATTTTCCTTGTGTTAAAATGCATATACTATGAATCTGTCATTCAATATATGATAATTATCAGAGAATCAATTTCATGTATTGATGGTTTCTAATCTACATTTTCAGTTTTGTACTATCCTAATCCACTGTTATTTAAAGGTTTATGTAAGAAAAAAAAAAAAAGGTTGCAGTAAAAGATTCTCATTACTTAATAATTTTATTTCATTCCAAAGATAAGTAATATATAATACTTATGTAATATGTAGTACTTATATCAAAGTACTTAATAACTTCTTAAAGCAAACAGTGGATTAAAATATATACATGCAAATTTTAGCAGAAGCTTAACTGTAAAGAAAGTTCACAATCTATCAATGTGAGAAAGAATCTGAAAGCTGAAGCAAAGCATTTCTAACAAGAAAAATTACACCAGCTTTTGTTAATGTTTTTGCATTGAATTGCACAATAAGTTAATCTAAATTTTTACTTTGAACAATTCCATCCCTGTAATGCTCAAAAGCTTTATTAGCAGGTTCATATGCCTATCAAATGTTAGGTTATTAGTAATAGCTTTGCAGCTGCAGAAAGCTGACGGACAATATAAAAGCATTAAACATATATATTATACTTTGTAAATACAATATAAATGAAGAGCCATCCTGCAAAGAAGAAATATCAAAGCAGGTTTAAAGCAATGGGAGAAGGTTGGACCAATGTTGATGTTTCTGCTTCCATGGTACAAATATAGTTGCTAGGACAAAGCACAATGACAAATGCAATGAGGACAATTCTTCAATTTTGACCCCCTTGTCATGTGATATATTTATATCAAATAAATCAGCATCCTTGAGGGCACTTTCCTTATCCCATTACTTTATTAGTATGGGGAGAAGAAACTCCATTGCTGAACACAAAGCAGTGATAAGCTTATATTTGTATTATGAAACAGTATTTCATTTGAATAGAGGTGTATATAAAGTTGTTTCTGTAAAGAAGCTATATTTCAGTGTTACAAATCACATATTTGAGAAAAGTGTTCCTGTTGCATAAAATAAGAAAGCATTAATCTCTAAGAAAAAAATACTAATAAAAAATACACATTCATAATGAAATCTTAAGTTCCTAACAAAATCAGCATTTCATGTGAACAGTATAATGGTCACGTGAAGTAGGTGTGATACTGCATTCATGTTGCTCTTCTACGACTAGTATAGCAATAAAGCAAGTGCAACTTGTTATGGAGCGAACTACTAAGATACAGATTCCAGTGCCATGCACCAACCAAACAATACTGATGTGTTCTCACCCAATGTCCAGGGCCGCATTCAATCCGACAGCCCGACCCTCATGACCTCATGACCAGGGTGGTGAGCTTCTTCGTGTACCGTAAGGATATAGCATGGGTGCAAACACAAACTTCATAATCACAAAACTCAACCATACTAAAGCCAATGTTAAAAAATACATGTTGGGGAAAAGTTCGTGACAAGTTGATGAAGAGAGAAGAATTTCATAAGAAACAAAACATCCAAGAATGTCAAAAAGTTTCCATGTTTTTCTAGTTCTAGATTTAGGATGACATATTAAATGTTAATGGAATATTAAATAAAGCAAAATTTGGAACAGATTTCATGAAAAATTGTTAATTTATCCATAACCCCTATACTATCTTATATGTATTGTTTTATATCTGTTATTTTATTGTATTTTACTTGATATCAAAACATTATTTTAATTAGTGTTATAAATTATGAAGATTATGTAAAACATATAACTGAAAAAAAGTTCTGAAAAAATTAAAATTTTTGCTTTTTAACTTAAATACAAAATGTGTTAATACTACATTCTAAAAAATGCCACAAGTAAATCATAACAGACAATTGGAAGATGGTTGAGTTTTGCTACAAAGAAGTTGTGTTTAAGGAAATTTGTTTGTGATGAAATTTTGTCTCCAAATATTTCATCTTAGCAGTATGCTCAAGCCACTGTTTAAGTGCATGTAGGAAGGAAGGTATTCTCTAAATCTACGAGTGATAAAAATATTTCAGGAGGAATGTTGCAGATGTTATATTGTAAATTCTGATAATCCAATTTGATTTAATATTGACCTTTTATTAGCTTCATCACATATTTTCTTACATTTCTGAATAAATATATTACAATTTCAAATATTCTGTTCTTGGAATTAGTAATAAAATCAAATGATAAAAGAATTATAACTATATTATCATGGTAAAGAAATTTAGTATGTAATGAAGTGTAAGAATGTAAAAATATGTTTATTTTTTGACAACATAGTTGCCTATAAGATACAATGATTCAGCAAACCAGTCCCTACACAATTAGACATTTTGTTGTGTATAGTCTAGTTTGTCTTATCTTTTGTAATAAAAGTAATAAAACATTTGTGACATATTATACTTAGGCTGAGCAACCAATAAGGCAGATGATAAATAGCAAGGGTTAAAATATGTTTTAACTATTACAATAAGTTCGATCAAGCATTCCCAATTTCAACATCTACAAGGAAAATTGTAAATTTCTCAAACAAATACTTGTTGCAAAATTGTATGCAGTACAACCCACATACCTAAAGATGTGTCATTCTGTTTCTACTTCATGCGTAATTTGAAATGGTGATAAGTTCATGAGTTAATTGCTCTTTCTGTCAAAAAGAAATAGTATCATTAGAACATGATGCTTACAAAGTTTCTTCACGAATTGTAGAACAGCATGAACCTTAAATAAAGAGAATTTACTGTAATCCTTGCAGAAACCCACTTCTAGATGTGAAACAAATGCTGTTCATAATGGGAATGTTGCCATAAAGTTTGAACTAAGGGAACACTTGACCGTACCATAACTAGTCTCGTGCCTGTTTGTGGCCAACGAGAAATAAAAGATATATTGAGTGGGTAGTGAAGGGATGAACAGGTGGTCTCAACTGATGGTGACCGATGGTAGACAGGCATGGACCAGACTGCCACAGCTGCGAGAATACTTGCTGCTTACTGGCTCGCTTCAACTGGGTTCGACACTTAGTTTCTGTTTGCGAAAAGAAAGGGGAGGGCAAAAAAATGCATTGGTCATCATGCATGTAGCAAAACTATAAAAAACAGTACTTGGATATTTTCCTGTTTCTTACAGGTTTACAGGGACAGTGGTACGGATGGCTATGCTAAAAAACTTCCTTGACTTCATAAATTCAAAAACATTGAGGTTTCTCAAATCTTCAGAAAATTCTGCCATTATTGAAGAAAAAATCATAATTGCTTTAAAAACATTCATATTTAAACTTAAAAACATTCAAAATAATTATGATGAACATGCTGGCAAAATATAGCATGAACTGTTATGCAGGATATAAAGATACCCTAGAGATGAAATTGCAATCTTTACATCAATTCTATTAATTAATATTTTTGCAAGGATTTTTTCTATGAAAGTATTATATCTAGAGCCAGAAGCACTCCTGTTGTAATTTATGATGAAAGTTCCAATCAATTTATGTTTATGAAATATTGTTTGTAAATGTTTTTCAGCCTATTACTCATGATACCTAACACCTGTATTTAACAAAGGCAAATGTTGCAATATTAAAATCAAAGTAGGTACTTGCATATTAATGAGCTACTTCAATACATTACATCTCGAGTTTGGTTGGGTAAAGCTAACAAATGCACATATATTCAGCCAGTAAATCTGAATTGCATTTTGCATTACTACCAGGAAGGTTATTTGCGTGGCCATACCGTTCACACTGCACAAGAACAATACATACAGGAAAGGTATATCATCATTCCCACTTATTGACATACTATACAAAACTACTGACTGGTTTCTTTAAATTTAAATTTGATAAAAGACAAACACAAAGGAAAGGTTTCAACTTAAGAGGAAGCCTTAGAAAATGTCACTACTGACTATCTATTGTAATGCTAACCTTCATTTCAACATTGTTATACAATTTTTTGTAAATAGGTAATTTTTTGATGAATCTATTCACTTTACATTATCTTACAAAGTACAATACAACTGAAGAGGCTTTCTCTTAATTTGATAAAAAACGGAATTATTGTACTGTATTGTGGACAACAAGCAGTCATTAAATATGTCACAAATACTAGTGAAAATGAAAACAGATCTCAAAGAGGAATTCAAAGATAAGGAAGCGCCCTCAAGTGATGTTACCTGACCGAAATGGGGTTATGCAGCTTTTGAGTTTACTTGAAGGTGAATGCATGCTATTAAAATTCTATATCTGCTGAACATGAAGTGACTACAGTAACTTCAGTTCAGACAACCATTTAAGTCCACTGGAGACCCTTTTTATGTATTATACAGCTCTTTCAGATGTATCAGTGTTGAATAAAATGTTTGTAATTATTAGCATATACTCAGTACATTCTTAATATTATAGTTCATACTAAAATATTGACAAGATGTATGAGGTTCGCCAAAATTTACTTACAAATTTTTTGAGATATTATTGATAAAAATGAAAGTTATGTCAATATACTCGTGAGCACTGATTTGGGTCTGAAGGCTGTAAGATGTGTGGGTTTAACCAAGGCATTGTGGTTGGTGGTCTTCTGATTGAAAAAATATGGATTTCAGAGTTGTCTTTTATTTAACTAAAATGTTCTTCTATATACAAGCATTGAGAAGATATTGTGAGAGACTTTGAAAAATTCCATTGGAAATACGCTGTGTAATTTTTATATTAACATTAAAAAATTAATAAAAAAGTGTCAGAAGAAAACTGCACCAGTCTGCCACAGGTAATGAAATAAGATATTTATTTAATAATATATAGTTATGATAATACACAATACAAATTTAAAAGTAATACTTACTATTCCTGCTTCTGGAGATGCTCGCCTTGATCCATGCTGAGGCATCCCGCACCACCACCAAAGCCATAGCCCTTAGGTCCATACTTGCGGGCATGGCAGACTTTGCAGAAGAGTTCTCCTTCATGCTCAGAGCAGTTTGTAGAGTCCAAAAGCTTGTTGCACATTCCTATTTAAGAAAAAATCTATTTAAAAATAAACATTTCCTGGAATATAATGTTTGTAGCACAAAAATCTGTTATGCACAGCCTAAAACAAGAAGGGGGCCAATTACATTTCTAGATCCCTCTCGGTTCCCTTTTCCATTTACCGTTTTGATTTACACATGACACATTTTAATAGAAAACAAAGAAAACATACTACAAGGAGAATGCAATTATAACTTTAATAATATAATTAATGAAAACAATTGTTAATTTTGTGATGAACATTTACAGGGTTGCCAAATAGTTTGGTGGGATTGATACCAAATTAATTAATGTGTATCTGTTCTCCAAATTATCAACCTCAAAAAAGAAAACATTAGAAATTGAACTGATTTACAGAAATAAAATGCTTTATTAAGTAGAGCTAAGGGGCCCCTTTTGAAATTTTCAGGGAGCCACAGCAGCCCTGCCCTCTACTCTTCATTTGCCTTAGCTAATAAGGTAAAATATGACCCCACAATGTTTTGAAGACCTTCACTTACAAACAATTGCACATCTTCACTTACATCAATTGTTATTATTCTAATTATAATGATTATTCTAATGTACCAATGTTTGTTCACTATTCTAATATTTGATGGATGATTTTATCAATTTATTAACAAGTGATCAAACTAATATGTTAATGAAAACTTTGCCATTATGGTTAATATTTAAATTTGTACACTGATCACACTAAGTACTCTGCTAAATTTTCAATTTGTATAGACCTAAGCTGTTATTTTTTAATTTCTGTCAACAAAAAATTTCAAATATCTATACACTGTCGTTGCTTGGAATGGGCAAATTTATACCTTCATATGCACTAAAAGCATTTTTAACCACACCTCTCTAACATTTGCACCAAGTGAAAGAACAGCCTTTGAAACCTATGGATAAAAAGTTGTTGCAGAAAATTTACCTGCAGAGTTTCTAGGTTTTAAAATAGTCGAAGATGCATCCCCCCCCCCCATTACGCTACCTCTCAGTTTCATGCATTGGCTTGCGTGAACAATAAATAATACAGAGCTACGTCTCGGAAGCCCCGAGGGGAAGCACTGAGGGGATCCAATGGGGCCCATCATTGCCATTTCCATCTTTATTTGGGGGTCGTTGGATGTCCTCATTCGGGGCCCTTGGCTCCAGGTGCAGCGGTGCCGTGAACCGATTGTACCAGCCTAGCTACGCCCCTGAATAATACTCACCACACTTGAAGCACATCTTGTGCCATTTCAGGCCACCCGCTACACGCTCTTCGGCGGCGTACACGGACTTGCCGCACTTGGGGCACTTGGGGTTCTCAATCGGCTTGAACGGCATCTTGCTGACAGGGAATCACTCGCGTAACCTGCACACAAGAAACGAAAGATGCCATTAATATACCATTCAAGAAAGATTCATAAAACATCTCGGAAAATGTTTCACATTGCATTGATTGTTCGACTCTAGGACACAGGGCGAACGAAAATGGCGATTGTCGGAGCTCAAGAAAACAATAATCATTTTGCAGGAGAACGGTTTTATTCGAACGGTTTATCTCTTGTTCTACCGAGGAATAATGTTTCATGAAATTGTTCTATGGTTCTTCTACCATACGCGAGATATATTGTGAGCCATGGGCGTCACCAGCACCAAATTATTGGTTAAGAGATGATGTGTGTGTGTGAAACGATTCAATGGGTGATGTGAACAAAAAGGAAGCACAATTTTCAACGGGTAATTTTAAGCAAATAATTTGTTTTAGGTGAATAAAAAATGAGCAAAAGCTCATCATCATCATAATAATAATAATAATAATAATAATAATAATAATAATAATAATAACAATAATAATAATATTTATTGAGTCACATATACAACTACAATCGTGTATGACGAGTCAACACATACATCTTCTTGAGAGCAGCGAGTGAAGTTACATTTATTGTCCAGAAGCAAAACAAGGGGCCATCTCACCATCTTTGTTCAAAGGATCAGGGAAACTGGTAAAAAAAAACCTGATCAAGATGGGGTCATTGGCCTAGAGATTATACTACAATACTTGTTACAGATATATTACATATAGCAAAAGCATTTTCTAGTAGCAAAAGCTAAATTTTTCAGCAAATGCTTGAAAAGGTGTGTAAAGATCAGATATATCTTTCTTTTTGAAGCACAAGCGGATCATTTTTCTAGCGTGCCAGTCCAATGTCTTGGCATTCTTGATGTGTGTTTTTGTTTTTAAAATGGCTTCTTTTAAGCATATTCGATCTCGCAAACGTTACTCCCAGCGAATAGAATGTACCGAAAGTGATTTTTTCCTTATATCAGTTTAATCAAGAAAATGTGCATTGGGTACCTACTTATTTCCAGGGCGATGCACACGAAATGAGAGGTGGATGTTATCGCCCATTCGGAAGATGCAATTATTTCATCGCGTTGTTAGTGATATTGGCTTCCAAGCAGGTGTAGCAAGAGAAGGCGTACACCGAACAAGTGTTTGCAAACATTTGTAATTAATAAAAATCTAGAGAAAGCTTGTAAATGGATTAAGTTTCCAACGCACATGAACCATACTCGCTTACAGCGGGCAGAACGATATCAATTCCCATGTGCAATTGGCGTTATAGATTGCACTCACGTTTCAATTCACGATATTTATCATGGCGATGAATACATAAATCGCAAGAATTTTGCAAGCTTAATCGTTCAAGCTACATATAACGCGAATGAAGTGTTCAGTGTAGATGCTCAGTGGCCCGTACCCCGAATCTGTACGTAACAGTCGAATAGTCAAACGATCTAACCGTTATGAATGTATGAACAAACAGGAAGGTGACGTAGTTTTCCTCGGAGACATCGGATACTGCATAACGCCATGGGTGCTTATACCGTACAGAAATCCTTCAACACCCGAGGAAACGGCATAATAGAACGATGTTATTTCCTTTCCAAATTATTCCATGTATTTTTTTCTCTTTGAAATGACGGCTTTTTCTTTAGATAATTTAATTCCAGACACCTGCAATTTATTAAAAATATTTTGTATTCTTTTAATAGAGTTAAGAAATTGCCCTGATCACAGTCTCTCTCAATTTTTCATATTTAGCTCCCTAGTATTAGCAAAAGCTTATTCATTCCTTAGCTAGCAAATGCTAGAGCTGAAACTAGTTAGATAATGCTAATGCGAACACTAAAACTATAAGCTTTGCTCACTTTTTATTCACATAACTCAATAGATAAAAAACACAATACCAGGGGTACCATCTTGTAAGCCATGGCCGTCACCAGCACCAACTTATTGAGGGGGGGGGGGGAGGAGAAGGAACGATTCGATAGAATACGAGGGAGTCCTCTCCAATGTATCTCATATGTAAAAGTAATCGAGAGGAGGAGGAGGCATCCGTCCGGGCATTGTGAGTTATCTTTATGAAAGATTTACTAGCAAAAATTTGCAATTTTCTACACACACTGGCATTTCTTAACTAAAAAATAATATTTTTGAGTTATGCCAATTTTCTTGTGTCGACGATAAGGTTTGTCCTTTTTCAACGATTTTCTTTATCGCAAAGTTAGATCAGAAGTTTAATAAATTCTGCCCGATTGTGCATCAGCTACGTTAACATTTCAGTGAAGAAAAATGTAAACTAACAACTTTGCTATTTCAGTGTCAATTTCATTAAAAGCCTACAATTTACAACCTTTGTTTTGAGTCTATCTAGAAAAAATTGTTGAAGTGTAAGTATGATATCTAGAATCTTTTTTACTCCAAGAAACGCTCAGTAATTGAGGGGGCGAACAACGTAAATATAGCTTACAAACCTGACAGAAATACGGTGGCAAATTACCGACGCAATATTAATATAATAGTCCTAATCCATAGAGAAGATAAAAAAGTATAAGCGAGTAACCAAAGCAGCGACACGTTACAGAAAACTAAACCAGTATGAAAACATAAATATTAACCGATGACATTTAGAGAAAATTAATAAAAATGTTAATTTCTGAAATAATGATTTATCTAAAAAAAATAATATCCCCCCCAGGCTTCAGCACATACTTTCCGCTTGGCGCTGCGGCTACCGCCTGGGGCAAAGGCGAGAGCGACGTCGGCCGGCGTGGCGAGGTAGACCGTCGGAGACGGGCCGCCTAAATTTAACCCACAATACTCCCCTCCCCGAGCCGCGGGCCGCGCCCCCTCTGGACGCGGGGTGGCGGGCGTGGGAACGAGCAGGGCTGCTTGCCAACCCCACCCCATCGGCCGCCTGCCCGGCGCGGCCTCCAAATTTGGACCGTCGCAGGTAAAATTACATAGAAGCAGCTCCTTGCCGCAGCCGCGGCCGTCGCCGCTGCCATCACCGCCATTGGCGCCGAGGGCGGGGCCTCGGCGCTGGAGGGATTCCACGGGTTGGCGAATTTCTGATGAGGGGTGGACGTAGGGTCCGGGGCGTATTAGAAGCGTTTCCTGGACAACGTCATGCAGATGTTCTGTTTGCGATTGGCAATCCCGAAGTTTCAATAGTATAAGGTTGGTAATTCCAATGGTGGCTTATTATTTATTTCCAAATGTCCATCCAAGCAGAGTATATTGTTGGAAGTTTAGGAACTAATAAGAATCAAAAGCGAAATGTAACTATATTAAGCAAACATTGCTCTAATTGCCATTCTCAAAACCTGAAAATTCCATACAAACTACTTAGTATTTGCTACAATTTTTTCTGCCAATTTCTAATAATATTGAACACATTTTCATTATTTTTACTAAAATAAATTGTCTCAATAACAATTATGATTTAACAAACATTGTAATTAACGAATTTGAAAAGTTTATACTGTTGAGCGTATACGTCCTGCTCTCCAGTTTTACGGTGAAGTACGATAGTAACATTCTTGGAGAAATCTTCCGCAATACTATATTACAGATACAATACTAAGTAGTTCGTGGTTAATTAAATAGCAAAAATATTGAAATCAGTGACTTTTTTAAAGGTATTATCTAAAGATTTCAAAACGTAAGCGGAGAAACGTGAGATCAGGTAATTTATCGTATTACGTGTATACTAACCACTTCTTTACAACTCACCAAGGATATCTGATGAAAATTACATTTGTATTATATAAATGATTATAAGGATTTACTCACTTCTTTAAAGTATAAACGGCTGGGTACCCGACGAAAGGGCGTCGTTGTGGACTTCACCTTGCAGACAGTCTGACGTTTCATTCGCAATCGCTCTGCTATCAGTACGTCACTAATTTCCGTTTTTCCTGAAGATTACACAAAAGTTGCTCCTATTCGAAGCAAGGTCGTTGACCGACCAAGGTATCCCTTTGGCAGACTCCTCATTCTTGAGATTGCATTGTCTTTTCCATTGGTTAAATGCCAAAATATCCAACGTTCCTTTTCTTTTGTCGTCACTTCGCCCTTTTGTGAGAGTTTTTTGAAAGAAGTGGTAAGAAAATAATGTTTGCAATCGTAATTTGTCATTATTTTATTCGTTTTGTCATCTTCTGTGAGAGAAATGATAGTTATGTCAAAAATGTATGCAATCCAAGATAAAGCATGGCTAATTTTTATGGAAATGGGAAGTTAATCTGAATTATTTGAGACATTTAATTCATTCGAAGTAAAATTCATCAATTTTAATATAACGAGTCAGACACACGATGTGTCAGACACGCAAAGGAAAAAGCATTGCGAGATAAAATAAATTTAAAAAAGGAGTAGATTACCTACGTTTTTTGTCCGTAATTTAAATTTGCGATCGAAATTCATGTGCATTGTAAATCGACGAAATGAAAAAACATTTTTAAACATGACTGTTTATTGTTAGGTGCAGCTCTTTTATTGGCAGACATTGGGACAACGTTCCAGGAAAAAAATGAGATAACTATTCAGGAGAAATATTGATGTGATAAATGACGCAATCAGAAGCGGACGTTTGTATGTATTTGTGTCGGGCTATTAGTATTAGGGATAGTGTTCAGCCGTCTTCATGTTTTATTATAAATAATTTTTCATTAATGGTGAATTTTATTTAATTTTCGTTTGTTGATTTATTTTTAACCCATTCATTTGAGATACTGAATGATGTTCGTTTCTAAAGAAAATTAGTAAAACCTTTATTCGAGAAAGTGTCTTTGGCTTCTGGGAGGGAGTGAAGTCTTAGGAGTCCCCCGATATGGTGTGCCACTGGATGTAATTCAAATCAAGAATCATTGAGAGATTTAGAACAGCTTTCTGTTTCTCTTGATGTTGATACACTAATTTTTGAAAATTGCGTATCCTGGCATAGAATGGCGTCCCGGTTAATATTTTCATTTTTATTAGTAGCAATTATATTATGCATAAAAATAATGAATCAAACTGGACGAAAGTATACCGCTAAAAGTCGAGGGTCAATACTATAAACCCGAGATATATCGATCATTAAATCTGAAATGAATATGCGATCTCCACGTGTCGGAGCGGGGGCCGAGCTTTGAGGGCTAGCCAAACGGCTATGAGTCGTCGTCAAGAAAAAATAGTCTAAAAGAAGGAAAAGACAATTGCGAATAAAATGAATGGTTGGTCAAAAAGAATTAGCTTCTTCGTGTGATGCCAGATTGCTTCACGGAAAAAAAATATGACATTGTCGTTTTATGACGAACGTTTGTGCGGCAACTTGCGACTAAATCAAATTGTTCTGGAACCTCTCAATATTGTGGTTTTTAATTACTGGAGACCTTAGAATATCTGCAAATATTCTAAGGTCTCCAGTCTAGGAGCTTTCCATCTTTTAATCTGGTCCTGGACAGTATAAGAATGCTGTATTCAACGAATCCCAAGAGTGAGATTATTTTGACGAAGTATGTTGAAGGCCTAGTGGGGTTAGAAACAAAGTATGCTTGATGGATTTTTTTTCATGATGGTTTTTGTCAGCACTACTTTTCCAGTACTATGCGCAATCCCTAGTATTCTTTTAAGCCGCTGTTACTGACAAATGGGCAATTAGACGGAAGGGTGAGTCAGCAGCAAATGCAGAAGAGGCTGCGGAGGCGGGGGCGGGGGCGGGGGCGGCAGCAGCGTTGCCGGTATAAATAGAGCGCTTCGGGAGCGCCTCGTTCCAGCGGCGGGATGGTTCGTCTTCGCGAGTTACGTAAACACAGTTTTTCTTCAGCGCGTGAGTCAGCGTGCGCTTTCCGACCGTCTTTTCGCCCTCGTAGCGAGAAGGGAAACAGTTGCCACTCCTGCAGTACTATCTGCTTGCCTTACAGACCACTCGATTTTGAATGAACGGAAACGAAATAGGTTAAAAGATAGTTTCTCTCACCACTTCGAGGATTCAATAAGGTGTTTTGCTTTAATGCGTTTGTTTTAAGAAATTCGTGTTATGAAAAATACGAACAAATTATGACTAGATATACCAAAAACAGATTTTGTGTCACATTTGCCACTATTCATTTCCGTCCTTTCAAAACCTCAAAGCACAATATCGAACGTTTCCTAATTATTTTGCTGTCTTTGGCAAATTACAAAGACAGCAGGCGCGGGGCCAGGCTGAGGCCCGCGGGGCGCCGCCGCGCCCACCCGTGGAGAGTCGTGGGCGTTATGGGCCAATATGCCAGCTTCTCCGGTTATTTTTGGCTGGAAGCTCTCTGCTTCTCCCTGCCCACAGCGGCCGCCGCAGCTGTCGCCGCGCTGACTTGTGTAACCTACTATTCTCGTTTGCGAGTAATTTTCTGACGTTGGACTACTCTGCAGAAGCTACATGCATATCCAACTTCACTTGTTCCCACTTGTCATCTTGTAGAGGTCGGTTTATTTTCGACGCACCTTTGGGGAGGGGGGAGGGCGTGGATATATATAAGCTTCTTTTGACAAGCTTCTGTTTATTTCGCCGTAATAATTTGACAAACAAAATAATTGCCCATCTATTTTTAGTATAGTTGGTGACTGGTTCGCATCGTGACCCGATCAGAAGGGGAATTTAAAGCGAACGTGTCGTACACGAACGTTTCTATGACTTCTATAAAATAATGTTTGCTTACTTTTAGTAAATCTCTGTCAATGAACATGTAATACTAATTTTCTCCTTGTCATTGGACGCCACAAAGTTTCAAATTTGGCATTGATCCTCGTCCCTGTGGAGTTCTTTGCCCTGCACTATAAGTGACTTCTATTGTCAGTTCACGATCTCGGTTGTCTATTTTAGTCGCCCCGCTCTTCTATCAAAACAAACCAAAGTTCAGCGACCTGTTCCGGAAACACCTTTATTTTTAGGCTTTGATTTGCCTTGGATGATTCTGTTAAGTAATGTTTATGTCAGCAATATTATGATGATATGTCTGAATGAAACGATATAATACGATTTACAGGGTTCTGCATGTATATTTTAATCATTTTCCCTCTGGTCTAATAGACCTGTCAGCCAAATTGCGTTATAAAAACATATAGAGACTAAAATAATAAGTAAATACGAACGTTTTCTCGTATACCTAGCCATAAAATATGTTAAAGAAAATTATCAGCAAACCCGAGGACTTCTTTCGGGTTAGAAAAAAAAGGGTATGCCATTTTTTTCTGTAAGCGCAAATATAGGAAGTTGGAGACTAATATTAATTTGATTTCGTAAAAGGAATTAAACATTTCGTAGAACGATAAATGAAATATCGTTTCGCCAATGAGACGTCATCATATCTGACAGTAACTTTTGATATTTTACTAAAATTAGTAGCATATGTTTTGGGAGGACTGTGAAATGAGTCAAGGTTACTCAGAGGTGAATCAGATACTAACATCGCCAATTGTTATGTAAGGATAACTTCTTATGTGCTTGTAGAAGCTAATGCTGGCAACGTATCCAAGAGTGGCAGCAAAAAACAGTACTCATGGTCGACTTCTGTTGTTTACAGGGTTGTGCTAGCCTTTTTGATCGGAGGTTGCGAGTTGTATAATAGATTTTTAGAGAAATGGACATTTCTAGTTTTGGAGAGTGACTGAACTATAATTATTCAAGCAGAGTTTTATTATGAGAAACCTACAAGTTCAATGTTGACAAAACATTCTTCGCTTTCAAATTTAAAAATTGAGGTTAGGTCGAAGCTCGAGCTGAAAACCAATTGTTTTCATTTCCACTATTGACATCTTTCTCATTACTGATTCGAGGGACTACCCATTCTAGAGTGTATTTTATTTACAAAAATGATTTTTCGTTTGGTTCACGCAGGACTCTAGATCATTCAGTCACATGGTGGAAATGACAGATACGAACTTCCGTAAATCTTCGAGCGAAACTTTTTAATGTCAAAATTCCAGGGTTTGTCAAAAAAAACTTAAAAAATTAAATTAAAAATAAACCTCGAAAATACGAATTAGTGTTACAAAAAAAGAGAGTTTAATAGAATTCCATCTCTGCGTGTAAACATTTCACCCCCTCCCCCAGAACAAGTCCATGCCGAACGTGTAATGCGTGCATTTGGCCCACAATACAAGATGATGAGTAATGTTAGCACCTTTTTATATCGGGAGTGCTCCGGAATTTGCTGACTCAAAAGCGCCCTCTTGCAACGGAGCCGCCCCGGAACGCGGTTCGCGCGAGGGCGCAGGCGGGCGGCAGGAAGGGCGCAAACTTCGCGCAGTTGGCGGCAGGGCGCGCCGCGAGTGACTCAGAGGACGGGGGATTTCAGGCCACGTGCGGCGTTCGTCCAAAGCCCCCGGCCGCCCATGTTTGTGCATTGCCCAGCGCTTACTAACCGCGCGTTTATTTCGAGGTCCCGGCGTGGCGCGACGCGACGCTAAAACGCCGCCAAAATACACGCGCGCGTATACCACCGGCGCATCCCGCAGGTGCAGCGACGCGCCAGATGGCCGCCCCCCCTCGCCCCCCCCCCGGCGGCAGGAGCGACTCTGTGCACGCGGTGAACGTCGCCAGGAAGGGGGGGGGGGGCACGAGGTCGTAGCCCACTTGCTGCACTAGGCCGGCTGCACATGCCGTGAAATTAGTGGCAGGGAAGAATCCGAAGAGGTGGAGGTGGTGACGGTAAGGAACCGTTGCGCAACTTCGCTGCCGCTCTACGTAAGCTGAGTAATTGCTTAAACGAATTTGCATGACTCTAAGAGGATTAATATCTTTCGATAATATTGTTTCCTTCACGAATGCAATTTTGCGTTTTTAATACAATTATAAGACAATATTACAGCGTGTAAATTAATGTACTAATGCTCAAATTTCATTATTTTATCATTATATTATACATAATAAATTTATACAATGGACGAAAAAATAAAGTAGGTGTGACTACAAGTGCTCAGAGTGTTTCCACAATAGATCAGATATCAGCGGCAAAAAGTGGACAATTGGTGCCAACTGAGTTACAAGCAGCTCTCGGTCGTATAATGCCATCTTAAGAGGTCAAGAGTAACGACGCCAACGTAAAATAACTGAGGAGAAGCAATAAAGATTCATAAACAGATTTGAACCCATCGAGAAAATTAAAGATTTTGTTTTAAATCTGTTCACTATTACGCTTCTGACGACAGAAATGGGAGCTTAGCAATTTGACTTACGATTTAGGGGTATAGACAACATCTCTAATATAGGGAAAAGTTAAGTCATAATTCTATTAAAAATAGTTACTTGTACAATGTACAATGTCTTCAATCAATGTTTAATGTCCAAACAATGCCCTGTACAATGCCTTGAATGTATACTTTACAAAGATAAGTCTCTTAAAAGTTTTGAATTTTTAAAAATATTTTAAAGAAATAATCAATTAATTGCAACGAAATTTGGCTCATTTATTTTTTTTAACCAACGGCCGCAAATTCTTCTTCAAATCCACGGCTGCCCTATGTCAATCTGGTATGGACTTAAATTGTAATAATAGGCGATGGATTATTTTCATAGCGAGAATAACCTGGCCCAAAGAATTATTTTGTGCCTACAAGCTTTGCCTATTGAATGTAGTTGTTTTGTGTACCACAATTCTCATTACGGATGCTCAATCTCATGGTGCTATGTGTAGCAGGAGGAATTGTCCTACGACTAACATGTTATGAAAATTTTCATTGTCATTGGAGTATTTTTTGCCACTTTGGCAACGTTGTTGTTAAATAACTAAGGATATGTTTTAATTTTCAAAGACTGTTGTTAATAAAATGTAGTGTATGTACATTTCATAAAAGAAATGGAACTAAGAGGCAGAACAAATAAATGAATAAAATCAATAGTAAAATATAGTCTTCAAATTTGTGATACGACGCCGTGATTCTGTAGTGTAATACTTAAATATAACAGCTAATACATGCTTTAAATTATGCGTTCTATACTGGCGTTCGTTTGCGTAATCTTTTCACATGAGACCAGACTATTAATGAGGGCCATTTATTCTGTTGCTAAAAAATACAAAGACGGTTTCTTTGAGACGTCGGACAGTATCACGCTATTTTATCTAGGCTACCTCTTAATTTGCAACCCAAAATTTATTAACGTAAGTAGACGTGCTGTAAATTGTCGCTCTAGGTGATCTATTATCCTCTAAGAGATGTATGAGGGTCGTTTATTTTCACATTCACGCTGCATCATGGGGCGAAAAGCGTCGGCAAAGTGCCGCGAATAGTTTATTGTTTCGGGGACACAATACGTACAGTAATAAAACAGGTTCTAACGATATTATACTTAAGAAAAGAAAACTTCACCTTCATTAAACCATCAGGGGAGAGTATAACGTTTACATCGATTAAAATGTGAGTCGTAGATGAAAGAAACAATAGTAATGCGTAAAAAGCAATGCAGCGTTAAACTGCAACCGACATGCGTCCTCAGACCCGCAACTTTTTTAGGCGTTCGCGATTTGGCATGCTGCGCAAATGATTAACTCACCGTCTGACGGATCAGGCTCAAGCTCAGCATCCGCTGGCTTACAAGCGACTGAGTAAAGTAGTGAAAGTTTAAAAAACGTTGCCGGTGGTTGGGCACGACTACTCTATTAGGCGTGGTCTCCAAAAAAGGGATTGAGTGAATTCTAGCGTGCTGATTGGCGCACGGACCTTTCACGGATGAAACATGACCCAAAAAGAAAACCATCTGTAGCGTACACTCGGTCAACGAACTGTCTGGTTAGATTTCGTTCCGCGTTGGTCACAAGCTCAGGAAGTGAATCAGCGGATGTGGGTGGAAGAATGATCAACTTATGTCAACTTTTATCAATGAATGTAATAATTAGGGGGCGGATTTTAATGAAATGCCATCATTTTTCTTTTATCTTTAGAACGTTGCCTTTTATATAGATATTCATTTTATGTTATGACAAAAGGAAATGAACCATCTTTGTAGGGCATTTATTTTCTTCTATTTCGACTAATAAGTCATTTTTTTTACCATTTTTCATTTGTAATGCATTTTTCTCTGATTCCATCGATTTCAATATAATGTTAATGGTACTTGCTTCAAATAATATTTACGAGATGAAACAAATGTTCTTCCAGAGTTCATGAGTAGCTCATTCGATTTCTTCGCTCAAAAAATGTAAATCGTCGTGAATATGTAATATACGATTCCTCTGACGCTATCAGCGCCATTGTCGGTTCGGCGAATTTCACGACAACTAAAGACCAAGATTTCTTGGCCCAGTCCAAAAGTTTGCAAGGCGACTTCCCTTGAACGAAAGAACAGATCAGTAACATATCTAACAGCTTGAATGGAGTTCATCTGACCTGTTTTTAATAAACACTTTTTCGTAATTTTTCTTTGTTTTTAGGGCATTTTAAAACCATTTTACGAACGTTGTATTGATCAATTTTTTAATGTTATTTTAGGCCATCAAAATCCGCCACTGATTATAAAACAAAATAGTTTTAATGTATAAAGATGTGCAGCGAGCGTAAGGCCAGGGAAAACAAAAATAGGAAAAAAAAAAAAACTAATTTCGGGAGAGTGATCGAATGTAAGTTTCACGCAACTAATGTATTTCATAAAACATACTTCGAGAAACTGAAGATTTTACAATATATTCCTGAAATGATACCTTATCGTGATATTATTTTCTATTTTATACGTCTGAAGATGTTACGTACTATATTTATGTTTGAGAACTAGAATAGGAAATTGTTCTTCTATTTTTCTCGTATTAACGATAGCAGTGAACGTCAAGGTGAAACTTACGTTTGAACAGCCGATGACATCAGTGAGTTTGTGATGCCTGTTGGCACTGAGTCTGCAGGTCAGTTCTGATCGGAGGTTTCTGTGATTTCCCTGATCATTCCCTGGCGAGTGAAGGAGCCCCTACACAACTGGCCAAGTACAACACGCGATCATTCCCCTTCTCATGATCTTCCTCCTTTCGGACCGGCCCGCCGTGAGGCAGTACGACCCATACTCTCTCCCTCATAACCGGCATGTTCCAGATCGACTTAGATGGCCCAGGACATCAGCTGTTGCTTCTGCAGCGAGTCGCCGTCGCGGCGAGGTTCAAAGGTTCGAGTCTCGACGATGGCAGATTTTCGATCCTTGTTGGTTAACTAGGAGGAATGTAACAATTTTCCGGAAGAGATTTCTAGCGGACGGCTGCTTCGATCGGTAGCTTTCCGTGGTTTCTTCGCTACTTGAAGCGAATGCAGTAACACGGACCGCGCACGATTTTTCCTTCCTCATCCGTGTCTACTCGCTTCCCTTTACTCACACCAACACTCAGATACACACATATTTAATTGCACTACTCGACACTGCTGCTGACAGATTCCTGTATGCTGCATACAGTTAGTGAAACGTTTTTATTCCGTATTCTTCACTTAATCAGGAATCAGTTTAATATAACATTTCCCTAACTAGTGCAAACGTCGTGATGGTTCCTGGCTACTTCTTGTGAAGATTGTGGTGAAAAAAAGGTCTTAGCCGCGTTTTTCAAGGTCTCTCGTTTCTCTTGCTTTCATTTCACCATTTCTCCATCATTATTCACCTCATCAATATTAACGCTGTCGTCTATTAATTAATGTTGAAGGGCCTCAAAACCCTAAAAATAAATTGTTAAAAATGTTTTTCCAAATGCAAGCAAATGTTGATTGTTAGTTCACCAAACCACTCTTTTGGGATATATGCCTGTCTTTCAAGGCCTTCATCCTAATGTCTACCGTCCTGCCTCTCAAGTCACGTGACGAAAACGCGGCGGCGCTTCGATCCCCGCGCGCGCATTCCGAAGCGCGTGGTTGGACGGGAGCCCTCGCGCCTGCCGATCGGTCGCCGATCGCCGGCTATCAATAGCGCCAATAGCGGGCACTATACTCGACGCCCGAAGTGACCGGGGATTCCCCGGTGCCGGGAAACCCACGCCCAGGGAGAAGGCTTTACTGTGGAGGTAGAGAGATGCGCGCCAGTTTTACTCGTCCGGGTTGGTTAAACGTACTTCAATTGCGCCCGCAGACGATCAGTTTGTGCAGGTCAGGATTAATATCATGCATAAGCTGAAATTAACCCTGAAGAGCGTCCCGGATTCTAATCCTGGTTCTACCACATTTGACATTTGACATTTTAGAATATATTAGATTAACTTATCAAATTTATAAACAACATTTAATAATTTTCAACAGGAGTAATAAATATACTATATCGTTTGAAATATAAATAATGCATACGGTTAACCACGAACTCATATCCTGAAGAAAATCTCGAGCTAACGGGTTTCATTCCAAAAGATTTACCCGCAGCATGTGCCCTTAGAAAATCTTTCCCCTGGACGGGCGAAACAGGACAGGAAACCCATCTCATACCCCAAACGTGAATGAGCCACTTAGCAGGGGAAGCCGTGGCGATGATAAAGTATGATGGTTGTGGCGGATTTGGCGACTGTGGCTCACTCTGTCTCGGCACAAATTTAGAGCGGATGGTGCCCTTGGCCAGAAACGTATTTCTCCTTTTGTAATGGTCCATTCATTCTGGCAAGGGGTTGTAGGAAAGAGAGTCTAATATAAGCAGTAGGCCTGTATTAAAATTAGAACTATAATATCTTAATATTTTCTAAATTCGGTTCTAAATTACATTTTAAACCCTAAATTTTAGGTTGAGTGCGCATAAAAACGGATTTATGTGAAGTGATTGTTAATTAATTTTGTGGTCGTGGCGGTCGTTTTGGGGTTGTCGCACCAGCGATAGTGATAGGGAGGTGCCAGCAACAGACGTGACGGCAGCACTCCATGGTGCAACTGCGAACGGCCCCGCAAACAGTGGGGATGATGGCAGGAGCGTCGATTGCCACTGCGTCTGTACCTTGGATGATACATCCACTATAAAGGTGACGGTAAGGTAAGGGTGCTTTTTGGTATTCAAGGTATTGCAAGGGTGCCAGTCACGCCATAGCGATGGCAATTGCCAGCGTTTGGATTGGCAATGACAAATATCGATATTATAAACCCTTTCAAGGAGTTGGGCATGAAATTCGCAGTTCGTAATTTTTATAATTATTGTATCAAATTCATGATAAAAAACAACGCAAAAAATCGAAATTAAGAGATAATGTAGAACAATAAATAAATAGTACGTGACACCAAAATATGAGTAATCTTAATGAGCCGCTGAAATTTGAAAAAAATCTCAAAATTGCTGCTCGTTGTTTGAGAATTGCTATTGTGCACTCAGCTTCTAAGCCAATGTACTCAATACAATTACTACGTTCTTCATGATATTGTATAAACTGTCCAATTTTGAAAACTGTTAAACTGTCTAAGCAATCGATTCTATCATCGCAATCACGCATTGTAGTGAATCCAATACAACCATTTACAGCATTGAGTAATTCCTGTAAGTTAACATTGACATCGCAAGGACAAACAGTAGTCGAGACAATACTATAGCGATGCTGGAGCCAACAATGTCGGAGGAGGAGACGAACTGATCCCCAAATACATGCGGCCACGGGAAGGTCAGACGTCTAGACGTCTGAAACAATAGGGGATTCCCCAGAGTCAGGTATGGCAGCCCCTGGCGTCAATGGCAATGGAGGCAGATATTGGAAAGCATGTTTTGCTTATCAGCTTTTTCAAGAACAAATTTTTTTAAATCACTGTCTTCTAAATGTTATGTTGGAATTTATAATTGACGTGATTTCATTCGCCTGACAATCAATCAAAAAGTACGCCTAGCTGAAAAAATGGCGTCTAAAACCGGTGTCATCTCTAAGTTCAGAACTGAATTTTTGAGGTACGTATGAATGAGTTCTGTTATATGCATATTTAAAATTGTATTAAAATTAATTTGATAACGCATATTGACAGGTACTGCAATCCATATCTAACTATACATCCGATCAGAAAATAATTGACTCCGACCATGGAGAAAGGATTTAACACAGAGATTAATTTCTGTAACTCTCGTTTATAATTTCGTGTTTCTATTTGTATACCCTGTCGATATCTGTAGATTAAAAATGTAAGATGTATGAGAGGAGGGAAGGCGAATGAAGGAAGAAAAACAGGAGAATAAACAAGTATTAAGAAAGCAAGCAAGAACTGAACAAATCGAAATGACAAGAGAGATACAAGTAATAAAAAGGAGCCGATACAACAGTGATTAAATAAACCTACAAAGTTAAGAATTTGCTTTCTAAGATCGCTTTGAGATATCTTGGGCATCCAAGTCTTGAAACCATGTTTTGAAACAGATGACTACTCTACATTCATCTTTTACCACAGCCGTCTAATTTAATCGCATTCATTTTAGAGTACACTAAGAGTATTGTACTCTGTATAAGATTTGTGTTGACAAGGTTTTTGTTAGAGTGAGCGCCCCTATTTAATTTCTACCACCTAAGTCCTCTCATTATGTGAATTTAAATAAGTTCTTGAGATAATGAGCACAATCTGTTGCCATAAAGTGGAATAAATAAAACTGAATTGTATTTATTGTCTTTGTCACTATTTCCTAACTCTGCATATGTGAATCTAAATTAACTAGAATCATGAAATTAATTTAAAAATTACCGTTTAAGTATATAGCTTTCATGCCTTCAACATTTGGAGTCTGGGAAGTAGCATGATAAATATTAAGAATCGTTACGATTCATTTATCCGGATGGTTTTAGTACTTAAAGAACTGCGAGATGACCGCAAAAGAAAGTGACACGAGAAAGTATAAACGAAAAAGTAGTCAGAGAGTGTGAAGTGTCTTAAGTGTCTAAAATAAAGAACTGGAATACTGAACATGCTCCGTGTTTGTTGCTTCAGGACTTTGAGCGTTTCCAAGAACTTCGTATTTTTGCTTCTTATTTCTAAGGTGAAATAAGCGGAGAGGAACTAAAGATCCTTTGCCTTTGATATCGTCTACTCTCTGATGTGTTTGACTTTGCTTTTGAAGCCGTAAACTGTTTCAACAAAATTTAATTATAAATTGCTCAGCACGGAAATGAATTGTTTTCGATTCGTAACGGTGTCATTCATGTGCATTAAAATGTTTGAAGTACTCAGAAATACATATATTAAATAGAATTATTCTGGGAAATATCAATTAATGTCCTGTGAAAGATAGGGGAGGAAAGTTCAATTTTAATATTACGAAATAATTAAAGAATTGGATTATATCCAAAAATGCGTCATCTTGAATTAGCGCATGGCTAGGAGCATAAATTGCAGCTAAGAAAAAATATTTAAGTGTCCACGAGTTCTTAGTCCTCCAACTACGAAAGATCTTTGGCGATTAACAATCAGAATTAGATAACAAAACTTTTGAAAGTTCCCAACAACAAACCATTAAAGAATAGCTTCAAACAAAGTACAACTCACTCCACAGGATAAATTACATTGCTCGGCGGATCAACAGCGTGTTGGCCTAGGATTCCATCGGAACCGCGGGTAACACAACGGTTGTCCGGAATTTAAGGTTCATACACTCAGAAAGATTTGTAATGGGAAATGGGACATTATGTCTGAAGCATTATCCCGCATGTCTTCAACACCCAACCGATAGGAAGTAGAAAGCCAGGAGCTCCCATTAGAGGGCGGACCATAAGAGGGTGGCGACAGCAGGAGCTGGCAGAAGACGACGGAACGAGTTTCAGAGAAGCCTCTCTTTATAAATATGTTCGTGGCCACGCTCAGTTTAAAATAATTCCGCACATTCATCTCGCCCCGCGTTGCATAAGGCTGGCCTCGCCCCTCCGCCACCACCACCGCCGCCGCAGTCGTGTAGCTGCTTGCGCCCACGTGACCCCGCCACATTCCCTCGAAGGTGGGGCGGAGTGCTCCAGCGTCTCCGTTGGCCAATGGGAGGGTCGCTCCGCCGGAAATTTTTGCCCGCGCCTTCGTAAGCCCCTAGTCTGGAGAGGTGCCGCCGCTTCTCCTCTTTCCTCCTTCTCGCCAATATCTCTTCACGTCGCCTCCTCTGTTCATCGCCAGACCCCCCGCCATCCTTCTTCTGGGCTCTCGTCTTCCGCGCCCGCCTCCACCGCGCGGCTGCTTTCGTACCTCTGTCCCCGCCCCGTCCCGCCCCGCCCCGCCCCGCCTTCTCCTCGCGGACCACGCCCTCTTGCAGCCGGTGCACCGGCCACGGATGCGCCGCTTCCTAATAAGTAGCAAAGTTCCTGGAGTGCATACCATGCGATTCGTTTAAGAGGGGAGGGGGCGAAATTCCTTCTTCAGGGCATAACTTCTCTCTGCCCTCACATACACAAATCAGGAGAGACATATGCTCGGAATATTACGTGTGAAATCATACAATGCTGAGTTAGTGGAAAATGGTTAGACAATGGGTTGGATTAACGCACTTTTCAGAGAAAATTATCGCTCGTCATTGGAAAAGAAAACTTTCTCGGTTTCATTCTCGCGGATTCTTCCGCCATTTTCCCACAATTTGAACTTCTAACATTGAAGCCCGAATAGGGTTTGAATTTATATCATAAGATTATTAACTATGCGAAGTGTTGTAATAAAATTTATGCACACAAAGCCACGTTTATATAAGTATTAACGAATGGACTCTTCAATATTAAACTACGATTATGTCGTCCAATGAGTTATCGACTGATCGCACTTATCTCCGTGTCTTATATATTTCTTTGTAAATACCTGTCTAACAATAAAAATAACATCCTTTCTTTTTGTTTTCATCACTAAACTAAATTGTAATGATATTTAGTGTAGGTTTTACTTTTGAGGTTTTCAGCTAATTCTCACACTAACTCAATTATCTATCATTTGACTCTTATTATATAGGATGTTACGGTAGAGAGTTTCTTAGTTTATTATAACTTAATTTTTGAATAATATAACTTGTTTTCGAAAGCTTCGGAGTCTTATCGTACTGGTATGTTATTAGTTATCCTTAAAATAAGTGGAAGAAAGGGAGAAAAATGAATATATACTTTCATATATATACTTTCATCACCGTCTTACGTAACAACTTCAAATTATTCTGAAAAAAATCGCGGCGAAGACACCCTAAAAATAAATTATGCAGCTTAGTTGCTGTTAGAGGTTAAGGACTTTATCTTGAGCCACTCTCAAGTAGCTGTCAGCACGAGAGGAGAGGAAGAAGCAGCAGAAGGGGTTATAATACAACCGCAAGAGATTAGATTTTTATTTTGACAATTCTCGGTCTTCTGAGACCTCTGAATTTTCGGAATCAATAAACAAATGAGGAAAACAAGAGAACAGAGAGAAAACTATTGTTTTTGAGGAATTTGGATTATGAGAATGAAGAATCGTTTTTTGGGGGTAGGAAGCTACACATTAGTTGTCGAAAATATTGATAGTAAATTTTAATGAAAAGAAATTAAAAAATAGAAAATATACTTGAAGATATCCGAATCTTGTTAATAATTTGACTCGGAGCACTTTGAATGTTGAAAAGATGCCCAAAAATCCTTGTTTCGTGAGGATTTTGCTGAGAATAATTCGATTCATTCGGGTCCTTGTCTGAAATCCTAGGAATCTCCGACATCACAGACGCGCGGAGATGCTCGAACTCCATCACAGCTCGAGCAGAGAGGAGAGGACTGCGTATCCAATCGAGAGCGGAAGCACTGTCGCACTGTGGTCGCAAGCAGCACTTGACCGTCGCACCGAACCAACGCACCCAACGTTGCTTGGACGAGCTGCGAAGCCGACACTGGATCTCACTGTCGACGCCGAAGCGACCGTCACGCCGCGAGGGAACACTCGTCTTCCACCCTGGGTGCTGGTGCTCAAAGCCGAGATGCCTCACGAGGAATGGGACGTGGAGAAACGGGCTGGCGGTAGATTTTTACGAGATTGCAATTCCACCACCAGCTCCTTTCCCGCGATCGTCAGGAATCGGTCACTTGTCATAACCATGGACGCGAGTAGTTCAACGGAAGCTACGGATGCCCGGCTGCGCGTTGTGGATTCTTCGGACTGTCCACATGTCAATTGGGAGCGCGTGGGGTGTGGCGCGGCGCGGCGCGGCGCGGCAGCTAGGCCCGCGGGAGTGAGCGACCCACCTACCTTATCGGTTGTCGTTGGGTAGGCAGATGGCCGGAACGCGGGCACCGGCGGAGGAGGGTGGCTTGCCTTCCAGTCACTGGACTACCACGGAAATTCGAATGGCGGTTTCGCCGGCGTGCGCGCCCTAGTCTTTCGCGGGGTGGCTGCTGCACACGGCACCCAGCGCGCGGTGCAGAGGCGGGGCGCTCGGGAGTGGGGTCCTCGCGACTAGGAATAGCCCACTGGCTCACACGCCGGCTATTTTCGGGGGCGGCGGGGAGCGGCGGGCCCGCCGCCTCCCCGCCACCCCGCCTCCCCGCCCCCCTGCCACCTCGCCGACGGCGCAGCCTCCGGCCGCCGCACCTCGCGTCTCTCTGTCAGGTGGATCGACGAGTGTTCGATTCCCACCCATCAACCAACGCCCATCGACTCCCCAGGACGAATACTCTTTCAATACGTTACTGACTTTCCTCTTCTCGTGGGGCGTGAATCAAGAAACTCAAGAGTGTCGATTTTTGGTTGATCGATTGCCGAAGAGATTGGTAGTTGACATATGTCACGGGCCTTGTTGCTACTTGTGGGGGCCGAAGATTTCCGCCATGGTAGATGACGTCATCTTGGATAAAGAGTGTACATAGTGAACGGAGACAGAAGAGTGTGTAGGAATTCATGCCAGAATTAGCGTGACGTCATTCAGATTTGATGCCAATTTCCGCGGAGACCAAACAGTTTTCACGAATTGAAAATGTTTATAATATTCTCACCTTCGAAAGGTTTATAAAACACGTTTCAAACAATTTCTCGCAAATATTTAATATAATGAGTAGTACTTGTGTTAAATTAACATTTATTCT
Organism: Gryllus longicercus; assembly: GCA_038098605.1. Lineage (NCBI taxonomy): Eukaryota > Metazoa > Arthropoda > Insecta > Orthoptera > Gryllidae > Gryllus > Gryllus longicercus. The sequence goes on along the minus strand of JAZDUA010000002.1, from coordinate 12,738,399 downwards.
TTAGCATTTCAAAACTTCACGTTCTGCGTGGTTTCATGTCTATCTTCTTTACTTTTGCAAATATACTTCCGACCAACATTATGTATCTTGCTACTCTAAAAATCGAATCGAATGAAAATTTCAAGTTGTAATTTGGCGGAGAGTAATGAATGATTTTCTAAGTACGCGAGAATTTCTTTCCGAAACCTGTCATTTGGCACGAACTACATCTTCCTTGCCAGAACTTGTAATGGCGACAGGCTTATCTTCAGCAGTGGCACCACAGCCCGAATGGAGCGGGGCACGATGGGGGCGCGATAGCGCGCATCAAATGTGGTTTCAAACAGGTAATGTTTATTCATAGCAATTTGAGAAAATACTTTTATTTTTCTGAGTGTTTTGGTTTTATTTTTGATTATATTGAATTGACATATGGCCAAGTTATTTTAGACACTGAAAACGTTTTACTACGTCCGTGACTCTGCCATTATCTTTGTAAGAAACACTTTTCATTGAATATCGTCGACCTGGATGATCGAAATGGTTAAGAGCACGTATCAACTAAACATTATAATTCGAAGGGTCACATGTTTTAATTCTGCCCTGGGGATGAATGTTTATCTCTTGTCTTTTGTGAGTGTATTGTCGCGGTGGGTCTTGTATTCTCTTGACCGCAGATTCGAGGAACTCGTAAGGGACTTGTTCAAGGTGCTCTCCAGCGAGGTGTGAGGTGCAGAGTAGAGGGTGACTGGGATTGACCTGAAGAAACTTTCCACCCACCAAAAGTATGCCTTTTCTATAGAAAATGTTTATCAAGATAATTTAAAAAGGTATATTTTTGTCTGTTCTATGGTGCGAATCCAATATTTAATTATAAAATTAAATGTAAATTTCACTATCTGGCCACAGTGTGACCAGGTGCTGTTATCTCCTTAGGACTGTTCAAAGAGTAGACAGTCTCAGTAGGGTGTCAAGAAAACAACAAACTTTTACGACAAAAACGTCGCTGCACAGGGATTTTTCCATTCATTTGTTTCTAATAGATTATATACAAAGTTTCAGCCTTTTATTTTAACACTAAACTTTACCGTGAAGCTCTAAAACTTTACAAATAGTTACAAAACTTTTAAATTTTTATCCCAGAAATTTTATACGATTACCAATGTGTTAAAAATAGATTATATACACTCATACGGACATGCTTCTAGATAATATAACACAGAACAATATTAACTATAGCCTTTGCCACATATGACTTGAGACAAAACAAGTACAAAATTATGCAAATTTTTGCAGATTAAAAGCTTTTCATAACACCCTTTGACACACTATATATTCACAATAATGCTTTAAAAGTTTCCTTGAAGAAAGTAAAATTGAAATTTCCTTTGTTCTGGAGTCACTTGTTTTTCTTCATCGCCTCATTCTCCTCCTCTCTCTCCTGTTTGTCCTCCTCCTTGTTCTCCCCTTCTTCTTCTTCTTCTTCTTCTTCTTCTTCTTCTTCTTTTCTCTCTTCTCCTCCTCTTTATTCTTCTTCTTCGTCTTCTTCATATTCTTCTTAGTCTTCTTCATTACCTACTTCTTCACCTTCTTCTACTTCTTTTTAGCCTTCTTTATCACCTACTTCTTCACCTTCTTCTTCTTCTTCTTCTTCTTCTTCTTCTCCTGCTCCTTCTTCTCCTCCTCATACTTCTTCTCCTCATCCTCTTCTTGCTCTTCCTCCTTCTCCTTCTTATCCTCGTTTTTCTTTTCCTGTTCGCCCTCCTCCTCCTTCTCCTTATTTATCTTCTTGTTTGGTATATTTTCTAATTACCGACTTTCTTGTATCCATTCTCTGTTTCCTTCCCTATACTTTTTTGATCTTATTTTCTTGCACTTACTTCTGAAGAAGAGAAGGTATTGTAAAAGTGCGCCGGAGATCTACGCAACCCACAGCACCCTCAAGTATTAACCGCGTCTTCGCAGCATATTCTGCCCCTACGATTGTGAACTTTAGGCAGGAATTATTACTAGAACGTTATCTCGGACAAGTAAATCGAATTTCTCCAAGATAAGAAGTATCATAGTGAATGCATGCCCGAACTTGAGGGATAACGTTTTAATAATAGTAAACGTGACAGCCATGGTAAACCAGGACATACAACGAACCCATTCTTGTTAGAGTCTTTCATCTATTAAATTTTTTGCAGAGTGTAGCGTGGATAATCATCACGTGACCAATAACGTGTAAAGTGTAATGCATTGCAATAGCAAATTGTTGTCAGGACCACTAGTAAGTAATATGTTTTCGTAGATTCAACTATTATAGCAGTGAGATCTAACGAAATAAATATATAAATCTTTTAGAATATTCGTCAAATACCGGAATAAATTTATCGCACTAACAATTTGTATAAGCTTTAATAAATACGAGACATATAAATATGCTACAATTCATGTCACTCATCGTAATAATCTGGCCAAAACCTGACATTTGATAACGTCAGGTATTATTGATACCTTAAGTATATTGCTGATACGAATATTTCCCGACCGTAGTCAAAGGCTTGTAAATGTATATTTTTAATTGGATCGTATTTTGTTATCCACGTCATTTTTAGACGTCTTCACCAATTATACACAATCTTCAGTTCTTATCTGACGAACATACCTTTTCCTGAAAGGTGAAATTTCATAACGAACTATCCACTTTCCATCTAATCGAATCTGGCGTTACACAAGGAAGCCTGATGATCTGATACTCTGAAACCTGATAATCTGGTGAAGCCTGATCTTGTTCTTATGCTTTACCGCTGACCTACAAAAAAAAAAAAAAACACACACACAAAAAACATCATATCTGTAACCTGCGCAGATGACACAGCTGTATTAGTTTTTAACGACAATCCTAATAAAGTATCCAAAATCCTCCAAACAGTCTGAATAAAGATTGCTCGTTGTTAAAAAACACGGCGAATGCAACGAAATAAATCTAAAACAACACGTATAATTTTCACTTCAAGAAATAATACAAAGTAAAAATAAACGACACAATTACCACAAATGTGAAATAGTAAAGTACTCAGGCCTTCTCGTTATCCAAAAAGTAAATTAAGGGAACTAACATAATGAAAAAATGAAAGCAGTTTCATCTAAGTATGGGAAAACTCTACTGGATTATCGACAGGAAATCAATCCCTCTCTCTCTCTCTCTCTCTCTCTCTCTCTCTCTCTCTCTCTCTCTCTCCGGAATAAAATATTATGGTAGAAGGCGATATATAAACCGGTATAGACTAATGGATTGCAGCTTTGGAGAATGGCTATTCAAATATCGAAATACTTCAGAGATTCCAATCGTAGTTTCTACGAACATAAGAAATGTCCCATGATGTATTTCTAAGAATTCTTTACACATTTATTTGCCCACTATCTTTCAAACCATTAGAGAATGCAGCAGAAGAAAGGGAAAAAACCCACTAAAAACACTCAAAATATCTTGTATAATTAGTAAACGCCTTAGCCTAGACAATATGTTGGCGCCTAAATATTACAGCTGTTCGCATAGCTCTCTCTTCGTTTTGGTGTGATTGAAACATTAAATCCTCCTTTTTTGGGATATCGCTATTTATATCGATATTTTTGGATATCGCTTACATCCACCTTTCTACAATTAAAAAATCTTTTCATTTGGTTATTTCTTCTATATTGTGTAATTATTGTTTTTCAGACATTTTGTGTATTTTCGTCTCGGGGGATTCAGATAATGTCTTTTGTTTTCGTTTTAATATGGATTAACGGCATTCGTACATAAGTTAGTGAATGAATTTCCTTTATTGTGTATGAATATGCAGAAAAAATACATTATGATCAAATTTTTCCAACTCTTATCTTCAAGAAAATTTCATTCTACTATATTAGAATTTTAGACATTTTGTCATTTGTTGAATATTTTTAGACAATCGAGAAATGGTCTCAGGTTTCGATTTTCGCGAGAGTTACGAAATCCACGCGTGTAGTACACATCGTAGAATCTTTGTGTTAAATACAAAGATATTAGGCATGAAAAACAGTACACATCAGAAATCAGGAACAATTAGATTAGAAACGACTCTCATTAGATGTCAATTCAGAAATTAATTTCATCCGAAACTTGACATTCAGAAAATGCCAGTACCCAGGAATCTTTGAGATCATAAAAACAAGTTTTTATTAGTCTTAATCAAAATTACGTTGAATAACAGTAACACATTTCCAAGTTAACAACCTTCGAGAATTCTTGTGTAATCTTGTCCCCATCGTGATTAAAACGCGGCCACAATGGCACGCTTTTCGCTCTCCAACGACGGGTGTTTCCTTTACATATTTCTGGCGTTATTTTCGTCGCTGTTTCCCGCGGAGCGTGCGTTCTGGCGCTCGCCGCCGCCGCTGCCGCCATCCCCACCACCACCACCACCACCACCACCACCTCTTCTGCTACAGCCTCCGCCATCACCACCGCTACCCCCTCTGCTACAGTCTCCGCCTCAGCCTCAGCCTCAGCCTCCGCCTCCGCCACCTCCGCTGCTACAGCCTCCGCCACTGCCACCGTTACCTTCCCTGCTACAGCCTTCGCTTCCACCTCCACCACCTCCTCTGCTACAGCCTCCGCCTACGCCACCGCCTCCGCCTCCGCTTCTGACACTGCCTCCGCCACCTCCCCTGCTGCAGCCTCCCCCGCCGCACTGGCAGTGCCGCTGCCAAAGCGCGCAACGAGCGCCGGCGTGGGTTACATTAGGAGCGTCACGCTGCGCTGTGCACCGAGGCTTGCGCATGTACGCCGAGCGCAGCAACTACATGATGCAAGATGTTCCTTTTGCGAGGCGCAAATCCACAAATACCTCTTGGAATGTTTGTGGAATCTGGAATCAAATCTCGTTAAATCCGTGACAGACACAACACGTGTATCGATTTTATAGATGTTAAGTGAAATTTCACAGCTGTATTGAATGTTTGAAATGTATAACAAGGAATTTATACTTTTCCTTCCTCTATTACATAACAGGGAGGAAATATATTGGAATCACCTCAACAATACGATCTCCAATATTACGGTTTCTTAAAATCACTGTTTAAGGTTCTTTTGAGCTGTAACTCTGCACACACGTCAAGATGAAGGTCTGTTAGCGCTGTCATAACGTTGGTTAAGATAGTGCAGGTGGCGAGAAGATTCGTGCAATTTTGGACCCAGAAATTGGGATGTCCGTATGGACACGGTTTGTGTTACGCATACCTCAATCAGATTTACGCATACCTCTGTCAGATGCCTTTGAGTTGAAACTTGGTAAATACGTACGTCAGTATTAAGGTATAATTGTGCCGTTCTGAAGTAGTGATGCGGCATTGACAACAAGACATAGATGTTGCCAAACATCGATGTTCAATATTAAAACATCCATGTTAATAATATATCGACCAAAAACCTACGATTTTTAAACATCGCTGTTTTAAAGCTGGATTAATTACCTCTAACTTTAAATTCGTACACAAAAATATATTTGACAGTGGCCGTGTATATTAATCTATAATTAAAATTTAACGAAAATAAATATGAAAAACGCCTCTCCTTGTGCGAAATACGAAGGAAATACCAGTACTGGGGCAACGAGGTCATCTCGGGAGGAAGATAGGCTGTTCAATGAAGGTTAAAAACATCGACTTTACTACTCTGCTTGTTAAAACATTTATATCTTTATAGAAAAATTGATGTTTTAAAAACATTAGCATTGCTGCCACATCCCTATTCTGGAGATGATTAAGAAATTTTAATTTTGTAATTTTCTGTGAATGAATCCCCGTACCATATTTTTAAACTTTTCTGGAAAATGGTTGAACATTTTTCTTGAACAATTTTGCTCGAATACAAGAAAGAGCATTTATAAGTATGTTATAGTTTCGATTTTCATTAAAACCTCTTTAGATAATTGAATAAATCATCTTTAAAATACTGCTTAGAAAGACATTGGAGCTGTCTATTCAACCAAATTTCGTGACTACTAAAACTGAGAGGACAGGGATCCCTTATGTCTTATTGTTGCTATTATTAACAGGTTTCATAGGACAAACATTAAATTTTAATAAAATAGTGAATTTATACAATGAACGCTTATTTGCTATCATTTGATCAAGTGTGCTTATCTGCTATCAAGTGTGGGGACATCGTACCAAGAGAAAGAGAGAGAGAGAGAGAGAGAGAGAGAGAGAGAGAGAGAGAGAGAGAGAGAGAGAGCGTGAGAGGAGAGGGAGGGGGGGAGAGGGAGAGGGGGGAGAGGGAGAGGGGGGAGAGGGAGAGGGGGGAGAGGGAGAGAGAGAGAGCTGTGCTCGTCCATTCCCTTTCTCAGTTACTCTCGTTTGAACATCCTATTTCCCACGCTACTCGTGTAAAGGCCACTGTTTATTTGTAATGGCGCTGACCTTAATAAACTCGTGTGAAGGAAGGAGAGACGCGAAGAGCGATCCTTCTACAATTCTTGTTTGCATACTTTTGGTTCAGTGGTTCGGAACGTTCGCTGTTCTTCAGTTCGTCGAGTTGCAGATCTTGTATTAATCAAGTGTTTATAATGTCAGGCGGCAAATTGAGAACGTTATCTCTTGGTGAGAAAATGAGTCAAATTGATGAATACGGACAATACAACTCTTCTGTCAAGGTTTTAGTAAAGCAATTTCGGAAAACTCAATGTGTGATACCTTAAAAACAAAATAAAGAAGAGTGGTTAAAGGAAATTTTTTGTTGGTGATTTATTTACGATATTTAATAACACGTATTTACGAGGATCTAGGAGAATAGCCGTTTCGTAAATCATCAGATAAATTCATCTGTTCCCATAAATATTGAAAAAAAACTACATTTATTTCACTTTTTTTATGAAGTTCTTTGTTTCATTAGACTTCGTGTTGCGTTTCTGTATTTAATTTTATTTGTCTCTCACACGTCATCATTTCTTTGAAATGCAATTTTTAGGTGAGATGATTGCGTGCTACTTATAGAATATATTACATCTTTAACCGTAGCGTTTTCTGAATTGACAGTTTTAATGCAAATCTGAATAAGCCGGAAACCTGTACAAGTACAACCTGAAAGTATTGGACTCAAACGATTCCGTCTTAGGTTTAACTGTATAATAGAATACTACAGAGACTGTTTGTCAAAGGTATTTGGCCAATTTATTAATCTAATCAATGTTATGGCCATAGAAGAACTAGGTCATAGAAGACTAGTTTGTTTCCTAATTTGCCTACTCTGGGCTAGCTTTTTTGGATTTGCCTTACTCTCTTCCCAGATGCTATCTATTACCACCTAAGGACATTTTTCTCATATTCTCAATTTTTCGGTCCCCTCAAGGTGGAACTGAAATATGACTGTAAGAATATTATAGAAGAGCAAAATCGGAACCTATAGAGAAATTGTCCTTGAAACATCTGGAGCAGTTTATCAAGAAATTTTGTTTGACATGTCTGAAAATGCGCAATTTTGAGCTCATTTTCACAAAAATCTAGTTTTCAAGAAATGTCATTCCATACGTATATTACTCCATATATACGCATATACGAATACGAAAAAGAAAAAAATTTATGTAAACAGATTGTTTGTAATACATTTTTCTTTGTTCACATTTGTAAAATTTTGAAACCTTGATGTAGGACAAAATAGTATAGCAATATATTATAGAGGTCTTGGCGTGTGTAGATGAAGTTTACCCTGTGGTCTTTCCGTAGATGTTCATTGAAACCTAATTTTGCCATATATTCCATGATATTACGTATATTCCTTTAGCAACAGTTGATATTTGATTCCTACTCGTAGATAATTTTTCTCACATCAACGCTGAAATACAATTCTAACCCCGAGTAGGCGTTCAAACGATGAGCACAGAGCAAAAATGAAACCACATACACTTTTCCTCACGCTCTTGTGTGGATATTTCATATACATTATGCCATTCAACTCTATAAATCGCCCAGGAATTACACAACATCTACGAAATAGTTTTAAATCCCTAAGCGAAGCGAGAGCAAACAAATATGACGACAAATTTACTTTTAGTTCACCGCCTTCATCAATTTCCCGCATTTTTCTCAACGTCCAATATGTTACCTCACCTCCGCTTTCTTCCGCTCCGAGTAAAAATAGACTTAATTTACTTGCCCCACTTCGTAGTGTGTCCCTCGTGAGCCGGCAGCCTTCACTTGCAGTTAAAATTAGCAACATGATTTCCAAGAGGGGGCTGGAAGATTGTTACCCGCCCGCCTTACATAATCCCGTACATGAAGTAAGATTTTTCTTGGCTGCCTCGCGGGGCGCGGAGGCAGGCGTGGGCGTGTGTTGGCCAGCAGCCAGACGCCGAAACTTATCGGATGACGCGGAATCTCGGAGCTCAGCTCGTCTCCGCTCGGATCCTCTATATTAAAACGGGCCGGGTACTAGTATCTCGCTATCTGGCCGCCGGGTCCCACTGCTTAATTGCGGCACGTCTCCTGTGAAGGTGTGCGTTTTTCGTACGCCGTGACGGCTGAGGTGACTTAGAGCATTAACTGATGTGGTGCATCTAATCGGGAGGTACTACGGTTCGATACTCGACGTTGGCAAAATTTTCGACACTAGCTAGATAGCTAGATCGAATTCAGTCTCTGTCTGGAGGAGAATTCTAGCTGCAGGCTGCTATGATCCGTAGTTTTCCATGATTTCTCTTACCGGCTCCAGGCCGGCGACGAATCTCGCTATCCAGAGGGAGAACACCGCTACATTCCGTAATAAAACGTTCACTACGCCTACGGGACTAATGATTAAAACGTTCGACGCACCCACAAACACGAAATAATCATTCACTCAATCAATCGTACGTCATAAACGAATGTTTCTAACGTTTCAAAGCAGAAGGGCCTGATTATGAATCTGGAGATCAACGCAACTGGGGTGAACTCAAAGAGATTTATTTAATCTAATGACCTAAGTCTATTTGAGTACTTGTTTGTACTGCACTTCAAAGCAATTCGTAATTTTTCGTTATGCTTCTAAGAATGTTTTCCTATGTTTGTAAATGTTTGTGGAACTTATGAATACACACAACTGTGTGATTATTATGTTCGCCATCTTTCACGGATCCTCTTTATTGAAACGGACCGATTTCTATCTCGCTATCGAGCAGTCGTAGTATTTTTGCTCCACGGTCGCTCATCATGAACACATGGGCGACATCCATATGAGGCGTTTTAAAATAAGAGTTAGTGACTCTGAAGCTGACAATCAGCTCCAATAAGTGAAATGCGAGAAGCTGCAAACTACGAGTATCGTAAACACCACTTATTTTAACAGTTCCTGGTACAAAAATTCAAATTTTATCGCAAATGCGGTTAGAAATTGTTTTCCTATATCCCTAAATATTCGAGCCTCGAACTCATACAAGTGAGTTATACATGTTATCTGCACCGTTTCACTCAAATCCTCTATATTAAAAAGAACTAATTTCCATCCACCTCCTATCTTTGCTTTGGTCTTTCCGCTAAACTGAAGCGCATTGAAGCCGCTCTTCTTCTGAACTGTCTCCTCCTTCCCCACGCCCACTTCGAAGCAGTTTCCCAGCCTCTGCAGGCCGTTTGGCTGGCACACACGCTCCGATTTACTTGTGCAAATGACCTGTACTGGTAAACCTCACAGGCATACCGGAACGTGTGTGCCGGGCGTAGGCCTGGCCAAAAATAACTTACTACTTGAATAGTATATTTTCAATTTTTAACACCTGAGCCACTATATTCATTACAAGGAATCTTTTTATGAAGATATTTTAATGAATATTATACAATGAATGATTTTATGAATATATTTTGAACATTATTTATAACTTGATTTCTATAGGCGCCATTTTCATTTTCATTTGATATTCGAAATAAACGCACTTCTTATCCGAACTTCATGCCACGGTAACCGATTCCTCGCCACTGTCCCACTTGCCCACTTTGGAAGCGGGCGAATACAAAATTAACATTTTCCTTAATATTTACAAACTTTTGACAAAATATTATACAACCCAATATTTTGAGAACATTTCCACTAACGTAATGATTTACACTTCGTTTTCGTATAATCGATTTCTTGTGTTATTTTTTTTATTGAAAAGCTGCTTAATTTGCCAGTTTTTAAATTACTGAAATTATTTTTTTCAAGCCCCAATATGGTTTTTGAAACAAACATTATTATAAACACTTTGAAGCTTATGAGGTACAAAACGTGTTAAACAATCAAGTATATTTGTAATGTAAATTTTAACGATGTGAGAAATATTTAAAAATTTAATTCCGTGTAATTTTTCTCAAATAAAAAGAAGACATCAAAACGGCGTGTGTCACGTTAATCAGTGCATTTAGTACTAACTGTAAAAATGATTTAAAGAATTATTGGTATCGTTTTTCAGAAAACTTCATTTTAATTCATCATCATTCCCAGATTTTACTTAAAATTGGTCGAAAACCATTAATATTTTCTAAAAAGTATCCATGACATTAATTACAGAACTTAAGAAAAATGAAGGGCAAATTTCATTTGAAGATCAAATCTCTTTCTTTAATAACGTAATTAATTCTTGGAGGTATTTGAAAAAAATCAAAATTTTACATGTTTCAAATATGCAGGGTTGACAGCGGACCTGTGTCATCTTTATATGTGAATTTCAGTCTATTCTTACAAGAAATTTAAAGAAAAAAATTGAGCCATTTTTGAGAAAATTTTGAAAACGACCAAGGGAGTCATGTGTAGTACCTCAAAATTTTATTTTTTTTTAAAAATCGCAGGACAGGTGCTGGAGAGGAGGGAGGGGGAGAGATAGACGTTCTACATTTGATTAATTTACAAATCAGAAGACGTCTGAAGGCAATGTGTTCAGAATTTGTCTTGGTGTGTTTATCGCCTAATTACTTACTGGTGTGGGGAATATTACTTCATTTATGAAATAATTGTAAAGGTTGTCATTGCCAACAAAAGTATTTAATGTAATAGCAGCTTTCGATGGCTTAGCCATCATCATCAGTTGTCTGCTGGATGGAAGCCACAAAACTACTACTTTAGTTTAGTTTTGGGCTTCCATCCAGCAGACAACTGATGATGATGGCTAAGCCATCGAAAGCTGCTATTACATTAAATACTTTTGTTGGCAATGACAACCTTTACAATTATTTCATGAAAGATGCCAACGATAACGCATCACAACACCTATATTACTTCATTTAGTTTATGCAGTATATTTCATATTTTTTATTAGGCCGTTAATTCCTCTCGGATGCAACTCGAGGATCGATCGTTTGTTAAACAGTTTAGAGAGGCTTAAAAAGTCGTGTCAAGTCTGAAAGATGCAGGGAAAAGTCGTCCAAAGTAGATGGCATCCTGGATTAGGCTCCGACGGGTGATGATCTGATACTTTTACAGCTCTCTTTGAAAAATAGCCCACGAGTTGTTAAAACAAGAAAAAAAGAGATGATGAGGAACGGAAGAATTTGGATTAAAAATTCAACTTTAAAAATATATGAAATTAGATTTGTTATAATATATAAGATTATAATGGACTTTTGCAGAAGAAATCATAAGATGAAACTATGGATGAATGTAGAATATTTTTCTCCAAAAAAATTTTGTTTGACGTGAGGTTTGAAATGGAAATGATAACATTATTTCATTCAATTATCAAGCACAAAATGTGAAGATACTTTCCTCAAATGTTTCAATATCGGAATAACTGCACTTTGAAAAAGATCAAAACGTGAAAGACAGTTACGAGTAAATGATATTTACGCTGGTATTTACTGGAAGAACTAAGAGATGATAAAATTGTCAAAGGATGATGGTTGAAGAGCTAAAAAATGAACATATTCACTTTTATTGGAACTTAGGTCAATGCGCCGTGGAGGTGCGCAATTCCGCTTGTTGGCGCTGCGTAGCCCTGCTTTTGTGGTCTAAAAGCATTCGATTTTGGAAGTCGCAACTTTTCAGCGCACGTTCGTGCAAAATAGTATATTATGCAACTACGTTATAATGTTGAGCTTTCTTGCGAGAGCACATGTTTTGAAAACTAGCTCCTAACGTCGTTCGTTTTCAAATTTGTACTCATGCAATGAACTTAACATTATAAACTAATTACATTAACTACCATTTTTGTATAACATTATAAATTCATAAGTGGATCAAATTCACTAATCATTTTTTGAAAATAACTTTTTTGTGACGTCACGGCTATCTGGCATCTGTGCAAAAAAGGGGTGGTTGGCTGTTAAATTTTACCGCTACTTCTCCACGATTCTCTCAAGCAATTGGATGAATGTATGATGACGCAATTATTCGTGTCATAAACAGCAAATACGCCATAATCTGCGAGGTAAGATGTTATTGTATGAACGTTTTTTACAATAGAAAAGTGTATAATGCTGGAATATAAAAAAATACTTTTTCGGTCATGTTAACTAGCTTCGCTTGCGGAGACATTACTCTGACGGCCAATTTGACTCTCTTCATTTTGCAAGACTCCGCCCTTCGGCCTCCGCAACGAACTTAAAATAATTTTGTTCCTGACAAATACAAAATTACCATTGCATCATTCCATCATCATTACCAAAATTTCATTCCATCTTCAGCTTCCCCACATCGTCCAATAGCGGAGTGGACAAGCTAAAGTAAAGATGAAACGAAAGATCTACATTCATCCACTTGGCTCATGAATTATAATTAAAAAAATATTTCGCATTTATCTTTCTGGAATTCGGAAACGAAAAGACACTGTATTGCTTAGGAATTCTGAAGACATTGTAAACATGCTTCAAACAATATCTTATAAAAGTAGGATAATACACAACTTTACTTGGCCTCCAATTTCAAAACTGAGTTAAGAAAAAAGTAAAACTTCTAACACTCTGAAATGCCGGCAAGAGGAAAGCAGTAATCGTCGAGTTAGAAACTCATTTGTTTCCGCGCTGGCAAAGACTGAGAGAAGCTCAAGAAGCGCTGTCGAAACATCTGGTTCGCAGATCTAAAGATCATCAGCATCGTCACGAAGTCTCCCACTGAACGCAGCCGGCGTGCTAGTTAGCGGAAGTGTTACATACTCGTTACCCAACGCGAAAGAAACACGTTAGGTCAGAAGGATTTTTGGTAAATTTGCGCCATTTTTCGTGTTATATTTTTTAACTTCCCCGCGCTGCCGCACCGAGACCGCCCAATTAGCGGCAAAATAGGTCGCGTTGTGAAATGCCAGGAGCGTGGGCGGTTGCACTTTTCCCCCTGGAGAGGTTACTCAGTCGCTGGCAGCTGTTGCCGCTTAAAACGCGACGGGCGGACGGGAGGGTTTGGAGGTTGTTGGCAAAATCTACGGAAAGAGCGAGGGCACTAAACGTAAAAGACGCTATGGAATGTGTTAACAATTGTCTAGCAGTACAATAGTACAAGTAAAATGTGGCGTCGCCGACGCTGTAAATTGTTTTAAAAATAGTTAAATGTGTTGAAAATTTCTTTCATACTTCATTTCTATCGTGCCCAGCTTTGTTTAGATATGCTCTTTCAGTATCTGGCATTGGACTTACCAATGAATCGTATTAGCTGATAATGTTATACTCCCGTTCAAAAGTTCCCAACACCCAATGGCATTGGCCCTCCATACGGGATGGATCTGGAACCTATTGCAATTTCAAAATTATAATCGTCGTTTTGATGCTATAGTTAAATTTTAGTACAGCTACATTTTTACGCTTTTTTGGTACTATGCACAAAAATGCGTATTGCACATTTGCTAAATGCAAACATGCGGATCATTCCAAATTAGTTCCGAAAATTCTATCGCAACATCTTTTACAACTACATTTGATGCTTCCCAGATTTCCTTAAAATTCCCATATTCTACTCTCCTAGGTTTTGAAGAGATTAAAACTTCACAAACTCAATCTTATTTGTGTTCACTTCTACTTCTGCAGTTGCTCTATTGATCGTTTTGTATACCAATCTAGCGTTGCATGCGGATCTAACATTAAAAGGCGACTGTGTGGTATGTTTATGTGTATAAAGTGTTGGTTAATTTGAGTAAGTATATAAGAAGTTGTGGGTCACATTCATTTGAAAATCGGTATTTGTATACTTATATAAGAACGTAAAATTGCGAAGTCGAACATAACGTTCATTCATTCTCTAGTATTACTCTCAGGACTGACAGTTTTGTTTTGTCCACATTCACTTGAAATTCTTCAAGTTCAGTAAGTTCCGAGGCAATACTGTACGTACGTTTTCGCAAATTATTTTTTTAATACGATAATAATTCGACTCTAAATTGAAATCAAACTGCAGCGCGATTACTTGGTAATTCAAATGTTCACTTAAAGATATCAGTGTTGCCAACGCGGTGAAAGAAAATTATGGCGTATTATGGCGTGTAGCAAAAAATGCTTTTGGGTTTTGGTATTTAATCAACGCTACCTACATAGATCGATTTAGGAGGCGTTGGTTTAATTCCTGGCATTATGACTAAAATCGCAGCGCCAAAACAAGAAAAAACACGTTTTTGGAAATTTATTTAAATCTTGTAGCGAGATCCACAAACAAATTATCAGTTCTCCAACAGGAGACCGAGACGCGTCAAATGACACCTTATTCGTCTCGATTGGTGCACGGGAAGTGATCGAGACGCCAGAGACGGAACTGCAAAAACACACATCTGCTCACCTGCACGTCTGCATACTCAAGAGTTTTACTTAAATAGAGTATAGTGATGTTATGCAACTAGTTAGTTACACCCTTGGTCCCCATTCCCATATGGGGGGAGAGGTAGGGCGCTAAAACATGAAATAAATAGAAACATGTTGACTAAACGTACGTAATAATTCCTTTTTTAAAATATTTATTTGCTACCTGTTCAATTACTTTACAATGTTTCAGGGAAATGTATACAATACTACATAATGTAGAGGCAAGATACCAGCTTTTTACTAATAGGTAAATAGTGCTAATTGCTAAACTAAAATTATATCCTTGCGCATCTACTTTTGGCGACTATTGGAAGTCTAATTTTATAGAATTCTGTTTTGTCAGCAAAACATCTAATATTTTCAGGCAATTCTTAGATTAAAAATAGCGCTATTATTACTATCATGAACTGAACATCATAACATGTTAATTAACTATTACAAATTTTGCAATATCGGCTATCATGATTCCTTCAACAAGAAGACTGACTTGTATCTTTCCCGAACCTACCAGCTCGGCGTCTGTGATCAGAAAGAAGGTTATTTCAATCTTCCGGTGACGAATACGCCACCTGTATAATCTAACTTCATATCTACATAGGCCTTTACCTTCTACCTGCAAAATGTTTGGTGTTAGACCAATTAGCTTCATGTGTCCGATATACGTGAATTTATGTGCCTTGGCGTCTGTTGTTTATTTGCAATCCGTAACTAGGCAACATGTCTAATAAACATTGTCTATACTGCATACCTCGGATGCTTACGGCCATAAGTAAATTATAATGGGATGTCCTTTTAAATTATTCATAGAGGAGGGTCTTTAGCTTATCACAGTATCAAATATCGTAGCAAAACAAAAATCGCAACATTTCTTTCCAAGGTGTTAATCAAGTGGATAAATTCAAAGCTTTCAAAAGTCTTCTTCTCAGGCAGTCTTCGACGTGACATCCGTACTTCTGCCTTGTTTCGTCGTCTCGCATAGCGTCGCATCGCGTCGCGTCGCGTCGCGTCGCGTCGCGTAGCGTCGCTTCGCTTCGCGTTGCGTTGCGTCGCGTCGCGTCACGTCGAGGCGAGAATAGCGCTCCAATTGATGGACAATGCACAACACTACGCCCGCGCCCGTTTTAGCCTCGAGGGGACGTCCATCCAGACTGACTGTCGATTCTAGCAGGGCGAAAGCAAAGGTCGAAAGTCAAGGTTTCTGGCCAAAGGGAAGTATTTTTTTAAAGTACTTATTTATTCGACTCCAAGATCAGTGAAACACTTCATGTGACTTTTGATTGACAGAAAAGATACATTTTATTTCAGGCACGTGCGAAGAAATTTCTATTTACATGAATTCCCATCGCTACTTAGCCGACCATACCAACTTATCTTGAAAATAATCATGTCATGTTGTCTTTCAGGGCTCTTCTTATTGAAGATTACACTATTTCTTGACGCAATGATTGAATCACAATATGCTTAAAAGTTATACTATTGCATAGTAAGTTTTCGAATGTTCAACACGTATCTTTCCTAAATCGTAGATAACGGTCCGTTAAGATAACGAAATTTAATTGACGATTGTAATTTTTTTACATTGTGAAACAACCTACGTTGTTTTGATAGCTTCAAATATGCCGCTGAATAGAAGGTTGCGAAGGAATTACCAGTGCTGAAATGATACCTCATCATTATGCGTCTCATTAAAAATTTTAGCTACTTGTACAAATCAACAAATCAATTTGTTGATTTGACCGTCAATACTGAGGAAAATCGTAATATAAGATTACAGTAATTATTCAATGTCGTATCTTGAGGGTGATATAAACAGTTCAAAACACACATCAATTGAAACAACAACAGAATGAATATAAGAAAATGGATAGTTTGTATACTTTGTTACGGAATTTGGATGATTTCTTGTTTAATCGATCGTGCAGCTTCTTACTGCCTCTTTTCTTACGTTTTGGTCAAGTGTTTCAAGTAATAATTTTCTTCCTTCCAGAATCGAGACCGAGTTCAGTGTGCGGCAGAACGTTGAGGGGCACGTACGCGCCAATGTGCTGGCCTCGATCACGGGCGGGCGCGCGGCGGCGGCGGCGGCGGCGGGCGACACGTGCGTCGCGTCACGTTCTCCCCGCGCGTGCGATCGCTTAGCACGTGCGATAGGTCTATCTACGGAAATTTACGGAGGGCTCTATCTACGGAAATTGCATGTTTTGATTTTTTTTATTGAAAACGGCGGCATAGGACACTCTTTATATAAATCAAGGATGTGGTACATTGGCCGACCTGGATGGCGGAAGTGGCGAGAAGGTGTTCAGCTCAGCGCCTCGGTCCGAAGGGTCTCGGGTTCGATTCCCGTTGTGGACATGGTTGTTTGTTCTTTGTCTTTCATGTACGTGTGTTGTCGTGAAATGCCTTGAAGGCTCACCACAGACCGAGGAGCCCGCAAGTGTGTCATTGTCTAGTGTAAAGTTTAATATATGTCACCATGAGGAACATAGTGAGTACCCGGCGAGGATAGTCGAAATAGGCACCCACTGAAGCTGGAAAAGCCCCAGGAAGAAAAAAAGGGATGTGATGCACTGTATGGCATTTTGTAACCGAGTAAGTGGTGGATCAATTTAGTTCCCTCTGCAGAATATGGCAAACGTAAGAGCCATAAGGTTCTATCTTTAGCCAGTTGCGCCTGTGTTTACAAGTTAGCGTTACTAACAAGGAGCGTTACCAGCTGTTTTACGTCCAGCTTTGTCAGGAACTGCTTAGCCGTTCAGAAGAAGATAAAAACTTCTTGTCAAAGATCCTAATCGGTGATAAATCATGAATTTAAGGTTATTACATTGAAAGAAAGGACCACTCGTTCCAGTGGACGGGTGAAACGTCCTCCAGACTTCAAAAAGATAGCCAAGTTCGGTCTAAGGTCAAGGTGATACTGACAGTTTCTTTAAAATAAGGGTGTTGTTCACCACGAGTATCTCCCATAAGGCTTCACAGTGAACCAAAATTACTATATTGAAGTTCTGAAATGACTGAGGGACGGCATCCGTCATAGAAGGCTAGAAATGTGGAGGAGTGGCGACAGTCCACTTAGCCCTCAGAACGCGTGAGTTTTTGGCCAAACACTCGATCATTGTCATTCCCCACCCTCTCTACTAAATTGTGACCTTTTCTTATTCTCCAAACTCAAGAAATCCTTGCAAGGAAGAAGGTTTGAGACGATTACCAAGATTATGGCTAATGCGACGAAGGAGCTGAGGGACATTAAAAACGACGCGTATTAGAACCGTTTCAACAAGTGGAAAAACCGTTGGAATAAGTGTGTGCGCTTGGGAGAAGAGTACTTTGAAGGGGATCCAGACATATAATTTGTAAGTGAAGTGCATTTTGTTTTATTTCAATCCGCAATTTTTTTGAACAGCTCTCAAACACTACCATAGTAAAGTCTCTAAAACCATCTGAGGTATGGTCACCGTTATCGTGAGGACTTCTTTGATTACAATCATCAAAAACTATGAACGTTCTAAAATGCTCTATACCCAGGTTTCAGATCTGAACTGATGAATTTAGATTTGAACAAACCAACCTCTTATATAAAATCAGTCAAGTGATAATTCTGGGAAGAAAGTTATCCTGTTAGAAAAGGCGGCTGGGTACAAACGGACTTGTGTACTGAATGTAAGGCGTCAATTACCACAGGCTGAAATATCCAGAATACGGAAGCCATGTCCAGGAAAAAGGTTAAAGATACCAAATCAATGATGAACTAGACACTCCCAGTCGAAGCAGCGTATTACAAAGTAATTCTTAAGTAAATAACTATCTGGATATAAAGTTTTGAGAAACGTTCGGTGTCAGGAGGTTTTATGTGCATGCAGTATTTTAACACATTTATTCTGAATGTAGTATCTTTTACTTGTTTTTCATCAATAAACCACTAACATTTCATACTGTATTATGTGTACATTATTTAAAAATTGCAAGCGATCACATAATATTAATACTTTGCGCTGTAGACAACACCAAACTTTGAAGAGTTCTACTGCAAAATGAACATTTTGTCAGATAGAACCCTCTAGTTCTCACCCTGCGAACAGCTTCACCAAGGAGCTAACTCGTGAGATATAACTTAATCCACCTCTACTACCTGGATGAGCAACAAAAGGTGTACGCCGGGCTGCCAGTAAAACATAATAGGTATATCAGAGCTCACGGGATTCATTCAAGCTGAGAAAAATAAATTATGAATTTGGATTGGAAAATTAAAATTTTTTGAAATGCGAGTTCTTGTTAGTAGACATCACAGGTGATGTTTATTGTGAAATTCATTTATTTTTCACAAATATTTCTGACATACTTTTACTGAGTGATGGATTCACTCAGACGAGACATTGTGAAATGGTCATTATTATTTCACTCTTAATTCCTTAAATGTTTGAATGTAGGTCTAGGCATTCTGGGGTTAACCAGCCCAATCATCAAACGTTTAGGGTGGAGTGTAGTGAGCGAAACTAAGATTGAGTTTTTCTAACAATAAGAGTAGAGCTGAAGAATGGAAATCACATTGTGTGTATTTTTCAACGTGCAGTAGCACGTATTTTTTGTCTCGAAATATCTTCATACAACTCGTGATAATGAAACATGGACATTGGATGTTCTTTTCTGAGCGATATCTTATAGGAAATCTAACAGATGAATTTCACCACAACCATGTGGATGATCGAAGTGAATATCAAGAAACATCCTTACTTCTGCTTGAAAGAAAAAGAAAAAAGAACAAAAAAAGTGTAGTAACGAAGTAATGGAAGAAACTATCCTCTGCAGCAACGTCAATGTGCAGTGACATTCTGAAACTTCAATAAGATCTGGAAGAAAGCGCATCGAATTTGCGTATTCGAATATGATTTGTTCATAAATACAACTTTAAAATGTATGAGATAAATACAAAAAATGAGCCATATTTGGAGATTTTTAAGACATTCAGGAGATCGATGGATCAAACAAAAATAACCAATTACTATGTCCAATCACTTGCAACTTTGAAATAGATTTCAAATACTGTTTTTTCTTTTTCTTTGGAAGTAGAAGGCATTAATTATGATTTTTTGTTATTGTAGTACTTATTTACTCAATGTTACTAAAATTGTCTGTCTTTGTGTCTTGTTAAAACTCTTACCCGAAGTACAAGAACCTACTCCACGTTTCTCAGTTAGACGATGACAGCAACATTCGCGAATTTAACATTCACGACGTTGTTTTGGAACCTAATCGTCGTGATAGTTGAGGGATGACTATTTTCCCCACATATCCCATTTTCCCAATTATCCCACATCGAGACGCTTTTACTAGTAGTGCCTCGATGACTTACAGCTAGTCGTTTCTCCGCCCTCTTGTCTGAGATTTCCTTGAATCATTTGAGAATGAGTCATACGAAGGTAGGGTATTAGGTTATCATTCGACCCTATGAATGGGAATGAAGAAGGGATGGATAAGGGATGGATAAGGAAGGATCGCGCACTGACCGTGGCCCGATGTTTAGGGTACAGCTGCGGCATCTGCTTGGAATTGATCGGAAGGATACCACAGAAACGGCCAATAAAAGCAATCGGCCTCTAGAATTCTCAGTCAATTATTGGCAAGTTTAGAACCAGTTACTTAGCTGAGGTGAAAATTCTGCCACCGTTGGATTTTAAACCTAGGACCTTCCAGTCTACGAGGCTTCAGTTACGAACTCTTAGGTAAGTGAAATCGCAGCCCAGAGTATACGAATCTAAAAGTTAAAAATCTTAATTAACTTACTTTATTGGAAGATCTATCTTTGAGGCCAAGTGTTTCGGAAATTAATCCAGCAGATTATTTAATTCGAAATTAATTTTTAAATTCTTGAATATTCCTTCGCTAAAAGCCATATTTGGTAACAGGACAACAAGCATTGGACCGATATTCCGGGAAAGAAACAAGAAACCCGACACTTTCTGTTCATCAAAAGACACCAATCACTCCTCCATTTCTGGTAATGCGTTTGACGTGTGTAGATATTTCTAGGACAAGCAACCACACGGGCGTTCAATGCAACAACACAAACACGTACAGTCACACAATTCTGTGTCACAATCTCTAACATGGATTTCTTAGTAAGCGAGGCAGAAGAATCACAGCTCGCAAACATAGCGAGCATCATTTTTACAACGCGTGCCATTCCCGCGATTCAGCGCCGGCGCCGACGCCAGAACTCTCAAGTGGGATGGGGGGGGGGCGGGGTTGGGGCAGGGGGGCGGGGAGCGGGAGGCGGGGCGGGGCGAGAACGAACGTAATACGCGTGGCACTGCGGGGAAAAGCGTGGAGGGACGGGACGGGTTAGGAGGGAGCAAGGTAGAGAAGGGCAAGTGTGCAAAGGTTGGCGAGGAAGGAGAGTTGGCAAGCGAACTGACGGCCCACAGAACTTTCCTGCACCCGCCCACTTGCCGCCTTCGTCACTCTGTTGTTTTCTCGCCTACTGATGTGCTTGCTATTCACCTCTCTCGTCGTTTCTTGCCATCCCTGTAGTCTCGGAATGCTTCATTATTTGTTTCTAACTTTCATTCTCTCCTTTCGTTCATTGTTTAATCTAGATTAGCTTTCCTTCAATTATCATGTAATGGTTATTACTAACAAATTGCACCGAAAATTAAATACCGCTGAGGAAAGAATTTACACACCAAGAGTTTCAACGGGAACGGGTATTGGACCCCCTGGAAGTCGATGAAAATACTCAAGGGGTCAATGATGGTCAGGAGGTTGATTGGGTTATTATCCGAATGTAAACCGGCGACTGATCGCTATAGTGAACATCCTATTTATTAAAAATATTAATAAAGTTAATAACTGTAATCTTACATAAAGCTACAATCTGTTAGATTGTAGTCGCTCTTTTGGAATTTCACATCATTCCATTAATGAAAATCGAACTTTTGTGTGACTCAAGTCTGTGATTTTCTTATAACTTGTTTGCATTTGCAAACATTGACAATAATAATAATAATATTAATAATAATATTAATAATATTAATAATAATATAAAATATAATGAAACAAATCTTAAACATTTTTACACTTTTGTTTATATTTTCCCTCGGATTGTCATATTTAGGACATTTCTGTTTTGCCAATAGGTCAATGTCATTTTGGTCAAAAATTTGTTTTATGATTATGTTGTGTGCTATATGATTTAGAAAAAAAATTAAGGGGATCGATGAATCAAACCGTTCTTTTCAGTGGGGGTCGAAGAAAGAAAAGGGAAGAGAATCCGTCTCCACACATTCTCACAATTCAAGCATCTAAGAGTTTTGGCTCTTATCTATAATACTAATTTCCCATGTGCGGAGAAATTGAAAGAACACTAAGCAGTTTTCGGTCACGTGAGAAGTGTCAATGGTTTCTTCGCTACTTACGCAGGAACTCTGAAAAAAAAGAAAACAATTAAGTAGTTTCAATTTGGACTGAAAACGCAAATATTTAATTGTGATCATTCGACTATTCTGATAAAGTGTGTACTGACTGAATTATCATTCTCAGTGCGTCATTGCTTACGTCGCAGCAGGCTTTGAACCTCGTTTCACAGAAAACTATTGAGTTTTCGAAAAACTTCATAAAAGGTCATTTGAAGCACTTTCAATTGCAAATGTAATAGTGTTTATTACAAATAGCTGGAAATGTCCATATTAAAAGTGCGAGAGATCTTTCAAAAAAAAAACAACTACAAAACACATTTGTGTAAATAAAAAATAACAAAAAATACCCCCAAATTAACTTGACATTTGACTCGTTTAAGAAAAAATCGTCTGAGCGTTTCTGAAAGTGCCGAATTTTGAGCTCTTTTTCACAGAAAACTGTTGGGTTTTCGCGAAACTTTATCGGACATTATTTAAAGCACAGGTACTCAAAAATGTATTAATGTGACGTAAATATTAACGAAGTGAGAGACAAAGTCAAAAAGTACTGTTGTGTAATTTTTGAGAAAACAAAAGAATAGAACAATATGGCGTTTATGTCATCTTATAGAGTGCATCTTATAGAGTGCATTTCTACTAAAAGTTTAAAGAAAAAATTTGGAGCCTTTTTTGAGATAATCTGGTTTTTGTAATTTTTTAAAACTGCACACATTGCTCGCAATATGGCGCGAAAACTACAGAAAATTTCAAAAAAATATACATGACCATAATGAAAGAAAAAATTATGGACAACAAATTTTATTCCAAGGAAAAATCTGTATCTTTAATTTCGTAGTTGTAGGAAGACCCAGTGAAAAATCAACTTTTGAAATAAAATTTTCAAAAATGTACATAAAAAATGTACAAAAATTCGAAGTTTACGAAAATTTTCGAAAATTCGTAGTTGACGTGAATATCTGACATAAGCCACCTTTATAAGTGTATTTTACTCTATTCTTATAAGTAATTTAAAGAAAAAATTTGGAGCCGTTTTTGAGAGACTTTTGAAAATGTCTGGAGGACTTCATGTAAAGTGCCCTCAAATTTTGAAGATTTTTTTTCAAAATCTCTGAGCTTCAAATCGAGCCAGATCCACAGGGTTTTCTTCAATTTGAAAAAAAAAAATCTTCGAATGGTTTAAGCGCCGCGAAATTCTACCGTTTTTCGCGCGGCATTACATAACTTTCCCTACACTACGTATATTACTCCGTACATACGTACGTATACGGGAAAGTAAAAAGGAACGGAAAGGATTTAACAGTCTGTCAACAGTCCGTTTAGCCGTCCGTTACGAATAATCGTAACAAAAAATTGCAGCTAAAGATGGCGAGGATTGGAGTTTACTTATTGTCAGAAATGTTATATCTTATTTATGATTTCTTCTATTAGGGAGGTCGTATTACGAAAAGGGTTGAATGACACACGGCCGTAGACTCGTTTGGTTGATACTTATCGGCTTAGACAATAATAACCATATTCATGGACATTCTTTATTCTTACTTTTTATTTCATCTCTCCATTTCTAATATTCGATTGAAGTCAATATTTTCTCTTTTTTAAATTATCCCATTCCCATCGATATTTTCATTTATTTCCTTTCCTTCCTTTTTCGATTTTTATCCCCGCCCTTTTCCAAATGGGTCGTGCCCTTCGCCTCTGATGGCTCATCCACTACAACTCTTAACTGGGGCGTCTTGGCTGATTCATACGTAAAGTAATGTTCGGACAACGAAATTAGCTTATAATTGCGACGCGGCGTGGCGCGGCGGGGCGCTGGCAGCGGCGGCGGCGGCGAGAACCACGTGACGAAAGCGCCGCGTGCTGAGGCGCGTCGTGATTGGCGGCTCCCCAGAGGCCGCTGCAGAGCGCGGGCGGCGCGTGGGCCGCTGCCCTCAGGGTGGCGTAACGCCCGCTCAAAGCGAGCGCAAAGCTTAGCTTAGGGCAAACTTACATGCCCGAGGCATCGCATGTGAGCGCTGTCGTCGCGGTTGACGGCGTAGAATCATATTCATTGCACGCACCTACAGGAAATATTTGAATTAAGCGACGATTAAATTTATATTTTCTATTGTTGTGCACTTGCTATGTAGGTAATAATAATAATAATAATAATAATAATAATAATAATAATAATAATAATAATACTGATAATAATATGAAACTTTTAGTAATAATAGTAATAAAAATGCCCCCTACTACAAATAGAATTCTGAACCCGTGTTCGAAAATGAAAAGGTCCGAATTTATTTCCATCACACAATTTTGACACATACAGCTGTGGAACATAATTGACCAGGAGCAAAAACTTTTCTTATTGATGATGCTGTCCCTTTCAACAAGTACAAGCGAACTCACTGAAAGGGTCTGTCATATCAGATTAAATAACAGTGGTAACAGACCGTGTATTCATTCTCCCAATCATTATCTTCTGTAACGGTCTTATAAAAGAACATGCCAGAGAAAATCTTCAGAAAATTGATATCCCACCGAAAAAGTTGAAACTGATGCAGAAGTCTGTTATCCTGAATGCTTACCGCAATGTCCGAAAATTTCTACAATAAGATAATCATATATTAATAACAAATATCATACTACTTCGAGAATAAGCCCCTTGTTACTTGAGAACCAGGTCTTCCGGAGGACTAGAAATGTGATTATAAATAATAATAATAATAATAATAATAATAATAATAATAATAATAATAATAATAATAATAATAATAATGTGGCAAAAATAAAAGGGCGAGTATCTCATTGATTCAAAAGATCTGTGTAAACTTATTCCCCATGTTCACGATTACTTCTATTTATTTGTCACAGTGACGTTGAAATTGTACTAAATCGAGAGCAGTCGATCTGAAACTTTGTACACTTGCGTCACTTCCAAGAGACACTCTGCGTGTCCCTTTGAGCGTTGCGCCAAAGCTGTTGGTCGCTTCCACGCTTCTTCGCCTGCCAACTGCTTCGAGAGGTGTTTTTCCACCTGGTCAGGTTTTATTAGTTTCGCTTTGTCACTCTCTTTCGGTCGAAGTTGCTAAACTCCAAGGAAAATGGATTCATTGATTGATTACTCCGTGTTTTCGGGTCATTAGTCACGTAAGTGTAGTGCACGTTTCATCACGTGTATCCCCCCTCTGGATGGTGACATCCGGCGCTGACCTACATGTTGGTTTGTGGGCGATTCCACCTCAGATGTATCCTCCCAGCGGGGCACCGCCGCAGCCGGGACAAGCTCTAAGCTCTCAACTGGTCTCCCGACAAGCTAGTATAGTGCAAGTGTTAGGATGTGAAAGTAAGGGAAGAGGGTACGACAAAGACGAAGGAAAGATCGCGCGCGGTTCGTGGCCCATTTGTCAGAGTACTGCTCCGACATTCGCCTGATACTTATCGGGGAAAGAACGGGAAACTACCGGGCACCCGGACACTAAAGTTTTTCTCCAGACAGTGGCTGAAACCGGAGGAGCTATGAGGTTACTGCCGAAAATCCTGCCCCGTTGGAACTGGAGCTCTAGAAGCTCCTAGTCATATGTACTGCAGTGACATCAGTCGTTGCCCTAAGCCACCTCAGCCGATCTGGTCAGGTGTTATTAGCTTTGCTTTGTCACATTCCTTTTGGATTAGAGGTACTAAATTCCCAGGAGAATGGAGAAACGTGCTTCCGAGCGCACGCCTATCACTGAGCGACACAGACATCATACTCCCTCCCAATCGGCTGTGACGTGTACTAACTACCAGGAGGGGGAGAAATAAGTTTTTGCAGGTTTTAGAGGCAACAACTATTGAAAGAATGCTAAAGGTTTTGAAAAAAAAGATTGAAAGAATCAACCTTTAACGATTATTCTCGACAATAAAATCACGAAATATCTTAAAATAAAATAAGACATCGAATCAACCTTTAACGATTATTTTCGACAATAAAAATCACGAAATATCTTAAAATGAAATAAGACATCGAAATAAAATGAGTAGAATACAACTCGTATTGCAAACTTCACCACCATGCAATCAAAAGTTGAAAAGAAATGTTCGAATCAACTTTTGCAAACACAATCAATGTAATAGGAATAACTAAATTAATTAAAACTCGTAAATTACTTTTGAATGGTTTAAAGGGAGTATTGTTGTAGACTCTGTACTCGTATTATACTTTGATGAAGTTGCTTATTAATATTTTTAACTCTTTAGAACCATCCATCCCACCCAGCTTCCCGGAAAACCTTCTTCGCAGGTTTCCGGGACATTCTGCCTCGTCGCTCTTCTAAAAAGTTTCCTAGTACAATGTCGCAATGAGACTCTCCCCCTGTATCGTCTGTTAGAGTTGCTTTGTAAATCAGCAAGTGTTATTAAAAACACACACACGCATTAAAGGTATTTTTTGTGTACCAGCATTGTAAATAACCTATTCTGCTGCAAGACATCGTTCATAAAAGGGCATTTTACGGCACAAATGATTGCATCATAACGCATTCAGCCAATGCAGCGAGAGAATCGTGGGGAGGTAGCGGCAAACGAAAAAACCAAACACTGTCTATCGCATAGACCCCCAAATACCTGTGGTCACCAGAAAGTTGTTTCGCAAAATTAATTTTATTTCTCTTTTATTTGTAATGCTGTTATGCAAAATAATTGTGGACGCAACCCGTTAATAATGTTGCTTTATTGCATTCCTACAAATTTGAAAACTTCGCTCTTAACGTCGTTTGTTTTCAAGACATGTACTCATTCAATAGAGCTTAACATTATAAACTATTTGCACTACTAATTTGCAATCTTCTTGTGGGAGATCATATGAGATATATCAAAGGCAGAAGAAGCACTTTTAGTATTGTAGTATTCTTGACGTTTTAAGTTTGAGGTTATTTTGGTTCCCACTCACAAAAATTATATTACAGTGAACCCTGAATTTGTAATGAAGCCCCTCCGGAATTTTAGTTATTTTACTCTTCAATATTCCGAAGATTATTAAATTGCACTGAAAATGGGTATTGACCTTTTATTATGAATAAATCAGACATCATGTACACGTTTCAATTGTTCACCACTCATCGAATTGAAGGATACTTCTCTAGGCGTGGAGATACTGCGAAGCGGATAATCGTTCTTTGTTTCTCTCAGAGCAGTAGGTTTGCTTTGTGCGATTAGTTGTTACTTTTCTTCACATTTCCTGGTCGTCGTTGCAAGTTGGCTACTTCAATCCCGTCTCCTCGTCGCAACCATCTAGGCTCTGTTCTGCGGAAATAGTGGTATGTCGAACTTGCGACGCAGATCTCTCTTGCCACTCGACGACGGCTCGCCGCAGCCAGCGCAAAACAAATCGTTTTCTACTCCCTTTGTACAATTCGCGTTTTAGATGGCTCCAGCTCGTTGCATAACGATAGTCATCATGATTCAGCTCCATTATACAGCTTCACTACAGTTATTTGACCAATCACAGAGTAGTTTACAGAAGATAAGTAATCTATCATTTGTAATCGTTCTATTCAATGTTTCGTTGGATTGTGTACTGTCACCGTGTGGAAACCCGCGAGAGGGGGGGGGGGCGCCACATGCTCTTCCGTTTCCAAAGTCAGAAGAAAATCATAATAGTGAATCCTCCTTTGAGGACTGTTTCATTTTTTAAGCTTATAAGTAATAAGAAGAGATACTGAGTTTTAATGACATTTCTTTAATAAATTGAATTCTTACTGGACTCACATATTGCTTGTTTGTAAACGTACAAAGTTTATGCTTAATTAATGCCTCCTAGGAGAAGTAGGTGGCATTGGCTGAACACTTCAAGCCAGTTGCCGGGTAATCCTTTACTGTAAAATAACTATCGTTAGTCGTAGAAAAAGTTGTGCACGTAATTTACTTTAATAGGGGTTAATGCCCTTGTAGGAAGTTTACGATATTCACTTGTTCCTCGCTTGTATCGTAATATTACGTCACACCCGTGTATTAAAATGGCCTTGAATTCTAAATGTAAAAATTCCTTGTCTGTTCTATATTGTGTGAACTTGTATACTATAAAAATCTCTGTACCACGTATCAACATACCACATTCGTTTTACGAATTAAAGAAAAAATCTTATTCTAATAATTGCCTTTTAAATATTTATTTCCTAACATACAAGACATATCAATTAAATATATTTTAGACGTTAGTAGTAAAATTTTTATGTAGGATATTTTATAGTGTTCATAATCATCACATTGTTTGTTTGCTGGAGTTGTAGTTTGTTAAAAATTGTAAGGAAATAATTTCTTGGCTGAGGTGGAGCTTTAATCATCTTTTGAAAACTCTTGTATTCTTATAGAAAACACTGAAGATGTGACGAGTCACATTGACAAAAATATACTGGAATCACTTCGAGAGCGTAATTAAGTTGATGAAAGAGATGAGGTGACACGTGATCGCAAATAAGAAGCAAAAAGGCGGAGGAAAGGGATTTTTTTTGTGAAAGCCTATGCTGTGTGAATCACCTACTTCAACTTCCAAACTAAATATCCGGAATGAATGTTTATTTCTAGTGAGATTGAGGTCATCGTACTGAGATTTGTGCAAAATATTATTTTGCCCAAAACATGCCAAAAATATGTCAATATTTCACGTATTTTCTCAATTGAATGATATTTGAAGAATTGTGTCTGTATTTTTACAACACAAGTAATTGAATTACATACTCTCGCTAAAACAATTATGGTTCTTTATAAAACAAACGCATTCGATTGAATTAAAATTCTTGGCTTTTACTTAACATAAACTCTACACGAGTCAATACCCATTACATCGAGTTTCACACTGTACTTTTTCTACGACTTATGGTAACTTTTATAAGTTAAACTTTTACATTGGACATGCATGGCAGTTGACATACAGAATTCAGTTAATGTCACCTAACGAACAGCTCCCTACCTTACCCTGCCCACCGCAGGTGACTTAGGTTTACCATTGCATTAGTGAAATAGGATCGAAGTGAAATTACAATCCAATTTATTTTAGATAATATTACACGTGAAAAATTACTACTAATAAAAGAAATTAAAACTGACAAGCATAATATAATATTACATGTTTTAATGCACACAATCCAACGAAACATTTACTAGAACGATTCTCAATGATTAATATGTAAACTTCTCAGTGATTGGTCAAGAACCAGTATCGTAATGAAATCTGTATAGTAATGAGTATAATTAGGCAACGGGCTGCAGCCATGAAACGACAGAATTATTCGACGGGAGTAGAACAAGCTGCCCTGTCGGAGATTTTTTCCGCTCTCCGCCCGCGCGTCGATGCGGATCGCGGCGAGGGCCGAGCGCAGACCTGTTGTCGGCGGCAGGTGATTCACTTCGCGGGCTATTTGCGGCGGGTGATGCACGGGGGCGGCGGCGGCGGTGGGGGCGGAGGCGGAGAGGCGCTGGCCGATCGAGGCGGCCGTGACTCACAGACGCGTCTGCCGGCCTGGCCCCCTGGCCACTGGGAGGATGATCAAAGGCCAGCTCTTTCGTTACTGGAGAGCAAGTAGAAGGAAAAGGATGCGCTCTGAGAATGAGCTCCCAGATTAGGCACGATTATATGGATTCACAGTATTAATTCAATCCAAAGTTTGGAATGAAAGAATACAAATACCTAGTGTTTAAAAGAAGAGAAGTGTTTTGCGTGGCGAACTGAGAGATTTTACATACATTAAATTAAAAATACAATGTATGATGATATTTGATTTACAGCGTTTGCACGATTGTAGAAGGATTTTTTTGTATATAAGTTCATTTTTACCCGACTCATACTAGATTCGGAGGAGGGGAGAAGGCGGTTCCATGGAAAGTAGGGTAAAGGATTAATGTTGGAGAGTTGAATGCAAGTATTTAGAAATAATATATATTCCATAATTCAGATTTTGCAACGTTTAAATTTACAGTAGAAAAATGTTGATATCTGGGGGCGATGGGTATGCTACAAGCGTAAATATATTTCCCTACTTCTTAAAAGCAAGAAGAATTCCCATAAAGAAACTGAAATATGACGTTTCAAACAATAATGTGTAAGAATTTCAGGGTAATATCTCCATAGTTTTGGTTTCCAGACTAGAAAACCTTAAAATGTGGACATTCTCACCTCATCTGACGACATTCAGAGCAATTTGCTATGAACTCGGCGTAGTAAGCCGGCAATTGCGATGCAGGAAATACATTCCTTACGTAATTGTAAAAGCTAACCCCGACGGTGGTTGAAGGTTGAAAGAAGTGAGAAAATAATTCTTAATGAGAATTATGAATGGATTTTTTTAGTCATAAAGATATCCACAAACACACATGGTACCAAGCAAAACAGGATCGATCCAATAGGTCCTTCCCTGAAAGTCTTTGATGTGACGGTACAAAGACGGGTTATATGTGGTTCAGATCACTTTCTAGTGAAAGCTTAAGTGTATATCAGTCCTAGAATTTGCTTAGAAGATAATATTCGATAAAAGGGAAAAAGGGTCGAACTGCCAAAATATAATTTAGAGAGTTGTAAGAATAAATTGATCATATTCTTGTACAAATTTGACAATGTTATTTAACATATGTATTTTAACGAATCGTGTGCCTGAAGAATCGAAGAATACATGGAATAGTTCCATCCATAAAAGGGAAACTAGAATGACTGTTCAAACTAGAACGGAATTAGTATAATAGATACAATGGGTAGACTGAATGGAAGATGTTTTACTAGAACTGGAAATAGAGGTCAATGAAATATAGGTCAATGAAATATAGGTCAATGAAATTGAGGAACTAAGTGGTTTTAGGGAAGGAAGATATTTGTATTGATAATATATTCTCTATTAAACAGTTTATTGAAAAGAAAATCTTAACGAACAGAGAATTACATTTAATATTTTTTATTTAAGGAAGGCTTGTTATAATGTTATTATTATAATGTTTGAGAGCCCCTATGTCTTGTTAAGATAAGAAAAGAATTATCAGAATATTTAATTGTAAATAATGCTCTCAGTCCTTTTCACCAACTTCGTTCAATATTTTTATGGGCAAAACTCTAAGGGAAAGGTCAAGAAAAAGTAGAAATTTGGAAGTGACTGTCGGAAACGGGAAGATGTACGAGTATAATATACAAAACAGCTATTTTGTCTGTACCGGAGCCCCCCGCTGCCTCAGATTCGCTCTCAACATGGCCGCAATGCGATCGAAAACGTTATATGGAACAATAAACACGATAAAAAACGCTTAATATTTATTTTTATAATGTCAATTACTTAACAATTTATATTTCCTATTTGAAATGTCTTGATACCCAACGAAAAAATTTAAAAACTTGGATAGAAAATTCTGATGCGGATGATTTTATACCGAGGAGAGTGTGTCAAAACGGGACCGAACTGGGGCTAAAGAGTTTGGAATTTAGATGACACACGGTTTTGTTTTCACTTGGTCCCTCGTGAAGTCCTCACATGGAGTGCTATCAGCTGTGACGATAAGCTTTTAAGCGCATTAGTCTGGTATGTGGTCGAAAATTATATATTCTAGTGGTGAGGTAATCCAAAGAAAGTAAAATGAAAAGAAAAGCAGTTAAAAAAATAATTTTTTAAATAAATGTAGAGTTGCCTGTTTGGTACATTTATTCATCATGTAATTTTTATAACAATAAAACATTTATACAATTAATAGTAACGTATCGACACGTTTCAGTTTTACAAGTATTCGTTTTATATAAATGAATAAAATCACGATGTGTCCTCTGAACGTATTACTTTGCTACATGTATAAAATTTCAATGTAAAGCTTGTAATCTATGCATGCTCTTAACATGGTTTTGAAGGTACAACCAGGATGTGCCAATCTTCCGCACTCTCTGCGTTGACCGGATGTGGTCTAATGATACCGCAATCAGTGTGACGCAAATGTAAAACTGCCTCAAAGGCGATTTACCGACATGTTTCCTGAGTCAGAAAGATTTACTATATTCTACAAGTAAGAAAATTAATTAGAAAACAGGCTACTTGACAGTATGAAACGCCAAACGCCCTCTGCGAGGAAAAGGACTTGCCGCCCACACGATGCGATAATGTAAATGTACAAAAGATGAGCAACCAGACCCCTCTTTCCACATTTGTCGCTAATCGCTATTCAGTATTGAGGTTGATACGTTTTCATGGATCCCCAAAAAAATCATATACCCCCAACCTTTAGTAGGTTTTAATGGGTCACTTCCACGAAAAATAATTAATATGATTTCAAATCATTCCAAAATGGAAAAAATATGTAAATTGGAAGTTGTTTATGAAGTTCTACATTCAACAATTGAAGTTGAATGAAAAGCTTTGTTATTTTATTTTAATAATTATTAAAAGTATTCGACCCTTCTAATCGTTTGTTATATTTGACTTATTTTTAATAGTAATTCTTCAACGAACCTATATTGCACAAAAATATTTTTAATTATAGTACTTCTGATGAATGATAAAAGTTAATAATTTTTAACTTCGCCTCTTTTCGACTGAATAACATTTAACATAAAAATTAAATTATTTAAATAAAAACCGAAGAGATACTTTATAATACCATGATAGTTCTTTCTAAATAAGTTCTAGAAATGTCAATGAATTACTAAAACATATATTATCTGGAACATTCTGAATGACGCAATATGCTGCAAACAAATCAGAAAATATAACTTAAGTATTAAACAACCATTTTTCACAATATATTTGCCTTAACATGTTCAGAACTCTAATATTGCATACGTTATTTCGTTTTTGTAGGCTCCCTGTTGATTTTATTTCTTATAGATGCAAAATTTGAAAATAGTATTTTTCGTTGAAATTTCCCATTTTAAACCGAAGTGTCTCTTAATAAACGCCACTTAAAGGTTGTTTTGTTTAGAAGCTTCATTTTCTAAATAACGAGAGTACTGAACAGCAGTTTCGACATTTTGTGTTCGATTTTGTTTCTTAATGCTGCGGAGTTGAGGGTTCGTCTGCTTGATGCGTTGGCAGAAGGGCCGGATCAACATCCAGTAGAACAACTCGATCACACTAAGGAGGCTAATACCCATGCATAGACCCATGAGTCCGCCTAAACTGGCTGCAAAGTAAATAAAGATTATTAGTCTCGGAGGTATCGAGAAGGTAACATTATACAAGATTTTCAACATTTAGTTAAGAATATTACTTAATAAAATTATAAAAAATACAATAATCAAGTTGGATTTGTAAAGAACCTCGCGTGATATTGTAAAGAATGTTATTGTTTGCTTGTTTAACGGAAGAAATTATATATTCGAGGGTGTTTCAACCTGTCTAGTTACAAAAGTTCTGATAGATCTACTTTATTCCAAGTACAATATTCCGACACACAGTAATACGGTGTATGTACACGTTTGATGTAACATTTCCGATTACTTGCCCAACTAACTCCAACGATATTTACAACATCGATATTCATATGACACATGAGCATCGTCTCACTGAAACTACGAAGTGTCTTGCTGAACGTATTGATATCAGGGAAGTCGACCATCCAGATGCTTCTTCAATGCTTTCGAGACCTTGAGATCACTGAGCCTAGGAAAAGGAATTGCGGACCATATCGTCAGATTCGCGCTAAAGAGAGGGTGATCGAATGGCCGCGCTCACAAATGCCAATTTAACTCAGATTAAAACAGTGTGTCACGGAGGGCCAAGAGAAGGGGACATTTTCATCCAATCACGAGCTTCGTTACGATTTACATTTTTGGTATTGAAACTCTCGATTGGATGGCAGTGTTCCACACGCTTTTCATCGTGTGACCTCGAAGGGACATACTGTTTTAATTGACGTATGTACGTTCTCTCGACCTGACATGATACCGGTGATTTCCTTCTCTTTGTGCCAGTGAAGAAGCGTCCGGGAGGATGAAAAATAATTTCTCCTTTCCTAATCAACTCGTAATAGTAAAAAAGTGGTGAGAAGTTAGAGAATCAATGCCAAAATTAAGCAAATGTTGCTCTACTTGAGCAAAGAAGAGGAAAAATGGGAGCAGTTTTTGAAAAAAATCTCGTTAACACATTTTTTAATTACCTCAATTTCATAATTATGCAAAAAATATTCATATTTAAAAAAGTGTACATGACATTTTTTAAATAAATTTTGAAAATCAAACTCATTCAGAAAACTATTATCTTCAATAATGAATATATGTGAGAGGGTCATAACAATTTTTCTCCCAAAATCGAAAAACTTTTGCAATTTAAACATTTTTAGGAGTTTTACTGAAAATAGAATGTGTCATTTCTGTAAGTGTAGTTTGTTCTATTTGTGCAAACAATTTTGCAAAAAAAAAAAAATTGAAGCAGTTTTTAAGAAAATTTTTATATGTCAGGGACCGGGAAATATCAGTTTTACAGACAAACATTTAACTGTTTAGTTTGTGTTAGTGTTAACCACTCACGTACGGACAGACATACAGGTAGAAGACAGACGTGTTTGAAACAATCATTTTCGGTAAAGGTTTTTGTCAAAATCTCGTCATCGACTTTTTGCAGCATTACAATTCTTCTTTATGCTATTACGTATACAAAAAGGTAAAATGTCTCTTTTCAGGTTGGATGTAAATTTCTAAAAAGGCATGATTCTTAAGACCGGAAGGAAATTAATGAGTGAATCTTGAAGTATTCCAAAATCTACTCACCCAACAAGTCAGATAAACCAAAAACTTCCACCCGCCGCACAGGGATAAAGAGAGAGTCTTTGTAGAAAATTGATACGTGGGATCTCTTTGTTGTCTCGTTTGTCACAAGCTCTTTGCTGCAATAAGAACAAATATTAATCTTTTAACATCATCTATTAACTCAAAATTTCTTGATATGCTTATATATCTAGTCCCGTGGTATAACTATTTTTCGGGACATTTGCCAAAAATCTTGTTTGATTCTTTTTGAAATGATTTTATATTTATTTATGCATGCAAAAATACTTAACATACCTATGAAGTATTTGTTTCGCAGTCTCAGTATCCAACACAGATTGAATGTGATGACTGTTGTATCGAATGTGAGCGCAGCTCTGCAAACAATTACATGGTGTTTGTTGTATTTTGTGACACTTTTTGCAGTTCTTTCCACTCTTCGGTGACTGCTCTTCAGTAATGTAAAAATTTCCTAAAAACCATATTAACTTTGAGTGTTACCCTGTTATAGTTATTAACATCATAAGGCTGATATAGAGCATATTAGTTGAGATATCGGCGGCGTGTCGTTCAATATTTTTCGTAATACCGAGGTCAGTTAAAACATTTTTGTAATAGGTACTGCATTGTTATATCAACTTAACACAACCTGGGAAACAAAAAGGCGCTCTTAAAGGCTGGTATGCGTTTAGTGTTTTACTAGACCACCGTCATGATATTGCTATCTCATGAGACTACCACATCGGTAATTGCAAATATCAACCACGTCCGTTATCAGCGAAATGCAGCAAGCGACGCGGAGTTTTCCTGATAAAATTTGGAAGAATTTGCATGATAAGTATACCCAAAATTCAAAATGCGTGGTTGTTGTCAGATGTTTGGTTATTCATTGCAGTTTAGTTCTTAATTGTCAAAATCATAGAAAAGTCATGGTGTAATTTTTATTTTTATTTTGAGTCGCATCAACATCAAGTATTATTTTAATGTATGACATTAATGTTGTAGAATCCTTTCCTTATTATATTACTCATTGAGAATATATTATGAGTGCCTATTAAATACCTATACTAGAATGTTAAATGCGTATGTTAGAATTTAAAACTTTTACTGGACATTTCGCCTGCCTCTTTTTACTGTTCTATTGCCTAAAATTTGCATCGTAATCATAATTCATTCGCTACCTAATTTTTATTATTCTGTTGACTTACCTGCAACTCTCTTTGCACAGAATTCGTCTTTCCCACACACAATTGTGTTCGGCATTCCTGAAATTAATATGAAATAAATTATATTAACGTTTCCTATTGTCTTTAAATATTCGTATTATTTCATGCTATATTTACCGAACTCCTTATTTCCTGAATATTTAAATTCTTCTTTTTGAAGACAATAGTTAGATAAATCTTGGAATTAGCCGGTCCACGTTATGTTTCAAGATGGGAGTATAAAGTTCGAAGAAGGATTAGTTTCAAAACACACTTAATCCGGAATTTATCCGGATAAAGTGGACCTTAATTAACATGAGATGGCTAGGGTAGGCGTTCATTTTACGATGACAGAGTGAAGTATGTAAAAATGTAATAATAGGGATCAGACTGTTAGAAATTTCGAATTGATGCAATGGAACTGGACCCAAACTCTTTGTCGCTCACTAGCCTTGGAAACTTCCATTTCCACAATACCATATAACCCAACTTCACAATAACCTCCAATAACGCTTCGCTTCGCTTTTCGTGAGTTGGGAACGTGATTCTGCCCTTCAGCCTTCAATTTACGTAAAAGAACTCCAAGTTTACGTAACGCATTATTTCCAACTTATTTTTAAGCCAAAATACTTCTTGCAAACACTTGAGATGCCTCAAACTTGCACAGTTACCTTCCTTTAGCCATCACCCATACGACCAATCCCTGCATAATACCGAAATAATCCGCCCATTAAACTTCATCCCCACCATTTGGCTAATGAACAGGCTTCAGAATTACTGAATGAATTCGCTTCTCCTAATATGAGCCAAAGTTTGGACGTTAGCATAACGTATGCACGAATGAATTAATTCATTGTATATATACCTCGATATCGGTTCAACATATCCTGCCAAAACAAAAATTTGTATGGTATATTGTCTTTGTACCATTTGTCATCACCGATCGATATGGAAGTGTATGATTATGTTCTAGTTACAATTCTTGTGGGAAGAGACTAAGTAATAGGATGGAAGAAATATTATCCCATTATTATGTAATACATTGAAAACATATTGTTCGGGGGACCCCCATACAATCATGACATTAATTTTTTTCAATTGATGAAATAAATATTCTTATTAATTTCATGAAAATCGTTGAATGGCGGATGGCCACATGAGATGTTAGAAAATATTTTTAGACAATTCTAGTTTTGCTAATTATTGGATTGAAATTAACCGCTCCGCTCTTTTGATGCTAATGGAAATTTCAAAATTCTCCATTTAGGAAATAATAGCAAGAAAACAAACGTTTAAGAAAGTATTGAAATTTTAAGGCTTTTCAAAAATCAATTGTTTACAGAACTTCATGAACGATCTCATATAATAAGTAATCCAAATTAAAATCAATTGTGACAAAATTTCTTTTGTACCTTTCATTTCTTCTATTCCTATTTATTCCACATTTGCTATAAATATTATCTATGCATTTTTTACTTCACATATAACATGTTTATTTTATCACAGTTTTAGTTTTCTTGGCGTTTTTATTATTTTGTTGTTATAGTAACTATATTTCTGTACCCCCTTCGTCAAAAATTTTATTCTTTGCGATTGTTTGTAAATCACTGAGAACTGAACGATAATTCCCGAAAGTATGTTATAGGCTTTTCCCACATATTGTTCGTTAACACATGCTGTTTAACTTCTGCTTTAACACATGTATGTCCTTTGGCACAACAGCGCTTTACGTGCTAAGGCCTACCAGCGGCGACACGGCCTTGCGGGCATGGGTTAAGGAGCATGTGTGGTTAGTACAGAGCCATCCTTATGCCATATTCTGGTCTTATCAACCTGAGAAGTGAGCTTTCTCATCATCACACAGCAACATATACTGGGACATTGTAAAGAAAGCGCACAGTTCATTTTTGCCGCGTCCGGGAATCGAACCCAGAATTGGCTGGAAAGCGCGCACGCTAACCAACGGACCACTATGCTTTCAAACATATTACATTCGAACGTTTTGTTTAATTAGTGGTTCATTAACTTGTATGTTTGATCCACTGCTAAATGTTTGCTAGCTAGACGTGAGACGTACTGGGCATGTAGAATTCGACGCATCCACAGCTCGCCAGCGTGATGTTGGCGAGGCACTCCAACTCGCAGTTCTTTTGCGTGTAGAACTTGAAGTATTTGAGATAGCGCTCGTCGTGGAAGTAGCACTGGCGCTGCTCCGGAGTGTACGAGTCTCGCAAGTCCTGCGAGGTGCGGATCTCGTGCGGCGTCAGGAAGATCTCCGAGAAGGTGTTGAGCGGGACGAACACCGTCTCGTGGCGCAGCTGAGGGAATTCGATGGGGCTGTGAAGAATTACCTGCCGATGCGAAAAAGAGAAGTTGAGGTTCAAATATGTTTTGAACAACTTGATCATACAGAGACCACCGTGATTGGTTTAACTATATGGGCAAACTGTAGGAAGAGCACGTAAGGACAACACTAACACACAAACATCCATGCCCGAAGCGGGATTCGAACCCGCGTCCCTTCGCGACGAGGCAGCTAAGACCCTTCAGCCTTCGCAACAGGCCGGCTATTTGAAATAATTACGTAACATTTTTTCGTATGAAAGTGTTTGGACTCCGTGCGTCTCAAATACTGAAGTCATTTGTAGAATGTAGTGCATGTCACAGCCTTGGTGATGGTGGGGATGTTCGTCTCACACCAATCTGAGATCTGGCGCCCACCTACATGTCGGCAAGCGGAATTTCCTCCTCGTTGTATCTTTCCCAGTTGAAAAACACGCCGGTCTGTCGTCATGTATGGTAGTGTAGTGCATGTAAGTGAGTGTATGAGGAGAAAGGAGGGAACAAGGATGAGGAAGGAAATATTGAGTGCGGTTCATTGCTGGTATTTAGGATACTGCTTCGGTGTTCGCCTGGTATTGATCAGAGAAACCATGGAAAACTAGCGATCAGATACCGGCCGATTGAATTCTTCTGCAGTCGAATTAAACGTGGCTTTTGAGCTGCTAGCCGTTTCGGCCCTAACGCTACAACCCCATACAAAAATTTTTTCGCAACTCCCCGCAACTCCCCGCAACTCCAACGACTGTCGGAGATTTTTTAGGCCAAGAGAGAATGAGGTATGAGGCACCATCATCCTAAGGATGAGAGTTGAAGATGGAGGAGAGAGGAAAGGGTCTTTCACGCTCCATAGCCTTGTGTAAGACCCTGCTTTCGCATGTGCTTGAGCTGATCAGTTAAAACAACAAAACTGATGAGGAGAGCCACCACACAGCATTCACATCTAAACAGTATTAGGCGAAAGAATTCTGAACTACAATTGTCACCCTCGCTGCTATTAAAGAGTACATGATGGCATCACTGAAATAATAATAATAATAATAATAATAATAATAATAATAATAATAATAATAATAATAATAATAATAATAATAATAATAATAATAATAATAATAATAATAATAATAATAATAAAACCTACTCTATGGACAAAATATAGTAATTTAACAATATGAAAAAAATCAGTAATATACATATACACAGATAGGGATTTAATTCAATCAATGTTAGATTAGGGATTCAATTCAAGTTTTGAGGAAATGTTAAAATATTGTTGCACACAAACTCTTCCAGTCTCTAATAGTTCGGTTCGCGAATAAAATTCTCCAACATCCGTTTCCCGTATTCTTGTCTGAACTTCGCACATATGATCCATTCTGCCGAAGTGTGCAGGTTTTTCTAGTGATCGGTGAATTTCTTTCATGGTTCCCTTGATTTCATTTCAGTTCATTTCATTTATTCACGTAATTTACTAGATAGTTTGATAACTCATATTTAATGAAATGAAGCTAATATAAAATTTTATTGCTATGAATTACTAAACTTCCGTACCTGGAATCCGTGTCCCAAAGTGTTGCACATGGAATGTAAATACTTCAATTTCGTTTTCAGCGTCATGGAGAGGCCTGATTCGTCTCCCACTCCCAAAGCAGGCCGTGGATACGCAAATTTCAAGTTGATATCTTTTTCATATCCAGTGGTGGGATCCCATTGCACAGTTGCATTGGCACTATACTGTAAGTCTCCGTTAGAAGCGTGGTACCTAAGAGAACCACACATTAAATATGCGTTAGAGTACACCGGTATAGTTGAAGATTGTGATTGTTATTTCTAAAATTCTTCAAAGAAGACTTTTTAAAGGAACTATGAGGGCATTCATTGGTACTTAAATTTCAACTAATAATGTAGTGTCAGAGAATTTGGGAGTTTTTAAATTAATTTTTTTGGTACTTACGTTTTCTCTCGGAACATGTATTTGGCGGGCATCATATTGAATGAAAAGCATACGCCTTCTCTAGTTAAAATTGGTTGAAATTCAGGATCAACGAACGGATTCATATTTGCTATTTCCACGACATCGTCTTTGACCAGTGCAAACTAGAAAATTAAATAAATATCATTTAAACATTTAAACTTTTTTGTTTATATTTTCATTACTTTATATTACCATTTATTTGAAGATTATTCAATAATTTATTTGGTAAGATTTATTACAAACTTTTTTAATTATATGTGTAGCGTTTCTATCAATCTTAGTATTATTGTTGTCCACTCTGATAGGTATTCTACACGGAACCTGAACTTGGGCGAGTAGACTTTCTCTGAAAAGAGGACATTAATGCAATGTTATAGAACCTTTTATTATATTTATTTGGAAATTCATGTAATTATGAAAAGTAAAAAAATAAACGTATAGTGGACTGAAAAGAGCCTGCAAAATGACTTTTCAGCTCAGGAAAAGAAGTCAAAAGCAGTAGAAAACGCACAAGATGGAAAAATTAAGAAATCAGTGTGTTCAGCTACCAACGTAAGGCGTATCAGCACATCTATCATAACTTTTTGAACAGATTCATGCAGGAAGGAAAACCTTTGTTTGTGTTGTGAACTCTCCACAACTCCACACAATTTCCGGAGTGGATAAATTTCAATCTTGACTCATCGGTAGGAACTTAGAGAAATAAACATCAGTAAAATCTGTCCAAACTGGAACCTGTATAAGTCGGAAACCTGCCTTAACTGGAAAATTTCTCCTGCCCATGAAGTTAAATAGCATTTTTCACAGCATAAAACCGAACCTCTCCAACGCGGAAACGGAACTGTTTCTTGTTCTGCAGGAGAACAAATTTATAAAACGGAATTCTTGTGAATTTAATGCAATTGGCAGAGTGACGAGAGATGTGAAATGAATGCATTTGCAAGCCTGTTTTAAATCCTATATTCCTGTAACAAGCGATTTAGTCGCGACAGCCTCACATTGAAAGAGAAGGGCTTCAGCGTAGAATTCGACCTTGGGATCGCTTGTCTCTCAGGGCGTATGCCGTAGGGGAATTCTCTCTCTCCCGACTCCCTAAGCGTGGGAAGGTGCAAGGACATGGCTTCTATTCATGCGTCTTCCTGCCCCGTTTTGAACGTGGTAACTCCTCGACTAGATACACTCCAGACCATGCGAGGGTATCAGAAAGTTATAGTTCTGGGCTGTGATGCATTGTGCGTTGGAAGAGTCAGCAAGCAATCTGAATACAGTCACTAGACAGTAAGGTGTTGTGTAATTTTCAACTCAAAAGCTGTAAATGAGTTTAATATTCATTTATCGTTGTTTTTTACATAAACACTTTTATATGTTAATATATTTTGATAATTATAATATAATTTACTACTTTCAGGGCAGAAAAATCAATATCGCAAGTGTCATAAAATTGACAACCTTGCATAAAACGGAAACCTTCTTAAACTGGAATTTTTTGTATTTTGATCTATTCCGGATTAGACAGATTTTATTGTATATGACTGATGAAAGAATACTCACTCGTTCTTTGTGAGGCTGCCTTTCTTATATCTGATTGCGTAATCAGTGTAGTTGAAGAATTCCGTCCTCGTCTTTGCCTGAGGACAAATGGTAACTGCTGGAAAGGGAATCTGCCACACTGTCCTATGGGACTCGTCCATTGCAATGATGACAGGTGATTCCTCCCATCGAGTGGTAAACTTAATCATGAGAAAAATGCAAGCCACCAGCCCAATGAGAACGCCGAAGAACCACAAAACCCTGCGCCACGAGAGAGAAACAAAAAAGTTATATATCAAAGGATAATATATGCCTGTATTCCGTATGCCTGTATTCTGTATGCCGTATTCACATAACAAAGAATTTAAATTGTTTTATATTTTATTTATTTATTTAGTATATTTCACGGACTAATTGTCCAATTTACAATAATTGTACATATTTGAAATTCATTATAACATGTTCGGTATTCTATCAAATACAATATGAATCAGTTTTTACAATATGAAATATCAGTCAGAAACATTAACATGAAATATCAATATCAAATATCAGTTTTTACAATATGAAATAAGTAGTAATGAGATAATAAGATAAACGACGAAAACAGAGTGATTGGTCCAATTCAAGTTTTTGTACATCTAGTGAGGGGTATTTTATTTCCCCCTTATCCTTCTCACATCGGTAAGGATGCTCGACGAATATCCCAAAAGGGCCATAGATGCAAGTACAATGAAATAATGTTGAGCAAGTAATCATTGTTGACCAAGCCTCAGGTACATCAAAAATATATGGTGTTTGAAAGTGGTTACGACAAATCATATCTCAATAGTGAAACCTTAAAGCCTAAAACAGGAATAATCCAGCTTTAATATATAAAAATTACAATTACAACGATATCAATCAGGAATACAAAGTTATTCATATTTATATACAGCGTTTTTTATAAACTTGAAGGTAATATTCATGTTATCACAAAAGCAGTCTAGTTCGAAACTATTGGCTAATGTACTCATTCTGTTTATTGGCATATTACCAGTATATAATAATTTATAATTTGGTGTATAGAATGTTTTAAATCTGCGCGTGATTTTGTTTGGGACAAAAAAATTCAATTCGCCTAATAGCTCAGGACAGTTCAAAACATTATTACACATTTTATACAGAAATTGCATATCTCTCACACTTCGCAAAGATTCGAGAGACGGCAGTTTTAGTGTGTTTGATAATTCAGTATAATCGTGATTCAAAAATGGATCTGGAAGATGTAGTTTATGAGCAATCAACCTGAAAAATTTATGCTGAACACGTTCTATTCTTTGTTTATGTACTTTAAAATATGGTGTCTAAACTGATGAAGCGTACATCAGTGTTGATCTAATGAGGGAGATGTACAATGTTCTAAACGTTTGTACAGATTTAAATTTTTGACATGTTCTCTTTATAAACCCCAG
The DNA here is from genome assembly GCA_038098605.1 of Gryllus longicercus. Classification (NCBI taxonomy): domain Eukaryota; kingdom Metazoa; phylum Arthropoda; class Insecta; order Orthoptera; family Gryllidae; genus Gryllus; species Gryllus longicercus. The sequence goes on along the minus strand of JAZDUA010000002.1, from coordinate 12,695,092 downwards.
TTTTTGAAGAGATTTTGTGACAATTTTATCTAAATGTTCACCAAACTGAAGTTTGCTGTCAAAAATTACTCCTAAATCCTTTATGGAGTTCACCCTATCTAATTGTTCATTTTGTATATAGTAATTATTTTGTATAATTTTCTTAGATCTAGAAAATGTGATCGATTTGCATTTCGATATATTAAGAACAAGATCATTACTTCCACACCAATTGATAAGGGAGTTAAGAGATTCTTGTAACGCAATAATATCCTGGGTTGATGTTATTGCAGAGTATAGTTTGAGGTCATCAGCGTATAATAAAAATTTAACATTTGTTAATTCATTACCCAAATCGTTTATAAATATGTTAAATAATACAGGTCCAAGGTGTGATCCTTGAGGAACACCAGATACCGCTATGATTTCCTTTGATATAAATTGTTTATATTTAACATATTGCGTCCTCTTGGATAGATAGCTATCAAACCAATTTAATAAATTACCACAAATGCCGAAAGATTTCAGCTTGGCAATTAAAATGCTATGATTAACGGAGTCAAAGGCCATCGAAAAATCCGTGTAAATAGCATCTACTTGAAAATTATTATTTAATGATGTTAATATGTTTTGACTAAATTCCAACAGGTTTGTTTCCACAGTTTTTTTTGGCAAAAATCCATGTTGTTGAGAAATTATAAACGGATTTATTAAAGTGACAAGTTTTTTTGTGATAATAGATTCAAATACCTTTGGGATGATGTTCATAATTGAAATAGGACGGTAGTTTCTCACATCTTGTTTGTCGCCTGATTTATATTTTGGTGTAATAAATGATGTTTTCAATAGGTTTGGTACACATCCTTCGGATAAGGACTTATTAAATATCAAACATAATATCTGTGACATAATGAAATTACATTTTTGTAGCACCATAGCTGGAACGCCGTCAGGACCCTTAGATGTGTTTAAACTGAGAGAGTTGATTTCTTCAAACACTTCAGAAATCGTTATTGGCAACATATTAATGATGTTCGGTGTTATATCTTGAATTGGTATGCGTTTCACATTTGGATCTTTATATGCAGCTTGAAAGAAATCAGCAAAAACATCAACGACTGATTCATAATTATCGAATGTTTGTTCGTCCATTATCATCATTGCAGGTATATCGTTGCAGCCTCTCAAGTTATTTGTATAATTCCAAAATTGTTTACAATCCAAATTAATTGAATTTTCAACATTGAGAAGATAATTATCAAAATCCCTGCTAGCTATCACTTTACATTCTTTACGAAGTTGGGAAAAACTTTGGTAAGCATCATTACTGTTGTTTATCTTATATATTCTGTGGATTTGGTTTTTGGAAATTATTAACTCTTTCAACTCCTTACTGTACCATTTTGGGAATGTTGAGGAAAATATCTTTTTCACTGGTACGTAAAGTTCGAAACTGTGATAAAGATTCGCATAAAAAATATTTACCATTTCTTCAGTGTTTACGGCCTTTGCAATACAATGATATATGTTTCCCATGAAATATTGAATTGAAATAAAATCAGCTGATTTAAAATCATAATACCATTTCGTATAATTAGGTTCGCCATCGACATACTCTCCCAAGAGATCAACTGTAATGGGTGGATGATAAGCATCTTTTTTCACTATGGGTACATCAGTGGTTCCAATGTTCAAATTTTGCAAATTCGTAAAGATTAAGTCTAGCATCACATCAAAATCATTATGGATTGTATTAACCTGGTACAGGTTTAAAAAAGATATAGTATCGGATAGAATGGAAGATGAGCTTCTCTCTCTATTGGTTGTATCATCACTAAAAGTGGCATAACTTGAAAATTTATTTTTCTCCCAAAATACACGTGGCAGGTTATAATCACCAAACAATATGTAATAGGGCGATATCTTTAATTGATTCAAAGCATTATCTATCTCAATAATTGATGAGCAGTGATCGCTAAAAAGTTGATCATTTACATAAGGAGGAAGATATGAAGCGCCTATTACATAATCATTGCCTTCACAAGTAATCTGAACAAAAACATGTTCTACGTTTTCGAAAGCACACAGTTGCTTACTTCTCAAACTTTTGTTGACTGCTATCAATACACCACCTCCTGTCGTTTTATGGCTAGTAATATCACTCCTATTTTTTCTATAAATATTATAATTATCTAAACTTAGTTCGGAATCATATATATCATCAGGTAACCAAGTTTCAGTTAACACAATTATATCAGTATCACAAAATATATATTTATTCGCAGCAATTTCTTTGAGTTTTGAGCGTAATCCACGAACGTTTTGATAATAGAAACAAAGTCCGTGATAATTTAGAGGTTTTTTTGATTGTTTTGATTCTGAGCTCTCGGTCGCAGAATTCTTTCATTTTTCTTTACTTTAATATCTACTATTTGAGGTACACCGTTAATAAACTTAATAGTTTTTGTTGTTTTATTCTTGTTTATTGTTTTAAGTTCATCTCGTAATTTATTCAGATAATCTCTCTGGTTCTTGGTAAGATCAGATGAGATTCTGAGTGGATCCGGGTTTTTACGATTGTTTTCAGTAAAGATAAAACTGTATCAGAATTTTCAAACCTAATCTTGATTGGTCTAATATGATCATGATCTATGAACTTACCAACACGATAAACTTTAATATTTTCCTCATTGAAGTTTGCAATATTTTTCAATGCCGAGATCACCTGTTTCTCATCATAATTTTTTCTTTCCTCGGGCGAATCAAAACTCGATTCTTTGAGGTTATAAAACATCAAATTCTTTTGTCTATCAATGCGTTCTGCCACTTCACTATAAATCTCCACAGGATTAAATGAATTTAACCTATCAAAATCGGCATTTCTTGTTTCTCCCATAAATTTTTTGATGTTTAATATTTCCTCGTTTAGTTTATTCAATTTGCTCAATACCTGTGGTAATGCCTTGAAGCCCTGTTCACAGCCCTGTTCGGGACAAAAAACTTCAGAACTCGTTTTTTTGACTCAAGACATTTGACTTCAGATGTAGATAAACCAGCACACGAGACATGATATGGATTTCCACAACAGTCACAAACAAAAGATTTTTCCGAATCATCATTGCAAAGGAGGTCACATACCGGACATGTGGAAGCCATAACCTCAAAATTCATTTCAAAAGATAAGTTATTGATTACAAGAAAAGTTATTGATCAAATAACAACTTAAAAATGTTTACAACCAATTAAATGAGCTCATAAGTATATGATACCTCGGTCTTCAAGAGTCAGCTGTTCCCTCCTGACGTTTATATTCTGGGAGAAAGTTTATGTAACTTGCGTTATCGCGCTTGGAACCTCACCTTTTTTGTCGAGAATAAAGCTCTGTTAAATATTTTGTCATTAACAATATTTATTTAAAAAAAATAATTTTTGCTTAATTTTTTTGATTAAAGGAGTTTCAAAACGTTTTCAAATACTGTAAAGTTATTTTTTTGAGAAGTGTGTAGCTTCACAAATCAGTTCAACTGAATAAATTTCGATTGACGACAATGTAGTTATCAAGCGTCCTAAAATAAATAAATAAAATTGGTTGTATTTTCTTTGGCTTGGTCACGCCGTTTGCAGATGCTGTGACAAAGGTGACGAGGACAGTAACATTTTTTTATTTTTTATTTTCTGCATAATTTACAATCTGTTCCTATCGGAACAATAAGCAAATGGTGTCAACGGATACATTTCAGACGTGAACATTTTATGACATTGAAAAATTTCATTTACAAAATCGGTATGGCAAATCTAAAATACTCTCTCTCCTCAGTCTATACTCATGCTCACTGTTATCTAGAAGGCTTGTTGAGAGGTGATTTGGGTGGTTGTACAATCTTCTCTGGTATGCTAAGCTCTTCGTGGCGATTACTTCCTCCAGTGGGATGATGTCGAGGTCTCTGTATATCGTCTTGTTTGTCACGTACCATGGTGCGTTGCATAGTTTTCTTAGTTTTTTAGATTCGAATCTTTTTAGAATTTCTAGATTCGATTTACTGGAAGAGCCCCACAATTCAATACCATAGGTCCATGTTGGTTTGATTATAGTTTTATAAATCTGTACTTTGTTATGCAAGGACAGCTTTGATTGTCTGTTTATTAGCCATGACAATTTGAGGACTTTAAGTTGCGCCTCTTTTCTCTTAGTTTTGATGTGGGTTTTCCAAGTCAGGCGTCTATCCAAATGCAGTCCAAGATATTTGATTGTATCAGCTTCGTGGAGTTCTGTGTTGTTTAGTTTTACTTTTGGGCAGTTTTCTTTTCTTAGTGAAAATGTTATATGTTTTGATTTTGTTTCATTGACGGTGACTCGCCAACGATGACTCCAATCTTCGATTTTGTTTAGATGTTCTTGAAGATGTTGTGATGCGCAGGACGGGTCTTCATTTGCAGAAAGAATAGCTGTGTCGTCTGCAAAGGTGGCTATTGTAGTTCTTTCTGTAGTTGGTAAGTCTGAAGTTGATATGAGATATAAAAAAGGTCCAAGAATACTTCCATGTGGCACTCCTGCAGAAATAGGTTGGAATTCCGATAGAGCGTCCTGATATTTCACTTGAAATAGGCGATCGCAAAGATATGATTTGAGAAGTAAATAGTAGGAGTGCGGGAGAAGTTTTTTTATTTTAAATAGAATTCCTTCATACCATACCTTGTCGAATGCTTGCTGTATATCTAGGAATGCTGCAGAACAATATAGCTTTTTTTCCAGGCTTTGAGAAATTGTGTTTACAATACGATGGGTCTGTTCTATTGTTGAGTGTCCCTCTCGAAAGCCGAATTGAAAGTCAGGGATCACTTCTTTAATTATAGGCTTGAGGCGCTGTAAGAGAAGTTTTTCAAATACTTTTGATAGGACTGGTAGCAGGCTAATAGGTCGGTACGATTTAACGTCCGTGGCAGTCTTTCCTGGTTTCACGATCGCAATTATTTGAGCGTATTTCCATTGACAAGGATAGTGGCTATTTCGAAGTATCGCGTTGAATATGCTTGTTACGAGTTCATATCCTTTACTTGGCATTTCCTGCAACATCTTGCCAGTAATAAGGTCAAACCCTGGACTCTTTGCAGAATGCGTGTGTTTTTTGATTGTTTGTTCGACTTCTCGTGAGTTGAAATGCTCTATGGGCAGAGATAACTGTAAAGGCACGTCCAAATATTCTAGCACTTTATTTTCAATAGTACTTACATCTTCTGCTGGTTTGAAAACTGAAGCAAAGTGTTTTGCTAAGCATTCGACCTTTTCTTCTGCGCTTCTTGCCCACGTGCCATCTTCTTTTCGAATTGGTGAGATGTGCTGTTGGGGTCGCTTTAGTTTTCTAGTTGCTTTCCAAAGCGAATAATTAGTTTCAGCAGTAGGTGATAGTGCTTGAATGTAATTAGAGAAAGATTTGTTTTCATATTCCTTAATTTGTCGTGTTAGTTGTCTGGCTGCTGTGTTATATTTTCTTTTGTCATCTGGTTGTCGTGTCGTCATGAATATTCGTCGGAGTCGACGTTTTTCTACCACTTTTTGTCTTATTTCTGCGGGATACGTTGACGATTTATTTATTGTTTCTCTTGGTGTTGCGGCCCAGGCAGCGTCTTGTAATGTATCAGATAGGTGCTGTATTGCGTCTTCGATGTTTTCTTCAGTTGTTAGCAGTGCGTTTGCAGATAGTTTATTGTTCACGTAATCGCGGTACTTGTTCCAGTTTGTCTTGTTACTTGTTAGTTTTAGAGGATAGTTTCTTTCAGATATATTTGAACTGATGGTCATTTCTACTGGGGTGTGGTCTGAAGAAAGGTCGTAGCAAGATTTTACTTCTACTGTACCAAGATGCACACCTTTTGCTAAGTAGAAGTCCAGGAGGTCAGGAAGCTTATTGACGTCAGTGGGCCAGTACGTAGGTTCACCAGTCGATATAGTAGAAACATTAAGCCTGTTTGTTACTTTAAGAAGATTTTTTCCTCGTAGTGTGTTGAGTCGTGAGCCCCAATGCTGATTTTTTGCATTGAAGTCGCCTCCAGCTATGAATCTTGTTCCTAGTGTGTTTATAAAGTCTTCAAATTTTTGTTCTGTTATTCTATGTTTGGGCGGGCAGTATACAGATGTTATCGCCAGTAAAGCTTGACCTTCTGTCACCATTACAGATGTTGCTTGTATTTCTTCAGTTTTATACTTGTTCATTTCGTAATGTTTGATTGTGTTTCGAATTATTATAGCGGTTCCTCCATGCGCTGTACCGTCCGGGTGCTTGGTATTATATATATCATATCCCGGTATCTTTAAGTAGGATTTTTCAGTGAAGTGAGTTTCGGATATTAGCATAATATCTATATATTTTTCTTTGAGAATAGTTACGAGCTCTCTTCGATGTTGGATTAAACCGTTTGCGTTCCAAAGAATAATTTTAATTCTTGGTGCCATTTAATGCATCTTGGATATTAATGACGTCAGTAGGTTGAGCAAAGCCCCAATTTGTTCAGATTGTTGTTTAAGGATGCTTTCGAACTTTTGGAATGAGGTTTCTATTATTTTGCAGAGATCTGTTTGGTTTTGATTGTAGGGTACAGCGTATGTTGAGTTTTGGGAAGATGCTGTACGAGAGAAGGGATTGGGTTGAAAGTGGCGAACTGGGAGGGGAGGGAAATCTGAGGCGTTTGGCACTTTTTGTTTCTGCTTGTCGATGGTGACTGTTTCTTTTCTGTGCTTGTTACGTTTATTAACGCAATCTTGATACACCTGGCAGCCTTTTTAGTTAGCTGGATGGCTTCGCGAACATAGCGCGCATGTTGCCGGCTGCCTTGCATCTTTTTTGCATTCATCTGTGAAGTGTTCTTCACCGCATTTCACGCACCTTGGAGTTGCTTTACAGTATTTCTTTGTGTGACCATACTCTTGACAGCGATGGCATTGCACTGGAATTTTCTTTTTGTACGGTGCTTCAAATTCTATTTCTGCATTTACAAGTGTGTTGATATTGTAGATTTCTGCATTGTTTGCACTTGGTTCTAAGTCTATAAAAAAGAGCGATAGCGGCTTTTTGCTTACTCGATGAAGTACATTGTGCATGTTACGAACGGTGTGACCCTTGGATTTGAGTTCAGCTTTTACTTCTTCTATGTTTGCTGACGGATGCAGGTATCGAAGCACTACACGAAATGCTCTATCTTTCTTTGGTTGATAAGTGTGGTATTTGGCCTCGGATTCGTCAAGTTGCTTAATTATTGCTCTGTAAGCTTCAATGGTTTTCGGTAGCACTTTTACATCCTCGCTGTACATTTTGTACGTAAAATCCTCGTCTTTTACTTGTAGTTTAAGAAATTCTATTAATTTCGATACATTGGTAACACTTTGCACGAATATTGGCGGTATGTTATGATCTATGGGGGGCTTTTTAGGAGTTTCAACTTCTGATTTGTCTTCTAATACTGCATATTGATTTTTATGCGTAAACACTGGCGCACTAACATTCGAGGGAGTTGGTATGGGCTGGTCACTGTAGGCGTGCTTTTTCTTTTTCGAGGTTGTTGCCACTCTAGGGTACTCACGGTTTTATTTGAGGTTGTTTCAGACGACCCCGGACCTTGTAGTTGTTGAGTCCATTGCTGTGGTTGCGTTCCATGAAGTTCCCAGGGCTGGCACTGGTGATGTGCTGTATAGAAGCCTGTTTGATCTCTTATAAGTAGTTGTTGTTGATTTATCTGCGTCAATTGTAAATCCTGATTCATTAAATATTGATGTTGCTCTAAGTTTTGCTGCGCATTTTGTTGTATTTGTAAGTTAATTATATCACTGTTTTGCCCCACGGGGCCACTTGCACCTTGACCATTCATTGGTGTTGAATTAATATCACTGAATTCACTGTGATGATTTAATGCTTCCACTGCTCTAGCGATGTGCTGCCCCGTATCAGGGGAGCCACTTGAAAACATTGTCACTACACACTGTACACTGAACTCGTAGAGTTGTACTCTGCTAAACTTATCTCACTGAAGTCGCCCGTGAAGGAGAGCGCTCTGCGCACGTCCGCTCCGTACCGTGTTCGGGCGAGAACACAGTAACATTTGAGTTCGTTTTATTTTATAGTGATAACAAACATTTCTGTACTCTTTGTCAACCATAGGAAAATAGATTTCTTTATAAATTCAGTTGTCTCTTATGTTTATGAATGTACTACTTTCTGATTTCTACACACAGTGTAGATATGTGAACACGTACAGCATTTCCATCATGTTTGTTTTTCGGGAAAATGTAAGATCTATATTTTAGATTTTTGAAAGCACCATCTTCCTCCGATCCCCTTCATTGACACATTTTAAACTATTCTTACTGCAAAAATCAGAGTTACTTATATTGTTATTGATAATTATAAATCAGTTATTAGAATATTATTCGCCATTCAAACTTCACCAATAATTTGTATTTGTGGAATATTTTGACCAAGAGAAACTTATTTTTTGTTTCGTCTTCATGCCAACAGAACTGTATTATATTATAGGAATAATAATTTAAAAGTCATGGAATTGCATTAAAAATATTGAATATTACAAAACGCTAACACAATCTCAGAAAATGGAAAGTACGTGGTCACATACTCACATTTAACTTCGATCGTGGTAGAGGTTTGCGAAATTAAAAAAGATCAATAATTTTCCTAATAAAATTAATTTGCAGTAACGAATTAACTGATTAGAACACTTTGGCTATCATAAACGTTGATATGGATTCATAGGAACTTAAAAAATACCCGAGATTTTCCGATTTTCAAATAGTATTCATTTCTCACACACAGGATTTTCTTGATAATGCTTATCTACCACAATGTTCTTCCTTATTTTGTATTCAACACTCAAAACACAAGAACTGTCATATATCGTATATTATTTTTTTAAGAAAAAAACAAATTTAATATGTATAATTTCAATATAAAATGAATTTTATAATTTAACTCTCTTACTGCATTGCAAAATGTACATTTTATTTATTTTATTTGTAGTATATGTTATTAAATTAATAGTTTTTAAAGCACTGGAACAAGGTTTTTGTAATGATTGTGGAATGCTTTATGAAAAAACAGAAAAGGAAACAGAATCTTGTCACTGACCTTTCTGGCCACGGTCGTCTAGGTTCTGTCAAGTACTTTAGACCATGAACAGTAGTAGCAGCAAAATAGCCAATGTAATTGTCTTTCAATTCTTCCTTTACGTCCTCCATCCATTTCTTATTTGAAATCTTTCTGCAAGAATGAATATAAATAAATACAGTGTGCAAATAGTATGATAATCACATGATACTAGTACCGTAAAGGGTTTTTTCATAAATATAGAATACATCTCACAGAAAAAATTCACTTTTTTAATAATAAATGATGCTTCATTAAAGAATAATTGTAAAGATAGCAGTCATTGATTAAACTAATATTACGATTATTAACTTTACAATATATATTTTGATCAAATTTAAAGACTTTCTTCTTTCCCTTTTTTGAGAAGTGGTCGTACTAAACAGTTATGTAATAATAATGTCAGTACGATTTTAAGCTTCTATAATAAACATGTGTCTAATGATCTAATGCAGCTTACATATAATACAAAAATAAAATGTTTGACTTTTAATTTTTTTCACTTGTAAAATGTTACGATGTCGATTATGGATTGCGTTAAAGTAGTACACGGACAGTATTTTAAGAATGTGGCACCGTTTGCCCATACGAAACAATATATGAAATGGTGCAACTAGAAACGAAGCAAAAAGAATCACTTACCCTTGTGTGCTCATTGCGGCCGCAGATCCAACAAGCGTCTCTGGAGCGTCAGCTCGGGAAGCCTCAGTTAAATGCCTTCTTATCACGGAAGTGCGGTTTCTGTTTGGGCTGTAGCGTAACCGCTTTAAACACTGCTCCTTTCCTTGTCGCCTGATCGTTTTCATTCGTTTATCTTGCTTCAAGAACAGCATTTCATTCTCCTCCTCGATAAAGCTGTCCAACTGCTCAGGACCGAAGAGGTCATGGAAGTTTAAAACTGTGAGAATAATTGGCCGTACAACACGTTAGGGCACGTCTGGAGACCGAACTTGGAGCTAAAATGTTGTTTCTTATCTAGGCACTCTTCCTGTCTGTGATGATGCGAGATCGAGCGTGGTTCTGACTCGTAATCCTGTCGTATTCAATTGAAATCATAGTGGATGGAGCAATAGCCCTTCGCTGGATTACAAGCATGGTATTATCCGTATAAGGAAGCAGTTTCAAGCACGGTCATTGACCCTTCGCTTAAGACAATAGCGCCATAAACTGATTGTCTATCTGATAGACCGTAAATGTTATTTTCAAGGGCAAGGATTTACTACTCTACAGATCCTAGCCAGGTCGAAAATCGCAGCATTGATAGTGATTCAAAATGCAAATTCAGGCCGGGCTGGCCAACGCCAATTTCACAAATTCCTGGATTGTAGAAGAGCTCTGTTAACTTTAGAGTAAATGTAAAAGCAAACCTAAGTGCCACCACTCACTGTGTAGAGTTTCGATGTCATTAATGCAATTACCAGGATTCAGTTTCACCTTTACCTTCACCGCTTTTCATATGCGGACATTGGGTAATCAATCGGTAGTTGACAATATTTTAAATTAGTTTATTTTGTTTCTCGGAATGTAAAATTACTGTCAATAGCGGTCAAAGATGAAGGGCGGAGTCATATATTTTTAGGATATACCATTTCTTTATCCGGTGGCCTTAATATATGGCAGATAAACGCGAAACAGTCCTTTCATTACGGTTATTTAAGCTTGAGATTAAGGTGACACTGTTGTAAGAAGAATGTTACGACGAAAATACCTAAGAATCGAACGACCAGCACAGGAGGTCTCAAGAATTTTCATTCAGGCAACTGTATCGCCTGATAGGCGATGACGATAATGTGTCACGTCTCGGATTTTCCGAGCAAAGGAGTTTCAATTGCGGCAACTGTGGCTAATACGTCCTGTGGTGAGTATTTCTGTACTAGTGCGTGTGTCACTGAACATACAAGCCAGTAACTTAATTGGGTAATTAGTAGTTGACGGTATTTTAAATTCGGCCTGAGAGACCGTGATTCGGCCCGACATCACGGTGAAGGAGGGCTCCGATCCACAAGATTACGATAAGTACTTCGAACGATTATTTTGTAATAACAACGCCCGAATGGATTTAATCGGACGTAAATGACATGCTGGAAGACGGGACTTGGTTAAAAGTTTTTGAAAATTCGGAGTGTGAAGTAGATATTTGGACGGAATTCGTGTCAAAAGGAGGAGAAGACTGGGGGAATGGAACTTTATTATGTGCTCGTGGGTGGAAGAAACAGAACTTAATCACTTTCTAACGGAAGTGGCTAATGAAGAAACAAACGTGGGATTAAGAATGAAACTTTAAGCGGGTGTAAAACAATATTCAGTTCGGGGATTTTAGAATCGTGCCAGAGAGCATAAAATTGTAGGTTATTTGTTCTGAAACGGTTTTCCGTAGTTCATGGCAGCGAGAGATTGCACTGATTTAAGTGTTTTCATGTTTAATACGTTTGATTATTTTGGAGGGGAGTATTCTATGATTTTACATTTAATATTAATGTTAAATTATGTGAAACGGTTAATCTTTCACCATCAACCGATGTTATTCATATTACTGTTTGTGACTTTGACAATAACTTTGCAAACTGTGCTTGATGCTTCTTTTTTATTATATTTGTCAAAGTGTTACAAAGATTGTATAAGTGTATGTAAATTTGTTAATTTTTTCTTTCAAGAGAGAAGAGACATTTTGTTATTGGTAAACCAACAGGCAATTTTTGTGTTTTTGGTTTGTTTAAGAATAAATGTATTTGAGTTTGGAAATTTTCTGGAAACGTACTTTCATTACTTAGACGAGATAGAAATATTCACAATCCTTAAAAAATATATATTTCCTATTTTTTCTTTCGACTGCTGATTAGAAATAGATCACAGTTGTGAACCTCCTAACAATAAAATGAAAAGTTAGGAGAAAGGTTTCAATATAGCCATCACACGTGAACACGTCATCATTGATAGATTTACGTTCACACTGAAATGTGGCCATGCTGTCTTTCATAAAAGTGAAAAGAAAAAGAATTTGAAAAAATGCAACCCTTGCCGCATAATCAAAGTGGTAAATACGAGCTTTAAATTAAAAGCTTTCTCTAAAGCAGTGGGTTTTTCAATTTCCCCAAAATTATGTAGGGTGTAACATACGATATTCAAATACTTTATAAGTATATATACAACATTCCTGTACTATATAATCATTTTCTTATCTTAAACATTTATTTATTTAATCAAGCATTCACTAAAAACTTTAGATTAAAAAATATTACATATCCGTTCTGCTCTTCAGGCCTTACGTGGGTTATTATGTATAAAATGTAGATCACATGAACGTAACAGCCTCCTTCAGTTACACCAGGGCACATGTACACTTCTTGAGCTTATGTTTAAATATACGTAGAGTTTTTATTTACATTTAATACAAGAAATATAATAAAAATATAACATTGAGCAAAATACCACACTTGTGAATCTACATATATACTAATAAAGACAGAAGTGCGTTGACTTACAGCACGGTAATCTCTAAATCTACCAATGCAATACTGATAAAACGTTTGTGATAGCTTCCTTTAATGGCCTGGAATACTATAGGCTACGATTTATTACCATCAATCTTAATATATTTACAAATTAATTACTTTTCTGGACATTTTTCGTCTAGCTTTACATCAGACTCGAGAGTGCTTCATTGTCAATAATTTACTTGCACGTCACCTTTGAATAAGATATTTCCTGATACTGATTTCATCAATGCACAGAATTGCGTATTTAGAGAACGGTTTGTTTATTTGTCAGTTGTCTAGTTTTTCTCAGCTTTATTTATAAAAGTCATTTGGATAATGATTTTAATTGATTGTAGACGTGGTGCATTAAGTGTACAAGAGACGAAATGTTTTGAAGTTATAATTTTCTGACGGATGTCGTTAATATTGTCGTAAAATGTACGAATGCACTCATGTTTACTAGTAAATTAAGTATAATTATTAGAGAGTTTGTGCAAGACGGGAAATCCATTCTTGTAGTACGTAAACACGATCGTCTATATGAAAAACGTATCTTTAGAAAAATGAGTTTTGCATGTAGTACAATCCAAAGCATACGTTAAAACTAGAAACTAATTGGAACTGAATATACCTCTAATAGGATCTAAAAGAATTTATTGAACATCTGTGTACCTCTGAGTCTTTTTTGCTTTTATAAGCAATATGAAAATGTATAATACATGAAATCTGGTTGTATCATACGAATGTGTAATACATGTCTTTATATCCAAAGATATAACTACAGATTCCTAGACAATCTTAGAATGTAACACCGCAATTTCACTAATACATATTTATTTTTTTATATTTGGAATGGGAAATGTATGGTAATTTTAACACTATGTGTATAAATAATCATTTTTTCGTGACAATCAATGCAGCCTCACATACATAACCTCAAATCCTATACAAATACGATAGTTAACCCCTGACTATTTGAATGAACTTGAGATATATTAAGCTGTCACACACACACATATATTATTATTATTATTATTATTATTATTATTATTATTATTATTATTATTATTATTATTATTATTATTATTATTATTTTCGTTTCGGCCAACTAGGACCACGCAGGGCAAGCAACCTGCAATTACCGTGGCTCAGTTTTTCATTTAGTATCACGGTGGCAGGTGCTTGCGAACACTTCTTTGGGGGGACCAGCATTAAGCTGGATCCGATTTTTATCCCCCAGGGTTGTTAGTCCTGGGGGTATGAAAGATGAAATGATGATGATAATGAGGGATGAAAGGACGACACACTCATACAAACACACACAAATACACCCATGCCCGAGGCGGGACTCCAACCCCGCGATCTTCTGATCCGAGACCACTCCGGCACTACTGCCTTAGCGATCTCGGCCATCTGATCGGCATATATATATATATATATATATATATATATATATATATATATATATATATATATATATATATATATATATATATATATATAGTGACGTACCTGTTGGTCGGTACTTTCCACTGCAAATCTAAAGGTTCTAAGGACGGGTATCTTGCTCGTGAATGGGTCATCAGAGGAAATTGATAACATATTGGTGTGTCAAAGTAATAATTTTGTATAAGCAAAAAAATACAATTTATTCACAACTGAATGTTCAATACACCTGATCAATTACAGAAGACCTCAATGACTTGGTACCAAGATTTTGTTAACCGTGTAATCTTATCATACCTTGGGGCCCCATTAACAATTCGACCGTGGTGGTTCCTCACCCCGGCGACTGCAACGGTTGATCTCCACCGCGGCTCGGCGTCCTTGGGCTGCTGATGACGTAGACACGTGCTGCGCTGGTCTGCAGAAGCGGCGATGAAAGTCCCTCGGCCGCAACCTCGGATGTTTCTGCTTTCGCTCCCACACGCGTAATTACAGCGTCTCGTAGATGTCCATTGCGTTCACACTACGCACTTGAATTATTACTGCGCCCCTCCTTGGTTTTGTTCAACTTCCCTCTCGCAATTACTATGCGCGTGATCACACTTCGTGCCAGCGTTCCTTACACTATGCTATAAATGACCGGCTTCTAATCAGTAATGATACAAATCTAATACTATTGAATGTCTTTTATCATTGGCAGTGCTTCACTCTGTCTACAACCGTCCGTATTTCCTCTGCCACTCACTCTCCGTGACTGCCCAACCGTCGTCACTCGGCGTCTACTCGCAACTCATTTCGCAACTGCCACGCGGCTTCTCCTTCAACCGTCGCCACCTGTAACGGACGAAAGTCCCCCCCTTCGCTGGGCAACGGCGGCGGTAGCGTTCGCAAATCCCCCACCGCTGGCTCGCACCTGCCGCTATACTGCGCAGTTCAAATGAGTAATAATTATACTCTTATATTAATTGTCTGTAATTGCGTAGGGAAACGCTTTCCGCGTTTCAATATATATATATATATATATATATATATATATATATATATATATATATCTTGCAATGAGTCATTCAGACTCACTGCACAGCTCGGCCCTCGCGTCACGCTGAATCAACATATTTCTAGGCAAAGAGTGCATCTTTGCACATTCGCCACGCCGCTG
This sequence comes from Gryllus longicercus, assembly GCA_038098605.1. Classification (NCBI taxonomy): domain Eukaryota; kingdom Metazoa; phylum Arthropoda; class Insecta; order Orthoptera; family Gryllidae; genus Gryllus; species Gryllus longicercus. The sequence continues at coordinate 12,679,883 of JAZDUA010000002.1, read as the reverse complement.
CGTGCGCGCCGCGAACCGAGAATTTCACAGCCAGCGTCCGTCCCCGAAAGGCACCATTCCATCCCTTTGTATAGCAGCAGGTGACGGACAACCAAAACTTTTACATTAAGAGGCGAGAACAGCCCACCATAAATAACTAAGCGACTATAAATCACATGCCAAAGAAGACTAGCCCATTGAAAGCTTCGCGACGTGATAGGTCGGGCACTTTTCGAGAGGGGTGGGGACGGAAAATCGCAGGAGCACAAGGCGCTAGAAGGTGGCCACACTTAGAAAAAGACTGTTGAGGCGAGCGGTTGGCTCAGGGAGTTTGGCTTCTCCCTTCGAGATTCAACGACGATTATAGCTATGCGGAAGCTGTCGATAGTCTTCAGCCATTATCTTCCCGCATCGGAATGCAGTCCGGATGCCGATCTAGAATGGTTGGCGTAACACCCACAAAGTACACAACAGGGTGTGCAGCCTAAATATTCGGCTGCCAAACATAATACGCGGTCCAGGCGACGTAAGACGACCTGTGACCCGCGCCTCGAAAGTCGCTGTTCCGATCCCGCGGACGGCCGTGGAAGATCTCCTGCCCAGCCAGGCGACGTGTTCCTGCCGACTACAGATGTCCATGGTTCTCCAACGGGTCATCTGCTGCCACCGGCCTATATCTGGCGTGTAATCCTTCGGAGTGACGTATCAGAAATTAATTCATCCATTCATCCATTCTCGTAAGTGTTAACTTTCAACTAGTTAATAGCCAGAGTAAAGCCCTAAAGGGAATATTATGTAAAAGAGGACTTACTATACCAATAAACGTGTCCCCGCCATTTTGGTCGGGTGGCCACACAAGACAAATGTGCATTATTTAGTAGCTAGTAAGCAAATGCAATCCATTCGACCCAGGGCGCTCATCCCTGCAGATGTCTCATGGCCGGTACCCAGATCACAGGTAGGCATACGCTTGGCGCCGTCCTTAATAAATTTAGCGCGTGCTCCTGGTATCTGGAAACAACCGTCGCACCTTCAGTGTGACGGCAGCTCCTCCCCTATGATAGTGTGATTCACAGCGGCACGGCAAAAATTGTGTCGCGTGGTCCATTACAATATATATATATATATATATATATATATATATATATATATATATATATATATATATATACTATGCATTTGTCATTTTTTCTATGCTCATTGTGCGTTAGTGTTGACATATTGTTTTGTGGTGGCGACAAAAACTACGTAAAGTTTGTGTGTCATAGTCGACAAAACCGGGAGAATGACGGGACCCGTCAATCGAAATCCCGTCATTTGATGCCGGCGCATGGGAAAGTACAAATTCTCCCAGCATTGTCATGTTACCTCTTTCAAAACCACGACTTGCAAAAACTCTCTTATGTATTTGGAAGTTGGGCGAGTGGCAGTGAGAGCGAAAACATATGAATGATTTACGTGACATTCTGAAACTGACGGATGGATGCATGTTTGTAGAGACATATTCTGATACAAAGGAGAGTGAAAGCGTACCAATGGGTGTTGAAAAAATGATTAAATTAATAAAGATCGGGAAGAATATAACTTTTAGCAAAACGACAGTATAAAGTAAAAGTATTGATAAATGGGTATTTGGAGGGATTGAATGTGTGACAATGTTGGTTTTGAAGGTTATTTCCTTTCTTATGATCTTTCAAATAGGGGAGGGAATTGGTCATTGTTAAAGACTGGAGGTTGGCTCTACATGGCTTTCCTGCTTTCGTATTTTATCCCTTGATACACACACCTATACAAAGCCTTAGCTTATACTGCATTTTATCTCGAACTAGTTGCAGGTTTATTAAGTTTCTTGTTTAATTCCGCCTAATAGAAAGAGCAACCACGATAATTTGCCGTGTTTTCGAAAACTCCAAAAATGTTTAATTTTTTTCGGCATTTGCCTACAACTACAATTGTGAAGGTATTTTTTGTTAATGAAATTTGTTAATAAAAAACAAATCTTCAAATAAGGTCAAGTTCAACTTTTCGAAAATATCAGTTGTGTTGTGTAATTTTGGGTAATAATAGTCCGCTTCGAATTTCTCGCGCTTCGTAAACGTAATTTGAGAAGTTATTGGAGGCAGTTTGATGCTATGTAAGTTAGAATTTGTATATTATTTCATTTTTCTTTGTTCGCTTCTTACACTCAAGCTTTTGTTATACATTTACATTAATATTTTAGAAATGAGTTAAAACCTATTTGATAATCCATTTTTGGTCCTTGATGCAAGTAATGTATTCGTGTTCTCGATGAATTGATGTATTTTTTTCAAGCAATCTACAAACAATTGAAATTAGCCCAATTATGTTTTCTCTTTATATATATATATATATATATATATATATATATATATATATATATATATATATATATAAAGCAAATGAAGAAACTAAAAAACGATTTAAATGTAAACTCGAAAAAAAATTGAGTACCATAAATTTGTAGGAACTTTTATTTACCTTTAATTTTGTATAAACACCGTTCGCTGACATGGACAATAATGCAGCGCTGAATATTTAAGAAGTCCATTGTTGAACGGCGATAAGATAAGTGGATTTTATTTACTTCTGTGAATTCTCTCTCATTCATGATTTAGCTGTATGAAACACAGTTTTATTTTTGGAATTTGTGTTCATATTTGCTTGCAAATAATAAGTTTTCACACCTAATGTTCCACGATTTGTAATGAGTTTAAAAAAATTCATGTCTGAGATGCGTTAATTCAGAGAGAAATTGTGGTAAAAATAGTACTACAAAACTGTTACTAAGCGAGAGGCGAGAAAGTATGTGCTGTTTTAGCACCACTAGTTTTTAAAGATGCGATTAATATGAATATTGTTTTATATAACGAGTGAAATTACAAAAAATCATGGTTTGGGGTAGGGCATGGTTTCCCAGTAGGATGCGATATCGACGCCGATATTTTCAAAATGTTGATATTTCTATAAAAAATGGAAGTTGTAAATATAGATATACAGAAGAAAATATTTAATCATCGATGTTTTGTGCTCGATGTTTTGTTTTGTGATAAAAAATTCCCATAATCACAATTGTGTAAAATTTAAAATATGAAATAATAACTGATGATACCACAGTCTGCCTTTAAACTAAAGGAACGTAATTTGTACTACCTTCATTGAGCAGATTATCCCTTGCCCAAGATAATCCAGATGCCCTGATATTTCTCTTGTCGTTCGCAAATGGAGAGGGGTTTTGTAACTTTATTTTCCGTTAAATTTTGATTATAAATTACGGTCACTAACGTACATTTTGTTGTGCACGAATTAAAGCTGTTGGTAACCACCAACAGCTTTAAAGCATCGATGTTTCAAATGTCGTAGATTTTTGGTCGACCTATTATTAACGTTGTTGTTATAATTTTAAACATCTATGTTTTGTTGTCGATGTCGTATCACTATTTCCAAGCCCTGAAGAAATATTCATTCGTCAATTTGAAATATGTATTAAATATTTTGTTTATAATTCACGTACGCAATTCGCCAAAATATTTTTTATATTTTATTTTCTTCGTTAATTTACAGAAATTAATTTTTAAAATTATTATGTTTAAATGAATATAGTATTGACGTCTAACTCTTTTTAAAATTAGTAAAAGGCATATTACATATTAGTTTTGTACTTTTTAATACATTTTACATGCTTAATGTAATTCTCTCCCCACAGAAACAGGGAAGAATACATATAAATCAATGTAGAGTACTCATATAATGCATTCCTAAGTTTTCAAGGGCCTTGCTGATTTTCTGCTTTTTCGTCCAGATGTTTCGAGTACTGTACCGACGCTTCCACATTGTCCTTCGTGAATGCTTTTCGAATGCTTCGGAGTTGAGGGTTGCTCTGTTTGATGCGCTGGCAGAACGGTCGGATCAACATCCAATAGAAGAACTCGATCACACTGAGGAGACTGACGCCCATGCACAAACCCATCAGGCCTCCCATGCTAGCTGAAATCAGAACACCTGTTAAAGCCAGTTCACCTCCCGAAATACAACAGTAGTCTCAGTAATCCGTCAAAAGCCGGACCAAAACGAGAAAATGCCGGATTACTTGACGAACGGACGAGAAGTATATTCTGAGTATGCTTTCTTGAACTCCAGTATCCCAACCTTACCTTTTACTATATATAGTTGATGATGAATAAAAGAACCAATATAGCAATGTAAATGGCATTTGAAAACTAGAAAGTATCGCTCCAGAGTTATTTGCATAGTTATAGAAACTACAGACTTCACTGGATACTATTGCAAACAATACAGGACGATTCACTCCTCGTTGCTCCTACAGGACCAGGTGATAGAATACACTAAGTTATGCAAAAGTGCAAAAGGAAGTAATGTAAACCCTATACAAAATTTAAAAAAAAATTGTCACTGGTCTTTTTTTGCAAGAAAGGTAGCCCAAATATTACATTCAGTAATATTTTCCTGGTTGCTATTATAGTCTACTGATCTAACAAATATGAAAGAAGAGAAAAAAAGTAATTTTAAGTGTTTTTGAAGATAATTTATCATATTGACATATACAGCCAAAAGATCGCACTTTCACCTACCGTAACATGGGCTCTACAAGTTTTCAAAATGTCTCCACCTGCGTGGTAGACATCTGTACCGCACGACCTCTGTGACGCGCACAATGTTGCCCGAATGTACTATCTTTATTTCTGCCTCCACGCTTTCAATGCGCTGAAGAAGGTCCGCACGCTCCTCGACTTCGGTAGCGAAACAAGGTCTTTCATTAACCCCAGCTACAGAAACGTTGGAGGTACTTAGTTATAAAATTTAGGTACTGAACGCCTCTTACACGCTCGGGTAAGATAAGGTGCTCGAGGATAAATTCATCCACAATGCCAACCGACACATTTACAGAAAATCGCGCTTCATGAGCTACACTTTGAGCTACATAGGGATTTCATTCGTCCTCACATGCAAATTGTGCAGATTAATTGTGCCAGTTATTGTAAAACACGCTTCACCTGACCAAAGAACCAAATTCATGGTTTTCGTTTCCTGGTTATGTTCTCTGTTACGTGTCTCTTAACTTAGAAGTAAGTTAGAGTTTTCTTATATAAGAAATATATATACACCCTTCTATTACCATACACAATTCTGTAGGAAAACTGAAATTTCAGTTGAATCCGTAAATTTCGAGTTTAACAAATTATTTGACGTAACAACAAATTACAGGCGCTTGATGTAGCGCGCTGATTTGATTATTGATTGAATCAGATTATTGAATTATTATCATTAGTTATTGAATAGATTATATAATAAAATCTCTCTCAAATCTTGATGAAAGTTTCATGGAACTATCAACATAATATGTTCCTTCAAATCAAAAAGAAGAATAAAAAACAGTTGAAGGAATAAGAAATCACGCGTAAACAAAACAACTACTTGTTGGTCGAATTTAGAACATCCTCCCTATTTTTAAGTCGCTTAATCTAGTCACTACAGTTTATTTACGTAGATGGTTACCCATACACTGCGAACTTTGTCGAATCAGTGAACTTCATCGCTCTTTTTAGGATTATAATCGGAACTCAAGTTAATGAATTTTTAACCAACACCTAATCGTCTCTACTAAAAATTAAAATCTACTTTTAATGCCATTTCCTTCAAATACCAGGGAAACCAACGTAAGTTGAAACGCGATAGATGTACATGTGGATTTCGCGGCTCGAATCCACAAATTCTCAGCTATCCGGGAGACGCCGCGTCGTTGGCTGGGAGGCCGACGTTTCGCCTGACATGTCGCAGGCTTCCTCAGGGCAGCCAGTGCCCTCCCAGCCAACGACGCGGCGTCTCCCGGATAGCTGAGATTTATGAAACGCGATAACTAACCACTGTCAACGTAAGCACTTCAAGTTTGTTTTGTGGTCGCAATTTGTCTACGTAGAGTAATCACAATTCTTGGGGAGGGGATATAACTAAAAGGAAGATAAATCTCTAAATTTCAGAATGTAACATTTTTCTTCTTTCAATTAAAGAAAGAAGTTTAACAGAATTAACCAACCCAGCGATGATGTACCGGTTAACGTAACGGATTGTTATACCCAAGTTCGCGGGTTCAAACCCGGTCGAAGACGTGGATTTTTAAGGGAGAAAAAATCCTTCGTACATTTTTCTTCGAAGGGGAAGTAAAGACAGCTAACCCATGTTAGTAAATTTACTTCATGTGAAAGGTCCTCAGGCCTCAATAAGCCTCTGAGCTGAATTCAAATCGCCTGCTTCGTCGCCCGAGTAATACCTTCTTTCAGCTAGTGGGAGCGACATTTGCTTGGTCAGGCGGAAGAGCGGGCCTAATGAACCGAGTCCCGCCACGTAAAATAAGGCTTCAATTCAACAATTAAATACATTTAACAGTCTACTGTAATCAATTTGTGTTGTAATTATTCGTATCATTTTCGATAAAACATTGCACACCTAAGAGATTATGGTGCGAGACATATTAGGAGAGGGAACGTGACCTGCTGGCACAAATGTTCTGCTGACGAAATGCTATTTGAATATCCGTTCAGTTAATCAAATGAGATAAAAAAAATTGTACGTAGGTACATTACTTAGAAAGATGTTGAAAAGTTCAATATTTTGAGCTTAAAGACTTCAAAATCTCTGACAAACTAGTACAATGATAATTCGAATTATGCGTTGATATTTAATAAACAATTTACGTATGATTTATATTGTTACAATTAAATATTTAAAACATTTTTTCTTCGAATCTGATGTTTTATGACTAATTCGAGAAACTTACCTAACAAATCAGTAGTTCCGAACACTTCTACTCGTCGAATTGGGATGAATAGTGGATCTTTATAATAGACAAAAATAATGGATCGTCTGATGTCCTCTTCATTCCTCTTCATGCATCTACGACAACAATTTTTGGTTTGTATAGTGCATTAAAATTTTTATTTAAAATTTGCAAAACGAATGTGAAAACATATTTAAATTAACGATATACACATTATACATGAATGTAAGGGATATATTTGTAGAAAAAAGTTGAAAGACATTTTAGACATTACTTCTGAAAAATACTGTTGTTCATAAGGAAGGTAACTGCTAAGACTGTAAGAATATTCTGAACAAAATCACCAGAATAAACCTTACCTTCCAAAAAAGTGCTTCTTTATTTGCTGACTCATTTCCGAGGTTGACCATGTACTTTTGTACCAAATATGTGTACAACTCGGAAAGCATTTGCACGTAAGTGTATATTTCAGGGAACTATCTATTTTTCCGTGAGAGCCAGAAGGAAAAGCTGCCGTCTTATAAAGATCCACTGGAATGTATGAATGCAATAGATTAAATCCCATGTTTTACATTTTACTTGATTTCTCACCATAATTCGAGTCTTAAAAAATACACTGCCTGACAAAAAAGTGATGCGTCAAGAAGGAGTGTATGGAAGGGAATGAAACTACATATGCTGAAAGACCATGCGACATTATTGAACTGATTACAACAAGAAAGAAACTAGACCGTTGGCAGTTACAAGTGGAAATTTGGCGCCAGGTCAGTAAGGTGAGGCACCTCCTCTGGCTGCCCTTCTGTGGTTTAGAATGATGTCAAACAGCTTTTGGATCCTCTCTTGAGGCAAGTTCGAACGCAATTGTTGCACCTGTTCCTCCAGATCCTGCAGGTTGGTACTGCGACAGTTCCAACGTCATCCCGTACGTATTCAATGATGGAGGAGTTCGGGGGTCTTCCTGGCCACAGGAGTACCTCAACACTCTCTAGATAATCCGTACACACGTGATGTATATGGGCGTGCATTATTTTGTTGGAATACAGTTCCAGAATGCTGTGCTATGAGGGGTAGGACGTGCGTACGCACAATGTCTGTGACGTACCGCCGTGCCGTCAAAGTCTGCCGAAGCACTACTAGAGGTGATTTGAACGCATATTCGACATACTAACGCACCATGATGTCCGGGGTTACGCCTGTGTGTCTCTCCCCATTTTGAGCAGGATATTTCCTTCTGAGCTTCACGCCGCCCCACTCGAACATGATGGAGGTTATGGTGAAGTGAGACTCATCACTAAACATGATGCGACGCCATTCGTTGTCTGCCCATGCCTCTCGAGCACAGCACCAACCCAAACGCAGACCTCAGTTACAATGGCAACCGACGCATGAGGCGGTGGGACCCCAACCCAACGGATGCGAGTCCTTGAGCCACAGTGTGGAAACTCACAATATGTTGAAGAGTCGTCAGCACATGTTCGCGGATGGCGGGTGCCGATGACATGGGGTTCTGTACTGCTTGGCACACCATACGACGATCCTCCCTTTCTGTGACCTCTGAATGGCTCGCATGCCTAGCAATTGCAAGACCAACCAGCACGACCAACCACCCTCATGAAGGCTCCCAATGCGGGCTCTGTCAAATGCAGTCATTGGTCGAACGCGTGTGCGTGGCATCGTATACGTATTACATCGTCGCACGTATACGTCGTTTTTCATTGTCTGACTCAAAGCAGTTGACATCTACGCAACAACAGGGTGGTGCGATCACGAGTGCACTCTGGTGTGCGTTCTACACATTACAGATACGTGCGAATCGAATAATTTACTCACACATCGATGCAAAGCATGTATACCAAACGAGATAATATTGGACCACTCCTTCTGGGTGCATTACTTTTTTGTCAGGCAGTGTAGTTTTAAACAAAACTTGTTTCAAAACTAAAATCTAGGGTTAATATTAAATAATCCGTGGAAATTAATTGTGTAGATTTGAAACACATTGTTTAGATTGAATCGCATTGGGAAAAAGGACTATCTAGAAAGTATATTTTTTCAGATATAGTATAATATCTTAATAACGAAAGTTACGTGACCTGAATTTCTTTCCTTGTATAGTTTTCAATATGAGGAGGGAGTGTATCAATGTAGGGTCATTACTTAAAACATAAACCAACCAAACATAGGTAATGACTACTACTTTATTAGAAGGTTTTTGTTATAAAGAAGTTCAGTTCAGAGAATTTACACTCTACGTATATTCATTAGTTATAGGGAGTTATTACAAACGTTTTGATTGCTCATTTACTTTTTTACATACTACGTACGTAGTAAGAGATTGTTATGTAATGCTGAAACGAAAAACGGCAATTGTTTGGTAGTGAAGCTCCCCAATACCGAAAAATGGATAATTCTTGTTTCTATATGTAGTAAATTACTTCCTCTAACACATTGTGTAACTACGTTTTGTTGGCCCTTGATGCCGAAAATTGGTTTTCGGTGAGAGGCCACCACCCAAAAATTCAAAAGTTTTCTATAAAAATGAGCAAATGAGCATCCGAAACAGTCCTACAAAATTATTTCACAGCTTCAAATTTTTCGATGAAAATTTGCTTAGATTCGTATGATATAATCAAGTCCACCTTCATTTTCACTATTAGGTTACAGAACAATTGAGAAAATTTGAACAAAATATTTTAGGAGGCAATAGGTAGCTCCTACGAAGAAGGTGGGACGATATTCAAATCTAGCCTAGTCTAAAGAGATTTGTGCCATTCCACAGCATATTTAGTTTCGTACGTTGGAATTACAACATTTGAATAAAATAATGTGCAGATTTGGAAAATTGTTCGTAAGTTCTCTTTCAGGTCTTACCTTTTGCTTTTTCTATACAGGCCTTGCTTTTCCAACCGCAGACTGGTGTGTTTGGCATCCCTAAAATATTGAATATTCTTGCATATGTTCTTTTAAAGATTACGTAGGATACATTAGACACAGGATCCTAAGTTCTTATGATTCTGAGATGTGGAATTAATGTAACTATTATATATTATTCATAAACTTAAATCCTCCATTAATACAATTTGAGCCATATTCTCAATTCTCGTCGTCTACTTGGAAAATGTTCAAATATCTTTCGATAAACAACATTAATTATAACAACAATGAATGTGATATTGTATGTACTTAGACTATCTTCGTTTGCAACTGCACCGCACTGATAGATTTAAATATCATAATTATTTTGCAATTACAAATTAATTATTCTCAAATTATTTTGATTAGAATAATAAATTGACTGGCTTTCTAAAGAAGATTTGGCAACCGATCACCAGCACCGTCAGTAGCAGAGGAGGCGAATGTCTGAATGAAGTATTACCCTCCTAATTTGTATACTTATGACGTGCTGTAGTTGTTAAAAATATGCGTTTGACATACGTACATCCTTGATGCGCAGAAAAAATATTTGGGGAGTGAAATGTCAATCTCACGTTGACATTTATTATGTCGTCACGTATTACGCAGTGATAATTTTGATTGAAGATACGTTTTAGTTACCCTCAAATTTATATTTAAAAAATTAACTAAAGAAAAAAACGAAAATATATAAATGAGCATGATATAACATGTTTTAATTTCATTTTCTTAAAGAGAATTTTTATGTATTTTGGAGGTAATTCAGGAAATTCTACGGGTGATTCATATCCTTTAAAAAAACATAAATAGATTTACAATTTTTTTCATTTCGTTTCATAGTTATTAGTGTGGGAATCCAGTTTCTCTCGATAAATGAGTCTTCTTAGAAAACGTTGTGGCGATATAATACTTAAGTTTTGTAAAATATAATCAAAATCCTAGCGAACCCCTTCAGTCATTGCGTTAGCTTAGCACTATTCATAACGTTGGTCCCTCAATACAAGTTTTTTCTAATTAATGTTTTATTGTTTTTTTCTCTTGAGTGGTAGAAAGAAAGAAGTTGTACATTATTTGATGGTTAATAGTCGACAGCCCTTCGTTGGGGCTTGAAAATTTTATTTCATTGTATTGTTACACATGGTTTCCCCCTCTCTTCTATATAGTTAACCTAATATATGATTCATAAGACATACAATGTAACATCCATGTTATACTACATGTATGTGTGATACTATATGTATGTTTAATATATGTATTTTGTAAGAAAGAAATTAACACAAAATATTAGATTATTTAATTTGTTACGTATGATGCATTATGTATGTACTATTAATACATTAAGGTAACTATATTGCAGATATAGAACAGAGGAATGCCTGTGTGCATCCATGAAAACTGAAAACTCTGTGTAACTTACAATTTGTATGATACATTTTCCAGCCCTAATGAAGGTTCAATAATGGGGCGAAAGACAAATGATGTAGAATTTCTTTTTACCACTGATCTAAACTGAAGTATAAACAAAAGAAAACAACATAATTTTCTTTTAAAGTTCGAAAAATACTGTGAATACGGAATGTTTTGAGAACGAAAATACACATTATAAAAATTGAAAACGTAGAAAGTGACTCACGTGGCAAATAGAACTCAACGCAGCCGCACTTCTCCAGGGTCTGGTTGGAGAGGCACTCGAGTTCGCAGTTGCGTTGCGAGTAGTACTTGAAGTACTTGAGGTAGCGCTCGTCGGGGAAGTAGCACTGGCGCTGTTGGGGCGAGTACGAGTGGCGGAGAGGGGGCGCTGTTCTCATCTCGTGCGGAGTGAGCGTCAGGTGAAACACGTTCTCCAGGGAGACGTGCACGCTCTCGTGTTCCGACTGAGGGAAGTCGATGGGACTGTGCAAAATTACCTGCGTAAAAGAGGCACATACGTTAGGGTATTTGTACTTTCGATTTATTAGTTCCATTTATCCTGTTTTGGAAAGGTGAGGCATGTTGACAAGAATGCTCATATATACTTTTGTACCTACGTATTCACATGAGAGTTGTAACTATCATCATGAATCTAGTAAAAGAGAGAGGGCAGTAATGTCAGAGCTCGAGAAAACGGGTGCAGATATGTACCACAAACGATATTATCTAAGGAACTAAGGAAGTGGATGGCGTTAATACGGCAACCCTTTCATGGCACTGAGTTTGAACCTAGAGGGAATAAAGTGATACATTAGCAAAACGCATTTTGATGAAAGGCGCCCTTTTATCACGTTTAAAAATCTGTTTTAGAGTGACTTCACTGTCAACATAATTTTTCCTTTTAATACAAATTTTAACTTCGTTTTATCAATAATCTTGCATTGGTTTGGAATGAGAGAAGGACGGTTTGAATCCGAAGTGAAGGTGCGGAAGTGCAAACCGTCTTAATATATTTATAATTAATGTTGAAACACTAAGCTTGATGATCGTGAGTAATGGTAAAAACATGAGACAATGTGGTTGTGTGATATTGGCACGTGAGAATTGATAGGTGAATGAAGAAACTATTATTTTTTTCAATTCTATTTTGCTATTAGTTGCTATTTCAAAGGTACTTTTTTACTTTTTTTTCCTATCCGCCAAATGTTGACTTTAAGTGAAGAAAAATTAGAATCACATCACGAATCACCCAAAGTTGTAAGTAATCACAGCTAGTACCAAATACCGAACGCTTCGAATTTTGTTTTTCTCCAGAATAGCGGTTTCCAAATGTTATCTTGTTGTCTATCACACTGCGTTTTGTTAATACATGTAAGTGAGATATATAGATTTGTAGTGTACCTTGAATCCATGCCCCATGAGGTTGCAGAGAGAATGCAATTCTTTTGTTTTCGTATGAAGGAGCAGCCAGAGTCCTGCGTTTCTTCCTAAACCTGATGCGGTATGTGGGTAGCAGTCATCGCTGCCTTTTTGGTATCCATTTACGGGATCCCAAGTAACATTAGACTTTGGTGAATTGATATTCTTGTTACGATTGGCTTGGAACCTTGACAATGAACAATTTTTGTATTCAAAACAATTATAAAATCTAAACAACTTGATTGATAATACATAATTTATCTGATTATTGTTTTGTATACATTTAAATTACAGAGTTGCCATTTTATCAACTATATGCGTGTATTTAGTGGTTCATGCTGATGATTTTACGATTAAAGAACCGATGGTTTTGGTACACACATACTTACGTTCCTTCTCGAAATAGATCAATGCCAGGAATCATGTTGTAGGTAAAACATACACCTTCTTCAGTTAAAACGCTCTGAAATTGTGCCTTTATTCCAAGAGTGTCTGCATCACAAATTACGTCTTCTTTGTTAAGAGCATGCTGTGAAAAAAAGCTTTAATGAAAACTAGAGAAAAATTTTTGCGTTGATAAGACTGAAATTTATTTACGAACATTTTCTATTACGTTGGCAGTAGCATTATCTACTGTTTCTCCCATGTCTTGTTCCGCAATTGATACCGTGCATACCATTTGCAATTTAAGGAAGATATTCATTCTGAAAAGAAAAATAAATAGAGTTTGAAGCTTGCTCGGAATAGAGTTCAAATCACACTATTTGTCACATAACTAAATAATTTCATACATTCTAATAGTAATTTTATTCTAAAGCTCAACACCTTTGAAAAATCTCTGGATTACGCATGCGTGAAAAGTAGCAGAGAAGCTCCGCGCACCTCGTTGTTTATCTTCTGCACCTGAGGAGAAGTATCTCCGTTACAACCGCCAACGGAAAGAGAGCTAGATTTCTCAAGACTGTTGAAGACTACGAAACTGCGAAGACAGTGTCACCGTTCAATACAATTCCTTTCATCTGTCACTCTTATGCAAATAAAGTGGCGAATCAGATTTCGGTGTATCGTACCTGCAGGAGGAACTATGCTACACCCGGTCAGAAGAGAGGGGAGGATTAGGGTAAGTCCAGCCCCCAGTTTTTTCAAAGTTGTTGAGCTAAAAGTGAATAATTGACAACAAAACGTACAAAATACTTTTTCATGGTACGTACTGTCTGTGATCAAGTTGGCCTCTCTGATACATATTAACAAATCTTGTGTAGTTTAGTCCCTTTGATTTGGCCTTCGGACAGATAGTCACTGCTGGGAACGGGATCTGCCATATGTTACGCTGAGTTTCGTCTGAGGTACTGATGACTGGCGATTGCACCCATCGACTGTACGTGTCATACATGAGCCATGAACACGCCACCAGTGCTATGCTCAGCCCTATGAACCATAGCACCCTGCACCAATTATTATTATTATTATTATTATTATTATTATTATTATTATTATTATTATTATACACTTTCAAGCATTCATGTGCAAAAGGTCTCTTTTTTACATTGAATTCTAAGAAACCTCTCGAGTCACCTGAAGAGTCTCTATAGCAGGATTTTATTCGCATACGCTGCACAGTCTTTGAATTATTTTCGATAGTAATATGTCATGCCTTGCATTTGCTCCTGATAATTTCTTCATAGCATAATCTATAAAATTCCACAGCTTCACCTTATATCTGTATAATGCACACTTATGAGGTTTTGTGTCTATGGCGACTTATAAATCGTAATCTTTCCTTAAAAGAGATATTAACCCCGTCTCTAAGACTCTTATTCATTTATTTGAAATATTACGATCGGATTAATACGAATTTTGCCAGCTAGCGGTTTTCCCAGACATAGCCTTTTTTAAATTTATTATCACCATGTCGGGGTAAGGGGACATGTTGCGACCATTTCCATATCTAGCTTATTTGGTATGCCTGACCTTTCTTTCGCCACACAACTATAGACCCTGAGACGATTTGCATAAGAAAGCTACGTCTTCATTTTTGACCCCGTCGAGAATCGAACCCAGGCCTCACAGAAAGATAATACGGCTGGCCATAAGCCATCCGAGGAGCTCTGTATGATAATTATGATATCTAAAATTTAGTGGGACGTTCTTCTCCGTAAAGAAACTGAATTCTTTCAAACAGAAAATTTTCTTCAGAATTCTCTTGCATTATTGCTCGTGCATCAGATTACTATAACGAAAAAAAAATTGATGGAAAGTTGTTTTGTAAACTCGATTTCGGAAGAGTGAATGAACATTGAGATTTGTGACTTCAAAATCTTGCGAATTGGATGAAGAAATTTGTAACATTTTATCTCCGTTAGATATTGCTAGTAAAGAAAAAAATTCTAAAATGCGAAAAAAGCAAGAATCCATGTTACATTTGATACTTGTTAACGGAGTGAAGCGGGGTCAATTTACATCGATCGTTTCGCATTTTGTCTGTAATTATTTTGCTACACAGGCCCTGCTAAATTATTTGATTACCTTCAAAACGACGTATGTAGAAGGGCTTCAAATATTTTTATTATATTGCTAGATAGTGGCGTTTTTAATGTTTTTTAATAATATTCATCTTTTTTGAACTTCCGAATATCTACCCCTAATTTATGCATAGAAAAATTCATATTGCGGCGTTATCATAATTCATCAATAATTTTTTTACCGTTCGAACTCTTCAGTTCATCTGGATCTCACCTCTCTGGCCAAGGTCTTCTTGGCTCTGTCAAATATCGCAGCCCATGGACAGTAGTTTTATCAAAATATCCTATGTAGTTGTCCCGTAATTCTTCTTTGCACTCCTTCACCAAGTTTGGGTTTGGCTTTAAACTAAAAAGGTATAACAAATATCTTGAAATAAGTAACATAATGTGAATCACATTGATATAACTGTTTCAAAACATTAATTAATTTGTAACATTTTCAGTTAAAATATTTTACATACCATTAAGAAACAAAGTTATATTTTTATTAAATGAGTGAGAAATAAATAAGGAATCATCTTTGAGAAAAGTACATATTCGTTTATCCTTATAAGAAAAACAACAAGTATACAACGAGACAGTGGTTGTCATTTGTTTTCTTTTCGATAGGTAAAACCTAGAGTTGTCACTTCATGACTTAAAAATATTTTCTGTCTCTTTCTAAAATGGGACAACAATATTAACATTTTTTCATAAATCAGACAGATAAAATGATGGTTGTCATCAGATTGATAATAATTATTTATTTCTAAGAACTGGATTCTCCAATAATAATTTCATTAGTGTTGCATTGGCTGCTGAGGTCATCGGTGACTAATAAAAATTACAGTGAAAAGAACCAGCAACAAACGTACCAGCACAAACCGTGCCTTCACATTGTTATGCAAGGTTAAACTTTAACTATTATATTGAGTAATAAAGTGGATAAATGGATAAATCTTGTTCCTGTATACAGTAAATTACTTCTAACACGTTGTGAAGTCCGAATCCGTTTCGTGGGTCGATGATACCGAAATATCGATTGACGCAAAACGTTTGTCTGTCCGACTGCCCGTCTGCCCGCCTGCCCTTTTCCCCATCTGCCCGTTTACCCGCCTATGTAACGGCTAGCCGGTGAGCCCCAGCCCGAGGGAGGGGTATAAAGCGGCCCCTTCGCGAGGAACCGGCAGTTGTATTCTGGCGAGACCAATGGAGTGCAAGCTGCGTAGTGATTTGAGTGACGACAACGTAATAGTGCTACGGACTTCTCTCCTGGACATTTTGACCACGGCGTTCGCGATTTGGGACTTCTTTGCTTCTGGAGATTCGGCTTTTCTCTGGTACATCTCCCGGCATTTTTGGAAACTGCTGTTTTGTCTATAGTACACTCTTGAAAGATAACGACTGTGAATAAAATCACTTTTTTACGAACTTGATCTTTTTTTGTTACTACACGTGTCAGTTATTTTTATTTCATCATTGGCGTGGGAAACATGATTATAGACTATCAGAATAGAAATTTGCTACGATCTGCTATCACAATGAAGTGAATTCGATCCTATAATCACAACTAAATATTTACTTTGTAAATAAATAATAAATAAATAAATAAAAAAAATAAACATGCCTGAAATTATACGTTCACTATGCCTAGTTTCGGCTATATTTGTTTACAGTGGGAAATATTTGCAGCATTTGAAACCAGAAATGAGTATTATTTTATTGATTAACCCGGAATATGGTTGTACGGTAAATTGATCAAAGAAAGCCATCACAAGATTGAATTACATTACATTTCATAGATCGTTCGCTTTCAATTACAGCAACACTGCTTTCAAGCGAGCTTGGGTCAGGTCAAAATATCTTTCAGGTTTCTTTTCATTGAATGAATTCGATTATAGATTTCCCAAACCCAATGCTTAATTTGTTTCGGACAGTCGTGAAAAACACTGCAGATAGGAAGACGGAAGACTGCACATCAGAAGTCCGTTTTGTTTGGTCGATTGATTAATTGAATCTTTATTTGAGTTTCCGGGCAAGTCGACTACTTTTATCCTTTGTCCCGTAAGTGTTATGTATGTTGTATTCTGCACGGTAGCAGGGTCCT
The DNA here is from genome assembly GCA_038098605.1 of Gryllus longicercus. Lineage (NCBI taxonomy): Eukaryota > Metazoa > Arthropoda > Insecta > Orthoptera > Gryllidae > Gryllus > Gryllus longicercus. The sequence continues at coordinate 12,662,740 of JAZDUA010000002.1, read as the reverse complement.
CCGCTAAAACGAGATACTCGATCTGGAGTCGGCTTGTGGGTTTTTCTCTGCCAGTTGTCTCCACATGCTGGGCACCGTTCTCACCGAGTCTTGATGTAAATTCTCGGCAAGTCTCCTGACATGTCTGTCAACTTGGCGTATGTAAGTGTATGCGTGCGCGCGCGCGCGTGTGTGTGTTAGAGTATAGGATGGGGACAAACCTGTAGAGGATGGGAAATCCGGGTGTAGACCTTTATCCATTTGTTAGAATATTGCTCCGGGATTCGCCTGCTGTGGATCGGATGAATCATGGAAAACTACCAATTAGAGCAGCCATTCGCTAGAATTATCCCCATTTTTATAGTGATTGAATTCGACTTAGCTATGTGCCAACGTCAAAAATCCACCACCATCGGGACCCCAATCCTTGGCCTTGCGGTGGGCGACGCTGTGGAGGTAATGGTAATGGTGCCTCTGAGTCGTCGTGGCCGGTTGTTCGGTCGGTCATGAACAACTCAACCAGTACTTAAATTGCACTCTTGACTTCGAGAACAAGAAATAATAGCGCTACCCGAAAATATCTTATGTTTTATTCTTTACCTTGAAACCAACTACTCTACATACTAGTTAATTACAGTATCACATCTTAAAAATACTCTTGGGAAATTTAAGTTACCAACGGTTATTTGGAGCAAAAAATATGGAAATATTAAAAATGTTACAGAATTTTATCTTTTGGTTTATGTAGATAATCTTTTACGAATAATGGATGATGTCTGAGGAATTAAACAAAATTTAAGAAAGCTGTTTTTTTTACAAATGTTGCTTGAAAAAGGTGTTTCCAGGCAAAAAGTATCATCGGAAACTCTGATGCTGATCAACGACCCAAGCAATATATAGGAACCAAATATCAAAATTTCTCCAAAAGTTTCCCTTATTTTCTATCTTTGACGTGACTATATCGACTTGGGTATTTGTTTGTGATGATTGTATTTGTTACTGGTATTCAATTTTCGTAGATAATATGTTAAATAGTCAAGAGCAAATTCGCAAACGAATGGAACAAAACGAGATGTGTACATACCTTTGTATCACCATGGCTCACAAGCGTCTACTAGCAACTTGCCCACTACGCTTCCGCGGATGGCTTATCGCGAAGATGTGGTCTCCGCCAGGGCGAACTGGAAAAGGTGCGGCCCGTAGTCGTGCGTGCGTGCGTGCGTACGTGCGTGCGTGCGTGCGTGCGTAGACGCAATCCGGTTGCTGACTGTTTTTCGTGGACAGTTAGGTAAACTTGTACTCCAATGTCCACTTAAGAGGAAGGAAGTGCCTACTGTGTCCCTTCCTTATTTCAAAATTGAAACTTTTCTATTTATTTACATCCTTTCCTGTTATGTATTTGAAATAATTTTACTTTGTAAGAAGTTAGAATTGCTCAAAAGATAACCCAAAAGGGAGTGACGGTTTGTGATGCTTTTTGTTTGTGGTTGAAGTTATGGCCCATAAAACTGAAGAACTGAAATAGAACCCCAAATTGGCTACCGTATGTCGCCGGCGAGAACCAATGTATGGGAAGATATAAACCAATAGTTGTAACAGGAATAAAACAATACGATTTACATTAAAATAATAATTGCTTTAAAATAACCTGCAATTGAATTTGATAATAGATTGAACGAATAGATGTAGTGATAGTTTAAACTTGCAACTGAGCAAGAAACATTCTCTGTGGAAATGTTTAAGTTAAAGAGTTAGTCAACTTACTATTACCTTGTCCTTTGACCATTCAAGTTTCATGAACACTAATTAATTGCACAGTACCATTTATATGCACGGTGTAGGATACGAAAACTGCATGATTAAGGAAAGTGATTTTCTTTTATCTTTTTTCAAAATTTATTTCTTCTCGTTCAACATTTCTATCTCTCGAGGGTTTGAAACAGAACATTTTATATTATAAGGTTTTGGATATATCCATCCATAGCGAAAGATTATTTATTCCTACTCGTGAACATGGTCTAAGGTTCGAAGATTTGTTCAGGCTTCAAGGTTGGGTGTGGGGTTCCATGTTGAAGTTAAGTTAGTGCTATGAATGGTGTAAAAGAAAACAGACGTTACAGTGGTCTCGGCCTATCCTTGGGAAACCTAGATAATACGGGGCCATGAAGCACGGCAGCCCAGACTAAATATTGTGGAACAGGATGAAGAGTAAACATTTTGATAGAAATGGTCAGCTATTTTGCTTATCTGTTCTTTAATGGCACTATATGTAGCTCGCGATGAATTTGGAAATTTGGAATAAACCAGGGTGCCTTGAGTCTTTCTTAGGAACTTATTTTAGAATGCCACTAACTTTTGAAGGTTACTGGGTGCTACGCCACCCCATACTCGACATGCATAGGTTAGAGTGGGTTGAATAATTGATTTTTACAGTAACATTCCGCTTTCGATACTAGTGGTAGATCTAGAGTGAATTAAAGAAACATTTTTTGACGTTTAGGCTAGAGCTTTTGTAATAGTTGCGTGGATGTGAGGTTTCCACGTTAGTATTTGATCAAACAAAAATCATAGGTTTTTCATAAGTGAAGACATCCACGGGATGTGATTTCGGTTCGGGGTGATTTTTCGGTTGTCGTAATGTGAATATCTTTGCTTGGCATTTAGAATGGTTTACAACTTTAATCTCCTTGTATGACATCATTTAATATAATTGTGTAGATAGTTTTAAATATTCTCCTTCGCTATTATATCACTGTGAGAGGTGAATAGTGCAATGTGATATGCGTATAAAGCGAAGTTCGAGTCACCTTGGATTGGAATGAAATGGCTGAAAATTTTAAATAGTAAGGGAGAGAGAACTGAACTCTGTGGTACTCCTGTGGCATTAGTGTTTCGGGGGGTGGGGTGATATGTCTGTGTTGACTTTAACTATAACCGATCTGTTCGTGAGGAAACTTTCCGTGATCTTTAGTAGATATTCGGGTATACCCGAAGTTTGAATTGTGAAGAGGAGGTCTTGGTACCAAACTCTGTTATATGCCTGACTTACTTCCAGGAAGGCTGTCCTTCTGTTTGCCTGTATGTCTAGCTGTATGTTTCTTTTGGTAAAAACCGTTAGCCAAGGCTTCAGTAATACTTATTAATTGATGAGTGGTAGATTGATAAATTTTGTTACCTTTGTATGGATTTTAATTCCAACCCATTCGGTGTTCGCTGATAACGGAGGTGAAATCTACTCATGTTTCAGTTCCATGGAAATAAAAATTGTAACGACAGCGGAAACTGAAACTATTGTAATTCTATAATTTCTATATAAAACTTAGCATGGTATGTTGAACCTTTCCCCGGGGATCAAATGGGTTTCTGTTACACAAGCGATTTTGATACCATGCTGTTATATAAAAAATCTGTACATGTTTTCTTGCCGCTTAAGGCCATTAGCATTCCAATTTAGAATCTTATTTTCTTTCTGAGTAGCCGCCAATTTTAACATGTAATGATTTTATTTATCTATTTACGTCAAAACAGTTAAAAACTGTGTGTGACGTGCTATGGGGAGATGTTAATTTGAAGTTACATTTATGTCCAGAAGCAAAACAAGGGGCCATCCCAGCATTTGCTCGAGGATCAGGAAAACTGGACGAAAACCTGGTCGAGATGGGGGTCATTGACCCAGAAGCTGAAGTACAACACTTGTTACAGGATCTTTACAATTATATAATCCAAATGGTATAAAATACATTAAATGTCATTGTTAAAATTAATATTACTTTCCTTTCGGATACTCGGTATAGTTATCCCCAGTTTTTTTAGGAACATAATATAATGTACTGTTCTCTTTATTGGATGCCTGTAGATGCAAAGTAATATAATTTTTAGCGTAGGAAGATACAGTACAGATATTTCAAACACATTTTCAACGGAATACACATTTAATTTCGTCAAGGAAATAGAATCGATATTATTTCGAACGTAAACGCAAGAACCCCCATATGCAGAACCTATATGTGATTCCTTTTCACTACAATAATATCCTGAAAGTTTGGAATTTGGAAAATGCAAAGTTCATTATCAAATAACCAATGTTCTGTAAAGCAAAGAACATCCATCTGATTTAAATCGCTCTGTGGAGCTGCTTCGATAAACTCAGTTTTATTTGAAAGGGATTAAACATTATGGTGCAGTATGTTTACCTTTTGCAAGTTTCTACACGGATGTTTTTCTACTGCATCTGACTGTAGTTGCTATATATTTGCTCCATGTTTACCTCTAGTGCGTGGTCGAAGGTTGTAGTGGTCCCTGCAGTGACAGGTTGTGAGGAATCTGAGGCGTCAGGTGTAGGAGAATTGGTAGTGGGAGAAACGGAAGAAGGATCAGAGGAAGTAAATGGGTCCGAAATAAGGGTGGGGGTGGAAATTGTAAGGAAGGTGAAAGGAATGGATTTTTGGCAGGAGACTGCGTAGGACTGGAGTTGATGATTTGTTGTGCAAGCTTGTTGCCGACTGTGTTTTCCAGCAAGGTTCATGTGGAGACCATGCCGGGTGAAATGTTTTGCTAAGAGGAAATTCATTTCAAAAAGTGTAACATTTGTTTCTCTCAGTTGCAGTTTCAATTGTTGGTTTGCGTGCTTAATCTCGCTGCATAGTGTTGGTCTGTTGTATCAGCAGGGCAGAGTCGAGACTACAATGTTAGTGTTTTGGGCGGCACATTGTAATTTGCTTACATGTTGTTCAGGTGTAAAGTTACCACCTAAATTAATGTCATTCTGCCCTCCTATAATAATGACTGTGTCCTGCTTGGTCAGTGTCTTTGTGTGGCTGACCAACTCTGTAGTCACACCTGCAAACCTCCCGTTAGGTTTAAAAATAGATGAGACTGAATAGTTGGAGGGTAACTTCGTACTGAGAATGGAGGAAAGATAGCGGCCATGGCTGTCAGCTAAAATAAATACTTGTTTTTCTGGCTCAGTAGGAATTTCTTTGTTTTCAAGTGGGCTAGGATGCGCAGCCTAACGTGTTTTGGTTTTGACGCGCTTCCTAGCCTGTTTGCGTTGGTTTGTTCCTGTATTTGCCGATGGCAGAGAAGGGTTGTGAGGATCAGGAAGGCAAGGAAAATCTGTTTCATGATCTAAAACACTGAATTTGTTTTGAGTTGCGACTGAATATGGTGTCTGTGTCTTTTGTGCAGTCACGGGTGCACGGTTGGGAAGATTCGCAGTGTTGCCGACTTGTACCCAACCGTCTGTATAGAGAACGACCTCTTCCAACCTTCGGATATGTTGATCTAAATTACTGTTTATGTGTGTGAAGGCTTTCAGAAGGTCGGCTTTGAGAGTGTAGAGAGTAAAAGAGTAGAACGTTTAGTTGCCACGATTAGTCACGAATGCGTTTTAATGTACTTGATGAAATTTAAATAAATATAAGAAACTCAGTTCAGAGCAACAAGCAGTTACCTTAATGTTTTGAAAGTGTAAGATTGATATGTATTCAATAAATTAAAAAAATTATGATTCGAAACTAGAATGAGAAAGTGTGTTGTTTACGAAATTGATTGAAAGCTAGTACTTACGAAATTTGGCAATGTGATTCTGTAGATTGTTGTCCACTTAAGCTGCTACTATTCAATACAATCGGTAGACTATACTTTACCGTAGATAGATAAATGATATTAACTGAAAATTTATCTTGAAAATATAGAATAAATTAAATTTGGAACACAAATTCAAAACTGTTCGATACACCGTCCTCGTAAAGTTCAAATCAAAAGAATCGTCACTCGTCACAGAAATATAACAAAAATCTTTCAGTAATTAAATTAGCACAGTGATATAATATCGAAAAGAAATTGAACTGTTTATAGGTTTTGACACTATCACCAACTCGTAAATCTTATGTTCATTAATGTTCCAGTAACCGTTTAAAATTTGTTATATATTAGTTTGTATTGGCAATAGCAAAAAACTAGCCAAAATTGCCAACCTGCAACAAGTAATAAAAACACTTAAACACACTAAATATATTCAAATGGTTAAAATAGTAGATAAATTGACGAAACTTTAAGAGCACAACCAGATGTGTTCTTGTCGTAAGATGGCATCTATTAAAATGAAAACAATAAAATGAAAACATTTCTTTATCATGTTTTGCCATGATTTGAGGCACTAAAGTAAGGTAACCAATTTATTTCAATGAATAGGAGGCGAAAACATTTAAGAAAAAAGTATGACTTAAATAAACGTAACATTTTATTAATTCAAACAAAAGTAAACTCATTATCCTTACCTCCATTTTAATGTTTTAATTAAAAGAGTACCAATTTTTTCCATTAAATTAATATTTTTTGTCAATATATCATTTTCTAACAATATATTGGAAATTTAGGAGCCAGAAATATCCCTCATATTGGATTTTATAAAACGTGCTGCAGCTAGAGAATCAACATTCAATCGTGATCTCACTTGATCAACTAGATTAACACATTAACACTAGATTAACCCATTCGTTTTTAAGTATCGATAAGGAGGACAGGTAGGAGGACACTTTTCGAGGATGGACAGAACCTACCAAAGGAGGAATGTCCTCTCCAAAGGGGGACGATTGGTCACCTTAACTAAAACAGACATTACTTGATACACAATTGGTGAGATACTTCTAGGCCAGTTCGGGACATGAGAGGTGCCTTGACGCGGCATAAAGGCCGGTGAAGGGCGCGGTTGGAGTGGAGGCAAGTGGCTGCTTGGTAGAGGTGGCAAGTGGCTCTTGGTGGTTTTGGTTTTGGGGATTGTAATACTCTTGTCCCTGAGTATTACATTTAGGTGTATTTGGTATTGCACCTAACATTTTTCTCAGAGACAATGAGAGCTTTTACACTTCAAAATTTATAATTTAACTTATTAAGTCTTCTATTTAAACCTCAAGATTTCTGTATTAGTTTGCTTCAGGACGGACTATTTAAAAAAATGTTTCTGTTTTACTTTAACATTTATACCGAGGTATTAGAAATTTTATCAATTTTTATTAAAATTCTTGGATCACGAAATCTTAACAAAGTAGAAAAGTAGTATAATTTTGATCCGTCATAATATATTCAGTATCGATATTACTGTATGTTCGCCACCTGGCGGATCTATTTTGTTTCAAGCACTTCTTTACTTAGATAATGGTTTTACGAGCATAATATATTGGTGATGTTTGGACTACATTTTACTTTTATTTTCTAATGAATTTCAAAGTGAAACGCATTAACGTTAACAATTTTTTATTGATATCAATCTTATTTTACAATACTGGTCGGTAAAATAAATAATGTATGGAATTATATTTACTTATTATTATTATTATTATTATTATTATTATTATTATTATTATTATTATGAGTGATGGATTAAAAATTCAATTGTTATTGTTGTTAAGACACTTGAAATACAATTGCAATTTCAAATATACACTAGCCTCTTCTGAATCGTGAAACATGTTTGTTCTGTACTTCCATGATAAAAATAGTACTCAAGGAATGTCTTGCTATATATTCCAAGTCTTCTGATCCCCCTGACAATATTGTCGAATTATCAGAATTGCTTATGTTGGTTCTAAAAAGCCGTCAAAACTGATTTCTTCACTTCACTTCACTTCAGTAATTTCAAATTTTGGGCATCTGTTCTGATTCATTCTGAAGGAATGTGTTCATGTTTTTTTTCAGACACGATTTTCTTCATTTTCGAATTGTCTAGAATATTGAACAGATGCTTCAACTTTCTTTGCTATGGCTTTCTTGATGCTGCGAAGTTGTGGATTGCTCTGTTTGATACGTTGGCAGCAAGGTCGAATGAGGATCCAATAGAACAACTCGATCACGCTGAGAAGACTCATCCCCAAACAGAGACCCATGAAGCCGCCCACGTTCGCTGTAAATGAACAGACGAAATCACCATAACACTCAAGGAACTTGCACCGGCTGAGTTTAGCCCAGAGCCGCTGACTCTGCAGTCTTAGGATTCGAGTCCCGACAATGGCGGATGTTCGACTCTAGCTACGTAAATAATTGTAAACGTTGTCATTGCCAACAAAAGTATTTAATATAATAGCAGCTTTCGATGGCTTAGCCATCATCATCAGTTGTCTTATACAAGAAGAAAAAACAAAACATTAGAACGTGAATACAACAAGATTATGATAAAGGTTACAAATAATTTTACAAATTTTTTGGAAATAAATTTAACATTCTAGAAACAGGAAGAAAGAAAAAAGTGGGGGGGGGGGTTAAGTCATTAATACTAAAGAAAAGCGAATGAAATAGAAATAGGAAACGTAAAATTTTTTTAAACAGAGAAACATAGAAATGTAAGTTGAGCCATTCCTTACCTGCTGGATGGAAGCCACAAAACGACTACGCGGGGTCGGGCGAGCCAAGGGGCTTAAGTACCCGGCCGTGGGATGGAGGAGGGCAATGGCCTGGGTGCGGTGCGCTGTCACTGTGCCGCCCCGGCGGGGTGCGGTGTGGGAGTGGTGTCTAATAGTAATTTTAGTAAAGGAGAAGGACTATGGTTGATGTTTTCATTCAATAAGTTATTATTTAAATGAATATGTAGGTTTTCTAAAGTTAATCTGGTGTGGTAGTGGTTTTCTATTTCTAGTATACATTCAATCCACACACAGACATTCGTATACACATGAAAAAATGCATAATGAAAACATGTCTACAAGAAGAAATGTCAATTTCCTAAATGTCTAAGGCAATATTGCAAATGTGTCTCCGTAATATAAAAAGGAGTTATTTGCAAGTTTCTTAGACTTCTTAATAAGTGTAATTATAAATGCATGGTGAAAATCGAAAAATATATTTCTAAAATATATAGACACTCTTGTTTGTTTAGCATTTTAGCTGTGAACGTTTAATCATGAGACTTAATGTCGCTGTAGACGATTTTTTTATTAGACTTTTTTTCTGTTAGACCTTAATAGAGTTAGACATGTTTCCTGTAGACCTACCAAGTTCCTTGAAGCGCGTCAATTGCCATGGTCATTAGACCCGTGGATGTAGTGCATATTTTATCACGTGAAGTGGCGGTGATGCCAGTATCACCTTTCGCTTTCGGGGACATGGGCGTGCTTAAGCTCCACCACCATTGATTGATAATTCAAGTCGCGACATCTGTCAAGATCATTAGTCCCGTAAGTGTAGAGTGTATTTTTCGTTCGGGAGGTAGTGGTGATCTCGCTGGATGGCGATATGCGGCGCCGACCTTCCGGCTAGGGTTTTTTTCCTCAACCAGGTATCTCCCACCAGCGGGACATCGCCCCAGCCAGGGCGATCTCTAAGCTCCCGATTGGTCTCCCGACACTAGTGATACGAAGGTTGCCTTTTATGTTTCGGGATTTGGCAACCCCGGTGTTGCAGTCTGGCAACTGACAGCTCTATCGTAAAGTTGGATGTTTTGAGGTTATACGTACTCAGAACGTTTTGACATACGAGCGCTATTTGTGTTTTTACAGCAACTTAAAGGATTCATCTTGGCCCAAAAATGGAATTGAATCGTGAACATTTTCGTGCGATTACTTTTTACAACTTTCGACGTGGATTAACTCATCAACAGTGCATGGATGAACTTAATTCAATTTTTGGCGATGAAGTTCCATCAAGGACCAGTGTTTATCGATGGTATGGTGAATTCAATCGTGGTCGTAGTTCACTCCAAGACGAATTTCGCGAAGGTCGTCCAACATCAGTTGTTGTTCCGAAAACCATTGATGCTGTGCGTGAACTGATATTGCAAGATCGTCATGTGACCTATCGTGAGGTTGAGACAACCTTAGGCATTAGTGGGACTAGCATACATTCAATATTTCATGAACATTTGACTGCCAAAAATTTGTTCGCGTTGGATCCCACACAATTTGTCAATCGCTCAAAAAAAGGCTCGTGTCGATTGGTCGAAAGAAATGCTAAAAAAATACGATCGCGGTGCTTCGAAACACGTCTATGACATCGTGACAGGTGATGAATCGTGGATTTACGCGTATGAGCCCGAAAGTAAACAGCAGTCGACTGTATGGGTGTTTCAAGATGAGGAAAATCCAACAAAAGTTGTTCGCGCACGAAGCACTTCCAAACAGATGGTTGCCTGTTTTTTCGAAAAAACTGGACATGTCGCAACCGTACCACTAGAACAACGCAGAACAGTCAATTCTGAGTGGTACACGACGATTTGTTTGCCAGCTGTCTTCCAAGAAATCAGGAAAACCAACGCCGAAGACGGATCACTCTTCACCACGACAATGCGAGCTCTCACACGTCGGCTCAAACAATTGCATTTTTGAGCACCCATAACATCGATTTGATGAGTCATCCGCCGTATAGTCCTGCCTTGGCACCGAATGACTTCTTTTTATTCCCGGACGTAAAAAAACAAACAGAGTGGTCAACGTTTTTCGTCACCTGAAGAAGCGGTTGCGGCATTCAGAATGCATGTTTTGGAGATACATCAATCAGAGTAGCAAAAGTGCTTCGACAATTGGTTCAAACGCATGCAAAAGTGTAAAGAATTTCATGGGAAATATTTTGAAAAACAATAAAGTGATTTTCGATGATTAATAATTGTTTTTGTTCTCTAATCCTGAAATATAAAAGGCAACCCTCGTAGTGCTGTGCATGGAAGTGTGTGTAAGAGAGTAAGATGATATGACAAGGAAGAGGAAGGAAAGATTACGTGCGGTCCGTGACCCGTTTGCTACGGTACTGCACCGGCATTCGTCTGATATTGATCGGGGAAACCATAATCAGAGCAGTCGGGCTCTACAGTTCTCTTCCAGTCAGCGGCTGACCTCGACTTAGCTAACTAGCTAGTGTCCGTGAATCCTGCCACCGTCGGGACTCGAACACTAGGACCTCCTGGTCAAAGGCTCTGACATCAGTGGCCCTGAACCACCTCAAACTGTCACATCATTATAGAACTATCTAAAACTGTGTTGATACGTTTTTCTCAAGAATTAAGTTTTAATAGAGCAAGCTAGTTTGGTCTCGATTCAGAAGTTCCTTCAATAACACGCTTATTAAGAATATTGTTCGAAAGATTTATTACATGATAATATCATTGGGAAAATCACGACCCGATGTGATTAATTTGGGAAGTATATTGATGAGTTCACATAATCAAAATGAATGTATCTAATATTTTACATTACATACATGCATTATATAGAGAAGTTATCTACTTACCCAAGATATCAAGTGTATCACGTAGTGGCTTGCGTTCCAAGGGAAGATAATGAGAATCTTCAAAGTAAATTGATATAACTGATCTACTAATTGGACTCTCCTTTTCTATATTTGATCTAGAAGACAAATGGATACAAATATAATTTTTTACATACTTTTAACATTTAAATATTAAAATAATCAAAGAAATAAATAGCAACTGCTCGTCTTTGCAGTTCGTCTCTACTGCCCGCCTCCTCTGCCCGTCTCGCATCCCCTGCCCCTCTTGCCTCTCCTGTCCTTCACGTCTCCCCCGTCAGTCTCTCCTCTTCGTGTCTACTCTCCAAATCCAACAATACTGTTATGAATCATTCACAATGATTGTAATGCGTTTCGATGAAACAAGTCATAATATATTAAATAAACCCGCGACGATCTGGACAAAAAGCGATTGCGAAAAAAATTTAAAAAATCACATTGCTCAGAATAAGCAACAAACAATTTAATAGTTTAGGTAAAAGTTTAAATTATATACTGTAGACTCAAATTAGAATGATCTTGCTTAACCGTAACACGAACAAATATTGGGTCTTGGCAAGGAATAGCTATTAAACTTAATTTTATGTTCTCTTTATGAATGTTTGTCTTATAATAGCTATTAGCATACATAGAAATGTAATGAGTGTCATTACTGCAGAGGACAAAAGTGAAAAATCGAGGTGGAGCGTAGCGAAGACGAAATGCAGTAATGTAAATTTTCGCATAAATTGTGAGATATTTTTTATCACTATAAAATCTCACGATTTGTGCGAAAATTTACGACATTACTGCAATAGTAAACAAATGAATTCTGATGCTCGTTATTACGCTACTGTAAGGTGTTGCTTGCAATATATTTAAACACTTTTCGTATACCGTAGTTCGAGAAAAGATGGATGTAAATAATTCTCCTGAACCTAAAGATACCAAAAGAAATGACGTTCGGTGAGGAAGCTGGCGCGTCGACTTCCATTGGCGACGCCTTCAGCTCATCAATAAATATGATTGCCAGAGAAGAGATTCATTTGGCTGAATGCCAGGAAATTGATGTTAATTTAAATAATATACATTTCAAAATGCACTATAGTAATAGTACTTAATTAAGAGTAATTAGAATGAACAATAATAATTCCCAAAACTAATTAGTTACTTTTATTCTGAATTATTTGAATCTGATTTTTTTTGTTTATCGCCATATTTTTTCTTAATAAACATTTTCTTGCGATGACCAATTCTGTCTAACTAATTGATAGTTGTTTATTTACGTTCCTAAGAATATTAAATTTCTTACAATACAGGGTATAAGTGCACTTAACAAGCGTGAAGGGTTGCTTGTTTACAGGGTTAAAGACGCATGTGATCGATATACATTGTAATTCGTGTTATCCGATTACACTCACTCACTCACACAACCACACACACTCACACACGCATATAGGTGGGTGAGTGTATGAGTGTTATCGGACTATACGAATTTTTGTAATATAATAGAAGTTGCAATGCTCTTCCGCCATTCTCCTGTAGTCTTGTAGTGCACAAGCGATAGTCGTTTGATTATTATTAAACTTGTTTCGTTAGTAACTATTGAACAACTACTGTTTTTATGTCGCCTTCAACTGCCAAAAGTTGTGGATTAATCACTTTAAAATATTGTATAGTGCCACTACTGAACGTTTCGAGAAACAATTATTGTTTTTTAGGGTTTTTGAATTCCGTAATTTATTTGTCATCACTCAAACTTCAGAAAATAAAACAATAAACTTTCTATATTTGAAAAAAAAATTGAAAGATGACATACCTCTCGTGTGATATATTCTCATTTTTCTGATGCAGATTGCCACTTGACGTTTCAACTTTGTAATGTAAGTAGGTGCAGGTTTGGATGCATCCGCAAGGGGGGTCCGTTGGTCCACATTCCTCTGAAGACCTTCCCCAGTTAATTCGTTCTAAAACAAACATTGCCATGTAAATAATGGAACACCGCACTGTTCATAAAGCAAATGCCACAGGCTTGTCACTTTGCTTACCTATCACTTTTTTTACACATGACTCTTGATCTTGTTTGCAAACAGGCATGCTCCGATTTTCTGAAATGCCGAAAAAATATTTAGAGTATATAACTACACTACAACATATTATTAAATGGAAAAAAATATTGAGGATGAATTATTTAAATATCAAGAAATGATAAACGTTTACTGAAATAAATTTATGGCTTTTTAACCTTTTTTTGAAAAAAAAAATCTTTCAGCTTGCTCGTCATTTCTGCCCTTTAGGGGAATTCAAATTGCACGTTTTTACACGTTAAATTTAAGGGATGGAAATCCGCATGTGTGATCTGCTTTTTATAGGGGCCAGTTGAATCGCTTGATTAGCCAGTGAATTGTTAGATTTATCGTGCAAGCTCGCGAGACTGACGACTTCTGGCATAAAATGTTACAAAATGGTAGAGAATTGGATGGATTCTAAAACATCACCTTAGTTAATGTTATTTTATTCGAATCTCAAAAATTATACATTGAAATGAGAGAGTACAAAAATAAATTATATTTGTGACGTGTGCGAATAGTTATGCTATATATTAAACCCAACCGAAATAATCGTTAAAATCATAGTTTGAAAACCACGTGCCTAAAAATAGATTTGTTTCCAAAAATATAAAAAGAATATTGATATTTAAAGATCCTTTTGTACCATTAGACATTGTTTTGCACCAAGTTTTATAGAATTGCTGATGCCGAGATATGGCGAACATCTGGACGCAGAGTGAAATGTTTTGTGTCAATTCTTACGGAGAAACTGAGAGCGAAACTGAAAACAAATATAAGCGTACAGTACCAACTAAGGTTAATAACCTAGAAATACATCTGCCCTCAATTCTCTTTCATTTTATAATCTCGATTTAGGGTACTGATACGAGAAAATTCACCGTTTTTAGATGTGAAAAATCACATATTTACAGTGCTAATTTTATAGTTACGATTCAGAATATTCATCTTTTAGGTTATCTGCAGGCTTAAAATCTGTCTGGTGACGCATCAATTGAATTCCGCATAATCTCCTTAAGACAATTAGAAACTGCAGTCATCAAAAGAGTCTTTGATCTTTGTTATGCGATGTTTCTTTTTGAGGACCATTTTCTCTAGAAAAATCCACAATTTGTAATCTTGAGAATTTAGATCACAAAAAACGTATGGAGGATTAGTAACAGAAACAGAGACTGAACCATTTGCCCGTAATCATTCTTAAATAATCTTGACCTTATGTGTTGGAACAGAATGCTTTTGGAGAATTCCCACAACAAGATAAAAGACAGCTTTGATGGCTGCAGTTGGTCATGTTCTCAACGCACAAGATTCCAATTCTACCCCATGATTTGTATTGTATGTAGAAAATTAGTAATACACATTTTTTCTATACCTACAAATTTGTATTTCTTTTGAACCGCATGTAGTCCAAATATTGGCATTATAATTTATGTAATACTTATGGTAGAATATTTATAATCATATAATATTGGCACGTGAGACCGTGTAATACAAACTGAGTGCCCAATTCAACGTACGAGGCATGTAGAAGTCGACGCATTTGCACTCCCGGAAAGTTGTGTTGGCGAGGCATTCCAGCTCGCAGTTGGACTGCGTGTAGTACTGGAAGAACTGAAGGCGGCGCTCGCCCGGGAACAGGCACTTGCGCCGCGCCGGGGTGGAGAAGCTCGAGTAGTCCTGCATGTCCTTGGACGGATGCATTCCGGCCGGGGTCACTGCGATGTTCACCTTGGAGTTCAGCGACACGAGAATGGAGTTGCGATTGGACTGCGGGTATTCAATTGGACTGTGGAGAAGCACCTGGGACAAAGGACACATTTTGTCAAGAATACCATTGGTAGTTGTTTTATTGTCAGGTGATAAATGTATTTTAAGGTTTCTGTTTTATCTGAAGAAAAAAACTACATACTAATGTGCTGAAATTCTAAGGTTTTGCTGGCGTAAGAACTTATGGTTTAATTTTCCACGTTCTCTGATCACTCATACACTGATACACTGATCACTCACTCACATAAAATATTAGAATGTTACCTCAAATCCATTTCTCCAGCTTTTGTGATCTGCATAGGTCAAATTTGTCTTCAGTTGCAGAAACAGTCCCGCTTTCTTGCCAGCACCCAGTGCCCGATGGGGATATGAGTCAATCTTGCTCACATTAGCGTAGCCTTTAACTGGATCCCACTCTTCATCACTGTAGCGTAAATTATTCTTTCGCAAATGGTGAAATCTAGGAAGAAAGAATATTTAAAGAAACATTTAAAAAACGACATTAATGTCCGTAATTCGCATTTATAATTATTACGAAATACAAATTAAGTTTGTTGAAAATAATTTTTGCCTTCTTACGGTAATATATGAAAAAGAAGTATTTTCTATATTTTTTCCGATCATATTTATTTCACTCGTGTCATTAGATTTATTTATTTATTTATATCTATCCATTTATCTTTTGTGGTACATATTATTTCGACCTTCATACAAGGCCTCAATCAGTGGGGGCTTATAGGGTAGTGCCAGTGTGCCATGGCACCACCAATGAAAAGGAAGGTAAAGCCATTTTCCTCACAAATATGTGAATAAAATATAGTTTCTTCCAAATAGTTTTCTTTTTGATAATTCATTTGAACGAGCGTTTAGTCCTTTGATGCGTTATCAATACTCTCTACAAACGCGCAGGGCTGGGTGCTACCAACCGGCCTTTTTCTAAACCACTGAGCCATATACGGATTGCCATCCTCAGTCTCGGCCCATTTGACATTATAAAGAAGGCAGTATTGATTTCTGTTCGTCTCTTATGGATGAGACGGAACCGAAATCGACAACTGCCGCAGTAGTTTACATTCTGTCCCATAAAGAGCACTAATGGCACTACCTTTATGAAGCAGTCTGTCTCTCGCTCAGGAAGACCCCGATGCCTTGGCATTTCGTACGTTTTTGCTTGTATTTCACACACGAAGAGGCGGCGTATGCATGGGCGCAAGGACTCGCCTCTTCTTCGGCAAACTCAGGAAGCTATGTGCGTTCAGGCTTTCAGGTGGAGTATTTTTATTTGTTTTTATTATTTTTAAAAACATTTTATCTTCTTTATAAATTAATAGATATGGTAAGTGTAAAAATTAAATTGTGTTGCCCACGAATTTAATGCTAGAGATTACTAAACCGGTTTTAAAATAGATGTTTCAAACAACGATGATTTTTTATCGGAATTTAATTATCATCCATGTTTTAGTTTTGTTATCGATGTCGCATTACTAACTGGCACCACCAATAGAATTCAGTACCTGACGCCGCTGGCCACAAATGTAATCAACATGCGTCGTTACTTAATTATAAAAGAATATTATTTACATTTCATGGGAATGAATTATAAAATTAATCAAATTATTGTACTGAATGAAAGAAATTGACAACTTACGTTTCATTTACTATTAATAAGCCAGGATTCATATTGAATGTGTAGCATAGACCATTTTCAGTAAGAACAGGTTCCAGTTCTATTTTAGTGAGTGGGTTGAGATGTAACTTCTCTATAAAGTCATTTTTGAGTGAGAGCGTCTATGTAAAAGAAAATAATACAATTTTTTTTATTACGAAACACGGAGACAAAGAAAACCAAAAAAGCCTTAAGTAGTAGATTTTTTAATACCTCTTCAACTCTGTCATTGGCTGTTGAATTTATCTCGTTCATTGTGAGATCCTTGTATATCACAAATGGTGCAATGTATATTTTTGGATTTTCGGGTGTTTTCCTGAAGAAAAAAAATCAGAAGTTACAACAGTACCAACATAAGGTACTAGAAGTACCTTGAATTGAGAATAAACAAATCGTAAAAGACAACCCTAATACAACCTTGTGATGTACTCTTCACCAGCAAATTACAGACGTAATTCCATTAATAAAAGTATTTAATGGAAACTTAGCTACAGAACTCAGCGTTGCCCATTTGTCTACAACTATAGGGAGAAAAATGAATTTTATCTATAGTGTAAAAAGAAGTCATTTTATTTACAAACCCGCCAACCTGTGCCTCTGTTCTCTCCATCCTCTCCCTCATCCACTCCACCCAGTCCTATTCTACTCCACCCAGCACTAGCGCGTAACTTTCTGCTCCGTTTCGACCCGTTTAGTCCCCACCACCCATCCTGATCCAAATCGCCACCTCACTCTAGCCTGGCCCCGTCCGGCTCCACCTTTGCCCTCCCCATCCTAACTGGGCCTGTTTCGCCAGCGCCGCCCTAACAATGCCCCGACCTGCCCTTTCCCTTCCTTAGCACTATCCAGAAGCAATGCAGGTTGCATACTCGTTTTCGTAACTAAAAGTGGGGTGTAACAAACATTTGCGAAGTCCTACGAGCTAAAAACGTACTTTAAATGATGCCTTAGAAAATTTACCTTTCAGAGAAACAGAAATATGGAAGGAAATAGATTTAATCGTTTCCGAGACTAGCCCTGACCGGCTAATAAAAATTGTAAAAACAACTGTGAGAGCTTTTATAACTTTTAAATAACCGTAAGAACTTATAAAAATTAAGTTACTTCGCAATCGCAGACAGGCGCATACTTTTCCTTAATAAACAAACAAACACACACAACTTCTTTGAACGCACAACGAATTAATTACCAAGTAATAATATGCGTAGAGCCATACTGAAGGTATAGAGAGTCACGCAGACTCAATAATGCACAAGTGTAATGGCTCAACGAATTTATGTAGCTAGAATGCAAGAAAAGTACACTTTCAAATTTAGGTTTTAAGAAGTATTATATACATGTTTAATCCTGTGATGAAAAATACAGTCAATTGCATGATGGTAGTAAACAAAGCTGGTTCTGTGAATTTCGTTATGTATGGCGTGTCATCCGTTTGATGATTTGATGTTCTAATTTTTGTCCATATTGCCAAATAAATTGATGATAAATGGACCACCGCGGGCTGCTCAAGGCTTCTAAACTATATTTAGATCATTATAACCTCATTTAAAAATCGTATTTCGTGAACGAATCGGAAAAGGTTTAAAATAGTTCGGAACACTTGATGCATGCAGAACAATTTCCTAGCAACTTCATTTAAGAGTGAGATACAGCAATTAAAAAAAGTGGCTTTTAAAAGTAACATTGTGAAACAGTACTCACTGATCTAGAAAGAGTGTACGATTTCCTCTGTATTCGTTCACAAATTTCGTGTAATTGAAGTATTGCGGCCGGTAGCATTCGTAAGATGGACAGATGGTAACGGCTGGGAAGGGTATCTCCCATACTGGTTGCTGACACGTGTGCTGTTGAATTACGACAGGCTCGGTCCTCCACTCTGACCAGCTTTGGAATATGAGGTAGATACACGCAGCCAATGCGATTGTGACACCGAAAAACCACAGCACTCTAGAACAAATAATACGAAATTCAGGAAATTTCAAACAAGTATCCAATAATTTCATATTTTGCAACTTATTCTACTTCCAAACAATTATTTAAAACTATATTCCACATCTATTATTACTTCTATATTACTTTTTAACATAACACAAATGAAGTCAGTCATAATAGTTAGTTGTATACCAAAGGCGTTATAATGTTTTTACATTTGTTATAAAAGGTATTGGTCAAAATGACCTGAAGCCACGAAAAACTTACACACGTGGCAGATCAGTGGTGTGTATTTATTTGGAGAAAATGAGAATTTATCGTTCATTGAAATGATGAAAAGGATGAATTTTGAAAAAGAAAAAAAAGTGTACCATTCTGTAATATTTGTACTTATAGTATGTGTTTTTCATATCAATTGTAAATTATTATTTGCTTCAAATATTGTTAATACTTTGTAAAAACAATGGGGTCGCTCATGACCATGTAGTTTATGCGTCCATAATAAATAAAGCAAAAAAAAAAATTGTTTCCTAGCATGTTAAATATATTATTAGGCCTTCACTCACAAATGTCTATCCGATCTGGAATAACACAGCCAAAACTAATATTGAAAAGCTTCAGATAATGCAAAAAAAAATTTTTAAGAAAATGTGCAAAGGCTCTTCGCTTCATTTCTAATACACACATTCAAAGAGAACTTCAAATAGAGCCCCTAAACGAGTATATAAGAAATAACTGGGTCAACAACACCCGACGTTAGTACGTGTCCCGGCGTTTCATGTTGTAGACCAATGAATATTTTTAACAAATAAAACATTTTATTATATTTTTAACAAAAATAAGTGCTTTTTTGGTGGAGGAAGATGCTTAACTACAAAACAAAACACAAAATAAGTGTTTTACAAACTAATAGCAACTAATACTGCAAACTTCTAGTGAACCTTCTACTTTTTCCTTCAAAAAACGACAAAATATGTTTTCAAATCGCTAGGATGTAAAAGTACCACCTTGAAAAATCATGAAGGAATGGTGTGCTTTGTTATCCGATTGGTAAAGCGGCACCTTAAAACTATCAATTTAGAGAAAAATGATTTCCATGCTGAGAAGAGGTAAACCATTGGCCTCCTTGTGACATTCACGTCATGAAATTTAATAGAATTCGTTGTTTATTGCAAAATGAAATGTCGTCACTTACCTCGGAGGAAAAGTAGGTAACGTTCTTTCTCCGAACGTTTCTCAGAGTTAAGAATCGAAGCCACGGAAACTCAAAATTAACACAGTTATATTGAACATTGTAAGGCATGATTAATTTGAAATAAACTAAAACGATTAGATTGAAAAAGTGCGTAAAACACGATTAACACGTAAATGCGATTAAGACGCAACGTTATTGAAGTTAACCGTCTTTGCAAGAATTGAAGATGACGTTTACAAACGTGAAAGAGACAAATTTTGGTAACACGAATTCTACATTTTCAGATTTCTCTCTGATTGTCGATTTAAATGTCATCATAAGAATAGCACTCTTATTCCATTTTACTTCAAATTTTACACCACACAAATAAATTATTTGTTTACTTCATAGATCTAAATAAAAACACAGTAATTGTTCGCTTCTCACCTTTCTGGCCATGGGCGTCTAGGTTCGGTAAGATACTTAAGTCCATGCACACTTGTGCTCTCAAAATATTTGAAGTAGTTATCCATCAGCTCTCCTGGAAGCTCTTCGGTCCATTTTTGCTGAGTCCTAAACAGATGTCATTGTATCCTTTGCAAATTATAGTAAGCAGAAAGAGAATGATTAATTGTTTGTTATGAAAGAACACGAGAAATAACACCGAAATTGATAGGTGGTAATTTTTTATTAATATTGAAGTTAAGAAAAATTTTCCCAAGTGAATGTGTTATTCCGCTATGCAAGAAAAAAACGTTTAGAAATTCATAATACTAGACAAGAATTTGTAAATTAATGCGAAAGAAAAAGCTGGAATTTCGTAGATTTTGAAATACCTTTTAAATCCCAGAAACAAGGTTTTCTTAAATAATCTGTCTTAAAATTATTTACTGCTTCCAACGATTTTCGAGGAGATAAAGTTCAAGTGATTCAATACAAAAAAGATATTTCAAATATAAATAGAGTTTTGTCTTTCCTGTTTTTAACCAAACGTATTCTTAAATCAGTTGAAAATTAATTCAAAATTATCCAATGGGTGACATTTGACAATAAAGTAAGGACATGCAACTGAATAATGATAACTAAATGAACATTTAAGACAGTTTGAGATTAAATTGAACATTATTCATTAACATTTTTTTTGCACAATTGAACAGGTTTTGACTTAATAAAACGGAAATCATCTTTTTATTCGTGAACAATTTTGGCTCCACGTTATGCAGGAAATTATATTATTCAGTTCGTTGACTAAACTTAGCGAACAACTTGATTTTCAATTAAATATTAAAGTTTGTTTTTTGAAAAATAATAGAATTCTATTCAACTTACGCCATGGTGAAGTGCGTAAAATGCGATGTGTATCATTGAAGTAAAGCTCAGAGTCTGATTTATTTACATGAACGAATCCTTATATATGCACTTATCATGATTGTGGTCTTGAAACAAGGGCAGTTGTGTAAGGCGGTACGATGGCGATGTACCTTTTCCTGCGGATTTCTTGAATGTTCTTGTTGCGGAAGAAAGAGCATCCGACACTCCTTCCAACTGTTCACAGAATGACGTAGTGAGCATGCTCTACGGCAACCAGATATCATTCGTCGGTTTCATAAGAGTTATTTTAAGTCAGTTTGTAATTTTCATCGTTATGATAAATCAAGTGGTTACGATTCGTTGGTAAGTTGGTAATTAGTGATTCCGGGCGCGTCAACTACTGAAGTCATTGGTATCGTAAGTGGAGTGCATGTTTTTCCCAGGAGGTGGCGGTGATCTTCCTCCGCTGGATGGCGAGATCCGGCGCCGACCTTCCGTCGGCTAGCGGGGACCAACCCCAACCAGATATCTCCTATCAGTGCGGCACCGCCCCCTAAGCTCCCAACCGGTCTCCCGGCATGTGTGATAGTGTAGTGCATGTTAGTGTAAGTGTGTGTAAGAGGTGAGGATAGGACAAGGAAGAGAAAGGAATGATTGTGCGGGGTCCGTGGCCCGTTTATTAGGGAACTGCTCCGGCATTCGCCTGGTGTTGATCGGAGAAACCATGGAAAACTACCGATAAGACACACACACACACACACACACATACACATTAAAAGACACAAAACACATTATTTCGAGAATTCTCTGGCCGGGAGAGATGGATCATGGCAACAACTGATATCACTGCAGTTCCTCTGGTCGGAAGGTCCTAGGTTCGAGTCCCGACGCCGAGGATTTTCGACTCTAGCTTGATAGCTAGGTCAAATTCAGTTGCTGCCTGGAGCAGAATTCTAGCTGCTGGCTGCTCTGATCGGTAATTTTCCGTGGTTTCTCCGATCAAAACCAGGCGAATGCCCGAGCAGTGCCCTAACAAACGGGCCACGGACTTCGCGCGATCTCACTTTCCTCTCCCTTGTCCTATTCTCACCCCTTACACACAAACACACTTAAATTAACATGCACTACTCTACCACACATCGGGAGCCCGGTGCGGAGCTTAGAGCTTGTCCCGGCCGGGGCGTTACCCCGTTGGTGGGAGATACCTGATTGGGAAAACCCCACTAGCCGACGGTAGGTCGGCACCGGATCTCGCAATACATCGGGGCACCGCCATCTTCCGAGCGAAAAGAATTCACTAGGTTTACGGGATTAATGATCATAAGAGTTGTCGTGCCCGGAATCATTAAAACAATCAATCAATCAAATCGAGAATTTTCTTAAAATCTTTTGGAAATTCCTGAAACAAATTGTTAGTTCCTCTCACGTAGATAGGGACGCTGTCGAACAGATTACTTACCCCACAAGGTGGACAAGACGTCCAACCGTGCGTAAGGGATGAACACATGGAATAACCATTACTTCGATATTCATTATTGCTTCACCATTACCGATACTCGATACAGTGGCGTTTACACAATGAAAACTAGGAAAGTGGCTCTCCCTTGAAAATAATTAGACCTATTATCAGCTTCTTCTATTTTATTCGCAAGGGAGTTTTTTTTAACAGTTCTACGAAACCTACGAAGTTCTCGAGGAGCCCACGTGTTCTCGGCGAATCCGCCCACGGGCTGACGCCGGCCCCGCAGTGAGCATGGTCTGGGCGGCCCCTGAAGGAGCGCATGCGCTTCCTCGCCCTTCGCTGCTTGCGGCAAAGCGCGAGGTGAAACGCGACTCAGTTACGGCGAACTATACTAGGATTCATTTAATCGTGCACGTGACGTAAATCAACTGTTTACGGTTTCATCCAATCGGAAGATTGAACGTACCCATTGTGTCGTCACTGTAGCTACTTATAAGCTCCCGATTGGATGAAACTGAAACAGCTGATTTACGTCAAGTGCACGACTAAATAAAAGGGACTATATGAGCGATTGGGAAGCGCCTTCCGACTGTGGAGTGCGCATCATCCAAGGCGATTGCACCATCTGAAATGTATTGCGATGTGTGCAAAGGCCGATCCGAGGAGGGGAGCATGGGGGCAATGCCCCCTCCCCCAAAAGGTCCAAAGTTTTTGTATGTTGCCTTCTTTTATTTTGCAAAATTCATTTAAATATTTATTTATGTTAGAATCATGTAATTATTTAAAAAATAATATTGTATAGTCTCATACATACACTACAAAAATAATATACAATATAATAACAAATGGTTACTATTTAACAAAAATCTATGATGATAACAAGGGGAACGCAGGGACGGGTCCAGCCGATCATTTTCGAGGGGTCCATCATAGATTTTTGTTAAATAATTGACATATTTGTTATTATTTTGAATGTTATTTTGTATTGTGTAGACCAGGGTTGTCCAACTTGCAAGGCCTCAAGGGCTACAAGTAAAACCTTCAAGTTGTTTGCAGGTCATATTTGCATTACGCGGGAAATTCACATCTAACTTTCCCGAATTATTTATCTTGGCACTTTCACCGGCTGCTCTGAGGGGGTTATGGAACCATGCGTGATATCAGGCCGTGCCATGGATAACGCAGTGAAACACATCAGGATGATGTTCAATTTCTGAATTTACTGGAAAAAATTCCTCAAGTCAAAAATTAACGTATTTTTACATTAAAGGGGGCAGTGAACTCGGCAGAGCGGTTCGGCACTGGGCTTAATATGCTCTCTGCCGACATGGAAGAGGGACTTTATTAAATATAATAAAATTAATTTATAAATATTAAATAAAAGGTTATTGACCAGTAACCTTTTCCGGGCCACAATGAATGGCTCCGCGGGCCGCCAGTTGGACAACCCTGGAATAGATGATACTAAACAATATTAATTTTTAAATAATTACATAATTCTAGCATAAATATTTAAATCAACTTTGCCAAATAAATGGAGATAACAAATGAAAACTCTAGACCTTAGGGGGGGGGGGCATGGCCTACATGCGCCCCTGGATATGTCACTCGGTGACTGTAGGTTTTAGTTTCGTACTTTGGTCGTATTGACAGAAATAAATAAAGATGTAGGTCAACTTCTTTAGTAGTAGTAAATCTTAGTATGAGAGTAAAAACATTTACATGGCATTTTAATTCAGTTATATATCACAATAGCGGTTGCGAATGAAGGAAATTATTGTTTCGTTGGGATCTAAAGAAAAAAATGTTTGGAATCGAACGGGTTTCACAAATATGGATATATAATGTTCCGCATGGCACAATGAGGCATTCTGCCAGTCAAAATTATTTACAATGCGAATTGAAACTGAAAACATTAATTAATGGCAATGAATTGATCATGAACTGGGTGAACAATGAAAACTTATTGATTAAACAGTTCAATGAAATAGTGAACAAAAATTATATATTTAAGAACCAATGCTGTATTATTTAGCAATATAGAACTATTATTTTCTCTATGTTTGTTATATTACATCTACATATACTAAAATTGCGTTGCGGTGCGATTGCAGGGTGTTTGCGGGCAGGCCTGGCTGTAAGAGAAACGGATGTGCGGAGCGGATGTTACGGCGGAGGCGATGGGCAGAGGCAGGGATGATGGGGTGGAGGGAAGGAGACATAGCGGGGAGGGTGCGGGGACAGAGGTGGGACGGGTCAGGGGCAGAGGCGAAGGCGGGAGAGGAGCCGAGGACGGAGTTGATGGCGGAGGTGGGACTGAGGGTGGGGACGAGGGCAAAAGCGGTGGCGAATGGCGGAGGTGGAGACCTAAGCAATGGTGTGGCAAGAGATGGATTCAAGGTGCAGGAGGAACCATGGGTGGAAGCGCGGGCGGAGGCAGGCACGAGGGCGAGTGCACAGGAAGGGGCGGAGCCGAAGGCGGGGGCAGGGATGGATACGAGTGTGGAAGCAGGGGTGGCGGCGAGGGCGGGGCGGAAGCAAGTTAGAAGGCGAAGGCATACGTCGTAGACATAGGTGGAGTCAGATCACGAGATTGAGCCGGGGCGAGGAGTACATCGCGGGAGGTGAAGTCGTCGGGGACGAGGGCGGGGGCGGGGGTGGATGCGAGGGCGCAGATGAGGAGGGGAGGATAAGATAATGGAAGCGGCAGGAAAAAAATTATACCATATTTACTCCTCTGTTATAATGGATAATTAATTTGAGTGTTTCTCAAATCGGCGTTGTAAGAGCCTAGCGCTATAATTATGTACCAGGACGTAATTTGTGAATGAAGACAGCAAATAAAAAAAAATAGTAATTTCATAATATAAGCTACTGTATGACATAATAAAACGCGAAATAAAACAAATTTTCAATAATAATTAATTCCGACTTTAAAGGGTTAATGCCTTATCTTAAAAATAGTGTATATTATTATTTATAATACTGGCAATAATATCTATTTTGTCCATTTAGCCTACAGCGATCTACATAATAGATTTTAATTTATACTTTGTGCTATCGTTTCTTATATTTCATTATTTTTTATACTTGTAATTTTGCTATGGATTCACGCCATTTGATTTCATGTAATGCAATGTTAAATAAAATATGTTTATATTAAATAAGAGAGGTTACTCCTATGTACTTTTTGTCAGATAAGTACAAATCAAAATCTGTTATTTATCATTAACAAAACAATGGAGGTATGCAGTTAAGTTTGTGATTTTTGTATTCGTATTTCATAATGTGAAATGTGAATTTAGATTTTCATAACTTGTAAATTCGGATAGTCAAGAAGAAAAAACAGTATCAATGCCGTTTATTAATCATTATTTGAATGATATACAATAGTACTTGAATACAATACATGCATATTATAAATACAAGTTCACTCTCTAAAAAAAACAAAGTACTTATAATTCTACCATTAATGTTTAATTTAACCAAATATGTTGAATGATATGACATTGCAAAAAGGAATTGAAAACTGAAGATATAGACATGGATTTATACCACTGTAGTGGAGAGATTTAATTAAGTTTCATTAGAGATGGGCAACTTAAAAAAATACAAAAATATCCTAGAATAAATGTTCTATGATATTTTGATATTATTTTCAAGTTGTCCATGCTCTCTCTTATAAAGAATGGGATTAAGTAGTGTGTGTTCGATGCTGATTTCTAAAAATACAAAATATTGTATCAGGAAATGATAAACTTTTTTTATTTCCTCTAATGTATACTAAATTTTGGAACTTCACTAGCAAGCGTAGATATTTGTGCAACTCTAAATAAACCAAAAAGCTCTAATTTTCTTAAATTGACATTAAATAATTGAAATTCAACGCTGTGACTTCGCGGCGTCATCTTCCATATATCGAGAATACTGAACTGCTGCGTCTGCATTCTGTGTGCGACTATTTTTCTTGATACTACGCAGTAAGGGATCTTTCTGTTTGATTTGCTGACACCAGGGTCGAACCAACATCCAATAGAAGAACTCGATGACACTCAGGAGGCTAATGCCCATGCATAAGCCCATGACTCCTCCTAAACTTGCTTAGAACAAAACGGAAACAAGATTACCGTACAATACAGAAAAAGCCCTACTGCTCTGCGGGATATTTTTATATGACGAATTGTTGTTTTATTAGGTCATCCGTATAAATGGGTTTTATGTTTTGTTACAATACAAATACTTTACACATTTAACGTCCGACGACCAACGGAATATTAATTATTACCAGTCGCTGTTTGTTATCTTGGTCTTTATGGTGTTGCGGACTTCCAACATTCTGCTCAAGGTATTAGAGTGCAACTGCTAGTGAACAGGGCGTTTGTCTAGACACCGATGATGTGCCTCGGATACAAGAATCCGCTTCCTAACTTTAAGTTTCTGGTTTCCTATACTTTAAAAGAACTGGTTACTAAGTACTTAAAAAAAGAATGCATTACGTTTATTGTTCTGAACCTGTTACGTACGTTAGGCGACGTAACGTACAATTATTACTGTTTTCCGCCAGGTGAGATGCTGTTCTGTGCATTCTCAGCATGGAGCATGCTTTTATTGCACGAATCCACGTCCCGTTGGTGCTAATAAAGAATTATCAAGTTCATTAGAGAAAAAAAGAAAAATAATGTACTCAGAAATGTAGAAAATTAATGGAATCGCAGCAACAATTAATTTTAGTTTAAGAAAGAAAACTATTAATGAGAATAAGAAGAAAACTTCCTCGATATTTTTGCTCGCGGCGCGATATTGCAAACCAATTTATACAAACTATTACTGTTAATTACACCTGTGTTGTGGAAATAATCTACAATTATGTATAATGAATGAAGCTGCTAATAATTTATTTAAAAGTGAATAAAAAGACACAATATGAGCTAAGAGAGAGACAAATAGCTTGAGACTTACCTAGTAAATCAGTAGTTCCGAACACTTCAATGCGGCGAATGGGAATGTAATGGGAGTGTTTGAAATAAATGAATATTATTGATCGATTTCTGCTATCATTGTCCTCTTCTGTTGAACTGGAAATAGAGAATAGTTGGAAATAGTTTTACATCTTTAACCGGTTTTCTACCACACAAAATATATTTCAATGATGGGCAACTTGTAATTTGCAACTTTTCTAAGGTCGCGCAAATACCCATTTTATTATTCGGAACGAAAAGTTGAACGTTAAGAAATAGTCTAAAATGACTAGAAATATCAGAACTGAAGTTTCTTAAATTGGTTAAGGGTTGGAGAGAAAACATTTAGAAATTTAGCAATACGGAAAGCATGTCAAACTGCGCCTGGGACTACTTGCCCGGCTGGGACGCTCGGCACTCCTGCGAGCAAGGGCAACTTCCCCTGCCTCCGCTCTCGTTTCCCCTCCAAATCCAGAGAGGAATGTTCATATGAAAACTGAACCGCGAAATGTAAGCGTCTACGAAGTATCACGAAGAAAAGTGGATTTATACAAAAATAGGTTGCCCTGATGTTTTTATCAAACAACCGAGATTTGAAAAATATTTATTTAAGTACTGTACTGCTTATTTCTTTATTTCATGCTTATTTTCTTTTTAAATTATGCTTTGTATAAACATTTTTGCCACGAGACAAGAACATGTTTAAATGGCTAATTATTTCCTTGTTTTCGTTTCATATTATGTTCTTTTAAAACATTCAGTTATTTGTTTTATATACCAGTTATATTAAGTAAATTAGGAAGTCTCCATATTTTAATAATTATCTCAACAGGTGGACAGATCTTTTAATAGAGAAGAATCTTAGTTAAACCTCCTATTCTGAACGAAAGAAGCTAATGAAATTATTGCAATCTTAACTAAACGTGATAGCAAAATCAAGATTATTAGATTCGAAATGTTTATCGAATCTAGTTATCTATCTAGCTATCTATCTATCATTTAGTTTTACCACGGTATACGTATGGTTTTCGTTGCATTTGTTGTTTCATTTCAATGGATTTCATGCATTGTTTCATTTCAATGGATAATTTCTTTGCTCTGGCAGGTAAAATGGGAGTTAATATCGCTAAATTTGGGGCAAATAACTGCCAACTGACTTTTTAAATCTCGCGCCTATTATGTTGTCTGCGTGCTTGACATGCCTGCAATACTAAGGATGTAATTCATTACGGAAAAGGCTGTTTAATATGAATATAATGATCGAAGCAAATACATTATAAGAAATTAATGTCGTAAATTATTAGAATGGATCAAGTCTAAGCTAAATCATGACATTGCAAAATTAGAAGGTAGAGAAGAATTTATATTCAAATGTAAATATTGCTTGTGTTCATTTTACTTTATTTTTACAAACTCTCCTAATTAACTCACCTTGGTCGTTCTTGTTTCAAATAACGGTTCATGAGTTCTAGATCCAACTCCGTTCGTGATTTGTCATTGTGATATTGAATTTCCATGCAGCTCGGCAAACACCCACACGGGTGATCTGCCTTGTTCCCTGATTTCTTCTCTGGGTTCTCTCTTTTCCATACTCCTGCAGTAATTTCGTTCAAAAAGGCTGAAAAGAACATCATGAATCTTAAATAATGGTTAGATAGTAATTTATGAGAAATGTTTACAAGTAAAACTCTCAGTTTATTGACATGTAACTAAATTAAACCTGGTTGATTTGACCTCAAAAATCGGAAATGCAGCTGCAGTATGTCTCGTGTGTGATGCAGATACTGTACGGATACTCCTGTACAGAAATGATGTAAAAAAACTCGCAACTTGCGTCAAAAAGCCTGACATGCTCCCCAAGTTTACATGTTGAACTTGACTTATATCTAATGAGGGTCTTGTGGTCTAATTTACAACCGTGCTCGATCAAACGCAATCTCTGTTGCCCGGATGAACCAACGTTCTGTCGAGCTACGGCTCTGTAATAGGCGCGCGTGAGACATTTAGTTCCTAATGTTTCATGCAAACAGGTATTCATTGTCCTATGAACGTGCGAAATAAAGAGAAAGCATTGCCATTATCTTATCAATGTAAAATTCTTTCAGTTGCTCTGCCACATTTGCACAAACAGCGGTTGTTTATAACACTTCGTAATCTTTTTCAGGACAATACCCCTAGTTCACCCTGCTTTGATCCGCTTCTTCAAATCCAAAATTGTAAGTTATCAGATCTGAACTCTAGTTCGACCAAGGTACGTGTCCCGTACTGAGAAATGAGATTCTCTTCTGAGAGAAAATTGTTCCGAAACAATCTCATCAAAAATATTAGTTAATGAAACATTGGGTCATATTATTGAAATCAATTCTGAAAATAAAGCCTCCCAATATATTCAATAACGTTCACTGATCGTATTGACCCTCATCGTTGTTGAGAAACTAAAGCCCGCTGAAGAGAACAACTCACGCCCAGAACACTGTGTGTCGCGCAAGCGAATGATACATGTTTTTAGAATGACCCGCCTAGCGGACCTGGCCAGTCCCACCATTTCCGCGCTTGGCAGTGGCTATAAGAGGAAAAGTGGAAATACTGCGAGCGAGGGTACTAGGTGGGGGCTAGTGATGTTTTGTAAGCTAGAGACCGCGAGTATTAACTATACTAAGAATATCGACCCTTTCGTTTGATTTTGTAAATCACTGTTTATTTGCTGCTAATATTAAAACAATCTTTCTTTTCGGGAGTATACTTGTATCTTCTGTTATCAACGTAACAGAATAGATGATGATTAAACTCTCGTTACTTGCAAATCAGTCGTACAATGAATGCTATAGTGCTGCAACTTGCCTGTCCGGAAGACGCCTCAACCTAAACACTGGTGCCAACATTTCGACCGTCATTCTGCGACCTTCTTGAGAGCGAAATGCTAAAGAAGAAGAAGAAGAAGAAGAAAAAAGAAGAAGAAGAAAGAAGAAGAAGAAGAAGAAGAAGAAGAAGAAGAAGAAGAAGAAGAAGAAAAAGAAGAAGAAGAAGAAAAAGAAGAAGAAGAAGAAAAAGAAGGAAAAGAAGAAGAAGAAGAAGAAGAAGAAGAAGAAGAAGAAAAAAGAAAAAGAAGAAGACTCAGAGTGGTGGCCGAAATGTTAGCACCTGTACGTGGGGCGCGGCGCCTCCCGGATAGCTAAGTAGCTACTGACACCGCTCGCGGAAGCCTACGTTACTTATGCAATTGTTCGGACACACTTGCCATAGGCTGCCGCTGGATTTAATATGAACATTTTCAATCCTTTTTAGTGTACACACTGACCGTTCACTATGTCCTGGTTTATAAATAGAGACAGACGCAGTGGTTCCGTGGAAATGGATCAATATTGTGATGGTGGGAGCGCGTTGGACTCTTCCACGAAGTCCTAATCCAAGCGTTTTCGTCTGGATACACGCCGTGTAGTAGTTGCTACAAGTGCTTTCTGCGTAAGTTCCGAACTCGACACATCCATGTCACACAAAATGAATCAATTCCTCATTTTCAAACGAGGAATACCCTATTAACGCATGTGCATGAGGCATTTGGGCAAATTACTATGCGGGTCAAAACACTCCACGACCGCTGCAGTCTATAATATAATGTTACACTCTGTTGTTAAAATAAATGTAATGTCCCTTCAGTGGCACAAACTGCACGGAGAGGGGAGCACTGACAAGCCATCGGGAGCTTGAATACCACAAATCGAGGTTGTAACGAATCTCCTGATTGGATGGCAGGGTCCCTTTCTCTCTCACCTCATGAACGTAAAGGGTCACTACATTTAAATCAGATTATATATGATTTAGTTACACGGACGGTTTAATTTCATTTGTGCCTTGACAAATGTCGCCGCATGCGATATGATAATGGCTTCCTTCCATTAAACGACACCAAAGTCAGTTGAACAGGTGATATCTGTGCACCATGTCTTCGTTTGATTTGAGGCTAAGTCACTTACCTGCTTTTCCTTTTACGCATAACTTCTTGTTCATGCCACAAACAGGAGTATCTGGTTTTCCTGAAAATAAAGAACCTTAGAAAAAATATTCCCGAAATGATTTGTCACCTGAAGCAATTCTTTTATTGAAAACTAATAATAAAAACAGATCACATGGGCATATATGGTACTTACAGGCAATGATTACGTTATTTGGTAACTCATTTGTTTCGAAGTATATCTTAGAAGAGATATGCTTATTGAATCATAAGCACAAATATGTTTCTGGAATAACTCTCCAAAGCGAATTACGAGTACCCGAGGCCATCCTGAAGAACATTTTAAATTCAGGAAGTAGAGGTCTCTGGGGTCGTTAGTATAGCAAGTCCCCAACATATACAGGGGCTTTTTGTAGGCCAAGGCCCTAGGTCCTAGTCTCAACGGTGGCGAATTTTCACCACGGTGTCACTACAGTGATAAATATTGTAAGAAGCCAATTGGTGTAATAGATAGTTTTCTCGTTTTCTTCTGGATGTTTCAAGGCAAATGCCAGAGCAGCATTTTAAACAAAAGTCACGCGCGATCCTCCCTTCCTTCCACGTGGGGAGGGAGTCTAGGACGGAGGAGGGAGCTCTGGAGAGAATCGGAAACGGCCATTCGTTTCTCAGATTCCCTGCGATACCCACGTCGTTAGTATCAAGAAGGACGCAGAGGGGAGTCGGGCAGAGGCGGGCCACCCCCTCCAGATTTGTGTAAGCGGTTCCCAGTCAGGTTATGATTCCTTCTTGGCGGGGAAGCTGAGGAGGGAATCACCCTGACCCCAGAATGGTGAATACCTACCAGATGACCAACGTCGCAGCCGTTGATTCTGCTAATGAGCGATATTCTGTGTGTGTGCCAGTGCCTACTGGCGATGGGGTGAGGGAGGTGGAGAACTGCAGCGTCTTAGTCCAGATGCCAACACTCAGGATCCATGCGGATCCTGAGGGGGTTGAGAATATAGCTCAAGGTGCTAGGGCTCTGAGGCCTCCAACCTTCCTCTACCTGTGAAAGGTGCGGGAGGGGTCCTGGCACACAAAACCATTCTTCCTTCTCTGTCCTGTTCTTACCCCGGTCTTAAGAGCAGGGAGATGGACTGATTCCTAATGCACTCGTAATATTCCTAAAGTAATATTTCGAGTATGCCTGTGTCAGATCAAAGTGTCAATTCTACACTATTGTAAGAAGAAAGGTTCTCAAAACACGAAGAATGATACAATTAAGTTTTAAAACGGTGAGTGTAGCTAAGTAATTCAGTTTATCATACACATGAGAACCGTGATCAATTTGACTTTAGAGATTTGAAAATACAAATTCGATGGCATCTTCTTTAACACCCTTCTGAATCTAACAATTAATCAGTATAGTAATGCTTTTAATAATGAAAAAGGTTTTCACGTTCAGAAATAAACTAATGCTCGTAACTCAAATGCTAATAAAAATATACTACAATTGACACCATTGCAAATAATTTTAATTAAGTATTTTTCAAAGATACCATTGTTTCTAATCGTATCGTAGTAAGGAAGGAATCTCTTACAGGCAATCATTTCGGAAAACGCAAAGGTTTTAAAAGAAGCAAATGTGAACAGTTTTATACTGAGAAAGTGATAAAATTAAAATAATAAACCAAGAAAAAGGTTTAAAAATGATTAAAAAAGAATATTACATACTTGGAAAGATTACTTACGAGGCATATAGAATTCCACGCAGCCACATCCTGTCCACGTGAGGTTCGAAAGACATTCCAGTTCGCAGTTGCTTTGGGTGTAGTGCTTAAAGTACATAAGATATTTCTCGTCGGGGAAGTAGCATTGACGCTGTGAAGTCGTGTAGGATCTACGAAGCTGCTCGTTAGTACGAATTTCCGATGGTGTCAAAGATATCTGTACTACGCTATCTAATGGCACGTATATAGATTGCTTGCCCAATTGCGGGAACTCAATGGGACTATGAAGAAGTACCTGAAAATACACCGCACGTCAATACAAAAACAAACAGATGATTGAAGTAGATTAAAGGTTATTGAGTGACCACACTACCATTTCACATCCACAAAAATAGTCCGAGATTCACCTTATTCTTCTAATTTCTTAGTGAAATCTAAGTGTACTATAACAAAAGTCTGTTCACAAAAGTTTCTGTTGGTCCTTCTTTCATCGTTTTGTTTGGTACGTGCATAGTGATAAGAATGACGAGATATATAATACATGAATAATGATTAGAATTAGGAGAAACAAGATAAGGAATTCGCGGGAGTTCGCTAGACTTAAAATGAATATTTTAATGACGTTGAGCTTTCAGAAATTTTAAACGAATATAATATTATTATATTGAACTTCCTCAAAACTGTGACCCCACCGTTCAATTCAATTGCCTAGATCCTCCACTAAGATTCGTGGTGTATTTCTAAGCAAGTATTTGACATCATTTCAAAAAAAGTGTAATTCTGAATGCCTTTTTGTCAGTTTTAGTCATGAAATCCCCTTATTGATCTATACAAGTCACGTTACTTGAAATTCAACATAGGATAAACTAGGATCTTGTATTCACCATTTAATTGATATGCATGGCAGAACACAATGTTTTAACTGAACAATAATCTTAATCCCACATAAATGTTCATCAATATTTCTGGTCCTATATTATATTGATCAGTTGTCTTATAATCTGGATCAAAGTACCTGATATCCTTGCCCCATAAAGTTGCAGACAGAATGCAGAAATTTGGTCTTCGTATGCAAGTGCACTTGAAAGCCTGGTTCCTTTCCTGCACCCAGAGCTCGAAGAGGATACGCTTTTTCATCAATGCCATCGTCGTACCCGCGGGTCGGATCCCATTGTACTTTGCTAATGTTATACTTTAAATATTTTTCTCGCGCAGCGTGGAACCTTAAACACAGAGAAGACATATCGTTTCTATGTAGGCATCCTTAAATCCTGAACCAATATTTTACCGTGGTGTCACAAATGAGTGAACTAAGCTGTCACAAATGAGTAGTTTCATGAACTTGGCTGTCACATATCTGCACAAGCGAAAATTGCATGTACAATAAATGCAATAATTATTTTTCCTGCGCTTTCCCTCTTGTTTTTGTTAACTTAAAAATGAACGTAAAAAAGTTTGTTCCGTGCAAAACTTGCTAACTATTAGTAGACCATGAAGTTTCCACTACCTCTATCGACATTAGAGCGTGAAAGAGTTCTCTTATTACGTACTCGTATACACAAGAGGAAGGAAAAATTTTAGAATCGTTTTCAGATTTTGAGAAACTTCATTAGATATCATTTACAGCATTTGTATTCACATATGCATAAAATTACGTGTTATGTAAATAGTACACTGGAATATTATGTAAAAAATTACATACGTGTTAATTTTTTAAAATTCAAACTTTTAGATTATGAAGTTATGAATGAAATTATTCGAATTGTGCTCTACCCATACAAAAAGGTTTGAAAAAAGCATTTGAAGCTCATAAAAAATCTTATTGAAGTATTTTTGGAGGAATTCTCCCAATTCGATCCAATATTACACAAAACCGGCTATTTATTATTTTAAACTGTACCTATCTGAAATAATTTCAGGATCTGATATTGAAAAATATATTAGATTTAGAAGTAAATATCTGGATACGATATTGAACACTCCTGTTTCTGCAAGTTTAAAGCAAGTAAAATTCCTCCAATTCTTATTTTTCAAATTTTGTTCTTGAAGTGGTCATAACTGACACGGTAGCTGATACTCCTGTCGTTATTTAACTTGTTAAGGCGTGGAAATGTTTAGTAGCAAACATAGGTGAATATTTAATTTTAATCAATATCCATGATTTCATTTGTGATGTTTTATCAATGTTTGTGATACAATGAAATAGGATTTTTTTCTCATCCGCTTAGTATTATATTTGCAAGTTATCTGCCTCTTTCAAGAATGAAGGCACTCTTAAACTAGAATTCGAATTCTCTAGATTCCATTGTATTAAGATACGCAATTAATATGGCTGAGATTACTTTGTTTTTGCAAACTGTATATTGATAAAATGTAATTTATTTTAAGCCCCAAATGTTATTAAATATAATTAATTTAAACTTACGTTCCTTCTCGGAAAAATTCAGCAGCTGGCATCATATTGAAAGAGTAACACAAACCTTCTTCGGTAAGAATCGGTTCAAACATGGCATCTTGTGATTGCAAGTATGCTGCTTTAACGACTTCTTGTAAGTCCAGAGCATGCTGCATAAAAGTTCCATTTGTAATTTAAAGAAATAAATATTATTTGAAATTTAAATAAACGGAGGAAAGACGTACATCTTCTATTGCGGTTGTTGGATTGGACTCATTAATCTCGTTGTTGTTATCTATTATAAGTGGAATTTTGCATGGAGTTTGTACTTGTGCTAACAGTTCTTTTCTGAAAAATATAAAATTAACTCATCAATAAAGTTATTTGTTGTAGTTGAACTATTAATGTAACTTAGTTTTGTAGGAGCATATATTTCTAGTAAACTCAAAGACTAAATCAAAGAATGACACAAAAATTAAAAACATTTCCAAGCAGCACGCACTGATCTTTAGTAAGAAGACCTTCGTTAAACTTGTTGATGAAGTCCGTGAGATTCAAGAAACCGTTGATTTTCGCCTGCGGACAAACTGTGACTGCCGGGAAGGGGATTTGCCACACAGCCCTCTGCGTCTCGTCCATAGCAATGATGACTGGCGACTCGACCCAGCGGTTGGCGGTCTTGTACATAAGCCACACGCACGCTGTGAGGGCCACTGTGATACCAATGGTCCACAGAACCCTGCACATCAAGAAATATTGTCGTAGACACAATGTAACAAATTCTCGATGAGTTT
Source organism: Gryllus longicercus (assembly GCA_038098605.1). Lineage (NCBI taxonomy): Eukaryota > Metazoa > Arthropoda > Insecta > Orthoptera > Gryllidae > Gryllus > Gryllus longicercus. Next base: position 12,626,361 of record JAZDUA010000002.1, on the reverse strand, counting down.
CAGTACTTGGAGCAGCAAAATATAATGCATGTAGAATGATACTTCATTTCAATAAACAATTGTTGGGTGCAGTGTATTGGATTCTCATTGTAGTGGTCCACCTGCGCCCCCTTAAAAGGACCGCCACTGGAACGTAGTAGCGAGACGGCAGCGCCCCCAGAAAATGCAGGCATCGCTCACAAGAGGTCGCCGGGGTCGGAGTCGGGGCAACCGCCACGTCTCAGCCGGCGCGCCCAGGCGCGCCACCGCCCCTTCGACCTGGCTAGCCGGCGAATCCCTAGCCCCGAAAGGGATATAAAACGGCCCCCGCCGGGAACAGCGTCAGTACGAGTCATCTCGGTGAAGTGCAAGTTGTCAAGAGTGCACAAGTGTATTTTTATTAGAGTGACGGCACAGCTTGTTACGGACTTTTATCCTGGATATTGATATAGATCACAGCAAAGTTTTTGGGACATCTTTTGGACTTTGGTTGAATTGGCACGTCTCCTGGAAATTTTGTAAACTGCGTAATGTATGCAACAAATGTACTTAACGCCATCTTTAGTTACTTACCTCATTTGTTTTGATCGTTCTTAACAGACGGTAGACTGTTTAATCCTTTTTGTTATACGGTTATCCTTTTTGTTATACTGTACATACATCTGCATAACGCAACTCAACAGAGGAATGCAAAAGTAAACTTAATGGTCGCCGGTTGTTAAGGAATTAACATCCACCAGCCATTAAGCAACCACGTGATCTTCAAACCATTTATTTAACTTTACAAACAAATGACAAAATAAGGTGCATTCACAAATAAGATAATCATACAAAAGTAATATTCAACAGTTCAATTAAAGTATTCTTATTTTTAACTTAATTACTTTCTAATTTTGTAAATATGTTATAGAATAAACATTATTATTATTATTATTATTATTATTATTATTATTATTATTATTATTATTATTATTATTATTATTATTATTGTATCTAAATTATAGTCCTTCATAAAAAGATCGAAGATCCGACGTCGACGTGCCTGAATCTCTTGCAACCCTCGTCGGTGCTGTATAACTGTTTATATATAATTCTTCTGCTACTAACCAAGGCTCCCAAACTTAAGCTCTTTCAACGAGAGCAGATCGTCACACTAGCATTATTTACCGAATCTGTAAAATGAATTCAGATGTCACTTAGCCTACTAATTAAGTTTCTTAACTCAAAAATAAAAATGAAAAAAATGTAGAATACTAACTTTGATATCATTTTCGTTAACTAGTAAACATTATTTTAGTATTGAGAATTTTGTCCCCAACGTGGTGGGAGAGTACGTATCAGATCGTTTCTTTGGTAAACGCGAGCAAAATTCTATTTCATTACATTGTCAATTTTCTTACGTTGACGCTAGTGTTGAAAATTATGGTAATATTTCTCATACCTTATCTTATTTTTCACGGGTAACACGTCGAAAAATGCACCACTTGTAATTCCTAAGACATCGTCTGGAATATCTTCCATCTAAAAATGTGGAACATACATCTGTTTAAATGTGTGTAGAAAGCAAATTACTGTGCCTCACGCAACAATCAAGTCAAAATTAAAGACTTTTGCTTTTGATGCGTCGAAGAATCCAATCGAATCGAATTGAATGGAAGATGGCGTCGCACAATATGTTTCCATCATTAGTTGCACTCCTACGTATTAAAGGCAAATACATTATTTTTCTTGTAAGAATTTGGTATTAACAAATGTATTGAACGACATCCGGCCCTTAACTCAAATAACAGACTTAGTTCAACCGATTTGGTTAAGTCTGCTAACTGCGTCTCTTATTTGGTGTCTACCACCCCTCGACATCCTGCAACTCCCTCCTCCCATAACCTAGGCCAAAGGGTGGAAACAAAAAGAACCGAAAAAGACGACTTAAACCACAGACTCAATACTGACCCACTTTGAACCGAAGACAACCATTAAATATTCCTAATCCCTCCTATATCCCATCCCATTCCCCTCCTAAATCCATTCCTCTCCCTTTCCCCCACCCTCAAACCCCCTAACAAAACTACCCGTCACTTCCCTACCCCCGCTCCCAATCCCCGTCCCTGTGCGGGGGAGAGGGGTCGCAACAAACCAGCAGACAATCAAACATAGAAATAAAACATGGACGAAGAGTCTCATTAGAGACAGGCGTTCCAAACAAAATACACTCAAGATCCTGTCCTGTCCTGGTGTCTACCGGCCTAATAACGTCACCGTTCGTCATAAATATAACAGTCACCGGTCGTCATAAGTGGCTTTTAGTTTCTCTGCGTTTGATCAAAGGCATTGCATTATTTCGAAAACGGCTTAATAGTCCGCCTCCGTTAAGAACCATCTAAACAAATGAGTGGTAGCTAAATATGGCATATGAATACACTTATTTTACGGAATATGCTGACAGTGAAAGTGTACTTCCAAAATATGACTAATTTTAAATGGCGTGTTCTAAAATTAAGTACTGCCAATGTAACTTTTAGAACACACCTTACACTAGATGTCTAAAAATTAACATTACTCACTTTTCAACGAAACTTTTAACGAATTAACAAGTGATTAATGAAAAATCATGAGTAAGGTAAAAAACTAAAAAAGAATCAAACTCACTGTCAACGTGGTTTTTTTTTTAAAATGCCTTCGTAATATGAAAACCCGCCCGAAACCGCACATATTTTGATGCATTTCTGCCCTGTGGGCGGTATTCCACGAAATAAATGTTTGTCCCGCTAGAGAGAGAGAGAGAGAGTTGTTTTCCAGCCCCAAAAGCGGAATTCCAACCAATCTGGCAACCCTGATACGTGGTGTAGCCAGAATTCAAGTTTTGTGGGTCCTTGATACCAAAAAATAGATTGATAGCAAATCGTCTGTCTGTCCGTCTGTGGTCAATGCTAGTGCATACACCGTTTGGCACATTTTCTTCAAAACTGATATTCCTCCATCAATGTAAACGAACTCGACAATTTGCGCGTTTGAAGGAGATACTGTGGTTTTTGAGAGTTCTTTGCACGAAGTATCAACAATATTTTTGAAATTTCTAAAAAAATGGCAGCAAATGTTTTGAGTACACTTCGTTCCTGGATAGCGTACAGGACAGTAGTAGAATGAAATATACGTGGAACAATGAGCAACAAGCATCCGAGAACATTGGTTACGTTACCACGGAGTGCCGCTACCTGTCACCTTTATGGAACGCCCTACACAACAACATCGGGGCCATTTATAAATAAGCAGCCATTGCAGCGGGGTGGCAGGTGCTCCGGGAGAATCAGGCAGTGGTGGGCAGCAGTCGCCCTGATCTCGTACTCGCGCGGGGTAGAATGGCATTCGTGGTGGACTTCGCGGTGGTTGACGCACAAGAGGGTAAACTTGAGAAGAAATTAGAAGAAAAGCGCCAAAAATACGAAGCCACCCGCGCCCACCTCATTACCGTCGGTTACCACAGCGCCGAAGTACTCCCGCTTGTGATAGGGGCACTGGGAGAATATTGTGCGGGTAGTGACGCCGCACAAAAGAAAGTTGCAGACGGCCACAAGCTAAAAGCCTTGAGAGAAAAAATAGTCACTGAGGCCATTGACGGCAGTGCGGGAGAGATAGCGCGGGACAGAGTCCGCAGAGGCGCCCTTCTCCACTCCGTGCCACAGGAAGCTAGATGCGGAACAACAGAAAAGACCTGCAACAACACCAGACGACAAGCTGGAGCTCCTGCCTAGATCTCGAATAGATTTATGTATTATAAAAATATATATAATAGTCATATAGAAGTAAGAATTTACAGTTAGCCAGACGGTAAATGAAATGTATAAATGTATATTGTAATGTAAACGGGGGAGGGCGCCAGGTTCAGTTCCTGCAACGTGGTTGGATGGAAGTGTTGGGAGGTCATGAATTAACACACTGAATCATTTTGTAACAAATTGAGGTTTATTCCTGGCACCATGAGCTGCCAGGGAAGTTACAGGTCGCTAAGGGCGACACAGGTTTCCTCTTAGATCTATTCTGCGAGCTCATTACTCTGATCACTAATAAACTAATTCCCTTAAGGCTAACATAAAAGGCTTAATTTCTAATAACGCATGCAACATTCTATCCACCATCTACAATCTGCAGGGCCTAAGCGCGGCCACTCTTAATCTCTCGCCCAAAAATGTCCTGCGAGGCAGTCTCGCGTCATAACTTTCACCGCTGGCTGTGTTGGCTCCACGGGCTGGCCGGACGGCGGCCCTCGGATGCAGAGGCGGCGGGCAGTCCCAGGTCGCCGACCTCCAGCGGTGCGTCCCTCCTCAGCTGGCGGCGGGGCGCGGCGACGGAGTCGCCAGATCGTGCGGACTCAGCCGGTCGAGGGCCCACGGGCGCTGGCCGTAGCACAGTGCGGGCAATGAATGGGCCCGACGTGAAAGGCGGCAGAGGCAGACGGGCCTACGCGGAAGTAGCGCGGGATCCTACTATCTCCCGCCCGAGTTTCCTCCGCGGGAAATCCACTGTGCCGTTTTAAGAATGTCTTTGCACTAGTGCCGGCCTAATCAGAATAAAGTTCTCTCTGATCCTGTCTTTCCCTTAGTCGCGTTCTGATAGTAAGTTCCACTCTGCGAACATCTTTCCATAGTCGCGTTCTGATAGTAAGTAAGTTTCTCCACTCTGGGAACGTCTTTCCCCTAATCGCGTTCCGATCGTAAGTTCTACTCTGCGAACATCTTTCCCTAGTCGCGTTCTGCTCATAAGTCAATCTCCTCTCTGGGAATGTCCTTCCCCTAGTCGCGTTCTGCTCATAAGTAAGTTTCCTCTGTGCATCTCGTGTTCAAGAAAGCTCTCTTCCCCCCTCCCAAAATGTTTCTAAATCTGTAAATTTACCCCTTCCCTCATAGTGAAACTTCCCATTGGCTGAGGGTAACTGCGTTTCAGCATTGTAGTTTACCAATCAAGTTGCAGTTTTCGTGGAATTTTTCAGAGATCTCTCTCTTTCTATCTCCGGCCGCCCTCCTCTCTCTCCCTTTGTAAGTGATCCCAGAAGCTTCTTGCAGCTGTCTGGACACGTGTTCACGCGGTAGCGTCTTCTCATGGGCCATAAATGGTCGGCGGGGGATAATCGGCAGCCTGCGATGGTTAATTTCTAAATAGCTCCTTTGGGGAGCTGGGCGCCTGGCAAAACGGGTGCGGGGGTGGGTATTGTTCGATGGGGGTTTGGCCGATGGCAAGAATGGTAACGTTCACGAGGTGTCATAAATGTGTCCTTTTCCTAATAGACATCCGTGTCAATCCTTTGGGACTTCGCGTTCCTTCCCCGGGCGCGCGGCAAAAAAAGGGGTGCGGGGGCGTGCATTGTTCATTGGGGTTTTGGCCGACGGCTCGGCCGGCTTTTACGATGAGTAATAAACGTGTCCGCCTCTGATGGGGCCTAAGTGCGGTCGGTGCCGGCTCTGCCACGTAAGGGGCGTGGCCTGGCGGCCGTTAGAGGGGTCTTCGCGACAAAGGCATCGTCCCTTGACCTACTTTGCCGCGATGGAAGCTATCTCTGGATGAAATTATTATGATATTATTGGCGACGCCACAATAGAATTATTCCAATGTGATTGGTGACGCCACAATATATATATATATGTATATTTATATATATGTATATGTATATATATATATATATATATATATATATATATATATATATATATATATATATTAGATGAAGAAATAAATATTTGTGTTAAAAGAGAATGGTTCAGGTTTTATGTTCGTTAAAAACCCTAATTTATCGAAAATTGAAAAAGTGCAATTTTTAGGCGTCTTACTATTGAAGATAGAGATTTTATCCTCAATAAAATATGTTCTTTAAAGACATTTTGTAACAAAGTTATGTATAATATTTCGAAAATATTTGTTTTCACGTACTTTTGCGCGCAAAATAGGCAATTGTTATTTCTTCCAACAATTTTTTTCTCAAATCGGCTCCAAATTTTTCTTTAAATTTTTGACTCGGATGTATCAAGGAACTGTATAAAAAGTGTTTCTCTTCTCATTTCCGGCGAGTTCTCTGTATTTTCGAAAATTGTAAAATGTTAACATTTAAAAATTACAAATTTGAAGATTGAGATTTCTGCGTTAAATAAAATCTGTTCTAAAAATCAGCTCTTTAAAAAAGGTCATATACAATTTTTTGAATAAGATAAATTGCTTTTCCATAATTTGTGTTTAAAATCGATGCAAGTTTTAAAAAATTCTGAAACACCGCGTCAAACTAAAAAAAAAAGAATGTGCAGGTTTCATTTTCATTAAACTGCGTATTTTCGAAAATGACAGAAAAACGTAATATATGAAAAATACAAAATTGATGTTAGAGATTTTTGCCTTGAAATCTGTTCCAAGTAATGATCGATTAGATGTATTGAAAAAAATTCCGTTTTGGAGAAACTTCTATGAAGGTTTGGATAGTAATGTTGTCTGCAAATGGTCAGTCAAACGTTAAACGTGTATTTCCGTGAACATATCGACTTCGGTTTTTCCATCATTTCAATATTTTTTCTATACTACGTATTCGACGAAGTAAAAAGAAACTCGGAAAATCCATGTGACTTTATACAAATACACGAAATCCCATGTCCGCCTACGACGTTCGCGCAGCCGCTTTCCGACAAAATCGTGCACACGTCTCTCACACAAGCGTGGGTATTGACTGGCACGTGGGCTCATGCACGCACGACCACATGGAAACATCGCGTCTCCGACGGGAGAATCCGCGCCGTAGGACGTACAATAACAAGGGAACTACTCCAGCTCAGTTGAAGCTATTTTTCATTATTTGTCAACAAATAATGTCAATCATATGCCGTTTTTAGCACACTTTAACAACTTTAGTTCTCATTAACAAATGTCAGTGGGGTTTCGTTTGTAATGCGTATATCAATTTTACTTAATTACATTTAAAATAACATATTTAAGAACATACTTTTATCGAATACAAAATAATTCAACTAAAAACAACAGTATTGTTATATGTAATGTCACCACGTTTATTGTGTATTTCATCATTTTAATGAGCCAACCTTGCCCGATCGGTCTTTGAATGTTAATTTTTATCCGATTTAAACATTTTTAGGCAAGTTTTGCGAATGGAAATTGAAGCAAGGAACCTTCTTTAAACATCTAAGCTAGTGGAGCTACAACAACATATATTTTCTCTCAATATTACTAAATTTGCAATTATCGAAAATTCAGGGAGTTCAACGAAAATCGCAATATATTATTTTATATTTATTTATATATTTTCCCGGATATTTATTTATCCCAACTACTTCTTAAAGATCCACTTTGACCCCCCCCCCGCATAGCTCACTACGCCTCCGCACCACACACTTTATCAAGATCGTACGTTTTTCCCGCTTCATACGTTCTGCCCGCACCATAAGTTTTGCTTTATGCAACGATCGCTTGGGCCGCCTCACACGCTCTACTTGAAACTATACGTTCTGCCTGCGCCGATCGCTTTGCCCGTTCCATACGCTCTGCTCATACCGTGCGCTCTACTTGCACCACTCGTTCCGTCCGTACGCGTCCCGAGCAGGGCCATGAGCTGCCAGGAAATAACGCCGTATAGATTCAGTGATAACTGAACCATTTCTAAATGACAGTTTGTGGAGTAACCACTTCCGAAGTTCCATTTTGGGATAGGGTATCCACAAGTTTCTTCTTGGATTGTAATTGTTTGGGAAATTTGTGAGCAATCGGATTCGAAAGTAATTGCTCAAAATTAGAACATACAGAAATCCACACAGGAATCCATTTTTAGTTTCCCGTTACGTATTGCTGCGGAACATCGATTTCGATATTTCAACGGAAATATACGTTTTCGGGTCCCCTGATACCGAAAAAGTGTTTATTTTCAAAACCTCTCTCTGTCCGTCTGTTCGTCTGACCGTGCGCCTATAAACACCAATAGCGCCTAAACCATACGTACGATTTTTTTCCAAAATGGATATTCCTTGAAAGATTTCGCTCGACTCAAAGCGCTGCGATTTTGAAAAGCTTTCTTCAATATTTGAGGGTGCTCTGAAGCCTACATTTCCAAACTTTTCTCAAAAACTGCTCCAAATTTTATTCTTCAAACTTTTTGAATCCAATGATTTTGAACGGTTGAACTCATTAATGTGACGTAAAGTTTATTTTTTTCTTTCAAAAATTACACAAATTTAATATTTTGAATGGCCTTTCACGCCGTTAATATGCACATTTCCTGCAATTTATAAAAACTGTTGTACTTGTGAATTAATGTGCTTCAAATGACTTTTAATAAAGTTTTTCCAAAACTCAAAAGATATCTGAGAAAATTCGAATTTCGAATTCACAGTAGCGCTTAAACGCCGTTTCTTAAAAATCGCTCTAAATTTTTCAAAGAATATTGCCATTTAGGACGAGGTTTTACTATTCTTTAATATTCTAAAAATAATATTTCCATTCTATTAAGAAACTGAAGAATAAAAATATTTAAAAAAATCATTTGAGCGGCGAAAGATGGCAGCTGGCAAGTATGTGGCAAGTCCGAATAGCTAGCCGAGACCAAAGGAAATAGAAAACTAATACGGGAAAGTCTGTGCCATTCTGTAGCACCACAAGTTATTAACTAAGGTTGTTATTTGCAGATTGTGTTTTTCTGGGTTGTCTGTTATATACTTATTTAAAACTAAATCATAGTTCTTCCAATTTTATTGAATTTCTTGACAATATTTGTGTATTGATGAATATATAATGTCAGTGTTATCGTACGAATGAATGACAGAAAATATCCTAACTCGCTTTTTTTATCAACAACTTACTTTTCTGGCCATGGTCGTCTACGCTCGGTAATGTACCTGAGACCATGTACGGTTGTGTTATCGAAATAACCTTGAAAATTTTCTTGAATTTCCTCCTTGTATTGTTTGGTCCATTTTGAATCTCTAAAACAATCGAATAATAATTTAAGATTAGATGAATGCCTTTGAGATATATGAAAAATAGACTACTTAATTTACAGTAGATTCAGTTACGTGAAATCTGCAAGCTTGAATTGTGCCGAATCAATTTTATAAGTTGAAACCCGCTGATAATATTATGCGTTGTAGCAAAGTGAATGGGACAGTAGGAAAAGAAGTCAAATAATTTTTAAGAAATAATAATTCGTTGGTGCTGGAGAAAGTATCTACATTTTACCACTTTGTAGGAGACAGTTTTTATCAGAGCGGAGCAGTTAATTTCCCAGCCAAAAACAAAAGGTTTATTACCGGATATCTGGGGAAGTATCTTCATGACATTTTTACCAGTGAAACTACACTACACTCTAAAGTATTTCTTCAATGAATTTAAAAAATGACGATTTTATAATGTCATTTTTCATGTCTGCTAACAATATCTTAATTTACGCATATTTTCCTTCCGTGCATTGTGAAAACTGATCATCTACAAATCGTATATTTATCGAGTTTTTCTAAGAAAATATTTCGGTATTTAATTCATGACGTCACATTGCACTATTTTCTCCGAGAATCATAAAGAACACTCACCCATCTGCAACCATAGCGTCCCGGGAATTTCTTGAATACGCACGGGTGTGTTACCTAACGTCGCTCGCCGCTTCGCCAACTGCTGTTCACAACCGCGTTGCTGGAAGTCGCGGTCGCAGTTTCGGGAAATACGTAAAGTGGCGCCGTTGCCGGAACTAGCCTCCTCGCCACGCGCAGGGCAGGAGAGGAACATCCTGTGTGTGCTGTGTACCTAGGGCGTAACCTCGTGTGTTGCTTGGCATTCACGAGACAATCCGCTTTACAGCTAGATCGCGCGTGATAAATTATGGGGGATTAATTCTGGAAGGCGAATTGTATTGTATTATTGCTTTATAAAAATGTCTTGCAAATACAGAAAAATAGGATCATCCGTTTTGGTGAGAACAATCAAAAAAATAATTTATATATCCAAATTAAAAATTTGTCTCCTCCAGATTAACTGGATATTGGGAGAAAATGGCAGAGTTGATCTGAAAAATGTTTGTGATTGTTTTGGAGACATTTATTTCTTTTGTGGGTTTTGAATATTTATATTCATTCTATTGGGTGTGGATGTTGGGATTTTTTTTTTAATTTTGGGGTAGGGTTACCTTTTTATAGTACTTTTGATGTTTTAAAGAAGTGGGCAGAAGAGAGAGAGAGAGAGAGAGAGAGAGAGAGAGAGAGAGAGAGAGAGAGAGAGAGAGAGAGAGAGAGAGAGAGGGAGAGAAAGAGAATGCAGAAATATAAATTCTTATTAACGTTTTATTAAATTATAATTAAAAATAGCTGTTGTACACAGTGTTGTCCGAATGTCTTTAACGCGATTATCTCTTAGTCAGGAAAAAATAATATATACTACCAGTAGTACATTCTTACTATATCCAGACTCACTCTTCCTCGTCATGTGCCATGCTCTATCTCGCCCCGTCCCGTTCCTTCTTGTTCGCTATCCGCTCCGTCGAGTTCAACGTTTAAGGACGTGTAATATTAGGTGCATTGTTGCACACCTCCGTAAAACTTTCATCATTATTATCAACCAGGCAATTGGCATAAATCAGGGTAATGCCGAACATTGAAGATCGCCTATCGAAATGATATGGTTGTAACGTCGGGGGCTAGCATCTGCGTGGACGGGCTGGCGACTTCGGGCAGGGGCGCCACTGTCGCGGTCATGGAGGCGCCTCCTGGGCGGCCTAGCGCACGGCCCAGCCATCGACGCGCGGCTTGAGACTTTTTCTACATTACTGTGGGAGGGGATCAGAGACAGACCAGGGACCGGACGGGACCGAAGAGGACCGGAACGGACGGATCAGGATTGGACAAGTCAGAGGACAGCAAATGTCATGGCAGCATAAGAGAGGGCAGGGCAGGGCAGGGCTAAGAAGAACAAGGAAAGACAGGTCCGGACAGGGCAGGAAGGAGGTCCCGTGGCCCATGTTCTAGGGTGGTGCTCCGGCATTCTCCTGGAAATGACCAGGGAAGTCTAGAGACGCAAACAATCCGAATGAGGCGGTTTCGTTGCCGGCAGGCGCTTCAAACTCGCAGATGCAAATTCCCGGCGCCCGGCAGGATTAGATTCCCGACCTCCCCATCACCATCACCAGTGAGCACGAGCAAAGGCGCCACTGGTTTTGGTTTTACAAACGATAATGTTGCGAAAGGCGAATTGTGTTTTGTATTCGTAATTTTTACGCCAACTACACCTCACAAACTTACAACATACATGTAAGTAAGTATTTTATGTCCCTTTCATCAGTAACAAAAAAATGCTGTATACCTGTCTTCATTTCAGAAATACTTACGCGAATTATGGAGTGTCAAACTATCACAAGTTCGGCAACTCATGGTAATATCATCAACTTATGGCATCTACCTCCATCAAAGACATCAAACATGGCAAGAACCTAATCATTAAATATTATCTTTCAGTATCTTTAGATCATCTCCTTAGAAGTTCTAGAATATTTATTCGTCCATTTTGAAAATAACCTAAAAACATTATATACATTTTTCACTAGATTTCATTCCATTGGATCTGATGTCACATTGAAAAATTAAAATTTTTGGATAAATATTTTTCTCGCGTAGAACAGTACATGTTTCTGAAACAGTGTTTTTTAAAACATAGGTGAATATGTATAGCAGATGCAATATGATTGAATGCTACGTGCTGAAGTGCGACTATTTACAGGATCAGAGCGGGGTTCTTTCAGGATAAATTCCTTTAGGATAAATTAAAAGTCAGTACACATAGATCACCGAATCAAAATTTAATATTGTAATATACAAGTAAAATAGTTTATTTTATTGGAATTGTGCTGAACCGGAAGGCATACATTTTTACAATTTCTTTTTTAGGATTGTCACAGTGTCATTGCAAAGTTGGTAAAGATTAATACAAAAGAAATGTGGAAAATAAATAATTTAAATAATATGTTGGTAGATTCACTATTTATTTTTCGCCTCTCGCGAAGAGCACATGGTTTCTAATATATTCCGTCAGAGGCCAGTAGCAATGCGGCTTGACTTCTAATCAATGAAATAGACTTTTATACACTGAAGAGCCAAAAAACTGGTTCAGCCATGCGTATTGAAATAAAGGGATCTGCAACCAAGCAGAATATGACGCTCCGGTCTGTAACTGTTTTTAATAAGTGACAACACTGTATGCCTGCGTTATTTAAGAAATAAGTGATATTACTTCTCATTCTGTTGAGGTTTGTTGAAAACTGCTGCTGTCAAATACTTTTTCATTCATATACATATAGGTCATTCAAATTCTTTTTTTAGTTGTTTCTTACAAATTTTTCATTTTCAAAAATAATTAAAACGTAAATATTGTTTTTTACTGCATTATATTTACTCAATTTTATGTGTGAATTTCATTTCAGTTTACAATGTACCGTTATAACATCGAGGTTTTATTTTTTAGTGTGGTAAGACTTGGTATGGTAAGATAAAGCAACTATTACAGGTGTTTCGCAAACTGTCGTTAACATAATAAAAATAAAAATTGATCAGAGGAAATCCCTGAAAGCAGGCCGTGTGGATAAATAGGGCTGGAAAAGGTTTACCAGTCTTCGTACCGATCGTAGAATCACGGATATCTGCCTCAAAAATCATAAAAAGAGTGTTTCTCTTCTGTCTACGATGATAAACGGAAAGGGAGTAACAGTTTCCAAAAGTACAGTACAGAGACGGTTAGCAAAAGAGAACGGTGGTCGTCCTATCAAAAAACCACGCCACATCCCGGTCATGAAGAAGATGCGACTGCAATGGGCCAGATAACACAAAAATGTGAGTTGCAGACTGGAGACGAGTAATACAAACTTTTTATATACTTAAACACTAGTGCATTTCATCGATATTGATTTGTGTAATATTTTACAGGTATGCTTCTCTGGCAAATCAATGTTTTAGATTTTGGTCGAGTTAAGTTTATTTATCCGACCGCTGGGGTTCAGTTCCATTCAAACTACCTAATAGAGAGTGTTAAACACCCGGTTAGTGTCATGGTGGGGTCTGTGATCACAACGAAGGGTATATGGGGCGTCTAACATTATAGAACGGACCATCAGGTAATTCCAGTACAAGTGAGTACTAAAAACTGCTACTGCTAAAGCTAAAAATTCAAAGAATGGTTCATTGATTATTAAGAATACAATTTTTATATACGATTCGGCACTGTGCCACCAAGTCAGGAGAAATAATACATTCCTGGTACAAAAATATTACCATTTTGCCCTGGCCGGTGAACTCATCAGACATGAACCCTGTGGAGAACTCATGTGGGAACTCTCTGTGATAACTTACCAAACGACCAATGGCCAAGCAAGTCATTACCACCAAGAACCAGTTAATTAAAATACTCAACAAAGGATAGCATCAAAACATAGGACTGCAACAAAATGAAAAGCCTTTATAGAGACAATACCGCTGCGCTATGAAGCTATAATTGTATCGAAGGGTCGCATCACTAAATATTAGTATTAATTTTACATAAAGAAGTTTTACCTAATGTCTTATTGCTTTTATGATCTTAATAATACACTCTTATGGATAAAAATGAGACCAAAAACCAATAATTTGTTAGAAAAATGCAGTTAAACTACAAAACACAAACATCTGAGTCCCGTGGCTAATAAGTTGGTCACCTTCTGTACTTACACATAAATAGTATTTTGGGCAACAAGGAGATTTAATGATTTTAAAAAAAAACTTACAGCAAACGTTTATTCAAAATTTTACAAAAAGACATTTCAAGTTGTAATTTATAACTAAGAAATATTTACATATATTTCCATTTGATCAGATGATTATTAAACGGGATTGTTTTTGTAATGATATGAAACTCAAGGACGTCACGAATTATAAAACGGGAAGAGTGAAAAGGCGTATATTAAAAAATAGAAATGCTAAAATGTTCAAGTTGGCATAGTTTCTAAGTTAAGAACTCACTCTGATATTTCTAATAATATCTTATTTTTTTGCATACCAGCATTATTTTCGACATTATTCTTTGAAAGAAATCGTTTATAAAATGGCGTTTACGGCACAAATAATAGCGTTATCGCACATTCAGCCAGTCGCAGCGAGTAAACGTGGGAAATGGCTGTAAACCGCACACCCGATCACCGTTTATTCGCACAATTCTCAAATATGTGTGAAGTCATAATAAAATTGTTTTCAAAAACTACCTTCGATTCTCTATTAATTTACAACGCTGTTATGCAAACAAATAACGTATAGAACTCGTAATGTTGCTTTATTGCATTGTATAAATTTGAAATAAAACATCATAATCTAGTTGCATAATTACTATTAAAAAGAGAGAATCAGGACTCAACCGAAAAATATTGAAAACTGTCACGTGAGTAAAAATGATATAACAAATGTTCACATAAATGTATCCTCCTAAATGAATAGTTAATCCAGATAGTTCAGAGCGGACTCTACACGTTTGTGCACGACCTCGACTACCGTTCTCCTTATTAATAATTCTAAAATTATAAATTATAATTTCAGATGATGACTCAGATTTCGACAGAGGCTCTGCTCATTATATTTTAGTTGCCGATATGTTTGTACTAATCCAAATAACTGCGCGTTTTTGTACTGATTTGCGATAAAAAAATGCTTTTTCACCAAGAATAAAGTATAACAATCAGACCATGGTGCCTGTGATTAATTTCAACTTTGTACTTAATGTGATTTTATTTTAATATATTTGGTATGTAGCCATATATGCCTCTTCAACTAGCGATAATACACACATAATACTTATAATAACACACAATTATTGAATTCTTAATAAACAACACTGACGCATGTGCACTTAAGATCTATGAAAATCTCCCTTTGGTTGAATTGCTGACTGTACAACAAAGAGCAAAATCTCAACACCCGCTTGGTTTTGGAAACCAACGTGTGGCAATTTTGTAATAGTTTTGATTTAGAATAAATGTGTGAAGGAAAGGCATAACAATCGTCTAGAAGAAGAGTAGGTACAATTTCTTTATCACGAACAAAACTACACATTGGATTCCCCACTGAATGTTGAGTTGGTTCTAATATAATGTCTCTGACAAAATATTTATCTTTCCAAATAATAATGTATTCTTGAAGGCCGAATCTTAATTTGTGGATTATGTGCTTGAGAACTGTGACAACAAATATTGAAAATCCAGTTGTAAAAGTTCTAGGTGAAGTAAATTACAAAATGAATCAGGTCTTGAGTTCTGGAGTGCAGATATGTTCGCTCTTCAGAGGGACGTGAGGTTTGCTGACTCCGCTTCATTGGGCGTACTTCGGTTTGGAGGCGTCCGAAAAAATGGCCGCACCAGCAACCAGTAGAGGATCTCGATGATGCTGAGAACGCTGACACCTAAGCACAGTCCCAATACGCCTCCACAGTTTGCTGCAAAAGGGTCATGTTTCAGACAGTACACCATTTTTGAGGAGTTTTATATTAAAATCAGACCATTCCATTTGCGAAGATACAATATTACAAGAGAAACACAAATCTCACAGACATTCCAGGTATTATAATAGCGATATAGTTAGGCCACATTTTAGGTGGAGGATACGATGAATTTGGTAGATATTCCTACGGAACGTTAGGTATGTCTACCTAAAATGAGTACAAATTCAAAAAAGCAAAAACGTGACATTAGGCAAGAAGAACATGGGAAGAACTTTTTTTGATTGAAAACGCTTCATTTCAATGGGTAGGCAAATAAATAATAACGGTTTGAGGAAAAGCGATGGAGAATAATAAAAAGAAATGTATTCCTTTTGAAAATAATAAACAGGAGTACAATACAACAAACAACAGTGAAAATGAAACAAAGGAATGAAAATGAACAAAAATTTAGACAAATATACAAAATGAAGCGAAGATAAAATATACTATATTAAATCAATTTTTTATTTAATTTTACTTACTTTTTTATTAATTTGTATGTTAATAACTTGTATTATGTTTCACTTATTTAATTTTTGTGATCAGAAGATAGCTTGAGAAAAAGATAATATTACAGTTTTCAAAAATTTCGAGTAGGATTTTGGAATTTCTCAGATATTAAACAATATTTGATGTATTACAATAGGAAAATTCGTGTATTTTCCGTCAGATGTATTTTTAGAATCCTAGGAATACTTTCCAACTTCATTCTTTATTTTTCCTGATCTGTATTGTTTTCAACTGTTTGAAATACACAAACTTGTGTATGCATATGTAATACTTCAAATATTTATTAACATTGCGAAATATTCTTTACACTTTTCTTATAATATTTTTGCATTTATGAACATAGCTAAAAGATTATCTCGCAGAATTTTTGTTTAATCCATCTGAAAGTGCCTATACATATACTTATAAGTACATATACTTCCTATTATATCCTTTCGAGATTTTATTATTAATATGCAATTGAAAAATTTTAAACCGTAGAGATTACATTAACAATTCAGTGTCCGGAAAATTCAGAATTGTGTTTATCATCAAATATTTCTTCAAATCTTTAACATTTCGATTATTAGTTGATGCTGCCTGCAGTGATAATACGAGTAAATCTAAACAGCGCCCATTCTGGTCTAGAACTGCCTCTTGCCAGTGGGGGTACATAGCCTGTGGCGAACTTGCGGGTGCGGGTAGAGAGGTGTGGTAGAGGCCAGGTGGTGCGGCCCCCTATATATATATATATATATATATATATATATATATATATATATATATATATATATATATATATATATATATATATATATTGAAACGCGGAGCGTTTCTATATGCAAATTGTAATTAACATTGAGCATAATCACTGCAACTCATTTTGAACGGCGCGGCATAAGCGGCAGGAGTGAACGACCGGAGACGGGAGGGGACTGTCCGCCGCCGCCGCCGCGAGCACATCGTGGGAAAGAGAATTCGGCCGTTACGAACCGAGCGTCAGTTAGAGAGTTGGGCAGGTGAAGAGAAGTCGGTTGGCTGCGAGCGGGGTAAGACATTGCTGCTGCGCAGGAAATGAAACAGTGCGAGATGATAGTAAAGTTGATCATAAGCCGATAAACTGGAACTTGGGAGAGGTTGTTTTGTAGAAAGCTATTGATCGTGTATATGCCATCAAGCACAGTGAAAGGAACAATGAAACTATGCGTAGTGTAATCGATGCCGGTGCAAGTAGTGACCACGTGCGCCACAGTTACGATAGGAAAGTGAATAGTAATCAAGAAACGGTGCGGAAACATAATCCGAACACTCCGCGGGAACGATATGGACATCACCAAGATGCCGTGTGTGCGTGAGTGAACTGCACGCGGAAACATCAAGGGCTGGAGCCGAGGAACTCTCGTCGCCGCCATCGCAGGCCGACGAGGCACGGGCTTGCAACATCAACCGCCGGGGGGGGGGGGGGCGCCGGGCTGCGGTGAAGGCCGCCGGCCGCTGTCGCCGTAGACGAGCAGCGACTACAAAGAGGTATTCATAGGGGCCCCACATATGATAAAATCATATGGTAAATAGATCCTTGGTACCAGGGCAGAGAACATTTGTGTATTTGATCAGGTGTATATTACATTAGTTCATGAATAAATTGTATTTGTGCTGATTCAAACTGATTACCTTGATTATCCAATGCATTATCGATTGCTTCAGGAGACCCATTCACGAGCAAGACACCCGTCCTTCATAATCTATAATTTGCAGTGGAAAGTACCGACAACCAGGTACGTCACAATATATATGTATAGGTTTTAAGCGTGTATAATCTTCTTAAAGTCATATTTAATTTGTATAATTAGAGGACCAAAAATATGAAAAAGTGTCTTTTTGGTACCAATAGGTAGCCTCTCGCTGCCCGGCTGGGAGGAGGGTGAGACAAAACCGAAAAACTAGTTCAGACTAAAGAGATTAGGAAGCTAACTAGTACTACGAAGTCTATGCTATTCTGTAGCATTAGTTTCTCATTCTCAGAGTGAAAGCCAATGATGTGATGCCAATTAAGTTCACGAAGAAGAATGGTAAATTATGAAGTTGCATTAACATTTCATTTGTATTATGAACAGTACTTAGGGAAGATTATGTAAATATACGAATCTTTTTTCCATAACGTACCCAGAAATTCAACTGTGCCATACAATTCCAATCGCCGAAATGGAATGAAGAGAGATTCAGTGAATAATACTTGAATAATCGTAAAATCACAGTCTTCATAATCCCTGAAAATGAAACAAATCAAATAAAATTGGTGTGTAGTTTTTCAAGGTTATCATTAATAAGAAATATTAGAAGTGCAAAAACTATTCAGAGTGTAATTTTAACTTCTAACATATGACAATGAAAAAAACCCAACAATTATCTTGTCGAGTTATGGTAGGATTTTCCAACGTTCCCGAATATTTAATAAAAATATTGAAATTAAACGATTTATATATATGAATATACTAGTTTGCATGCATCATACTAAAATAGATATAACAGACATGCATTGAATACAGTTGGAGCTTTCGGGTGGAAACAGTGAAATCTCACACTTTGGGCACAATCCAAATTATTGACCTTTGAGAAGAAAAGGGAACAGCTCTACACTTCAAGATATTTCAAGAACGGGCAGTGCTAATTTCCTCCTGGAGTTTGGCATATGCTTCCCGTTACATGTAAAAGCGGGGCTTCACATTGTATTTTCCTGTGAAACATAAAATGTCAGTTACCCACCACTAGTTTCTCCAAAACGCCTCCATTTTTTTCCAAAAATTCGCGTTGGATCACAATGAAAAAATTACTTGTCCAGTTGTATTGAGGAATATTCCGGGATGAAATGTTAAAATATAGTTTTCGAATCTTTTTCTAACGAAAACATTGTATTTTGAGAATGGAGTAAATTTTCAATATGCTGATTGTAGTAAAAAACTAATTGAAGTTTTTCAAATACTTGTCACCACAATTGGGAATCATACCCGGCTCCTGCTCAGTTGCTCTGATCAGCAGACCCGAGTTCGATTGCTGATCGGGGAGACATTTTAACAGATTTAATTATTAAGAAACATTTGTTGAAAAGTGTTTGAAACAAGGTCATGTTACGTGATATATATTTCCGACGCAATTGCTTCCCCCAAAAAAATAAAGTGTGGAGGCAATTAATGACTACCGATGGTAAGATAATATATTTACGAAGTAAAAAAGATTCACGGAAAATGTTGAGTATATTTCATATGAATAATAGAGAAATTACTTGTAAACAAGATTATAAAACAAAATAACTTCCTTTTTTTCTCTTTATGGCCTGCTTTTTACCAGACTTTACATATGCTCATACATTTCAACAAAATAATTTCAATTTTCTCATAATGTTAATAAAAATTGAGCTTTAAATAATTGTGATATATCTATTATTTTACAAAAAGAAATAATAAAAAACACATGCACTTACGTCACTTCATGCATTTCCCTGTATATTTCTTCCAGTTGTTTTCGTTCCATTGGAGTGTGAACTGCATGGTAACGATAACGCACATGACTGCAACTGGGTAGGCATTTGCAGTTAATTCCTGACTCAGGACGATGTACGTCCTCTCTAGTCATTCCTGAAGCGGAAGCAATCTCCTCTGTAAAGAAAGAAATATAAATTCAATATTAATGAGTAAATTATTCATAACGCTCTTTTGTCCGGTAAAAATTTAAGGTATTTAGCGTGATTTAGCGTTTATCGAGTTGAATGGTGTAGCAGAGGAAAACAACTTTTTTCATTTATTAAATCGGTAGAGAGGTGTGCTCGTAAATAATATAGTTCGTGACTTCAAGAAGCTTAAAGCGATCTTGCACATACACGGAAATCTTTAGACTAAAGTGTTGGTACGATAATAAAATGTCTTGTTGGCGAGCATGCATTCAATTCCCTCCTCAACTTCTTTTCCTTAAAATAATCACTGCAACTTCTCTTCACTCTGGTGGAAAGGAGTAATGGTACCACATTAGACTTGTTTGTACATCAAGCCTCTCTCCTTCTCTCACTACAGCATGGCTCCCTCCTCCATTGCCTTCCACTTTTCAAGACGGTGATCGACCATAAGCATATATTTCTCAAAATGTTAAGACGCAGTTTTGAATATGAATTTATTTCCACGTTACTTGAGTAACTCATTTTAGTGTTTTCTAACGAAGCTTTTTCATATTTCTAATTAGTTTTTAAAAATTCATGAAATTTGTTTTCAAACAAATATTTGTATGTAAAATGTCATTTCTAAATTTCTGTTATATTACCATATTTTAACTGGATTTTTTATAATTTTTATTTTCACTTATTTAAAGTCGCTTTTCAACTACTAAGGCCACATAGTGACCACTCTAAGTAACTTTTGAGTAACGGTGATGATTTACGGACACACACAAACATCCATGCCCCGGGTGTGATTCGAACCCGCGACTCCTCAGGCATAACGCAGCTACGCCTCTTTAGCCTTAGTCGTCTCTACTATCCAGGCCGGGTGTGTTGAATTTGTTTTAGCTTCAAAAACCTCTGAATGTGCGAAAATAATCCCTAAAACATGTCCAGTTAAAATTTGAAGCAAAATTAATATAACACCTATGTGTGAAAGACTTTTTCTTTCTCCATACCTTCATGACATTCAAGTATCATCATTTTTCGAATTTGTTTCACAAAACCCACAAAATTTATATTGTCTTGACCAGTCATATCCCAGCACTTCAATCTTCGTCAGAATGCACATATTCTTTTGCGTATCAGATCCAGATTCTTCAAAGACCTCTTCCACTTCTACTAAGTATGAAATTACGTTTCTTCTCTCACAAACTGTCTCTTTTTATTTCTTGACCACAATATGCCAATTAAGGATAATAAAGGAATGCTTATGAAATACTAAATTTGAGCTCAGGCCCGCATTCGCCTGAGGATGAATCTAAAGAAATTCAATGTAATTGTATTCTAGTATCTATAAACCTCCCTCCCCAAAAGACACATGTCGAATGGGAAGTAAATAAATAAAAAATATCATCCATCTGCAGAAACTGTGGCAAAATTTTACACAATTTGTTTTTCAGTTTTTTTAATTTCAAGTTTGAGTACTACAGTGGTGCAACATAGATACAACATTGTCGCGATATATTTGAAACATACCTATATGCTTTTACATCTGTAGAAAAAACTCTTATATTTGTTCTCCCTACAACTGATTCATTAAAAGTCATAATTTTACCTTTTAGTACACCCCCGTGAGGCACCTATGTTTGTCACAGCAGATATTTAAAAAAGCTTGTTGAGTTACCGGGATGCGGTCTATTCCATGTTGTTGTAGATGGAGGAAATTAAATATTTCGTGTTTTGATTGTTACATTTTTAATTTTTGAGATATTGACACAATTTTGATTTTTACTTTCTCATATATGTAAATACGAAATAATTAGTATTTCTTTCTCGTATACGTACGTATATATTGAGTGATATACGAAGTGTAGAGAAAACTGCTGCGGAAAATCGATTTCGAGATTTCAACGGACACGTTTTTATACGTTTTGGCAACTAGAACATTTTTTTGCGGATTGAAAACAGATTGCTATTTTGCGGATTCAAAAACTATTATAATGTTGTGTAGCTAATATAAACAATACTTGAAAATGTGGAGCACTGTTAATTTTAATTACTCTCGTGGGCGTTCGGGACGACAAACAACTCTTGTGGCCACAAGGAAAGGCCGCAAAGAGCCGCTCTTTTCGACTACGAATAAACTATTTAGCCTCACGTAACCTAACGGGAAACTTTCTAAAATTTCGTATTTTACTAATGCAAATATGACGACGATAAAGATACTTTATCCACTTTGATTACTTAATGTCGAACTTCACAAAACTGAAATATCGACCACAATGAGCATAACAGAAAAGTAAAGTGTCTACATAATTGACCCAATAATCCATGATTCCCTACCTTCTCGGCATTTCACCCTGAAGAAGGTCGCAGCATGGCGTTTGAAACGTTGACATCTGTACCTAAAACCCGACGACGTCTCCCGAACAGCCAAGTAGATTCTTACTGCAGCCGCGGAACTCTATGTTTACACAAAACGTTTCGAGAGTTTTAAGCTGATGTAAGGTCTGCCTATGAAAATATGGTTTTCCTTTGCACGCTCTAATTACTGCTCATACTATCAGCTCCTTTGACATGGGAGTGGTGGCGCTCCGAAATAAAGTTTGTTTCGTGTGCGTTCAACAATGAGCGGGTGAGAGTAGATGAATCGTCAAATTTTCCGTCCATGAGGGCCGTTTATGACTAGGCGAATTCTCCCAGACAGGCGCGTGTTCAATCAATTTGTAAGAACTTATGGAGTTTCAGAGATGTAATTTTCACAGTTACCTTACTACTATACGCGCAAGTTTTCTTGATATTCCACAGCGGGGGGTGCGGGGAGAGGAGGGATCGAGCTATGTCACGGCTTCAAGGGCGTACCAACTGTGAGCATGAACTTAACTTGGCAAAATGTGCCAGGTGAAATGCTATGATTATTTAAAATTACAAGATGGTGGTTGACAGCATTGTAGATTGATACGTGCCGTTCCGAATCGAACCTAAGTATCTTAACGTGCCGTGCTATTCATCGCTGGGTGAGGTCTAAGGAGCTCGTGTATCAAGAAAACTTGCGCGAGTAATAAATAATACCTTACCCACGAATACCCATAACAGGTATATTTTTCTGACGTGCGAGTTTCGTGTTGGAAGTAATCAGTCGAATTATGTTTCATTTCAAACGTACATGATATGTAACCATTGTTATAAAATTGATATTTTCCCCCCCTTGAATTTAAAATTTAAACGAAATCATTCTTTTTTTATTCAGTAGTTACTGGAACGTAAGTACTACTTACCTTTTACTAAACCAATGCATCTGACTTGTTTCTTTTTGAGACATACTGGGGTATCTTTGTGACCTAAAATTAAAAAAAAATTCCATGAATGGTAGACAATGCAGAGTAAATAACGACATCAGCTTTCAACAAAATGCTGGAAATCGATTTTTTTATTAGCGAATAATCGAATTAATTTTGAAATGATCCTATAAAAAACGGTATGAACTTTTAAACTTTAATCAGACATAAATAAGCACATATTAGAGGTTGATGGTATATTCTAGACAGTTGCATTTATACTTAGAAAAAGGGATGGAAAACATTTACGTTTGCTATAGCAAACAATTTGTAGAAAATTGCCTGTAAAGTAAAAATAATTTTCCTGATTTTCTAATAAAATTACAAACTTACAAATTTACAAACTACCCAAAAGTGCAAATTATCTTTCGTGATACTATTTTTTCTTCCTTTTCGACTAAAACTATCTGGAACAGAAAATGTGTTGTGTCATTTTGATTGATAAACCTTAATTTGCCTTCTTCTCGAAATTACTATTATTTTCAATAGAAACAAAACAAAAAAAAAATGATTACATGGAAGCTTGGTCCTGATATACAGATTTTCGCAACACTATAATTTACTTTTGATAACTCAATGCATATAAAATAATTTTTATATAGATGCTAGATAATACAGATACCAGAGTCACTACAATCTAATGTGTATTATTATTTTTTTACGAGGAGAGTGGCTATATTATTGTGAATTTAGCTCTTACGCGAGTTAATTGTAACAATAATCTCATTTCTTGGCTAAATTTTTCTTTAATTTCTCGATGTACTTACGTGGCAAATAGTATTCGACACAATTACAAGATTTTAATGACTCTTCAGAGAGACATTCCAGTTCACAGTTGGTCTGAGAGTAAACGTTAAAGAACTTGAGTTTTCGTTCGTCAGAATAATAGCATTGACGTTGTTCTGGTGTGTAACTTCTCAAATCGTCTGTGATCACTTCTTCTGGCGTGACAAACACTTGCACCATGCTGTTAAGAGGCGCATAATATTTCTGTCCTCCCCCAGGAAAATCGACGGGATTATGCACTTGTACCTACATGCAAGAAGAAAAACAAAATAATTTTCACTCCAATTTACTTAATGTAAGTGTCCGCCTATGTGGTTATAGACTGTTGTCGGTGTAGCATTCTCAGAAATGTTCTAAATTCCCTCTGCTACAGAGAAGACTTTACGTTTATTTTGAAATTGCATTTTAAAGATCTTTGAAGAGATATTAGTGCTTTTTAATGACGACGCAGCAAAGTTCGTATATTCATTCACTGAAAGTTACCATCACAGTTTTTCTCTTGGAATACGCCGTCGGCATACAACTGAAACTCATTAAGTCCATTTTTCATATTTTTACTCTCTCACCCTTTCATCGTACGATGAGAAAATATTGTAATTGTGCGCCGGAACGTGGCAAATTTTCGTCAGAAAACCTCTCAAATATTCGTCAGAAACCCTCTTGCCTAACCCTGGTAAGAAAAATGTGGACAAATCTTGTTCCTATATATACAGTAAATTACTTCCTGTTATATGTTGTACGGTCAAAATATATATTTTGTGGGTCCTTGATACCGAAAAATCGCATGACGGCAAAAGGTGTCTGTCGGTCTATAGACAACGCTAGCGCCTGAACTTTTCGGCACATTTTCTCCAAAGTTGATATTCCTGAATCGATCTGGCTGATGTTTTTATTTTTATTTTGGTGGTACCTTAACATTTTCAAGCCTCAACATTTTAATTTTTTTTTCAAAAATGGTACCAAATTATTGGATTAAACTTTGTCTTCATATATCGTGAATAACTCAAAGAAACGGCACAGGACTCATTTTCGTTTCCGAGAGGCCATTCTCAGAAAGCTACACTGTGAATTGTGTAATTAACCTCCTCAACAGACAATGGTTGTCGATCGAGAAGATAAAAAATAGGAAATTATTAAACACATATAGGAACAAGAATTATCCACTGTTTGGCATCTGGCACCTATAATACGAATTTTTCTGCCTAAAAATGTCCGCTTTTCGCTTCAGCACTATACAGCTCCCTTTATTAACAAGTAGTATGTCAGAAACGGACTAGTGCTACACGCAAGTACTTTCTGGCATTATTTGTAACGGTTACTTACTAATATAGCACTACTTGAATCCGCAAAAGTGTTCCCTACCTGGAAGTGTTCAAGCATGCTGGGATGAACTCAGATACTTAGGTTTTACATAGCAATTTACCCACCTCTATATCGTCTGCGTAGGCACAACCAGTTCCCAATGCTTTAAAAAAGTTAATCATTTAAATTGCAACGTTTTTTTGACCTTAATAAAACAGACTCCAAATAGGGTCGAAACGTCGAAACATTGTTAAAATAATACTTTATAAACCAATTGCAATAAAATAAACAAGATAACAGACGTAAATTCATTAAAATTTAAACATTTGACAATTTTCAAAATTACGAAGTTGTAATGAAAATTGAACGAATTGAATTTAAAAAAAAATAAGAAAAATTTGCAATTTGAGAAAATCTTTTTTACGTAATTTTCAAAAGTCGACAAAATTGCACTCATTGATCTAAGTTAAATTAAGCTATGTTGAACGTCGTTTAAGTATTAATTCAATTAACAGTTCATAGTATGGTGGTTTGATTAGTCTTTGGAAAATCTGGATCTGATACGTGAGTATACAGTATTGAGATTTTGACTGAATATTAAGGGTGAAAGTTTTGAAAAAAATGTTACTTATTAATGTTAACTGTTCTTTTATATTCTTAAAATAATATTGCAGCGAAAATGTTCTTATTGATAATTTCTTTTCCGAATTTGGACCCTAACAAGTAACTATATTATGAAGTGATTTTTCAGAACGGGTTCAGCTAGATACATAATAAAGTGTGAGTAAAAGAAAACCGATTTGATTTCCTAACAAAACAAATGAGTAAACAAATTTAACAAAGTCAACTTCTACTAGATTTACCTGAAAATAAGGATTTGGACTTTGGGAATTTCACTTTTATGCCGACATTACACTTAAATGTTGATTTTATTTCCCGGATAGCGTTGGAAAATAAGAAAATATATAAGTACATTAAACTGATGATTCAGAAAGGAAATTATTACAAATGAAATGTGAATCAACTGTTACGATAATAGGTTTAGACGATTTGCAACATTCCATTGTTAAAATGCTTAATATAAACAAGATTACAATGTTAAAAGGTTTCCTTTATTTGCATTGTATCTTAAAAAGTGGTTCACTGCTGAAATTTAAACCTGGACACTTTGAAGAAAAGGCCGAGTAACATTGAATGGAAAAGAGAGGGGTAATACATTTTTATATTACCTCAAAGCCGTGAACAAAAGTGCACGCTTTTGATATACTGAATGCAGCTTCATTCTTCAATAATATTAACATTCCAGCTTCGCCTCCTGAACCAAGAGCTGGCTTAGGGTAGTTTGGTGAATTCTTCGATGTGTACCCCTTCTCTATATGCCAGTTGACAATTTCCTTATAATCTAAATATTTTTCTGATCTATGAAACCTGAAAAAGGTAAATAATGAGCCAAATTTCATGACAACGTTAGAAAACATTCTAGCCAAGTATGTAGTTCGTTTGACAATGTGATAATCGCCATTTACTGATTCCTGAGCGAAGGCGAGGAAGGTAGCTAACGCATTTACTTTCGCCTTTCCGTTTTCAGAGCACAGTGCACACTAGATCCCGTTTCCTAGATCAAATTGCCTTCCACTACATGTCGGACATGTATATGGCTCATGAATTGGATGGTGTCCAGAGGGGTTTCATGATAAACAGGGTGAGTATTTCGTGTTACCGGGATCGTCAACGTCTGTTCTCACTAGTCCCCTAAGTGCAGTGCATATTATATCGCGGGATATGGCGGTGTTCCCCTTCCACTGGAATATGAGATCCGGTAACGACCTGCAAGTCGGCTTGCAATGATTTTATCCTCCAGGAATTTTCCTCCTGCGGCACAAGTTTTAAGTCCTTGACTGATTACTCGACATGTGCTCCACGTCAGTGTGTGTGTGTGTGTGTGTGTGTGTGTGTGTGTGTGTGTGTGTGTGTGTGTAAGGAAAGGAGTTGACAAGGATGAGGAAGCAAATGCCATACGCAAACCGTGACCCGTTTTTAAGTTAGTACGCCAGAAGTTTCCTGCTATTGGTGGGAGAAACCACTGGGCACTATCGATCAGAGCAGTCGGCAATTAGAATCCTCCTGCAGCCAATGAGGTGGTTCAATTCGACCCAGCTAAGTAGCTAGTGACGAAAATAAGCCACCGTTGAGATTCGAAAATATGGCCTTCAGGTCAACGAATCTAGAGATACAATGGATGTTGACATTGCGGTTGACATGGATGTTGACATCTCAATTGGTAAACGCGTGGCGATGTGAGGAGCCAGGCACTTCACATCCGCGTGGGGAAAACAGTCATACCACTAGTGGCGTCTCCTCATTCTGGACGTAGGGCGTTGGCAGTGAAGGAAAGTGTTAACCCTCACACTTCTCTTTTCGCTTTCATATTTGGAGTTCAAATTGATTTATATAAACAAAAACCTGATTTATTAAAAATTATAATTTTGGAAGGTCGTTCACTGTTATATAGCAGGCCGTTGAATCGAGATCCACCGCCTTCGTTCGCTTCGTCCTTGAGTGGGGGGACGTCGTGCGCATGCGCTGCATCGGCATCAGAGCCATTCGCCAAGGGGCTGAGCTGTGTCCGCGCACTGCCTGCGGTGCATGAACGCGCTGGTGCCGATCTTACACGCCGATCGCAAAGAAGACTGAATAATTAAAAAAACTAAATGAACTGAAAGGATTATTTTAATTTCGTTCGGCGTTGACACACGACTTGCAAACCCGAAGAAAAGGTCACGTCTCCCCATGAAGCTGGAAGTGGCCGGTTCTTGGACGATTCTCCAACCCTTGTGCCATCGTGGCCTCATCTATGAGGCGCGTACAGAACGTACGTTTTCTTAGGCGTTCAACAGAAACAAACACTCATTTCATGGCAACCTTTATTGAAACATATACAGAGCATGTTACACTGAAGGGTGGATAGTCTTAGAGTTGTGACACACAACTCGACACACAAGAGTCTTCTGTAGCTGCCCACTAGGAAGTGTTTCACCATCCACCCTGTACTGCCTACGTCGCATCCTAGCGATTTCCATTTTTTCTTACACCTCAAGAAATTTCTGTCCAGCTAGCATTACTCGTATCATAATTGCAGCATTACGTGTATCGTCGCAGAAGTGCTGGTGGCTGTCAAACACTGGCACCTATCACAGGCGACGGACTTATTCGATGTAGATATACAAAGTTGATCCCAAAGTTGGACATATGTCTCGAATCAGGATATGATTACCTGAAAAAATGGTGAAAAATGTGCCGTATCTCCTACAATATTTTTTTTGTATTCCAGCATTATAAAAGAACCTTTTCTGTTGCAAGAAATCGTTCATAATAGGACATTTTACGGCACAAATGATGACGTATTAGATTTTGTCACGAATGATTGCGTCATCACACATTCAGCCAATCGTAGCGAGAGAATCGGGGGGAGGTGGAGCTGAACGGAACAACCGACCACCCTTTACTCGCACGATCAGGGCCGGATTTAACTTGGTGGGTGCCCATGTGCTGATTTTTGGTGGAGGCCCCCCCCATATATATTATATGCAGTTGGCGGCTGACAAAATAAAATCTATGTGTCAAATATGTTTAATTTAAAAAAAATTTGCAAATAATTTTTGCGTACAATATTTTATTTATAAACCGAATATTTACAACACATTACAACTTAATTATAATAACTAAACTACAGGGAATACAGGAACTTTTGCAGAAAAATAGACCAAAATAAAAAAAAAAATAATTTTTTATTTGGTGGAGGCCCCTTTTTGGTGGAGTGCCCTGTGCTGCAGCACTGTCAGCACATGCATAAATCCGGCCCTGCGCACGATGTCAATTACCCGAGTCGTCACAGGGAAGTTGTTTGACAAAATTAGGTTTGATTCTCTTGTAAATGTATAATGCTGTGATACACAAAAGTATAGTATGCAACTCGTTTATAATGATGCTTTATTACATTCGTACACATTTGGAAACTCGCTCCTAAAGTTGCTCGTTTTCAAAACATGTAGAAAGGCAATAAAGCTTAATATTATAAACTAATTGCATAAAATACTATTATGAAACTGTGTTTTCTTTTTGTTGACAATCTCACGAAACTAATTTTCTGGATAAGCATCGTTTAGTATATTTGAACAATAAGAGTTTTCGTTTAGAAAAAAAGATTGTGCTTTCCATTCCTGATTTTATCTTCAAATGAAAGACATTACGCCTTAGATGTGTTATCACTTGGTCTTATAAAACTGTTTTAACACTAAATTTTAATGATATCTTAAAAGTGTCAGAAGGACCGATTATTTGACGTCGTTTATTCATAATACTTTTTTTTGCGTGAGTTGCAATCGAAAACGGTCAACGTTTCCTCGTTTAGCGCGAGCACGTGTGCGGTCTGTTTAAAGTAAGCGAAGCGATGTTAGTAAGGTTTTTAAATTTGAAGACTGAGTGTTTTTAAATGAAAAAAAAGAGAGTACATGAACGCAGTGCGCAGCAATCGTCTGACATACTTGTCCCTTTACAAAAAATTTTCAATTATTATAATTATACGTGATGAATTACATTTTCATGTGAAGATGCCTGATTTTTTCCTGTAATCCGCCACAGTATACTTTTATAGATCTTGGCGAATATAAAACATTTTAAATAATTTTTTCAAACATGTTTAATTATGAGTTCACATTTCTGTCTCTGTGAACAGCTTTAGTAATCTCATTTTCTTCAACGTTTTGGAAACGGAAGGGCATGTGCGATTTATCGTTACCCCCTGGGGGTCTGGCACACAATCTAATGAAATGAACGGCGAACAATGATCATTTCTCAACTGTTAACATCTCTGTGGTTGGTCAAACAACTGTACTATAATGAAGTTATATTATAATGATTATCATTATGCAATGAGTCGCGTCGTCTACTAAGGGAATTGTAGTACAATGGGAATAGAAAAATATAGTTTTTTCCGTCAAATGAAGCACACACATTTACATTAATCATACTTCCTTCGTGTAATTCAATTGTCTGTTTGGCGAAATTAGTTTGCAATGAAGGCCCTCAAGAGCTGTTTCATGACTGATTTCGAACATTTCTTAATATTTATTGCAAACTATATTATATTAGAGACACTTACGCTTACTGAAATTTTTATCCTGATTCAAATATACCTAGTTGTCTACGCGGGTTTTAAACTAAATAGCCTCTTTGGGATGCTTTTGAGAAGGTTCACCCTTATGCCTTCTATTTTTGTGAAAACAAATTATATCACAATTACTTTTAATTACAGAAATAACACTTGATACTAAAAAGCAATGAAATTATTTAAAAATATAACTTGAGTACAAATTTAATTGAAGTTGTCCAATTTGGATTGTACATCTTGTGCTTTTCCTGTAAATTCGATAGTCTTGCTTTTGCCGAAAATGAGTTTATTCCTTAATCTTCTAGTAAATTTAATATTATAATTTTACATTAGTAATTGTAAAGTATTAAACCCTATTTTTACTCTAGTAAAGAGTGTTTTTATGCTTTGCGCACATGTGGTGCTTATTATAGACATCAACGTAGTTGTTACGTAGTTGCCTCATGCTCTGCCGCAATGACTAAGTCTTACTGACTACTTGCTGATAATTCGAGTTAAAACCAACAAGAATAAACTTATTATAAATATTTAGTATCATACTTACGTATTATTAGCAAAAATTGCAGATCCTGTTAGCATGTTGATAGAGTAGCATAAACCTCCGTTTGCAAGTATGGGTTTTGCTGTTCGATTTTTTAGTCCTAAGAAGATGGCTGCGGAAAGAGATGGTGTGGTGACGAATAATTCATCAGATTTGGGAGATGACTAAAGAAGCAAACAAAAACAGACTACAATTATTTGTCTGATAATAAGTAAGATTTTCATAGGCAATACCACAATTTCATTGAAATTTATCGAAAATTCCCAATATCATTACGGGTGGTATTTAAAAAGACTATTTCTGGAATGAAATTACCTCCTAAAAGTTTCTGAATGCACCACATTTTAATTTTGTTCATGCTCCAAGAGAACATGACAGCGCTTCCTATGATTTATGTTTCGCATCATGTGATGGCCTAGCAGGGCGGAGGTGGCAAGAAAAAGCGATAATTGTTTGGGATTACAGATTTTTACAGATCCTGATTGGATTCTCTGAAAGATTCTCACACGTAGAGTTCAACTTTATTGGAGTTAATTTCACGAGTGGAATAGTACATATAATTCACCCTCATTAGCAAAGATTCATCACTAAGAATTTTAATTATTTTATCCCGTCTTTGATACAAAATTTTCATTATTTTGGGAGTACATTTTTAGAAAAATTGATTTTGTCCTGGCCACAGGAGTAGATTTTAGCATATTATTATTTTATTATTCAGGGGATTACTTCATATTTTACTAATGTAGACTTGGACGGCTGAGGTGGGTAGTGTGTGTCGACTCAGCGCCTCGCTCCGTAGGGTCACGAGTTCGAGTTTCGCCGTATTAAGGTTAATGTGTGTCGCCATGGGGGCAGCATAGAGGGTACTCGGCGCGGATAGTCAAATATCTACACCCCCTGAAGCTGCAAAAAAGCGCTCGGAAGCAAAAATAAACACATTTTATACTTATGTTCATCAATTGAATTTATTTTCATTTTATGAACACTGGATACCAGAAAAAAAATCAAGCAGCGCTGGTGGAAAGCTAACTCAAACTGAATAATAGTAATTATCGATTTGCTTAATATTATAGTCAACTACATATCCTGATTTAATTGTGGCGATGATAAGAACCTACTTGTGGGTATCACCTACTTCAGCATGCATCAGATTGTTGAACTGTCATACCGATTCTTGTAGGATTTTGAGAACAGAAAATCCCTAACTCATTCACCTCTCTTAGGAACGCAAACTAAAGAAGTCTAACCCATGTCGTAGATTTTACAGCATTTACAGGTCTGTTAGAATTATTAACTTTCAGTTTTCTAAGAATTTTATTTCTGAAGCAATAAAAACTGTGAACTGTATATGTACCTAAACCAAATTAATTCTAAGGAACTATCTCACATATATTGGAAATATTAAAACAAAAATTTCTCAAATTCAGAAAAAAATAAAGATTTAAATTAAATAGGAGTAATATTTCTTAGTACGTACTAATTTGTTTCTCACGAACAATCACAAAAAATATTTACTATGGAATATTTATTTTTTATTAAGAACACGGGTCTTTGTAGCAAGCTTTTTACAAGTTTTATGCACTTGAGCTTCAAATCGACGCTAGAGTGCCATAATGACTTGATTTCCTCTTCAACTTATTAGTTGAAATATTATTTTTCTGCTTATCCTTCATGAAGTTCAAAGGTTTTGTATGGAGTTCATACCGGGACTAATTTCCGGCCATGGCAATGCGCTAAAATATTTTTCCAAGAGGACGTTTTTGAAGGGTGTTAGTTTGATGACAGGGTGCGCTGTCATGCATAAACACGTACGGGTCGTCATTAAATAGGCTGATGTATGAAAAAGTAGTTCTTACTTTAGAAGTTTTAAGTACTGGTTTTGCTTCATCGTTCCCTCTACGATAGGGTTACCATACTTCCATTATGAAAAATGAGGACATTTTTTTAAAAAAGAGGACACTTCATATAAAAGTTTTATATAATAATTTATTTTCTTTAAGACAAAATACTTACTACCCACGAAATAAATACTTTAATAATTGTCATCACTCAATAGGCCTACTTCATAAACATTTGCCTTTTCCACTTTTATACCGCAAGTATTTGGTAGCTGACAAAATTCCCCTGAACAATTAAAATTTTGTTTTGCTTTGACCCTTGCAACCAACGCATTGAATTAATAAGTATGTCATTAAACAAGGCATTTCTTTTTGGCATCCTGCTCGAAATGTAAACACCACAGAGCAGTATTGACTCTACAAAAAGAGGAATTCCCACTATTACCTCTACAGGCCAGCATAATAGTATTAACATGACAGAGCACAGATAATACAACTAGCACCATCGTACACCTCGTTGTACAATATGTTGTACCAGATAAAGGCAGAACAGTCGCATTTAATGGGGTAAATGTAGACGTTCTTCATCTATTGATTTCGGCGGTTGTTAGTGTAGACATTGGATAGTATTATGTAGAACAGATAGTTTAAGTTAAATATCATTTATTTATACAATGAATTGTTATATCACGAACACTAAGTAGTTAAAACAAGCTCGGAATCCTTCGTACATCATACAGCCAAGTTGCAATTAAAAGTAGTACTCCGTTTCCAATAAAAATATGACACTTCGTCCTTTCTTGTAAAACTCCCCCGGACAGTTTTCATTAATTCAAAAAGAGGACATAACCCTACTCTACTATATAGTCTCGTAGAGTCAATGGAAGACATTAAATCCCACACCATAACCGATGTTGGATGTTTTGGGTGTTTATTGTACACATTCAAATTTGAACATCTCATCCGATCACAGTTGAACATTTCTGGAACATTCGACTGATATAGTGAAACATCATTCATTACTAAAACACTTTCTTTCAGTTTTCGCACCTCCGGTGTTTCAGACCTCGTACCCGGTCGACGCTTTACATTGCTTTGCCGTTGCGAGTGTAATTTTTACTTTCTTTCTGGGGCGTCGTGATATTATGCCCTATCCTCAGAGAATTTGTTCTGACACTTTCTGAAGGAACATATGCTGCATACTCGATCATTTTTAATTCTTTAGAAGTAGCTTCAAATTTTTTTTAGTTTTCTGATGATTCAAAGAGAGAGCTTTGGTTTTCTTCATCATTTTCCAACTCTCTTTAGTTAATGTTTCGGTTTCACTCATTGTAATACTGACCCTACTGACTTGTTGTGACTACTTGAATTGTTGACTTATTGTGAGTCTCTTAGCAATAAGTCTATGTGTATAAATACCTTCTTCCAGAAGGGTTTTAACAACTGCAACTTTACGAGGGAAATATCCTTCCTCCTTACAAGTTTGCACTATGAACGTATAATCCTTTAAAATCACGTAATTACAATAAGTGATTACGTTAACAAGCGATTAAACTGATGTACCCCAACATGCGAAGTCGATGAATGTCTCACTGTTTAAAAGAAACGCCACACCATCATAATTTGAAGGGTTGACACACACAAAATAACCTGTACTATCACCAGGGGCGGATCCAGCTGATCATTTGGGAGGAGCCATCATTGACGTTTGTAAATAATAACATTTCTTAATATATTGTAGATGATTTTTGTAGTGTATATATGGTATTATTGAATATTATTTTTAATTCATTAAATAATTATATCATAAATATTTAAATCAATTTTGCCAAATAAATAAAGGTATCAAACGAAAACTCTAGGTCTTCCGGAGGGGCCCATGGTCTCCATTCCCCCCTGGATCCGCCACTAACTATCGCTTGCCGAAGCCATTTGCTGGAAATAGCGATAGTACTACTACTTAATGTTCAATAGCGACCTTTCCGCTTCGTAAAAGTTATGTTATTAGAATGAAGATAGCAGATAAATGCTTCAAAATGATATTAAATGCTCTAGAAGCGTGCTATTAAACAATAAAATTAGAAATTTTAATTTTTTTGGCGCGAGTCTAATTATAATTAGAACAGATCTGTACTACTAGTAAAAGTACTCTATATTACTAACCCACATACAAATTGAAAGAAAACGTTGCAGCCTACGGTCATATGAGAGGTGTTTGAGGTTTGGTAGATTCCCGAAACTGGAGAAAAAAAAATGAAACCGTTTTGATTTTGACTCAAAAAGGGAAATATTTAATTGTTATTTCATCTATTCACACACAGTGTGTATCGACTCAATTTTCTGATATATCTGTGTCAGTGAGCGTCACGGTTGACGTCATGCGAAAGCAAGGCTCCATGAAAGAGGCCACCCGCCATTAAATTCTAGTTCCATGTTGCGTTAGGGAACAACAACATTTTTGGTATTCTTGGTGTATAAAGATCTGTTGTATATTGTGTAAATATTCTAAACTTATTTTATTGAAGTATTTGTGAAGACTGTTTCTGTTGAAATACTAATTAATTGCAGTGTTTTGTGAAATAATTTTATTTGTTGTTCTTGAGCAGTATGCGTGCTACTTTTTAGTAAACCAGTTTAGGTACTTTTATTCAGCATTTTTGTGGCTGGTAGCTAACACTGCTCTAAAATAATTTCTAATAACAAACCTGGACCAGTGTTTGAATAATTTCGGATGAATTACTACACTCTTCTACTGGAAACTTTTTGTCGCAAATGAGATTCATTGCACAATGAATGGCATTTCTGAAAATTACAAATACATATTTGAAAACAGATTTGTTTACATATGAGAAAACAGAAAAAATAGGTTCAATTTTATGTATATTTGCCTAAACTATATTAATGCTTACGTTTTATGCTTTGTTAGGCCAATTGTTGGTCTCATTCTATCAGTAGGGCAAATAGTGATTGCTGGGAAAGGGATATCCCACACGGCTCGTTGTTTCTTGTCCATCGCTAGTATTACTGGAGACGATGATCTGATATCCCATGATTTACTGATCAGATATCCACATACAATTATGGATAGAACTATACTCAGAAGCCACAGTATCCTAGGCATGAATTTATGACAAATAAATCATATGTGCGCAGTCAAATGAAGGGCTGAGAAGCCAAGCTGTATTTTTCCCAAACCGCCGGCGCCGGGAGCCAAATTGCTTCATCACACTGCGTGAAGTCACAGAGGTTAAGGAACTCGATACTTTGCGATATTCTGGAAGGGTGACCGTCTGGGAACCTCGGAGATTTAACGGCATTGAGGTCCTGGCCGAAGGGATAAAAGACAATGACTGACCACGACTGACGAAGACTGACTAACTTCACGTAGGATTACTCCACTTCGACGCCAATACGAATGGGAATAAGTAGGAAACGAAAAACGAAATTTGAAAAAAAACAAAACTTTAAGCTATTGTTTTCCTTGGCTTCTCTGCCTTTGAAATTAAAATTTTCGTTATGTTGTTTGCAAAGACTTTCGTGAAACATAATTTATTTTTTTTACAGTAAGCAAGAATAAAGATATGTAAAACAGTATAATGAATGTATCAAGATATCTTACCTTCAAGAATAGTCAAGACGTTCTCATAAAGACACGAATTTAAAAAAAGTAGTAATATTCAGTATTAATATTGATATCTTTTTAATTCAAAACATAACTCTCATCGCAAAGAAGAAATATTGTTACAAAATATCTCGTTTATTTCTTACCTCTCAGGGTACGGTCTTGTAATTTCCGCTAGATATTTGACTCCATGAACACTTGTGTTGTTGAAGAAATTCCATAATTGATTTTGATATTTTCTCCATCTACTGTTTTCATGATCAGCTTTGGACCTAAAACAAAGAAATTAACGGTGTTGTATCATTCAACTAGCTGAAGAAGAACTGTCATTCTACTAGCTGAAGTAACCTGGTGTTATCTAGACATTTATTCACCACAATCATCTGTTAGACAGGAAAAGTAATGAGTGAAAAAGTGTTAAAAAGTAATTTTATTTACCTCTCCAACATATCGCAGCATACCTATCCGCTCCGTCTCTTTCCGTCCCGCCCCTCCTCTCTCACCCTCTTCGCTTTGCGATTTACCACGCTCCGCCCGCCCGGCCACCCGCCCGGCATCTGTGTCATGGTAGCTTGCTCTACTCTGCCCATTGGGTCATTCCACATCAAATCCCAGAAATTTAAGGAAAATTTGATCTTGATGAGCCATATTTTAAAACATTTTTCTGTGAAGAGTATAAGCAAAAATATAAAACATGTGTTTTTCATTTTTCCTAAATATTATTAATCAAGATTATATTAATTTTCAAAATTTTTGAAAAAATGCTCTCATTGCTAAAGTTAATCATTTTGCATCATTTTTACAATTATTTTTTAACAATTGAGACAGAAATGTAATATTTCGCGAAATTAAAGAACAAAAGGTGCTCTTTCATTTTGTCTGTAATAAATTCAATAATTGAACTATTTTATTATTATTATTTTTTAATTTGTCCCAAAACTTAACAGTTTAAAAATTCAGAAAAATATCATTGCAATCTCTGAAAATTTCTAAGTCTGATAAGTTACAAAGTGGGACACGGCGATGATTCCGAGAAATTAAATATAATAGAAATGTCTACTTGCTGTTTTGCTGCAGTGTCCGCTAGAACGTTACCCCTCAAGCCCATTACAGTTGCCGATTACTATCAATATAAATTCACAAAGCAATAAATAGAAGTACCCCCTCATCTCACTATGTGCCAGATATATACATATGACTTCCACAGCCAATTAAATTCAAATTAAAAAGTATTAAACGGTTTTAATTCAGTCTTTAACGGACGGAATATTTATACGAATACGAGTAAGTGATACAGTTAATTAAATTGATATTTCTTTTACTTCACTTTACAGAAAATATCGTTAATTGACCTTTTCATAAAGAAATGAACCTTTGTATTTTCCTTGTGCCTTTTACTCTTTATTACATAATTGCTGCAGTAGTCCTTTTTCTAAGTATTGTTCAGCATTACTAAAAATATGGAGGAAATGTTCTTCTCATTATCATCAGTCCACTTAAATAACTTCCTGGGTAACTTATTTGGATCCTGTCAGGATTGAAGGGTAGCTTATACTAAGAATATTATAGTTGTTCTCCCCCCTACTCCTTACATCACAAGATCCCTTTCCGTAAGAAGTTTGCGAAGCGAAGAAATGCCATACAGCATTCACATTGAAGACGTATTTGTGAAATCATAAACTCGCATTGTTTTGTAACTAGGCATTAATTCCATCCGAAAAATATGTCTTAACACTGTCATAATATTACTTCATAAATGTTATGAGTTCATGCTGAAAAGTGTGAATTGAATTCGTGTCCTGTTCCAGCAGTCAAAAAGAATTATTGTTATTTTTAAATTCTTTGATTTCTCTGACGTATAGCACAAAGTGATGCAGAATAGCTAAGACATTAATTCACAGCAGCCTTTGAATTATATCTTCAAGTACGGACCAATACTTTTCTCAGAGGGAATGGTTGTCATCACGGTCACAATCACTTAAAAATCGGTGGATTTGTAGAACAGTGTATCCATAAGAAGTGTTTAAATTTACATAGAGATGGTGTGTTAATTGGCCTAGCAGTGCCCTCATTTGTATGACAGGTCAGGTCAGCGTTAGATACTTAGTCGATTTAGAGCCGTCATAAGACATGGAAACGAGCAAGCAAGTGCCGGTATCAACAAGCAAGTGCCGTCGACGCCAAAGGGCGCAATTTCAGCATCAATGTATGTTCGAAGGGGCAGAATAATCGGCCTCCAAAAAGCGAGTTTGTCGTACGGTGGCATCGTTGCTCGAACAGGACGCGCTGCTCTGACAGTGATGCGTGTTTGGAACCAGGGGATAGAGGAGGGTAGTACACAGCGACGAGTGACGATACTGAACCACACAATGTACCATAGCACGAGATGATCTCCATCTTGTTCGCATGGACTTAACCGACAGATCGGCGTCGTCCATAGTGTTGCCTCAACTTTGAAGCACTGTAACGGGTGTGGCCATGTCTGCGTCAACGGTTCTATGCCATCTGCTGAAGGCTGGGCTGGTGGCACGCATCCCACTGCGTCGAACGCCGTTGACCAGAAATCACCAACGCGTCAGAGAGCAATGGGCACGTGAACGTGGTCACTGGTGTGCTGAATGACAATGTTTTCGGGCGAGTGCCGATTCAATTTGTGCTACAGCGATTGCCGCGGACATGCTCAACGCTTCCGTGGTGATAGCAATCTGCCAGCCTGCGTGAACCTTGTTCCGCGCCATAGCGGACAAACACCAATGGCCATGGTTTGGGGTGCCATTGGCTGCAATGTAGTCTTATACGTATTGAGGGTATTCTGTACAGCAACCGCTACATCAGGGAGGTTTTACATCCAGGAATACAAGCATCTCTACATGCCACAATTCAACAGGAAAATACCCGAGTGCATGTGACGAGGAATGTGTACGCTTTTTCGAAGAACGACGGGAACCACGGTTTCCCTGGCCTACACATTCGCCTGATAACTCGCCCATCGAACATGTCTTAGATATGATCGGTCGTCAAGTTCTGGGCACTAACATTTTTGAATGACCATACCAGAAGTTCACAATATCCGATGTCAAAATTTAATAGAATTTCCCCACAGTGATTGCGTAATGATAGTGATTTAGGACATTCTGAAGGAAACTGATACCGTTGGGCATAATACTTCGGTAACAACCTGGAAGTGAAGAATTTAAAAATCCGACTTTTCATGTTGAAAACTACAGTTGACACAAGGCCACTCGCGACCAGATGTACAAGTACGTAATTGGAAGCAGTGAAAGATCAAAGATCCTGATCGATGGTTACAGAAAGCACAAAGAGCAGGTAAAAATTCTTGACTTTAACCCTAATGTCGTGCGCTGGTCATCCCTGCTTCGTGTTGGCAAAGGACCACAGGTCGTTCTCCGCTAGGCGGAGCGGCACTATTGTTGCCTAAAAATATCCGACATCAAAGAGACTGCGGTGCGTCGGGTTAAAGGTTGCGGCATCAATGGCCAGGTTCTGGTGGCGTCTTCTGCACTTCCGTCAACAGGTTGCTGTTAAGTGCCATCATCGTAAGTCATGAAGTCACTTATACTGGTGAAAAATTATATTTAGCAACAAGCGCATTAAATTTGATGTTGTATGCGGTTGACAATAAGTACGTGATGTAAAAGAAAAAATGGTTGAAACTTGTAGTCAGTTAAAATTTCAGTTACAAACATAAAATTATAGATAGGAAAAATTAACAAATAAAATTTTTTACTAGTTAATGCATTAACAATTTTGTCACTCTTGATAAAAAGTAACTTGATAGAACAAAATAAAGGGCGAGATAAACATTTGTAATGTAAATTCCAGTGTTCGCAAATGATTTGGGTTGATATAGCAACTTAAAAATAAAGTAAAGTAAGAGTTGCAGATTCTGCACATTTTTGAACAGATGGAATAGTATCGAGAAGTGCCGGACCAGCAAAAATATAATAAAATGTCCAGAAAGATTATTTATCTTACACTTTACGCTGAAGATTACGGTATGTGGAACGTTGTGGAAGATTACGGTACGTGGAAGCCTTTTTGCCTCAAAAGTCCTGTTTTTAAGGCCTTAGAACGCTTCGTTTAATAGTGATTTAACTATATAGATATTAACAATGGTACCCGAGTGGCGGGTTGCATTTAACATGAATATTTAGATGCGTTTTTTAAAACAAATCCTTCATATTTTTTACTTCAACGTCCAATTCGTCACGAATCCGTGAAATTTTATTTATTTAGAGACCTCATTTATGAAGATTAGTTGCATGTGAGAGCAAAAAACGGATATATTTTACTGAAATAATGCAGGAGACGATAGTTATATCAGTTCATATATTTAACAAAATAAACTAGTGATGTAACAGAATCGCAGAGACTTTTCGTACTAGATATTCCACGAGTCGGGTCTGAAAACCTCTTGTACCACATTTCGGATTTTACTGATTTCAATAAAACAACATCCAACGAGTTTCTGAGTCACTTTGGCTCCTTGCTCCGCGTCTTCATAATGCCACGCTTCATAATGTTAAGTAAAGAATCAATCGCTTTGTGTTAAATTGTAATAGCGAAGAAAACGAGGCAAGGAATCGAAGAAATCCCGCGTTCGAAGAAAGTTCGCATTGTGCAAAGAGAAAGAGAATGAGAAAAGGTTGAATTTCACTTGTTTAATCCCGATCTGCTTGAAGATGAAAAATTATTGCAGTACTTTAGGGTGTCTCATAAATTTGAAGCTCGATTGAATATTTTGAAAAACATATTGGTAAATGTAATTGTATAACGTTTATTAAAACTAAGGGCCAGAATCATTATTATTGATAACTATTCATAGTCAGAATTATAACTATTAATTAATTTAAAAACTTAAAATAATCGGTACAGACAAGACGTATGTATTTTACGCACATCAAGTCGCTAAAAGTAATTTACATTGATTAATTAACCAATAGATCATTCCAAAATGTCGCTTAGTTTCACTAATATTGTATAGCTCCTTATAAATACCTAATATTTTAAATTTGGCAAATGTTACTATTTGATGCAGGTAATTTCGCTAACTAAATCAGACTTTGGAGTGTCGGGTAATACTTGAAATCAAACTTATTATCAAATTGTATAATTGGGATTAATTGTGAATCAACATCAGCATAGAAGTGGAGACACGCTTCACATAACCTCACAATCGAACCAGCGGAGAGCCGTCCCGACTTGATGCACGTGCCGATTACGTCATCGGCGTGGTCGGAACGGAATCGGAATTTTCAAAAGTTCTTTCCTTCAGACTTTTTGCAAACAACGCAACGTGCAGATCGGCTCCACCGTGATGGCCTGTGTGCGCATCCATACCGGAAAGAATGCAATCGAGTTTTTAAAAGACGCCGTGTGTCTCGTCCGTCCGTCCGTTCCGGACCGATCCATAGTGCTCTAGGCTTAGGCCTAGGACACTGCAAACCCTACCGTAATATTATGCTGTAAACTTGGCAGTAAAATGAGACAAAAAATGAGCATTCACCACGATAAACTTAAGTTTCGCCTGAACCAATCAGAACTCAAAGTTTTGAAGATTGTTCGATTCGATTCGAGCCTTTTCTTCCATTTTCCTACCGATTTAAGCTTTCCGTATATGCGAGTAGCTGTTGTATTAGTGCTCGCATTTACTTAATCATATAAACAAAGATTATTCTTATAACAAATTCACTAATAATTCACTAATAATTCGCCGTAATAACATAATAATTTTATTCGCCATGTCAAGTTAGTCACGACAAAAATTGCCCAAATTCTTACTCTGAGTTCACAACTCTCACTAAAACCGATCGAAAACTAGTAAACTACATAACTATGATGAAATGACTTAACAACAGTCCACATGTAATGAAGTATTGACATACGCATAATAATATGTACATACCAACAGACAAATTCCTGAACACCACCTGAAATGAGGGTGTAAGAAATCTGAAATCGACATTAATTTGCTTCTCGCAGATTTTGTTGTGCATTTGTTATTTTCATGCTGCTTTTTGATTGCTCTTTGGTACAATTCCGACATAATATGTACGTGAAAGTTTTGTGTTAATGAACTCTGAAGTTCACGGATTTACGTCTATGGTTATGTCAAGGCATTGTGAATAGGCTCAATTACTGTACTTCGATTTTTTTGTGGCCGATGTCATCATGTCATTGTTACACCTCCTGCCTTACAAAATAAATCCTTTTAATAGTGGTGAACACATTTCTCAGACCACGAGCCCCGTTGAAAAGGACATTCGCGAATTACTTAAAAATTTTCATTTTATAAGGCGGAAGGTGTAACAATGACATCGGCCACTCAAAATAATCGAAGTACAGTAATTGAGACTATTCACAATGCCTTGACGCCACCAGAGACGTAAATCCGTGAACTTAAAGAGTTCATTAACACCAAGCTTTCACGTACACATTTTTGTCGGAATTGTACCAAAGAGCAATCAGAGAGCAGCACGAAAATAACAAATGTACAACAAAATCTGTGAGAAGCAAATTACTGTCAGTTTCACATTTCTTATTCTCTGATTTCGGTC
Source organism: Gryllus longicercus (assembly GCA_038098605.1). Classification (NCBI taxonomy): domain Eukaryota; kingdom Metazoa; phylum Arthropoda; class Insecta; order Orthoptera; family Gryllidae; genus Gryllus; species Gryllus longicercus. The sequence continues at coordinate 12,583,565 of JAZDUA010000002.1, read as the reverse complement.
GCATTAAAAACGTCGAAGTATATCTCATTTGTAGGTTTTGCGGTAACGATACGTGTTCGTTTAAGTGCGCATTGTGAATGAGCCCTTAGCGGGCGTCGCTCGCGCCCGCCTGCCTCAATTTCCACGTGTCCCGCTCGGCCGGCGAGGCTGCGGCGCCCGGCAGGCGGAGGCCGGGGCCGGGGCCGGGGCCGGGGCCGGGTAACCCAATCTGCGGCGGCCCGCGGCTCTCCGCGCCTACGGCCAAATTTAGCGGCCGCGCCGCCGCTGCCGCCGCCGCCACAACCCGAGGCAGCGGCGGTGGATCCCTGCTGACTCAGTTCTGGAGACGTTCCGACCGCCGCCGCCACCGCCTTCGCCTCCGCCTCCGTAGCCACCCCCACGGCCGTTGGCGTCCCCGCGGCTGTCATCGCCCCCGGCTCGCTCTCACCGCTGCAGCCACCTACTTGCTCTTAGGCGTCACGTGATTTAAGTGGCGGGCGCATTCACTTTCTTACGTGGGAGACAGGAATTGTGGGTACTGGAGGTGAATTTATGACAACGAAGTTGTTGGCTTGCAACTCCATTTCCCCTGTCTATTTTAACATTCATTATTTCCAGACTTGGATCTTTCCCACTCGTTCGGAATCGTACAGAATGAGCGCTTGCGTTTCATCAAATATATTCTCTGGGATGTTTGTGACTTTCATTTCATTAACCTGAGTTTTTGAGACTTTACTATTGCTGAGGACGCCTCATTCTCGCGCATGATACTTAGCTTCCAGTTGAATGCTCCCCTCTCCCTTCGCCTCCATCCATCTGTTTCATGCAGACACTGCATTTGTCATTTCTGGTTGTTTGTGCAATGTTATATCCATTTTGTACTGGCATCAGAGGCACTACTACCATTCCATTACCTTCATTTTATTTTGACAGTAGTCTTTCCAATAACAAGGAAGATTTAAGGAAGGATATTAACGTTTCCACTGATTTTTTTAAAAGTAATAAGTAACTTACAAAAAACATGAACTAATGACAAGCAACGATCTAAATTAAATTAACTTGGATACTAATCGAACTAAAATAATATATCTATTGTCACTAGCAGTCGATTCTAAAAAGTTGCAACAGTAGATATAGGAATAGGAGTAATTCATCGCCAGGGTCTTCTAATAAAACTTTTGTCACGAAGACAAACATTTCTCGCCCCTCATTCCTGGTTAAGCTAGAAATACATCTAACATCCGTGTCTCCAGCAGCTCAGACGCTTTCCCTACTTCACTCTCTCTTATTGTCACTGCTTGCCATCATCTCGTCTCATTGGCGCTGCAGATCTGGGTTTCTTCTTATAACTTCACCGTCATCACCCCTGCCAATTTGACTTCTAGTGCCATCGCACGTCTCCTAAATCCAATTTCTGCCGTCATTGCTTCCGTCATGCATTTCATTATAACAGTACACCATTACACGATCGCTGCCAACACTAACATCACGACCTTCTCCACACCAAGGTCACCACTACTTCATTATTTATCACCTTAAGGAAGAAAAAAATTATACCATACTAATTTTCATATCAAGAAAAATTCTTCTTACGTTTCAAACATTATCTGAAGACAGTTGTTTTGTTAAATGGCTAATTCGAGCTGTTTATCTCCGCTAAAGCCGAATACAATCACAAAAATTGCCCATCGGGTTCAGTTTTCGTGTAGTCGCACGTGTACTAAAACTCTCTCTCTCTCTCTCTCTCTCTCTCTCTCTCTCTCTCTCTCTCTCTCTCTCTCTCTCTCTCTCTCTCTCCCCTCTCTCTCAATTGCAGTAACCCACGTAAACGACGCACCAACTCGGCGCGTTGTGTACGTGGGTCACTACACGTTAGTTGCGCCCTGCGTGTCGAGCGAGAAAGGTGTTGATATTTCTCATTACGTACACAACTCCTCTGTTTGTTGCGTTCTAATTGCTAATTTTTGTACAAACAAATTCATTGCACTACCACGGGAGTGAGTAAACCATCCAGACAATTCCTGTTGGGTGTGTGGTGAGGTAACTTTGAAGAACCAAAGGCGGAATATTACTTCCTTAAGAAGAAAAGCATATAAATTGTATGTCTGTTATCAAATCGGTGATCAGGACTGTGCGTCTTATGTAACGTTACTCAGTGATTGACTTAACGGAAATTCGCGATTTATGCCATTTGCAATACCCATGGCATGGAGGACCACCCCGACAAGCTGTTGTTTGTGCGTTATCAAAGACTCTGGAATCACAAGCAAGACTACGAAGACCATTCAATATCGCAATCTCTCTTCAGCTATTAGGCTTGTTCCTCTCAGCGACGACCTTCCACTCCCAGCGCCACCGGATAATTGGAGTTTGCAAACCCAAAACTCTGGCGATGAAGATTTTAACGCAAATACCGATAAGGACGACATTGAAGACCTAGATTTCAATGGAATATCTACAGAATGTAATATAAGCAATCGATCAGAACAAAAATAAATAGTTCGAAACTTCAGGCAAAAGTGTTGGCGTCGCGATTAAAGGGTTGGAACCTCTTTCAGAAGGGAACTACAATTACTGTGTGTTGCCGACGGGAACAAAATCTTCTATGCCTGTTCTCAAAAGAATGCAATCTAATTTATTGAACTGATGTTGATACTTTACTGAGTGCTTTGGGAGATCATCATGATTCTAAGAAATGAAGGTTGTTAATAGATTCCTGTAAGATCAGTTCAAAAGTCAGTCTTATTCATACGAGGTATGAGAAAGAAGTTATTCCTCTTGCCTATGTAGCCCATATGAAAGAGATGTATGATATCATGAAACTTAAGTTACCTGAGATACAATAACAGCGGCATTCATGGAATGTATTGGGTGATTTGAAAGTTATCGCACTTTTGTTAGTTCTCCTAGAAGGATGTTCTAAATTTGGCTGTTTTTTAAGCGAGTGGGTTAACGGCGACCGCAAAAATCATATTGTGAAAAGGCACAGGCCTCAACATCTGATTCATGGACAAAATGTAACTTTGCAACCCTTTGTAATACAAATCGCATGTCTTCCTCCCTTGCACATAAAACACCGATTGATGAAAAAATTGTGAAGGTGAGAGATAAAAGTGGGCCAGGTTTCTCGTGCCTAACTAGAATCATTGAGGCGTAAGTATAGGAGGGTATATTTGCAGGATTACTAATTAAGGAGATTATGACTTTGAATAATGACTTTGAGGCAAGTTTGTATAATGTTGAAATGGTTCCATGGATGTTGCTTCAAAGTCGTAATGGAAATCCTTGGTAAAAGAAAACCTGAGATTTTTGAAGTAATATTGTCGGAACTCATAATTATAAAACTCTGGGATGTAACATGTTTTGTATAATATTAATATACGTTTTCTGTATTCACCATTGGACTTCTTTCCTGAAAATGTCGGTGCTTTGAGCGACAAACACTGTGAGTGATTCCACCAATATATTGCATCTATGGAAAAATATTATAAGGTAAAATGGAATCAAAATATGTTTGCAGACCATAAAAAGGGATATACTCACACGAAGTACAGTAAACAATTGTTAAAAATTACATTTTGATTACGATTATTATATGTAAGGAAAGTAAAGAAGTCCAATAACTTTACAGTAGTGTGTACTTTTTAATTACCTATTACAAAAAAACAAATAAATGCTCCACAAATTTGAAATCAAAGCAGCATTTTCCATAGGAAACAGCCAATATTCCATTTAACAGACAAAAAGTTAAATTTTGTCGACCAGTGATACCGATACATGTTTATCGTTAAAAATTCAATGTTTTCTACTAATGTTTGTTCCTAGGGATAAACTTTTTGTGCCCCATCATATTGTCGTTTATTACTAAATAATGCACTTTACGAAAAGGTATTTTGTTTCAACAAATATATTTTACACAGTATTTATTATATATTTCATTCACCATGCAAGGAAACGCTTATAAGTATATATGCATATAAGTATACACCTGGAAACTATTTTATTTTTACTAGAGAATTATGTTGTAACGATGAAATTAATATGATTTCTTCTCGTAATAATACAATCAAAATTCACTCAACGAAGTACTTTACTATCTCAAAAGACTTATTCTGGTAGAAAAAATGTTCTTCTGAACATTAATATTTCGAATGTATTTTTGTTCCACTATTGTTAGACCACAGTGTTCATTGAATGTTATAAAGGGTTTTAATATCCATTTATTGTATATTGCTGATAAAGTAGGTTTTTTCATGCAGAACATGAGTAGACTGTTTTGCGCTGAAAACTGAAGATTTGAGGGAGCCAATAAGTTGACAGAACACACTCTCACTTTTCAAGATCTGAATTCGACGAGTGCGCATCTTTCTCACCAAGATTACAATCGCTCGGTGACAGACACTTGGCGATCGTTGCCTCTCGAAGATTTTTTGATGACTTCCGCAAACATCAGCGGCCGTTTACTGACCTACGTTTGTAAACAATCAGTGGTAAAAAAGTTGTTAGAATGTACTTGAAACGTGCTAGGACACAGTCTCACTGCAATTTTTGATGTGGACAGATACTTTGGTCGATTTGCTATTAAAAAAAGAAAAAGACGAAAGAGAAAGAAAGAAGAGAGAGAGGTAAATAGAGGGAAAGAGAGACAGGGAAATAGAGAGAGGGAGGGGGTGAGACGGAGGGAGAGGGAGGGAGACAGAGGGAGGGACAGAGGGGGAGAGAGGGAGGGGGAGAGAGTGTGGGGGGAGAGGGAGGGGGAGAGAGGGAGGAGGAGAGAGGGGGACAGAGAGGGAGGGAGGGAGGGAGAGAGGGAGGGAGAGAGGGAGGGAGAGAGGAAGGGAGAGAGGGAGGGAGAGAGGGAGGGAGGGAGGGAGAGAGGGAGGGAGAGAGGGAGGGAGAGAGAGGGGGACAGAGAGGGAGAGATAGGGTAAGAGAGAGGGGGTAAGAGAGAGACGGGGAAAGAGAGAGACGGGGAAAGAGAGAGACGGGGAAAGCGAGAGACGGGGAAAGCGAGAGACGGGGAAAGAGAGAGACGGGGAAAGCGAGAGACGGGGAAAGCGAGAGACGGGGAAAGCGAGAGACGGGGAAAGAGAGAGACGGGGAAAGAGAGAGACGGGGAAAGAGAGAGACGGGGAAAGAGAGAGAGACGGGGAAAGAGAGAGACGGGGAAAGACAGAGACAGGGAAAGAGAGAGACGGGGAAAGAGAGAGACGGGGAAAGAGAGGTATGGAGATGGAGGGAGAAGGAGGGGGAGAGAGAAGTAGAGGGGGAGAGAAGTAGAGGGGGAGAGAAGTAGAGGGGGAGAGGAGAGGGAGAGAGGAGAGGGAGAGAGAATGAGAGGAAGAGAGGAGAGGGAGAGAGAAGGAGAGGGAGAGAGAAGGAGAGGGAGAGAGAAGGAGAGGGAGAGAGAAGGAGAGGGAGAGAGAAGGAGAGGGAGAGAGAAGGAGAGGGAGAGAGAAGGAGAGGGAGAGAGAAGGAGAGGAAGGCAGAAGGAGAGGAAGAGAGAGGGAGAGGAAGAGAGAAAGAGAGGAGGAGAAAGGGGTGAGGGATGGAGAGGGAGGGGAAGAGAGGGAGAGGGATATCCTCAAATATAGGAACTGAGTACCTTTCATCTAAGTTATGAAATTTACTTGTACTTAACTGTTCTTTCCGCCCTTTTCATCAGATTCTTTTCATTATGTTCTTTTCATTTTGGAATTAATTGTCAAAATTTTCACTTTTTCTGGATCTTGATTTCTTTTCCCCAAATTCTAACAACTTACTTTTATACATGAAATTATTATATTACTTATTATATATTTATTTAAATAATAATTATTGTATGCACTTTTGATGTTTACAGATATATACAAATGTTTTATTGTGTTGTGTCCGCCTATTCTCAAACTGCGCGTGTTGACTAAATTACCATTCTCCATACGTCACGGCTTCTAACGCGGCTGTCGCCATGCGAGAGTGAGGCTCAATGAAACGCCCGTTATTAAATATTTGAAAATCATCTGTTGCATTGTGGAACACTTACGTTTTTTGTTCTTAGTTTGTAAATAACTGTTGTACTGTGTATTTGTACGTACTACACTATGTTATACAGTGTTCATGTAGCGAGTTTTTGTCAATATATTTAATTAACTGCAATGTTATACGAGAGTATTTTATTTGTTGTTTCTGAACAGTGCGATCTACTTCTTGGAAGATTATTTTGTGTGTTTTTGTAGCAGTATTTTGTTTGCTACAAGGCACTAGTACGATTCTTCAGATAGGTACTCGTATTATATATTGTAGAAAATACATCAACGCTTGTTTATAAATGGCATTAACAAATCAGAGTTCTCAGGAAAATCAGTTCCCAGAAACGCCTCAAAAATCGAGATCAGACATCCTCAATTGATGATTCCCTCTACAGAATAGTTTTCAGGGCGTTGAGCACACATTTGTGTCATTTTGTCAAAGATGCGGAATAGGAGCTGCGAGTACGGAAGGATGGCAGAACGCGGTGTATTCCTGGCCTCAGCCGTCAGGCCTCGTTTCCCATCGGCCGCACCAGCGCAGCTATCGTTGCTTCCGCCGAGTTGTTGTTTCAAACACTGACACCACCGCACCGCCACAATAATCTCGCACGTAATATCACCATTCATTGGTAATGGCTCCTCGGTTGCCGCGGCATGCTTAACTGCCGTGCAGTGGTGGCCAACTCTTCTGCTTTTGCATGATTTATTGATTACTAATGATTCCTGGCGCGTCAACTGATAAGACCATTGACTCTGGAAGTGTAGTGCATGTTTTTTGCTCGGGAGGTTGCAGTGATCTTGCTTGCTGGCTGGCGAGATCCGAAACCGACATACCGTCGGCTAGCGGGATTTTCCTCAACCAGGTATCACTCACCATTGGGACAACGCCCCTGGCGGATACGTTCAAAGCTCTCGACCGGTCTCCCGGCATGTGTGGCAGTGAAGTGCATGCAAATGTAGGCATGTGTAAGGGGCGAGGATAGGACAAGAAATGGGAAGGAAAGATCGCGCGCAGTCCGCGACCCGTTTGGTCAGGTACTACTCCGGCATTCGCCCGATGTTCATCCGAGAAATCTCTGAAAACTACCGAATAGAGTAGCCGGCCGCTAGTATCGAAAATCCTAACACCTTCGGAACTCGAACCTAGGACCTCCCGGACAGAAGCAGTGTCATCAATTTATGACCTGAGCCACTTCTCCTGGTTTCTGATGTTTCTGCGGGAGTAACTGTCCCAGCCGATTCCACCTTTCTCCTTCTCCGTTGCTACAACATCCCCCTGCACCGTCACCATTGTCACCAGCACCACCGTTATCACTGCCGGCGTCGCTTGCTGCCTACGTTGCACTCACCGTCACCTTTGCTGCTGCTCAAGCACTACCCCCTCCGCTTCTGCGGTCATCACCATCCCCATCGCCTTGGTCTCTGCCACCGCCACCGACGAGGGAGGCAGCGAGGGCCGCGTCTACGGAAGCGGTATATTTAGCACAGCGCCTTCTCCATCGCTCGCTCTTCGAGAAACGCGCGCGGCGATGCAGCGGCTGCGGTGATGCACACGGTCTCCGCCTTTCTCTTGCTCATGCGCGGGCTTCTTGCAGCCCCTTATTGTACATCAAAGACTGCGTCTGTGACTTGCTTCTACGTGCACTTGCTCTAGGCACTTTCTTTGAAAAGTTGCTTAGCCTTTTCCCAGGGGTTTGCTACCGCCATATCTGCTCTGGTGGCTCCGGGCAACAACTGATGCGTCTCTGAACGGGAGGTTCTGGGATTCGAGTTCCGAGCTTGGTGGATTTTCGACACCAGCTAGATAGTTATGTCGAATGCAGCAGCTGTCTGAAGGAGAATTATAGCTGCCGGCAACACTGATAGATAGTTTTCCGTGGTTTCTCCGATCAACACCAGGCGAATTACCTTAACAAACGGCCACGGACCACGCGCAATCTTTCCTTCCTCTTCCTTGTCCTATCCTCTCTGCATCCTTACTTGTACCCACTTGCACTTACAGTACATTCACTACTCTACCACACATTCCTATAAACTGTCGATAAAGTAGAGCTTGCCCCAGGTGCTGGCGGGAGATACCTGGTAGGGAAACCAGGTAATCGCAAGTCGATGGGCAGGCCGGCGCTGGATCTGGGGAGATCACCGCCACCTCGCGCAAATAAATCATGCACTTCACTTACGACACTAATGATCTTCGCAGTTGACCCGCTCGGAATCAATCAAACAATAAAAACCACACTTCTGGGAGACCAGTCGGAGCTGAGATTCTGCACCAACTGGGACGGTGCCTAGCTTGTGGGAGATGTATGGAAAGGGAAAATTCCGCAATATGACGCATAGGTCGGCGCCGGATTTCATTATCCAGCGGGGGAAGAACCTTGACACATAACGTGTCAGAACATGTACTACACTTAACGACCTTAGCAGTTGACGCGCCCGGAATCACGACATAATGAATCAATCAAAAACCACCCCGATCCCGTCCATCATTTAATCCATTAGTTGATCTATAATCTGCTTCTCCGTAGGGACGAGTCCCGTCTTTGGCGCCGAAGGAAACTATACTACGAGGCACTGCGAGAACACGCCCTTTGGAGTACATCAGCCCACACAAGGAGTCCACCTGCTTCTACTTCCCTTTCTGAGGCAGCCCTTAAGCTCCATCTCGGACAGTGACTATGCCATACTTTTCGAGTAACGCTTAAGTGCTGCCAAGGCTAATCCTCTTTAACTTTTCCGACTAAGCTGTTCGGCTTGCTCAAGGCACATGAAACATAGTGAGTTGTCCCGCCCCAATTTTGGCGAATTTTGATTGTATTTTTACGTGAACTGTTTTTTTTAAATTTCTGCGGACAAATGTTTTAAAGGAATACAATCATCTCCAAATTCATGGGACTAAAAAAGGTGATACTCGAGTTTCACATGGAAGAGTGGTTTCTTTTCGAGAAATTCTAAATGCGGAAAAGGCAAATCATGTCCCAAGCAAGAAAATCAATTCCTTCTCTTATAGCTGAACAATAGTAACGCGCGTGTACGCCTAGAGAAGTCACGAGCCAAATTTCTATTGTGACTCCAAGTCAAAGGCCGGACCAAATTATGAAACCTGATTTTATTTGTGGGAGTAATTTATCTCTCTGATAACGAATTGAAAAATGCTCCAAAGATGATTTTTGTTTCTTGATCACTTACATTTTTAAATTGCATTTGGTGGAAAATATTGCATTTTTTCTATCCACTATCTTTAAATCAGCTCGTTACACTTTCGTATCACCCCTTTAAACCCTTTGTAGTATACAGAAAGAGAAAACAAACAAATACACTTGAAGCTACTTCTTCCTCCCTTACACTATATTGTACAAAATTCAGCGAAACTCGAAAATCAGATAATAATTTTAATTCTTCATTAAATTATTTATTATTAACGTTTTTCAACGAGGCATCGCAAGTAAGCAATGAACGTTGTTTTAACTAAAAATATGAGTGAAAAGTACCACGTAATTCTTTGGCCATGTTAAGAAATGAAAAATATTGCAGCGGACACTGAGCTGACACTGATTTAACACTGAGAAGGCATACTTATTTTCGGTCTATTAAATAAGTTCTCATTATTACAGGAAATACATGTCCCTGTATCTATTGCTATGTGATGATGAGAAAGCTCACCATAAAGTTAAGAAGACCAGTATATATGGAGGAGGCATGTCTTCGTGCTAACCACACGAAACCCTTATCCTCCTCCCGGTGGCCGCGAGTTTGGGCCGCAGCTGCTCGGGCGAGGTCCGTATCGGGCTGTTGAGCCAAAGGACAGACCGGATAGGAAATACATTTAAACTGCATGAAATACACTTCGCCTACATTTTCCATTAAACCTTTTCTATACTCTATTTCTTCACGTGAGCGTGGAAAAAATTTAATTTTGACGTTTTCAACGCCTTGTTCTTCATACTCCAATAAGTTAGCAGTATTGAATTGGATGTGCTGTACTTTCCATTAGCGATTCCTTAGCTCATATCAGATCAGTTCTTTGCAGTATTATTCTGCAGACGCAATAATTTGTATTAAAATAAAACTTTTGGGTTTTTAGATCTTCACCAAGTTGGCAGTCTTCATTGTGACGTTTTACAAGCCTAAAAGGTTATTAATTTGCGATTAAATTTTTGGTCCCAATAGAAAATTTCTAATGCATTTTTCTGAAGTGCATTCTACGCAACTCTTACTGCTACGAAAACAGTACGATTTTACTTTCTCGTATACGTAGTTATATTCGGATATGTTGTGATGGAAGTCATGAATACACTGGAATCGACGCGTCTGTTCGAATCTTCTTCTAAAACCGTGCTTAGCTGCTACGTGCCTGTGGTTAAGTGGGGGAGAGAAGCATATATATAAAACAAACACTGTTGGATTTGTTGGATTGAGACCTAACGGTTTTGCTACTTCGAGGAAACTAGAAGTGCTTCAACCGCACATACTTTCCCGCATTATTGGAAACAGTTAAGTAATATTGCAATTTATGCCCTACTAACACCTCAGCTATAACTTGAAAAAGTTCAATTCCACAAATTCAAATGGAGCACCAGTGGTGAATGCTTCTCTACGTTTAGTTCGACAGTCAGGAACAAAAGTAATTTCGTCTGTTAATGATACAAACATTAATAAATGCAACAATTTCAGTTGTGTCGTATTGAACAGAAAAGTAAGAATTATATCACACAACGCTGCAATTGGAACCAGCACTACTTTCTTTTGCGCTCTTTGAAACATAGTGGCAAAAAGAATGAAAGAAAAAAATTAGTTTTTGAGAAAATAATTACAATTTTTAAGAATTGCTTATGTTTCAGGTAAAATTACGCAAAAATACTCACATTTTGAAAAATAAAACGTGATCTTAGATGTTTTTGATCAACAGATTTCATTAAAGAAAGAAATAATTATATTCATAATTGTAGTTTGTGAAAAACACCGAAAAAAGTTGAACTTTTAAAATTTTCGGAAATTCAGTGACTGAAACGAAAATACAACCTACGTCATTTTTTTATTCGTCTTTGATCTATCAGAGGAAAAAAATAAAGAAATAATTTGAGGCTTTGTGACAAAATTTTGAAAATGTTGTGGCTTTAGGTAAAGTAACCCCCAAAATCAAAATATTCATTTAAAATTCAAGGGGCGTCATCAGTTAGATCGATTGAGGCATATCAATTTTTGTGAAAAGCGTTCGCTTCTAGCGTTATTGATAGACAGGCGGACTGACTGACGGACGGACCGACAGACGGACGAACGTTTTGCTGTAATAGATTTTTTAGTACCGAGGACCAGCCAAACATGGATTATGACTTTACAACGTGTTAGAGTTGCCTACTGATAGGAACTATATTTATTTACTTTTTCGTAAGGGCCCTGCAATCAGAATTTTTCTGTTGAAAATTCACAGTTTTTCCCGCAGCATTACAATATTTCCTCTATACTGCGTAAGCAGCAGCAGCAGCAGCAGCGAGAAAGTAAATGATCAGATAACAAGCGCTTGGAGGTTTGGAACCTCTAGTAATATTTGCATACACGTGCTACAAAAGAGCTCCAACAATAACTGCGGACAGGAGCGTGACGACAACGGTCGCACGCTGTGTGTGCAAAATTTTGTCAAGAATTAATGGGTTAAAATGAATGTATTTTAATAGTCTAAATAAGTATTTGTTAATTATAATACCTAGGAGATTTCCTTGTAGTTCAAATACAAAAGTCTAACTTTTCCTTCCCAAAAACATTGTTGCGTGGTTGCTTAGTACTATATTGGTCACAACTCGCTATTTTCAGTTATTGACTCAGAGTGATTTCCTGAAACCGTTGTGAAAGTATTTCTTGCGTCAGAGTTCTTTGAATGATTGAATGTTAACGGTTCGATAGCCATTAAAGATTGAACGAATCTGTAGAGCAGAGAAGTGAATGTTGTAATTGAGGAACTAATACGTACTAGGAATATTATTACAACAGTCTCGACCAATAGTCAAAAAATACAATATTCGCGGTCAGTCGCGGACATTCGAATACAGAAGTCGCGGTTAGTCAGTGTTACTTTGTGCTGTTGAAAATTAGTGTTTATAAGAGTAGCATGAAATCTTGTCTACGACTCTCTCTACCTATCCATTATTATTTTATTAATTAACTTTTGATGAGCTAATGATCACGTTCCTGTAACCAAATCAGTATATTTTGTTTCTTTTACATAGCATCTACATAATAACTTGACTGACAGTCCTCCGCAAATACAAACGTGCGTCTTGTTGAGCCTCAATCTCAACAGAATCTTCTCAGACTTATTACATATTATTTATCTCATTCAGCACCATCGATATATTACTATAACCCAATTCTCTAGAAAAAATGTGTTACCTGAAAGAGATTTTAACTGATTCAAAACGCCAAGAACAATCTATGTCCGGTGTGAAAAAGAACCAGTCAGTTTGGGCTTGTTTTCTGGAAAATCAGAAGGAGACCTTCCAAGTCTGTTCTTAACTTATACGGGTCTACTCAGACAGAAAAAATAGCTTAAGTTCGGATTGAATTATGTGAACTTAAACAGAAAGTTTAAAAGAACGTTTATGCAAATGAACTTTTCTTCAGAAATTGTCTTCTTATGTTCTTATGCAGGGTTTTAGAACCCAATCGTTTACAAGTCACGTCGAGCCCAGCAGCGATTCAGCGCCTCGCCTCTGCTTAGCGCTAAGTCGTTCGTTTCGCCCCCGCCCGCCGTTGTCAGACGAGCACTCGCGTGCTTGGTGTCTTCCCGTGCGGGCCCAGATACGCTCCGGAGGCGTAGGTGAGGGCGAACAGGGGCGTAGGAGGGCACGCACGGGCGCTGGAAGGCCGCTGCCATTACTCATCCCGCTGGTCGCCGTCCAGCAGCACGCGCTGCGATATATCACTCCGCCGCGGCAGATGGGGCTATTTTCGCCGGCGGCACGCTCGTTTGCAGCGGCGCGGTGCCCCAAATATTTCAATAGCGCCCTCCGCCCGCGTCGCGTCGCGCCGCGTGGCGAAACGCGATCCAGCCGCGCACGCCCTGTGCGACGAGAGGCGCGCCTCGCGCCTGCGCAAGAAGCAAATCGCTCTGCTAAAAATGGAACCGGAATAAACATAATAATTTTTTGTTCAGTGTTTTTTTTTCTGTCTTGCAGGTTACTATCCATCTCGGTGACGCCACTGAAGGTTGCTAGAATGTTGCGTATAACTGAATTATTAATGTTTTGAGTTGCTTGGTAGTTTGCCTTGTCCTTTCGTGTCAAGACTTCTAACAGGAAAACATCTATTCTTTAAGCGGAATTTTATCTATCAACTATTAGTTCCACGTACTGGAATTTTCATTGAAGTCGCCTGTGTTCCATCGCTTGAAAGCAAAGTTATGTAAGCTATTTCTTAGACATTTTGTTCCTTTTTCATACAATTATTCTTTAAATGTAACGAATTAAATTTTTGAATATAATAAGAATATTGCAAACTCGAAGAATGTTTTCTGAGCTACTCAATTGGCTGATTAATTAGTTCTACTCGTTTTCGAGGTTCGAAACAATAAGAATGTTAATGTTAGCCAAATAATTTCCATACAGTTTTGAGCTCTAGCAGATCGTTAGTGAAGGAAAAGGAAATTATTAAATGAAGTATGGTAAGGTACGTGAAACTTTTTATAGCAGGGCATTTTGTATTCTGTTGGAACAATGTTCCATGTCTACAAAAAATGTGACAATGTGACAATTATTGAGGTTTCACTTGGTAGAATCGTTCAAATCACTCCCTTTTAAATGAAGCTAATCAAGTTTTTAAGTAACGAACTTAAAACGTGAAGTATACTTACAATAGAGTTTACAAATATTTTACTACTTTATTTAATGTACTAAAACAAAGTTGGTACTCTTCTAATTTTGACTATTATTTTTGTATAAACAATTTAAAATTGAAAAATGACAGATATTAAAATTTAAACACAATCGTACTTCTGTGCCCCGTCTGATGGGAGAGATTTTGCACACGGATTTGGCAACTTTTACTCATGCGCGAACTCTAATGCTAAGTAAAAGAAGTATTCTAATAGCACATTCTCCGATTATCGTGATCTGTAGCGTGTACGAAAAACGTTACGCTACAACACGTTGCATACATTATAAGTGATTCCAACTTGTACCGGTGAGGTGTGCTGATATTGCTCAACTTGGCGCAAGTGGAAGTGCACTTCAATAGGATGTGTAGGAATATAATGAGAGCAGTACACTCGGACGTTTGAATTCGGAACCACGTCCATTCACGTAACTCCTCACAAGGAAAGCGATGCGTCAAATGCAGACTTCACTATCTGTGACAATGTAACTTCACTTTCCGAGCACGGTTTTCAGAGTTCAAAGGTAAATATAGTTACTAAATTTATTGTTCTCAATCTTCATGCAGGGCAGGATTAGGGATACTAGCCCAAATATTTAGGTTTTTTATAATTTGCAAATAGTTTTTATAAATTCTTACCAAAAACGCTCATTTGTGTCTGAATTCAGAATTCATATTTTGTATGGGTCAGGGTAGGGATCCCTGAATTTACGAAAACACACAGAAAGTCTCAATAGTTCCCAACAGTAAGTCACACACAGTTTTTTTTGTTTTTCACGATAAATAAATAAATAAATAAATAAATAAATAAATAAATAAATAAATAAATAAGCGTCAACTCCTCAGGGCTAACAACACTGGGTGTAAAAACGAATTCAGCATGAACATGCTGATCCCCCCCCATAAAAATCACGAGCACCTACCCCCGAAAAATATGGCAGCCGCTAAGGGTTGCACATTCACATGGCTCGAGATGGCCAATTCGGGATCTCCCCCCCCCCCGTAAAAATGCGTCAAATGGTTAAGTGGTTCTCTGTTAGCGTTTTCGCGGTCAATATCTAGAATCGCGCTGTGCAAAAACTCTAGTCTCTCGAGGGCGGGCGGGCCCGCCCCTTCAATGACTGCGCTGAATGGTCGCCACGACGCGCCGCGCCGCACCGCGCCGTCCAGGCTGAGATCTCCCGGCAGAGGGCGGCGGGCGCCCAGCGGCCCTCCTCCCTGGAATAGCCCACCTTGACCCACATGCCTCGAAATACCAGCTCTCCTCTCCAAAGCCCGCTTGCATTCTCCCCAGGCCTGCGTGACGCGTATTGTAAAATTTCAGGCACAGTTGAAGTTCGAGTACTAGTCGGAGGGAAGGCTGCCCGAATTTTGAATGTTATTTGTCTGGCAAATCATCACCAGAGTTGTGTGTTAGGTATCTTGTGTTATGTTACTATTTCAAGGCTTGATAGACATGGTTTTTAATTAAAATATATTTTATATAAATATTGGAAATTAACTTCTTTCTTTTCATTCTTAAACTCCGTATTTTATTGCATTAATACAATACCTGCTGGAAAAGGCAACTGACCACATCAGTTGCCGCTGCAGCGTCGTTGACCGAGAGGTCTTAGGGCTGAACAGTGGCAGATTTTCTCCATTAACAACGTGGCAAAGTCGAATTCAAACAGTCTGGCGGGGACATTTAGCATCCAACTGTTCTGATAACCACCAGAACCGCTTTAGATGCTCAGTGACAACAACCGTTGTCGTTTCAGGCTCTCTGACCAGCTATCGAATTGGGACGAATTCAACCGCTAGCTGCCTGGAAAGGAGATCTAGCGGTCGGCTGCTCCATTCTGCTTGTAGTGAGCCACACACCGCGAACTTTCTTCCTCTACTCTTACGCACAGATGCACACACACGCGCGCGTGCTCGCTTCCATGCACTACGATACCATTCGTGGGGTTTCAACACCAGCAAGATAGCTTGCTCGAATTCAGTCACTGTCTGAAGGAGAATTCTAGCTGATAGCTGGTTTTCAATGGTTTCTTCGATCAACACCAAGCGAATGCCGGAGCAGTATCGTAACGAAAACACTTACAGAACTAATTATCTTGGCAGTCGATGGGCCCAGAATCACTAATCATTCAATCAATCAAAAACACACATGTGGGGTCAGTCGGGATCCTATAGCTTGTCTTCGCTAGAGGCGGTTCCCCGCTGGGGAGTACCTAAAGGCGAAGTCACAAGTCACCCCCTCTCGAGTTATATCATACTCTACACACATGAGACTAATGACTTTAAGAAGTTCACGCGTTTGAAAATACTAAACACTTGCTTCTTGATATGCACAATATTTTTAACATTTAAAATCCGATATTTCAGTCGGTTCAATTAAAGGGCGGAAGGAGCGTGCCTGATGGTCGCCAGTTCAATTGTGCGATGTCACAAAAAGTGATCACATTGTATTTTAAATGTATATAAATGTTTATTTTAGCTGAATGGTGTCTGCAAGGGAAAGATTCATATTTAAGGGATATATGAAGCTTTAAATAATGTTTTCTAAATAGTGTCCTATGCACATACAATGCGCTATTAGTGCTAAACTACAACATTGAATTTAACGTTCCTGCTAGTTGCAGTGTTCTCTTATACTATACTGCAATATGCCCTGAAGGCAAGTTCATACCACTTTTTCATGAGTGACGTGTTGAGTATTGACAATTCATTGCCTGAGAATGGCATTCATGTGAGAAAACCACGAAAAATATTTTTGATCTGAGGGATGCATAGCTTAATAACGTGTGAATATCGCTAGTTTTGGATTGGCTCATATGGAAATATCTTGATTAAATGTATCTAAATGCGGCACCTCACATACGGTCTTCGGCGAGCAGCGAGCGACCACTCACCGAATTCCTCGTAGTGCGGATGGGGCGCTTGCTATTTGCCGAGCAACGAACATTCGGTACTCACCCTATCCACCGCGTGTCGGTTTTTTGCACGCATCAAAGGAAGCGAACAATCGACTAGCACATCAGCTGCTCGGGATTGGGCGAGCAGTCGCTCAGAAACTTGGCGAATAGTGTTTGCTGAGTGCCATAGTGTATTTTTTTTCGTACATCATTTATTTGTTTATCTAGCAAAGTACAACCTTTTACTCTCCTTAAACATTTCGTCTCTACAGCTTGAATATTACTTTTTTTTCTTTTTGAATAAGAATCCAATTTTCACTCTCATATAGGACTATTGGTGTTGGTATTGTTTTATAAAATTTCAACATTCAATCTTTCCTCGTCTTATTTCTCAATGTTCTGTGTAGTGTGCCGCCTATAAATTGGAACTTCTGCAATAATTAAAATGTTTTACTTATCGTATTATTTGGTTTCCAGGCATATCTTTCTTTTAATTGGATAAACTTCTTTAAAAGCTGTAAACTTCACCTTTTGTTTTGATATTTTCATTTTATAATTTGTACGCATTAGATTTATTTGATGGAGTGCCATTTGAAAATCATCTTCGTTTTCATATATAACAATTTGATCATCAAATACCAGAGTATTGATGTAATTATTTCCGTCCAATCTGATCCCTTTTTTTACTTTTAATTTCCATTATCTAAGAATTTCGTCTATACATATGTTAAATAATAGGGAAAGGCTGCAACCTTGTTTTAACCCTTGGTTACTTTTTAATGTTTGTGATTGATGTGAATTTATTTTATTCGGATCTTTGTAAATTTATTTCAATTTTTAGCTACGTTTATTGAATTGAACCTGAATTTAAAAATAGCTTATTTATTTCTGATATTTCAGAGAACTAAACGTGATTCACTACCTTTTCGTGTAAATCTATTTTACGGGAGACTTATAAACAGCACGAGGCTGCATTGTAGAACTTGGCTTCTCTTTATATGTCTCATTTGTTCTAGTTTAGTTCGGTTCGTGTGTCCATTTTCGCACAGAAATAGTTAACATACATCAAAATTTTCGGGCACGGCATATCCTATGCTTTGGAGGAAGATATTGTAAATTAGGTCCCACCAGACTTCTCCGGTATATCCTAGGGTAGATATATGTAGATATTATCACGACCGTTTTAGATATTAGTCAAATTAAATATTTGCATAGGGATGGATGCCATTGGTTGCAAAGTTTAAAAATTGGAGATGGGAAGTTAGTATTAATAGAAATAATAGTTTCCGAAAAACTTCATATGAATTCATTTCAAGCACGTCCAGTCATAAATGCAGTAATGCTTGCAAATAGCTGGAAATGTGCATACTAAATCCCTGAGAGATCTTTCAAAAAAGTTATATTTGTGCAATTTTTGAAAAAAGCAAAAAGATACTCCGAAACGAGCTTTACGTCATATTAAATAGTGCAATTAGTACTATCCCTGCAGAACGTTTGAAGAAAAAATTTTGAAACGGTTTTGAGAAAATGGCGTTTGAGCATTTCTGAAAATGCGGAACAAGTGGCAAGCTAACTACTAACAAGGTGCATGTAGTTTAGCATACGTTTAAAGAAAACATTTGAAACCGTTTTTGAGAAAATCTTGTTTTTGTAATTTTTTTAAATTGCACATATTACTTGCAATATTGCGAAGAAACTACTAACATTTTCAAAAAAATGTTCATGACCTTAATGAATGAACTCACTCTGAAGAACAAATTTTATTTCAAGGAAACGTTTCCACAGAAAACGGTTGATTTTTCGACAAACTTTATTTGACATTAGTTAATGCACATTTACTCATAAACACAATAATGTCAAAAAATCGCCACTAGTGTAAA
This sequence comes from Gryllus longicercus, assembly GCA_038098605.1. Taxonomy (NCBI): domain Eukaryota; kingdom Metazoa; phylum Arthropoda; class Insecta; order Orthoptera; family Gryllidae; genus Gryllus; species Gryllus longicercus. Next base: position 12,564,932 of record JAZDUA010000002.1, on the reverse strand, counting down.
TATTATCGACGTGAGAGACAAGTCAATAAATAACATTTTTGTAATTTTTAAAAAAGCAAAAGAATAGAGCAATTTGGCGTCTATGTCATCTAACAACGTGCATGTAGTGCATCAAACGTTTATAGAAAAAATTTGAAGCCGTTTTTGAGAAAATATTGTTTTTGTAATTTTTTTAAATTGCACATATTGCTTGCAATATTGCGACGAAACTACTAACATTTTCAAAAAAATGTTCATGACCTTAATGAATGAACTCACTCTGAAGAACAAATTTTATTTCAAGGAAAAATTTCCTTTTTCAATTTTGTAGCTGTAGGAAGACACCGAAAAAATTGAAACTTTTGCAATTATCGGAAATATAAAGTCAACTGTGAAAATCGGACCTACGCATCGTTTATAAGCGTATGTAACTATTCTTACACGAAATTTAAAGATAAAATTTGGGGCCTTTTTGAGAAAATGTTGAATGTACGAAGTGTTTTTCATGTAAAGTACCCCCAAATTTCAAAGAAAGTTTTTCAAAATCTCAAAGCTTTGACTTGAGCCAGATGGATAGGGGTTTCTTCAATTTCGAAACAATTTTACGCATACTAGTCCTTTCGGGTGAAATATCAAGGTCCCCTCGCGCTAGGACGGGCGAGCGGTCTCTTGCGTATAATATACGATGCTAACTGGAAATTATATTTTAGTTTACTGCTACCTGTTTACATGGTAATAATTATAGTTGCAAACAGCACATGCGTCATAGGTGCACAGTCCATTGTTCAATTGCGAACTTTACAACTTGCATAGAGCACTAAAAAGAATCAGAGTAACCTAATGAAGAATGCGTGCTGGCAGGGACGCAAGTTTGCATAAACAGTAGAAAATAATTCTCATTTCTTGTAATCTATCTGAAATTTGTATTATGATCCAAGAGGATAGTATAGGTAGGATGATACGTAGATTTCCAAAATGCGGTAATTAAATTTTGCATTTTAAATTTGTAGTCATATTCAGTTTCAAAGTAATTGATGGCAGATAGTACGATTCACAGAGTTTGAGTTTTTTTCTCGCGTAGTGCTCACATAGAATGGAGAAAGTATTGTAATTTTGCGGCACAAAATCGGTGATTTTTTTTACAGAAAAAACTCGTTTTATTTGTCCCGGATACCGAAAGAGGGAAAAATTATTATTCCTAACGTGGTAAATTACGTCCTCTAACATGTTGCGTATCCAGAATCCACATTTGTATGTCCTTGATATCGAAAAATTGGTTTACGGTAAAAGGTCTGTTTCTTCGTCCGTCGCGAACTCACTCGAATTCCTGTGAATTTGAATCGTTTATGATATTTTTGGAGAGTATTTCACATAAAGCCTCAACATTACCAAAATATTCTAAAGAAATGACAACGCATTTTTGATTTAGATTTTTTCAGTTATAACAAACTATGAGTATAAAAATTACATAGGTCAGTTTCGTTGAACTTGCAGAATTTTTGAAAATTGCAAATGTTCAATTTTTTCAGCGACTTCATACAATTAGAAAATTGAAGGTATAATTTTTTCCTTAACGAAATATGTTTTTCGAAGGAAGATCGTGAAATAAGAGCGTGTAAATTTTTAAAAAAAAGTGAGTGTTTGGCGTAAAATATAGGCATTTTTAAATAATAATTTTCCAATAAACTACTCCAAAGTCATTCTTTCAATTTTTTTGAATGGAGAAAGTTAAAAATTAGGTCTTATTCACGGAACTGTATTTTTAAAAATTACACAAATTTACATTGAAAACGCAGCAATTTGATGACAGAGATTTTTATATTTAATGAACTATGTTCTAATAAATAGATCTTTAAATAGGGTTACGTACACTTTTTGAAAAAAAGTGTTCGCGTAATTATTGCTAGAATGTAATATTATTTATAATTTTGTTCTCAAAAACATCTCGAAAATTTTTCTTTAAATTTCTTCTTAAGATTGTGCAAAGGACAATTAAAAAATGGCGGGTCTCATTTTCGTTCTCATTTTCATTCTCTGAATTTTCAAAAAATTCCAGTTGTTGGAAATAATGCGAGAAATTACATGCTACTTACGCACCACTAGTTTTAAATTGACTATTAGTGTTTTTTGATATTAGCGATATTTTTGTAGTTTTCAAATGATTTAATTCGTAACGGTGTTGATGTCTCATCGCGTAAGAGCGCCTTGGAATGAATTATTTGGTATTCGCAGTGGGTCTTGGCAGACAAAAGTGGAACTGAGGGCTTGCCAACAGCTTTAATTCTTATCGCATCTTCGTTGGTTACGTTAATATTAGAGGAATTTATGTAATAAGAACGTACGTTTTAGCCTTTTAAAATGTCTGTAAGGTTCTAGATTTTTCATTTTATCCCTTGACATTGCACAGCAAGAAACTTAATAAACATATTAACCAAAACCCCTGATTGCAGAATTCTAAGCCACAAAATACGCAAGATATTCAGAACACTGTGTGTGTATATCTGTAACATACTACCCCTTATTATTTTAAAAATAATACAAAATACATCTTAAAAAATTTCGTGTCTAAGCCGTCGCGAAAAAGTTAATCTGAAAATAATGCATTCTCATTAAGATGGTTGTTATTTCAGCAGGATTGAAATTCCATCGATCTCGACCTTTGGATTTAAAATTTAAGGAAAAGTGTTGATATAAATTTTAAGACTAATAAAATAATATTAACTGTTTGTGGGGGGTGAAGGGAAAAGACGAGAAATGGATGGGTGGCAACATTGACTAGCAGGTATATTTAGGAATGCAACAGGATTCATTGTGACCCATTGATGAATCTAATGCTGTTTATCCCTTCTAAAGGAGGAAGTCTTTAATTCTTCTCAAGCTATGATTTTTAAGAAGAAAATATTTTTAGGTTTTGAAGAAGACAAGTATTCCCTATAAATTAATTTCGCTTGAAGCAGACAGCGCAAAGCAGCGCTATCTGGCGGCGAGCAAATAAAGCGCGAGGGGGCACGTGGGCGGCGCGAAGCTTCTTGCTGCCGCCGGCATTTGTTTATGCGTGTCTGCGAATAGCCGCTGGAGATGAGTCAGTTCTGGCGATGCGGGCGCCTCTCATCATTCCACCCTCCTCGCCTCCCTCCGCTGCGCTCTCCCACCCCCTGCTCCGTCCCGCTCTGCCCGCTGTGCCCGCTCCACCCAGCTGCACCCCGCCCGCTCCTCCCGGTCCACTCCGCTCCCCCTGCGTGTCACGCCTGCCCTCGCTCTAAACGTAGGCCGCCGCCCCGCTCTGCGCCCGCTTGCCCGGCCGTGTGCTTCGCCCCGCTTGGCTCCGTCCCGCTCCGGCCGCTCCACCCAGCTGCGCCCCGCCACGCCCCTCTCGTCATGCAGCTACCCCCTGCGTGTCCCGGCTGCCCTCGTTCCGAACAGTGTCGGTCGGCCCTGCCTCGCACCACTCCGCCCGCTTCGCCCCACCCCTCTCTGCTTCATTTCATTCCGCTCCACTCCCCTTCCCACACCCTCCACGCACAGCCCAACTCCGCCCGCCCCGGTGCGCCCCCTTCTCCCGCCCGCTCCCCCTCTCCGCCCCGCTCGGCGTGTCCCCGCCCGCCCACTCCCAACGCAATCGGTCAGTCCTGCTCCGCCATGCTCCACTTCGCCCTGCCCGCCCCCGCAACGAAGGCAGTCGGTCGCCACCACTCCTCTGTCAGCGGCCGCCCACCTCGGCGCTGCGACGCGAAACGCCGGGTCCAATCGCGGTTGGGGGCGCCAGGCTTCGTTCGAGGACCCCGACGAGCAGAAAGGGGTTGACCGACGCCACTGGAAGGCCGCTCTGAAGCTGGCTAGCCACCCATAATAGACCGTAACAAATTACATAACATCATTTAATACTAATTAATTACTCATTAATTACCATAATTTTAAATTAATTACGCCAGCCATTTTCTGAAAATTCGAGGGTCAGCTAGCTGCAGACAATTTAAGAAGAAAGTATGAATGAATTCCCTGTTAATTACTCTATTTGAACATCATATTAACAATTAATTGTTAACAAAAATTCGAAAATATGTACCATAAGACAAACTGAATGGAAGGAATCGAAAAATAATTTCTTACCAGCAAACCATAGATTTCCTAATGTTAAGTACATCGTGTATATACAATGTCGTTATTGGCAACACGGCTCCAGAAATTAGTACGACGCGCAGTTGTTTGTAAATGGATCAATAAACAAATTCAATTATTTATAAACTACCATGCATAAAATAAAAAATAACACAAAATAAACTTACATTAATTTGTTTACATTAATTACTAAGCCCGGTTGTTTGATACCGCACAACGTTCTTCACCGAAAACGAAGTTTACCGACACAACTTAAAAAAATTCTAGATTTTTTTTCTTATCCGCGTACCACAGACTTAGTAAAACTAATTTATTGAAAGTCCTTTATATTTATTGACGAAACGGCTCCCCAATTGATTACAACAGGCAAATTAGTTTGAAAGATCCCATAACCTACATAAGAATTTAAGAACTGCAGGTATACAAAGAATGTCAGAGAAAGAGAACTAATCCGTGGCAATCGTGGAGAGCACTTTCTCAACTCAGTTAACTGAAGTAGGAGTAAAAAATGTCCAATAGACAAGTAGTGTTGCAGTAAAATAATGAACAAAAGAGGAAGTATAATTTATCCTGGAAGAAATGAGTGTTAGAATGTGCTTCGCCGCTAACAATAAATTCTAGAGCTTTTTGAATTCTGACGGTAAATGGTTTTTGTGCCAAACTGTAGGCGGTTTTAACGCGGAGTAATTAGTTGAAACATATTACTTTTAATGCAACAGATACGTAGTGAAGGAATCTGCAAATACAGTGTCAAAAAGGTTTTCCTGAGATTTTTTTCTTTTTAAAGATTTGTCTTTATATTTTCGTGAAAGTGAATGACCCTTTATCAACAATAACATGCATTAACTAATTCTAAAGACGTTGGGGCCGCGTGCGGCCTAATGCTCTCGACGTGGCAGCCCTGGCCGAGAGCCTCGTGAGTTGAATCAGTGGGGCGCCGCGAGAGGCCGTCACAGGCGCGTGGCACCCGCAGGACATTTATTACGCTTCGGGCGTGCGACGCTCACATGACTGATGACATCCGATTCTCCAATTTGCCCATCAAGCGCCATTCGCTGCGCACTATCTCGACAACGGGTCAGAACAAATGAAAATCAAGAGACGTGGTGGTGTAGACAGGTTGCTAATGTTGCTGGTCAATTAAAATGTTTTTGAACCAATGTGGTAGAAGGATGACACAGGAACAAAATATGAAACTGCTTTCCAACAACGCTAAGTTAAACGACGTAGTGATTTGTGACTGACAAGAAAATCGGATATAGCCATTTGCGATTTTTCCTAATTTATGATTTGTTCTAAAGAAAGAAAAAATAAGTACCCGTATTTTTCTAGGCAAACGTTTCAAAGGAGAGAATCACCATCCAATTGGGGTGTAATAGCTAATTTCGTTATTTTAAATCCAATATGCACTTCCCATCAAGCACAATAATAAAATGAATGTTATGAAGTCATCACTAATACCATTTAGTCCACTACACGCTTTTATGAAGAATAAACTACAGATGAATATGAAATCAGATTTCAAAAATGTTGTTTATTGTCAGAAAAATTCTGAGGAAATGTTTTACTTCAGTTTAAAACAAAACAAACATACATTAAAAGCAATTTGATGTATTTAAAATGTGCCTTCATAACATTAACTTTGAAATTGCGTTTGCTCCAAGGGATTGGATTTTTCTTTGCGAAACAGTAAAATCACCTATTTCCGATGTTTTCTCCTGTGATAAACTGAATACACAAGACTCCAGCAAAAAAAACTGTCCTTACTGGAAAGCAAATTTCATACGCGAAAGTGAAAAATAGAAACAATAATGAGTAAAATATGCTTTCGTGAAGTTTTGTTAATGGGATTCCAGACAATGTGTGAATTGAAACAAAAGTAAGCTTTGCGTATTTGCGTAATATTGTTATTCATTAAAAAAGCCTGATTTTTAAGAATGGCAATGAAAGGCGTACTTGAACGAAACCATATAACTTAATCATAAAAACATCTGATCCCAATATGAACATACAATGAAATATGATTCTGTAGAGTATTAGAGAAATTTTACTAAAAATGTTATTGCAAACATTGTTTTCGGAATATACAACGTGTAATGTTATTTTATCTTATTTATTTATTGTACGTCAAACACTTTTAAAAACACTGTGACGTGCTATGGGGAGAAGTGAATTTTGTCCACATTTACATAACTCTTTGATCCCTATCCATAATTCTGTGATATCTCTACTATTAGGTTTGTGTACAATTAGCAAGTTGCTTTCTTGGTCAAATAAAACTTCTAACACAATAGTTAGGTACAATGTTCATAAATGAAATACTGATAAGATTAACGTTTTCTTATAAAAAAGGAACGTGTTATTTTTGAATTTCCATGTTTTATCTGAATGGGTTTTCCAACATAAATCATTCGCTCCCTCGAGGATGTCGATTTTAACGTCTTAGTCACTTGATTAAATCGTCAGAAACACGTCAGACATCTAACGCTAAGTCTTGTGAAAAGGAAATAAAGTGCTGTGCGCACTACGGGAAGTTTGATCGAAGCAAAAGGAAGATAGATATGTAGAAATTGATAATACATACCAGGAATGATTTGGACGCAACCGTGCACGTCACTTGAAATATTACAGCAAAGTGTACATGTTGAATGTAATAAAGGAATAAATGTAATTTGTCATTATTAAGTGTTTTAATAATATGTAGAAATTATTATTACACAATTTTTAATATTTTTATTTTAATATAACAATTAAACATAATTTCCAACTTCCTCAACAATAGAACGTTTGCCATTACAGTTGATAACCATCATTCCAATCCAAAAGCAGTCAAGGCACAGGCCTTCCCTAAGGCTTCCCGTTATCTCCCGCTCATTATAACTTGTACGTATCCGACCTACCGAAACATAGTAAAATAAAAACATCCCAATTTGCAGATAACACGGCTATATATTCATCAGGTCCCACCATAAACGCAATAAAAATCAATCTTCAATTATATCTCCACCAAATTGACAGCTGGGCAGACGAAAATAAAATTAAAATAAACCCGTCAAAAACAGCAGCAAAGATATTTTCCTAAAAGACCCCCTTACATATGAATCAAGGACCTGTACAATGGCATCCTCATAATAAACACATAAAATATCTATGGATTTTTTTAGACACCCGAATCAATTGGAAAAACCATATCGACAATGAAGTTATTCAAGAAAAAATAAAATTCCACCAACTAAAATCAATAATAAATAAATCAGATAAACTACCATACAATACTTCCTTATTGCTGTATATAACTATCGTACGACCACTACTATTATATGCTTGCCCAGTTTGGATCAGCACAGCCACATCTAATACTAAAAACTCCAAGCAATCCAAAATCAGTTCCTCCGCACTATCACGAATGCCCCATGGTACATCTCCAATGCTCAATTCCATAAAGAATTCCAGCTAGAACCGATAACCAACCATATCATTTTTGTATTCTCTCACTTCTTTCAGAACATCCCAAATATACCCAACCTAACCCCGCTAAGTCTCTGCCAAAATGTAAGTTGCAAAAAAATAATGTAAGTTGTATTTTAAGATTATTAGTAACTTTATTTTAAGTTATTTATAAGTAGATATAAGCAATTATAACAACTGTAAAGTGCATTAAACACGATTCTTTGTATTGCCCTATCCAAATGAAAAACGTTCTATGTTTTGTACGCCACACAACATAGATCAATCTCAAGGCTGTGCAAACAATCAGTTGAGGTGGTTATTAAGTATTATTATAAGCAGAAATCTGCGTCTTCATTTAAGATGAAGGTTGAGAGTATGAGGTGAGGAGGTCGGTGTTTACTATTGGGCGGGCTGGGCATGGCCTTTAGACTCGTAAGAGTTTGGAAAGCCTCATGAAGGAGCTCTTCATTAAAGAGGAACAAATTTAATCAATATGGTGAATCTACACCTATAAAAACTCTTCGATATCGAAAATTAGTAAATAATTCAGAAAGAATTGTGTAGTAATTTATTTATTAAGTACTCTCTTTATTATAAAATACTTAAATATGATACATATGCTAAGATCTCGGAATTTTAGGGACATAAAAGTTATGATTTAAGTACTTAAAATGAGCAACAAAATTATGAAATTAGGCACTCATAGACATGAAAAGCGACCTTTCAGGCACTCAAATAAAGTTACAAAATAATTTAAACAAGTATTTAAAAACATTAGACATGAATAGTTACGTTTCTGGATCTAAAACGCTTCAAAAAAGTGTTAAATTAGGCACTTTTAATTATTCACGAAAGTCAAGTATTTTTACATTTATGAGTCTTCCTGCATATTGTTTTATTCACTTTCATAATCATCAGCACACTATATAATCAAGATTTTCCCCGAATTTTTTGCATTAAGGCGTTCTTATCTATTAAAATCAAGTTGAATGCTGAAAAGGACTCCCACTCACACAGATCATGTGGGAGCAAACTTTAGTTTAGTCACATTTCTTATACCCATTGTTCTAGAACTTCCCCGTGTCACTCACCAAAACTTTTACTACTCGACCCAATACATTAGGATTTTTTATTACGCTCTCCCATTTTTACTTTGCTATTTCCACAACAGTTCCCCTAGCAGCATTAATTTTCCCTTCGGCATCTTGCACCACTGACATTTGATCTGTCAAAGGTTTTCCTTTGTGTTCCAGCTTAGCGACTGTTAAGACCAGGACTAAAAATTAGAATTTTGCTGAACAGTATTTTGTAAGCTTCGCCTTTCCAACGGCAGGCCTGACACGTCCCTTTCCTCCCTGGATTGCGAAGTCAACAAGACGCGCACGGTGATAAGCGTCAACCTGCCAACCACGCAGCTGCAGGAATGGGTGCAATTGCCTAAGAAGTGCGTGCTGATAGGGGACGAGCGTGAACAATCATCTTTATTTAGACTTTCAGAGCTCCCTGAGTGAGAGGTTTCGGAGCTTCGTCTCTTGTGCACTCGATCGGGGAATATTCTCGTTTCGGGAAAGTATATGCGTTTCGCTGCAAGATTAAAAAACATTCTTAAGGCGAGAAAGTACAAAGAGTAACTAAAATATGATAATTCTTCAAAATTTCTTATTTTAGGCGGTTTTAGACACACAAATTAAAATAGGTATCAACCCCCCTTTTAGGACATTTTAGGCACTATTAGGTGCTTTCAGTAGATGTGTTTTTCATGATTCGTAAACCTCTGCAATTATTTTCCACAATCTCCTAAAGGAACTAAATAGGAATTTGTCCTAAAATTCGAGATTTAATCATTATACACAGTTGTCAAAGGAGATGATGTTTACATACTATTGAAAATTCATAATTTACTGTTAAATATATCAATTGTTGCAATTCAGTTTTCATTTTTTCAATATTTTGTGTTATTTAAGTTTGACGTTTCCTTGCTGGTTTGTGGACTAATGACCCTTTACTTGAAAGTCACAACAACCTTTTTAAAAGTGAAATTCGATTGTGAGTACAATTATTCTATTAACAATTTCATTAATAAAGTAGTAATTTTACGGGGAAATTAACACATTCCTTTATCGGAACTGATCCTAAAATCAGGGTCAAATTTCCCCCGAAGGCCTCCCTATTCTTAGGGCGGATCTGGGTAAAGAAAACAAGATCAAAGAGGAACAACAAAGAAATTACTCGTGCAAACAGATGCCACTGATATAAACCAGAGAAGGGATGCAATCGTTTGCTCTATGTTCGAATCAGGTTAATTCGCGTATTACTTGATTAATGTTCATTGTAAATGATAATATGTGAAGTGAAAAGTTCTAGAGATACATTCATAAACAATTTTGGAAATATGGCTCGCGCGACTATCTTTGATTTAGACGAGTTTTTATGCCAAGTTACAAATGTCTCAAAGACACTGTGTGAAGTTGAAGGGGGAATAGTTCACCGCTAATGTAAATATTAACGACGTGAAAGACACGTCAATATTACATTTTTGTAATTTTTGAAAAAACAAAGAATAGAGCAATATGGCGTTTATGTTATCTCATAGAGTATATTTAGCACTATTCCCACCAAAAGTTTAAAGAAAACATCTGGGGCATTTTTGAGAAAATATTGTTTTTGTAATTTTCTAAAATCGCGAATATTTCACGCAATATTGCGCGAAGCTACTAAACTAAAAGTTAAAAAAATATACATGAAATAACTAATTATAGATAACAAATTTCATTTAAAGGAAAAACTCTATTTTCAATTTCGTAGTTATAGGAAGACACCGAAAAAAATTCAAACTTTTGCAATTTTGGACAATTCAGAGTTAACCGTGAAAATAGGATCTATGCCAGCATCATCAGTGTATTTTAATCTATTCTTACATGGAATTTAAAGAAAAAAATTGAAGGCGTTTTTGAGGAAATTTTGAAAATGTTGAGGCATTACGTAAAGTATCCTGAAATCAAAATATCCGTTTCAAACTCGCAGGGCCTCTAGTTCATTTAAATCAATCGGAGATTAACAATTTTAGAGAAAATCAGCCGAGTGGTGTTGGCGCTGCCGTTGATCACGATAGTCAGACGACTTGACAGATGGATAAGCAGACGTTTTGTTGTCAATCGATGTTTTGGTATCACGGACCCACAAAGCACGGATGCTGACTATGTAACGTAGAGAAAGTAATTTCCTACATACAGGAACAAGATTTATCCATTTTTTCGTTACCAAGACCCAACTATAAGAATTTTTCTGTCGAAAATTCGCCGATTTCCGGCGCACGATTACTTAAATTTCTCTTCTTAGGAAGTCAAGGTGAGAAAGTAAAATTGTTACGCGGGTTTTTGAAAGGATAGTAGCATATAAATTGAAGATAGATGGGAACTATCTTCAAGTCATAGCAGTTTTTGCACTAGAAAAAGATAGGGTAAGGACACTTCGTTGGTTTACAGAAAATTACGAGAAATTTTAGATGAAGCACTATCCACATCTCGCAGGAGATCTTAGCCTGTGGCTCTTTAATAGCAATGGCAAAACATTGATACACTTCGCATGTTCCAATCAAGTCTCCCCCCCGCCTTGGGTACATGTTCTGAAACAAACTAAAGAAATAACATGGAACAGTTAATTTGAATTATAAGTAAATTAAATTTTTATGTTTTGAATAAAAATCTGTGTTCTAATTAAGTCAGAGGGAACTCGTCCTCTGGACATCCTTGTAGATATCAATTGAAACCACAGATATAGAAAGGCCTCTCTAAATCTGTGCTTGAATCACACTAAACAAACGAAGCGCGAAAAATACATAATTTTTTTAAATTTAAAATATTTAATCATATAATATTTTGCCAGTGATTCCATTTAATCAGTTTCTTCTTGTTTAAAAACGCATCCACTATGTGACATGCGTATTTTAGTCGTAACTAATATTTTAGTCGTAGGTATTATGTAATTACAAACCAGCGGCCGTCGCTAGTGCCAGTTGTTGCCGGTGTGGCATTGCCACAGCAATAATGGCCACTGGGTTCGTTCGGCATATACACTGTCCAGTCACATTAATGTGACCACCACCTACGTTTGATGTAAACGTGCTAAAACCCTCACAGACGGCAGATGGCAGCACTAACAGTGGAGGGATATAAAGCGTGTCGGGTGGAAGCGGAAAACAGAGCTGTAGTTGTCGTAAGGTAAAACGGAGCGTTTTATTGGACGTCTAAAAGCTCTTAATCTTTGCTTTTCGGATCAAGAGCGAAAGCATTTCCAAAGCGGCTAAATTTGTAAAGCTTTCGCATGCGGCCGTGGTTACGGTGCGAGGCAAAACGGCGCTCACCACAATCGGCGCCGAGGCTACTGTGGCGCACCACGGGCCGCATATGACAAGGGAGAACGACGGCTGCGGAGAAGAGTATGGGCGGATAGACATGCAACTGTAGAGCAACTGACCGCCCACACGAACCAAGGGGGCTATGAACAGGGTCTCCTGAACAACCGATCAATGAACGTTGTTGCCTTCGCAGCAGGCGCCTGGCCTTCATTCACCCATGCTGACTGATGTTAACCATGCGACCAAGGTTGGAACTTGCACGCCAATACTGCAACTGGACGTCCACTGAGTGGCAACAGGTGGACATTTCAGATCAATCACGTTTTCTGCTCCATAGGACGAATGGTCGTTTTCTAATACGGCGTGAAATATCTGAACGCAAACACCCTACAACAATTGCCGGACGGGACCAGGCCGAAGAAGGGAGCGTAATGCGTGGGAAATGTTTTCATGGCATTCGCTGGATATCGTGATGGACAGCACAATGGAACAGCAAGTATGCAGCCATCCTTACGGACCATGTCCATCCCTATAAGCAGATCGTTTTCTCCGGCAAGACTGCATCGTCCAGCAGGACAATGCAACGTGTCATAGTGCTCGCAGTGTACGTGGGTGGTTCGAAGAGCCCCAGGATGAGTTTGTAGTGCTCCCATGGCCACCAAATTCAATGGAGAATCTGTGGGACCATCTCGATCGCGCTGTTCGCGTCTTCGATCCTCAACCGAGGAACCTAGCGCTGCTGGCCAGGGCACTGGAGTCGGCATGGCTCTACATCCCTGCCCACATTCAGATCCTAATGGGCCCTTTTTCTACACGTCTCGTAGCGGGGAGCGCAGCAAAAAGGGGATGTATTCAGGATTTTGATGCGAAGTCACATGAATGAGACTGGTGTATATTTCGCTACACAGCAATTATAATGGCGCTGAGAACTAAATGCAAATGGGTCGACAAAAAGTAATAATGAAAACAATATTTGTCATTGGTATTAAATATAATATTGTAATATTCAAAACAACGTGTTTAAAACTAGTTACACGAATTATATTTTTTGTCTTAGCATGCGACTTGTGTAACAATTCTAATTCTTCTTCTATTTTCACACTAATTAAAATTCTCTTAAAACTTTCGAAAACTACGTATGAAATAATTTTATGATCTATAATATCTTCAAATAGACTTTAATTCACAATAGAATCTCAGAGGTTTTTACATCGCATCTACCACTTAGCGGTTAAACCCAACGCAATCAGTTGTGTTACTTGTCCGACATCTATCGCACCACCAGACGTCGTATTTAAAAAAAATATTTGTAAAATTTTCGTGTGTACACCACGGGATGTAAAATAGGCAACACTATAGTAGACATACGCGAGCACCATGAGTTATGTTTCAGAAGATTTCGATCTGCGTAGTTCGCTGTTCTAATTTATGTAGTTTACGGGCGAAAAGTTTATGAATTTATTTCCAGAATAGGAGACCAAGAATGAGTAACGAAATGGCATGAAAGAGAGAATGTTTTCTAAACTAGTTATTTGTAATTTATTATGTAAGGTGTACTTAGCGTATGTAAACCAGATCTGAAACCCCTTATTTCGTCTTCGACAATTGCAGGGGCTCCAATTCTGATTGCAAAAATTACGACAAAAATGCCAATTTTTAATTTCGAATAGTATATGTGACCTTACTTTAAGGTCTATTTTTTTAAGAAAAGACTAAATTATGAAAAAATTCTATCATCAGTATTTCAAACATTTGCAATTTTCGAAAATTTTTAGAGTTCAAAGAAAATGGAACCTGTGCCATATTTAAAAGAGTACTTTGCTCTATTCCAGGGGGAAAAATAATCAAACATTATAGACCGTTTTGACAAAAATTAAATATTAAAATTCCCTACATTTCACTCAAAATTACGCAAAAACCTTTCACATTTTTGAAAAATCTCACATGATTTTATTTAAATATTTAATTTCAAAAACAGATTTGTCTGTTCTTGAAGTTAAATATTTAAATAAAATCATATGAGACAAATCTGTTTTTGAAGTTAAATATTTAAATAAAATCATGTGAGATTTTTCAAAAATGTGAAAGGTTTTGGCGTAATTTTGAGTGAAATGTAGGGAATTTTCATATTTAATTTTTGTCAAAACGGTCTACAATGTTTGATTATTTTTTTTATTTCTTAAAAAAATTTAAGAAAAAAATCTCTATTTTCGATATTGTAGTGTTAGGAAGAATCCTAAATTGTTGGAACTTTTGAAATTCTCGGAAATCTAGAGATCAACAAAAATGGTACCTGAGCCATTTTTATAAGCGTGCTTAGCTCTAATTCAGAAAATAATCAATAAATTTGAAGCCAATTTTAGAATATCTTCAAAATGTTGGCGCGGAGCATCGCGTCTGACGTTTACCTTTCTCCACGTGTATACAGCGCGACAATGACCAAGGCTACCAAAGCGATCCGAAATGGAACAATCCTCGCACCTTGCGTTCCGTCTTCCACAAGCACAACGCAACTTTCCTGCTGAACAGACGTATGCTCTATGATGAACACCCTGAACAACATACGTACGCGGACGCACACAATTAGTGACATATCTCACATTTCTAACAAATCTCTGGGTTGTTCAACAGTTTTGCATACGCACTAGAACTTAATAATGAAATATTGTTTACAATTAGTGTTTTACAAAATGTATACGATATATTATGTTCGTAGTTGAAACTACTTTCTATATAATTCTTGAATATTCGAACTTGATACTGTCTAGAAGTTTGAAGAAAATTTGTATTAATTAAGATATTTAACAACCTGCGAGTTGCTTATACCAACTCGCCCTGGTGAAGAAAATTTGAACTGCTTCCTGGTGGCTAATGAATTATTGGTGGCTAATGAATTATATTATTGGACCTGAGGCTTTTGTACAAGATGCGTTTGTGGAATCACAGCAGTCACGTGATTTCAAGCCCATATTGGCAATTGCCAACCACCTTGTCAAAGTCATTGGCCTTGCACCAGAATCGAAAATAGGGAACGGATGTAACTTTTGCAAAACCTCAGTGTTACAAAACCAGGTACTGTCACCGATGCAGTGATCTGAAATGTCCAAAGAAAGGACAAATTATTTTTGCGTATTGAAAATGAGAAATATGTACAGTAAAGATTACAAATAATTGAAACCAACCGAATAACGAAAGGATGCGACTCATCTCTCGCAGTCATTGAAGCTACGCCACTGGTAAGTAGTATGCGAGACAGTAAAAAGGTTGAATGCCCCGTCCTTGAAGAAAAGTTCCAATTTGCTTCCTGGGCCTTATCGACAGAACCTGGCCAGGCAAAACAGCAGTTAAACCATTGTTCTGTAATACGATTAGTTCTTTCAGAGGTGTCGCTGTCTTCCCTAGAGGGCATTTCACGTTTTATGTTGTAACCATTCAATACTAACGCAACGTTTCATGATAGATTTATTCTTAGTTGAGAACAAAATGACACTTCAAAAGTGCTTATGTTACAGGCACAGCACGTCAATTTTATGTTCTAACTCTTGCGAAGAATTTAGCAGTATTGCAGTCTAACAACGGGGACAAGCGTCTTTGAGAAAACTGTTCCGGAAAAGTGATGATAAAATCTTCAGACCATGTTGCATCCACTGAACCATCTAGGATGAACTGTTGGTTCGTTGCATACAACATTACCCAATGAGGAAAGTTCCAGTAATAACCTGAGCATTACTTTTTTTCAAAAACGCAACAAAACGATATAGCTTACGCATTTGTTTTATCACATTATTACCTAAAAGCCATAGTTTTTTAGAGAAACGTGTCGGATGCTGCCAAAACTGATAGTAATGAACTGTTTCTTAAATGCTCCGTTGTTCCACTCGTGACAAAACACGGCCAGTTTTCAATTAAATCAAGCCTAAAGCGTAATCTAGCTCCTTTTTGACGAAACATACCGATCTGTACGCTTGAGGCGGCCTATATCTTCATGTTAACGCTGAAAATCCCTGTTTAGCTCAAGCTTTCCGCTTTTCCCCATTAGTTCGGCCGCCTTGTCCACTTCTCCGTAAAGCGATTAGCGGCGTCCCACAAGGCCGTCGCTCGGGGCGCATTCTCGCATGCAGGTCGTCAGGCGTGAGCGCCCGTGCACAGCGGGGCTCAGCTGTTTCGCGACTTACACACTGGCGTCGGCTGGCATCTCTCGCTCTCCAGATCGCCGTCACTCGTCTCTCGCTCCAGCTGCACTGATAGCGCCGCCTGAACTTACGCCGGCACTCATCTTACCCCTCCTCGCCCCGCCCCGCCCCGCCCCGTCCTTGGGCCTAACTGGCGATGCCCAGTGGCCTCTCGCCAAACCGGTTTGTTAGTCGTTTTTCCTGATCGCTAAGGGCACTCATTTTATTTTATTTGCCTTTGTTTTCTTGCTGGTGGAGAACTGGTCGCACAACGGTTTTTGTTATTTTGCATAGGTCGCGACTTGCCTCTGTGACAGATAAGATAAGTGTGTGGCTGGTTTACATTGCTTGCTTTGATGCTTTCGTCTTTCTGACTTCGTTAGGCACGTAATAGAACGTTATGCATAAATGGACGAAATCATTGTCGTTATATATAGGAAAGATAAGAATCCTGATATCACATTCATTGAGGAAAATACTTCTCGGGAAGAAAAAACTAGGACAAGAAGTTTTACAACCGACATAAATATATTATGTTTAAGGATTGGCCTCAGCACGTGACCAATCGCTGTATCATCGTACATTGCTAATGGGAGTATATTAATCTTTTGGAGGAAATGTATGACGTTATCCTAAACCTGGGATTTCCAACCTTTTTCGTTCATCGACCTCTTTTAAACTAATTATTGACTTTACCGACCACCCATACAACTACAAATAATATAGATAAATGTCATTATGGATCTATATCATTCATAATCCTAAAAGAGAATTTCTTAAAGATAACAATTTCGTACACCTGTATTTTGATAAAAATCTAGATTTTTCAATCATCTATGATGCTTCCTCTTCTGAGTAGCTGAGTTTCTAATCTTCATTGCTGTGCAATCAGTCCCTGTGGATTATATGACTCTGACGGTTAGCTCTAGCCACACGAAAATTCCGAGTGGGTAAAATACCTTGAGGACAACTGAGGCAATTCTGATAATGATCTTTTTAAGTCCTTAAATATAAAAAAACACCTTTTTTGAGTGGTAAATCGTTTGACAATAGTAAACGTGCATCAAAGAACAAATTGGATGTAGTATTAAAAGATCATAGTAGACATATATAGGGCGATCGTTTAGTAATAATCACTTTTGGGAATACGAGAAATCCATTTAGTCTCCATTTAAATTGATATTTATTCCATTAAAAATATTGTTCAAGATAAATGCAGTTCTGTCGACTGCAAAAGTGATTATTACGTAAGTTCTGTATAACTGCAGTATCGATAGAAAACTTTTAATAGCAATATATGTAGAATAGCTGGCATATACCAGACGATTTTTAAATAGCCATTCTTTGTTTATTTACCACATATAATGTTTCTTTGCGCCAAGATTTTATATAAAAATTGAAAGAAAATATAACGAATTTAATATACCTCAAATTAGGTTTAATCTGTTAAAAGGATTTTTTACAAATTAATGACTGCGAAAAAGTGAATATGCTTAATATTTATCACGTTCTTTTTATACGTTACAGGAACCAGTCGATGCATCTTGACACTTTCACAAAGTAATACGTTTTACGTAATATGTTTTACAAGGTAATACGGTCAAACAAGGTAATACAATTTTTTTTCTATGCGTCGTGTTAAATCGACTGCAAGGGCTGTCAGTTTATGGAAAATGCACTGACGTATTATTCACTAATTTTTTATTCACTATGACACACTGAAACCACAACTTCCCTTCTTTTCGAGGTGTTACTGCTACGATTCTCCGACCTTGGAATGATCAAGCTGATAAATTATTAAATAAAAAGGTATTTGTTACATTTGTAGCGGCCGGAGACAGCGCGAGCATTCGCATGCTGCGAACATTTTGAAGTTATTTTACTTATCAGTATTTTACCTGCGACGGTCACCCTTTTGAAGCGGTGGGATAAAACACTTTTGAAGTCTTTGTCGTTTCTTTAGTTCATCACGAATAATATACAAGACAACACCGGTTTCTTGCGTCACGTTACTTCAATTGTCGGTTCATATTTATTAATTAATACGATCGAATTCCTACGTTTGAATTTACGACGGGAAAAAACACCGATTCGCGTATAGGCATTAGATTACGCGCACAATACACAACGTCTGGCAACGTCTTTGGTGGCATATCTGTGTGTATGTGTGTAAACAAGTAAACGGAGGGGAAGACAGACTGACGGACAGATTCTTGGTGTGACGGAAAAGAAAAAAATAGAGGAGAGTGTAGACAATGCATTTAGGCAACAGAGGGGGAGAAATCACCATCACCTTTGGAAAATAGTCTGCAGGAGTCTTGACAGATGTGCGTGTTGAGCCAATACGTAATTACAAGTATTTATATTTTACAAATGGGTAGTAGGCATCAAATTTCTGAAGATAGTAATGAGAAATTACGTTCAATGATGCAGTTTCTTTGCGGTCGTTCAGGTGACAAGGACATTGACAGAGGAGCCTCGGCGAAAGCATCGGGGTTCTTCGATTATTCGGAGTCGTTCGAGTGCATCTTTCAGCTAACCGTGATTAAAAATTTAGATCGTGTAGACGTCGACTCTGTGTGTTATAAATTCATATGAAAAGATAGAAGCAGTGGCTAATGTGTGAGATACAAAAATTCTCGCGATTCAAAATTGAAGATTTGACTTAAATGTGTTCAAGCTGTTGTTGAACTTAAACTTGACGAACATCAAGTTCCGCGTCAGCAAAATGTTTCTGAACCCTTGATCCAGGATCAAGCGAAAACTTTAAATTAACACATGGTTTCTTCAGTCAATTACTCGTGTCCGTACGTCCTTTTGATAACGGATCAGCTCAATTTTTTAAATTGTTAAACGTTTCTCTCTGGGCCTGCTGCCGTCGAACAAATGTAGTTTTATGTAAATGTTTTTGATAGAGAAATATTGCTGAGAGATTGGGACATGCTTATGAAACTTTTTAAGAGGCAAAATGAATCGGCGAAAAACTTGGAAGAAGTCGTGGATTTTCTGTGAATGTAAGAATGGACAAGGACTTATCCCAGAGATTGTAAGTGTTATTCGCCTGCTGATCATGTTTCGTGGATCGTCTTGTTCAAATGAATAAAGCTCCTCGGTATTGCCTCGTCTCAAAACGTATACGCGATCAACAATGTTGCAAGATCGGCACAATAGTATTGCGAATTTACATGTTTATAGCGACATGATCGTCAAAATTGATTTGCAAAAATTGTTAAATGAGTTTATATAAAAAATGCGAAGTGCAGCGCTGTTTTTGCAGTGCAAAATGAACGGAAATAAAGTGTCATAAAATAAATATGATCACAAATATATGTCATAACAATCTGATTACTCTTTAATTTTAAAAATGACAATTTAAAAAAGTTCTATATATTTCCCTTCCTATATCTTTTCGGTGGGAGATTGGGGGAGGGGCGGGGGGAGGTAGCAAGAAGGAAGGACCGGCCTCGTCTGGGTCAACCAACAGAAACACCAACTGCCTGAACTGTTGGTTTCAAAATACTGAACGTTTTTTAACTTGCCATAGGATTTCCCTCGTGTGTATTGGAAGAAGTATTTCCCTTCGCCATAGTATGTCGTTGTGAATGCCTAATTATAATTTGATGTGTTTCTAACCAACCTAAACAGCTATGTTTTCGGACGTCCCATTGAAGAAATTCGAAATGTGGCTTCTGTCTGCAATAAAAGTGAAATTTAGTTTAAAATCCAAATGATGTAATAATATTGCCTTAAAAGAAGCTTAAAAGAAGCCTTAAAAGAAGATTATTATGGGAAACACTGAAAAATATTGGACTCCCTTCCCATCTTATTACAGCAATTCAATCCTTATACAGAAATAATAAAATCATGATCCGAATGCTAAGAAATGGAACAGAATCAGCATATATAAACCAGGGAGTAAGACAGGGATGCCCGCTCTCGCCAACGCTTTTTAATATATATATGGACGTGATCATTAAAAAATGGTTGAAGACTTTAAATGATGTTTTTAAGATTAATAATGTCGAGATCCCAACATTACTTTTTGCCGACGACCAGCTTATCATAGGAAAATCTGAATATGAAATTCAAATAGCAGTCCACAAGTTAAGTCAGGTTGCTAATGAGTATGGTATGAAAATCTCACCCAGTAAAACAAAAGTGATGGCATTTAAAGGACTTGAACCTTTAAGAGCAAAGATAGTTATATATGACCAAATAATTGAACAAGTAAATGAATTTAAATATCTTGGGTATCATTTTAATTATATAAAATCAAGGGATATGGAAATAAAGCTGAACAACTTCACATATTTCTGTGGAACGTTACAGCGAACTCTACATCATAATGCGCAAAAGGAAACTCTTCTCAGAATTTACAAAGTTATTGCTTTGCCATTACTACTTTATGGAAGTGAGAGCTGGACATTAACATCAGATCAGCTGCGCCGAATTGAATCTGCAGAAATGAGATTTCTTCGTTTTGTGGCAGGATATTCACTATTAGACCACAAAAAAAGTGTAGATATCAGAAAAGAACTAAATGTTGAACCGGTTATAGATACCATAAAGAAATATCGAGAAAACTGGAAAGGTCATGTCCTGAGAATGCCAGAACATAGAATAAGTAAAACTATTCTTCAATATGTACCTAAAGGAAAAAGAAGTGTAGGACGACCCTTGAAGAGATGGCATGAACAATTCTGAGACGGAACAGACCAAGAGGTCTAATCCTTGCTGTCGATGATGATGATGATATTGCTGGTGCAATGGAGAAAATAAGTATGAAGTGAAATTTGTTTTATTCTTTGTCGTCAGGTGTGCTGTTAGCCGGTTGCACAAACTTTGTTACGTTTCTTATCCTAATTGTAAGGAGAACGACGGATTCGAAAGAGGAGTGTCAATTTATTATTGCTGTGTTGCTCTACAGAGGTGTTAATTACCACGTTCATTTAATATATTTCTGTAATCAATGATATCTTGATTCTACCTATCACTTGTTCATATTGTGCTGTAGACCACCAATTGATCCTTTTATCAAAATGTTATCGACCCCCAGGGGGTCGATTCCGACTTCATCAGAAACCCTTGAGCTAAGTACTTTGTCATTACGTAATAGAACTCATTGTTGATGGTCACAACCATGGCATACGTCGCGTCTGCGGAAACTATAATCCAGGCAAACTGCACTAGCAAAAAGATACATGCCGTTCCTGCAATTACAGAGCTTGACAGTAATTTAAATGCACAAAACACTGAAGGATGTTGGTCATTCGGTTGGTAGGATGTGCGAGTAAAAATTACAGCTCAGGTTTTTATGGTACAACGTTATTATTTACGGTACAGCTGAAGTGGGATATAAGGACCAGTGGATTGCAATAATTGACCAACGAGGCCTACCGGCCGTGTTGTAAAGTTTGTTTGTGAGTAAAACGTTCATAATCCTAGTGACATACGTAACTTTACCCAATACTACATTATATTTTATCATTATTTGTAAATTGAAATGTTTCTTTGTTCAACGTTTCTTAAGCCTCTCTCCCCAAAAAGGTATAGCCTATTTGCATCCCATTCGATTTTCCTTTTAGTACAAGGTCAGGTCAGGTCAGCTCGGTCATATGACAGTGCTTTGAAAATCACTCTTTCGTGTTTCAAGAACATGAAAAGAAAAATAGAAAATTATCGTTTTCATTTAGATCATTTTGTATTTTTCTAGTATTGTAAAGGCCAGATAACCATCATCATCATCATCAGCAACAAGGTTTGGGCCTAGTGGCCCGTTCCGCTCTCAAGAGTCTCTTTCCATCTTGTGTGGGGTCTGCCTCTGGATCGTTTCCCCTTTGGTTTGTATTCGAGGATAGTCTTGGGAAGCCGTTCTTGTGGCATTCTGGTTAGGTGTTCGAGCCAATTCTTCCTCGTTGAGTCGATCTTCTCCAGTATGCTGGAGATCTGTAGTTCACCTCTGATGTCTTCATTTCTCTTATGATCTAGTAGTGTATATCCTGCTAATGGTCTCAGGAATCTCATTTCTGCCGCTTCGATCTTTCTTCTGTCTGACCTATTGACTGTCCAGTTTTCGCATCCATAAGTTAGCATTGGGACTGCCATAGTTTTGTAAAATTTTAGTTGGGTGTCTTGTCTGGTCTTTTGTCTTAGTGCTCTGCATATAGTACCGCACAATTTCTGGAATTTTTGGATCTCTATGTTTATATCTTTTTTGTCGTAGTATGAGATATTAAATCCTAAATAATTAAAGTTGTTTACTTGTTCAATACTTTTTTCGTTTATCACTACTGTACATCTGATATTGATTTTCCCCTGGAATGCCATTTCGTTTTAGAGGTTGATACCTTCAAGTTATAATTTTTCCCTGTTAACTCGAGGTAATGGGCAGCTCTCTGTAGGTTGTCTTCTGAAGTACTAAAAATGGCCTGGTCATCTGCAAATAGAGTAGTGTTTAAAATTGTATTGCTTATTTTAAAATGTGTGGTTAGTTTACTTTGCCATTCTTGAATAATATGATCAATATATATATATATATATATATATATATATATATATATATATATATATCTTAATATATATAAATCTCGTGTCACAATGTTTGTCCTCAATGGACTCCTAAACCACTTAACCGATTATAATAAAATTCGCACACCATGTGCAGTTCGATCCAACTTGAAAGATGGAATAGTTTAAATCTCAAATTATAGTCGCAATTTTAATTTATTGCTAATTATTTGTCTGTTATTATTTGACAGTCAAAATTATCTACAATTATTACAACAATCAGCTAGCTGACCCGGCCACGCGTTGCTGTGGCTTTCACCACGAAAGAGACCCTGCGAAAGATACCCCAGAGAATCTGATAGTATCATCGTCAATTATTTGTCTGTTATTATTTGACAGTCACAATTATCTGTTAACTCCAAATGATTCTAACAGATGTCGACACCTTTCGACTGGGTTGAGTAAGTAATCAATAGATGGCGCTGCTATGGTAAAAAATCAGCTCCAAGAATCAGGACAGCAGAAGGTCATGCACAAGAATCTCAAGAACAGTGTAACGAACGTATTCAAGAGAATATCATAAGAACATTGTGACACGAGATTTATATATATTAAGATTATTTAACCTCCATTTAAAATTATTTTGCACTTATTATTTCAATGTGCTATGATAACATGTTTTTCAGTTCCTCTTTCTAATATTTAAACGATTATTATTATTTTCAGTCAAATGCCACCGAAAAAATCTAACCTCAACAACGCGAGCAGCAAAGGGTCACGACGCAAACGTGTTGAAAGAGCTCAGCAATTACCAGAACAAATCGAAACAAGAAATGCAGCTCAAAGAATCAGGACTGCAGAAAGTCGTACACAAGAATCTCAAGAACAGCGTGACGAACGTCTGCAACAGAATATTACGAGAACAAGAGCGGCACGAGAACGAAACATTCGAACGTACGTATTCAAGAGAATATCATAAGAACATTGTGACACGAGATTTATATATATTAAGATTATTTAACCTCCATTTAAAATTATTTTGCACTTATTATTTCAATGTGCTATGATAACATGTTTTTCAGTTCCTCTTTCTAATATTTAAACGATTATTATTATTTTCAGTCAAATGCCACCGAAAAAATCTAACCTCAACAACGCGAGCAGCAAAGGGTCACGACGCAAACGTGTTGAAAGAGCTCAGCAATTACCAGAACAAATCGAAACAAGAAATGCAGCTCAAAGAATCAGGACTGCAGAAAGTCGTACACAAGAATCTCAAGAACAGCGTGACGAACGTCTGCAACAGAATATTACGAGAACAAGAGCGGCACGAGAACGAAACATTCGAACGTACGTATTCAAGAGAATATCATAAGAACATTGTGACACGAGATTTATATATATTAAGATTATTTAACCTCCATTTAAAATTATTTTGCACTTATTATTTCAATGTGCTATGATAACATGTTTTTCAGTTCCTCTTTCTAATATTTAAACGATTATTATTATTTTCAGTCAAATGCCACCGAAAAAATCTAACCTCAACAACGCGAGCAGCAAAGGGTCACGACGCAAACGTGTTGAAAGAGCTCAGCAATTACCAGAACAAATCGAAACAAGAAATGCAGCTCAAAGAATCAGGACTGCAGAAAGTCGTACACAAGAATCTCAAGAACAGCGTGACGAACGTCTGCAACAGAATATTACGAGAACAAGAGCGGCACGAGAACGAAACATAGCTACAATACGAGGACTAGATCGACAAAGGCAACGGATCAGCCGCTCATTAACACGTGCATCATTCGTTCGGCTTGCCTTTGAATATGCACCAGATATTAACTACTCGGCGCATTCAAAAATTGCTATCGGTGGAATGGATAAAGTATGTCAATATTGTCAGGCATTGAAATTTCGGAATGAAGCAGCCGGCATGTGCTGCGCATCAGGAAAAGTTGTGCTGTCACCTCTACCCGCTCCGCCGGAGCCTTTATTATCCCTTCTTACTGGCAATTCAGATGATTCCAAATTATTTTTGCGTAAGATACGCAAATTTAATTCTTGCTTCCAAATGACGTCATTTGGGGCAACTAAAATTTGCGATCGTGCATCCGATGGACGTAATTTTGAAACTACATTCAAAATTCAAGGCCAGGTGTACCATAAAATCGGATCACTGATGCCAATGCCTGATAACAATCCGAAATTTCTTCAAATTTATTTTATGGGCGATTGTGAAGAGCGCGTGACGACTCGGTGCCTGTATAATTTTATTAAACAAGCAGAGGAAAGAGCAATTGTGATATTATTGGAAAATTTTTTAGAAGATCACAATCAACTAATTCAATTGATCAAAAGAGTTTCGCCACGACTGCAAAATGACAATTATCAAATCGTCATAAAAGCCGACAAAGTACCATTAGGTGAACATGCTGGTAGATTCAACGCTCCAACTGTTGATGAGGTTGCTGTTATCATGGTTGGTGATCCAGTTGACAAAAGATCTATAAAAATTACACGGCGAGACAACACTGTCAGTACGATTTCGGATCTACACCGTTCATATGACGCACTACAATATCCATTGATATTTTGGCAAGGACAAGATGAATATCACCTTAATATCAAACAGTATGATCCAAATACCGGTAAATTTTACAATTATCTATTTACTTTCTTAGTGTATGTATAGATTTTAATTTCGTATTGCATTTAATTTTTTATTTTTTTAGGTGATTACAGAAATAATAAAGTTAGCTCAATGAACTACTACGCACACCGAATAATGGTTAGACAACATCAAGACAATTATATCCTTCGATATCGTCAGCTGTTCCATCAATACATTGTTGATATGTATGCTAAGGTCGAAAGCGAACGCTTGCGATTCCTTCGATTCAACCAGGCAAAACTACGATCGCAAGAATATATTCACTTACGAGATGCTGTTGCTGGAAACATCGATGGAAATTTAAATCCCATTGACATCGGTAATGTTTTCATTTTACCTTCAAGCTACATCGGCAGTCCACGGAACATGCAGGAATACATACAAGATGCGATGACTTACGTACGTCATTACGGCCGACCGGATTTATTTATTACATTCACATGTAATCCGAATTAGGAAGAGATACAAACTTTACTATTGCCAGAACAACAAGCCATTCATCGTCATGATTTAACTGCACGTGTGTTTAAACGAAAATTGAAATCCTTAATTGATTTTATTGTTAAATATTCAATTTTTGATATCACACGTTGTTGGCTGTATACGATAGAGTGGCAAAAGCGAGGTTTGCCTCATGCCCACATTTTGGTTTGGCTTAAAGATAGAATCCGTCCTGAAGAAATCGATCAAATAATTTCAGCCGAAATTCCAGACCCATTAATTGATCAAGAATTATTTGATATTGTCACCAAACACATGATCCATGGGCCATGCGGTGCTTTCAACATGACGTCACCGTGCATGGAAAATGGAAAATGTAAAAAAAAATTCCCAAAGCCGTATACGAATGACACGATCACGGATATTGATGGTTATCCAATGTATCGCCGCAGAAGTACTGAGAATGGTGGCCACACATTTACAATGCGACTGCCGAACTTTCCAAATCAAGTTGAGTTTGATAATCAGTGGGTGGTACCATACTCACCACTACTTTCAAAAACTTACAAAGCTCATATCAATGTTGAGCTTTGCAGTTCTGTTAAATCAATTAAGTATATTTGTAAATATGTAAACAAAGGCAGTGATTTGGCCATATTTGAAGTACAAAACATAAATAAAAATGACGAAATAGCACGATACCAAATGGGCAGATACATTAGCAGCAATGAAGCTATTTGGCATATTCTCAGCTTTCCCATCCACGAAAGAGATCCTGCTGTCCAACATCTGGCAATACATCTTGAAAACGGTCAACGTGTATACTTCACTGAAAAAAATGTTCTCCAAAGAGCGTTCGAAGCTCCGAAAACGACTCTAACTGAATTTTTTACATTGTGTCAAAAACCTGATGTTTTTGGCCAATTCGCGAAGACATTGGTGTTTGGTGATGTTCCACGTTATTTCACATGGAACAAATCCAGTAAAAAATGGGAGCCACGGAAACAAGGAAAACCACATCCTTCCATTACAGGCATATTCAAAGCTAAGACATTGGGGAGACTTTACACGGTACATCCAAAGCAACGTGAGTGCTTCTATTTACGTTTGTTATTGGTGAATGTTCCCGGACCAACGTCTTTTGAATTTTTACGAACAGTTAATGTCGAGTATTCAATACATACCAGGATGCATGTCGTGAACTGCAATTGCTAGAAGACGATAACCATTGGGACTTAACGCTTGCTGATGCTGCGTTGACATCAACACCGAATAACATTCGTCAGTTGTTTGCAATTATTTTGACGACATGTTATCCCTCGCAAGCACAAACTTTGTGGGAAAAATATAAAAATTGTATGACAGAAGACATATTGCACCGAATTAGACAAACAAATCAATGGCAAAACATAGATTATACACCAGAGATGTACAATGAAGCATTGGTCTTGATCGAGGATTTATGTGTTCTTATTTCAAATTTACCACTTAATCATTATGGTATGCCATCACCTAATCGTCCAGCCACCTACTTAGTCAATACCGATTTACAACGAGAAAATCAATATGACCATGAAAGTTTAGCAACAATTATCATGAACAGTGAACCATTACTGACAGCAGAACAAAAAAATATTTATGATCGGATTATGCTGGCTGTTGCTGCTGAACAAGGCGTTTTTTTTTTCTTGGATGCACCCGTTGGAACCGGTAAGACATTTTTAATATCGTTGATTCTTGCCAAAATACGGTCGCAACAAAAAATCGCATTAGTGGGCGAACAGCACATTCAACATTCAAGCTGCCATTGGACGTTCATAATAAACCAGATGCAATGTGTAACATCAAAAAGAATAGTGGAATAGCTGCAGTGTTGCGGAAGAGTTCTATAATAATTTGGGATGAGTGCACAATGGCACACAAATATTCACTTGAAGCATTAAACAGAACTATGCAAGATTTAAACAGCAATAATAAACTTTTCGGTGGTGCTATCTTACTTTTGTCTGGTGACTTCCGGCAGACCTTACCGGTTATACCTCGCTCTACTTTCGCGGATGAGATTAATGCATGTTTGAAACAATCATTCTTATGGCGAAGTGTTGAAACACTTCGATTGACCATAAATATGCGAGTACAATTGCAAAATGATCCATCAGCACAAATATTTTCCGAACAACTACTAGATATTGGGAACGGTAAAATAGAACTGCAACCAAATACGCAATGCATTAAACTACCAGACAATTTTTGCACTGTTGTTCAGGATAAAAATGAATTGATTCAGAGTATTTTCCCGGATATACAGAATAATTATTTGAATCATGAATGGCTTAGTCAACGGGCGATTTTGGCAGCCAAAAACGTTGATGTTGACGAAATTAACTTCCAGATACAACAGTTATTACCAGGCGATATGATGTCTTTTAAATCAATCGATACTGTTGTTGATGAAAATGAAAGTGTAAATTTTCCGATTGAATTTTTAAATTCATTAGATATCCCTGGAATGCCACCACATAATCTTCGATTAAAGATTGGTTCCCCTATTATTCTCCTCCGTAATTTGAATCCACCTCAATTATGTAACGGTACGCGTTTGGTCATCAAAAAGATCACCGGAAACATTCTTGAAGCAACCATTTTGGCTGGGAAGTTTAAAGGATATCATAGGAAAATCTGAATATGAAATTCAAATAGCAGTCCACAAGTTAAGTCAGGTTGCTAATGAATATGGTATGAAAATCTCACCAAGTAAAACAAAAGTGATGGCATTTAAAGGACTTGAACCTTTAAGAGCAAAGATAGTTATATATGACCAAATAATTGAACAAGTAAATGAATTTAAATATCTTGGATATCATTTTAATTATATAAAATCAAGGGATATGGAAATAAAGCTGAACAACTTCACATATTTCTGTGGAACGTTACAGCGAACTCTACATCATAATGCGCAAAAGGAAACTCTTCTCAGATTTTACAAAGTTATTGCTTTGCCATTACTACTTTATGGAAGTGAGAGCTGGACATTAACATCAGATCAGCTGCGCCGAATTGAATCTGCAGAAATGAGATTTCTTCGTTTTGTGGCAGGATATTCACTATTAGACCACAAAAAAAGTGTAGATATCAGAGAAGAACTAAATGTTGAACCGGTTATAGATACCATAAAGAAATATCGAGAAAACTGGAAAGGTCATGTCCTGAGAATGCCAGAACATAGAATAAGTAAAACTATTCTTCAATATGTACCTAAAGGAAAAAGAAGTGTAGGACGTTCCTTGAAGAGATGGCATGAACAATTCTGAGACGGAACAGACCAAGAGGTCTAATCCTTGCTGTCGATGATGATGATGAAGTTTAAAGGAAAAGTGGTCCTGCTGCCACGTATTCCGATGATACCATCAGATTCTACCATACCCTTCAAAAGGCTACAGTTTCCAATTCGTTTAGCTTTCGTCATTTCTATAAATAAATCTCAAGGTCAAACAATGTCCATTTGTGGTTTAGATTTGGAAAATCCATGTTTTTCTCATGGGCAACTATATGTTGCGGGTTCACGTGTTGGGAAACCGTCTAATCTATTTGTGTTAGCTAAAGACAGGTTAACCAAAAACATTGTGCACCGATTGGTGTTAAATTAAATTGAATTTGAAAGTATTTATAATTGAATAGTACTTATATTTGTTATACAAATTAAATGAAAATAATAAATCTGATAAATTTTTATTTTGTACCTATTGATTTCTGCTTAATATCAAGTGTAAGAACATTTTAATTAATTGTGTTCAACGTACTTCCCCTTCAAATCTCAATCCAGTGAATTTGTATACCAACATCAATATTTTCGTCTTTATTGGTAAATAATTTAATTGTACTAAAGGGTTATAGTAGTAGAAAGTCAAATAAGGAGATCACCATATTTTTTTACAAATACCATCTGTGTGAAAAAGCATAGTGGACTCCGTGACTGATGTTCTCTTATTGTTCCTCTTAGATTGTTTACTATAATGTAATATAACAAAAACTTTAGCCACAGCAACGCGTGGCCGGGTCAGCTAGTATATATATATAATATATATATATATATATATATACTATATAATATATATATATATATATATATATATATAAGAGGAACCATAATGTTTGATAATTTTATAACTATTTTCAATAATTATTAATATACCACTTACTGGCTAAGTGTGGGGCAGAGTTGTCTCTACAGAGACTCTGGCGAGAAGAGTATGGTTTGAGTTCCTAAGGAGTCTGATTTTTGATACTAGCTAAATGGCTAGGTCACATTTATCGGCTTCTGCAGGAAAATTTA
This sequence comes from Gryllus longicercus, assembly GCA_038098605.1. NCBI lineage: Eukaryota > Metazoa > Arthropoda > Insecta > Orthoptera > Gryllidae > Gryllus > Gryllus longicercus. The sequence continues at coordinate 12,534,903 of JAZDUA010000002.1, read as the reverse complement.
GTAGTTGACTGCTCTGATCGGTATTTTTCTGTGTTTTTTCCAATCAATATATCACCATTTTTCACAATCATACAATTTTTATCAATCATACAATCATTAATTTTCCATTCATGGAATGGAAGAGCAGAACTCTTAGAAACAAGTTATAGAGGGGCAAAAAGGTGACCAAAACGCATTACCCGAGAAATCGAGAGTGAAAGTCGAAACCAGAGCACGCACATTCTTAATTGGAGGATGGAGTGACAAGTTCAAGAGAACAATGAAGAAATATTACTAGAGAACTCCAATGAATTTGATAATGCCATAAAACTTACGTAATTACGGCGTAGGTAATTTATGCTAAGATGTTCTTGAAACACAAAAATAGAAGACATTTCAAAGCAAGTTCGAAATTACATAAAATAGTTACGTAACGCCGGTAATGTTGATTTGCATCCAGCAGCTTCAATGGAATTTGAGAAGTATTGGAGAAGTGCAAATTTACTATTCCGTAAATGTTATTTTTAACTTTCTTAAGCCTAAACAATTCTGAATCCAAATAAAACAAATCCTATGTAACTTAATTGCGATTGGATTTCACGAAGTAACATACTATGCAGTAGGCGACCAATTGGTTATGAACTATAGCCACTTAATGTATAACTAAGTGTATAATCAATCTTGGGCATTACACTGTAGAAAATTGGATAAACACGTTATTATGTAGCACCTACCAAAAGCCGATCTTTGGGGCATTCGTAGAGGGCAAAAAGTTCAATTTGGGCACTAGTGCCAAGAGTGAAACGATGCTGAAGTGTTCATAAATATGTGAATGCAGAGAATGAAATACATTTTTCTGACCGCATCAGCTTCTGCTGACCGTAGTGTATGATTAAGCGATTTGTATACTAGAATTAGAATAAAATGAAAATCAGTAAGGTTGTTTGTAAGTGTATAACATGTGGTGAAAGCAATTTTATTTTGTTGTAGGATTTCGCCACTCGGTCTATCGGCCTCGATCGCAATCTGTCCTACTCGCAAAATAAAATGTCACATTTACCACTCGTATCCCAAATAACTGTTATTGGGCTGTGGCCATACTATTTAAGTGGCAATATTAATGAGTGCTGAAAGAAAAAAATATACTGTTTGATTTGTTTAAATTCATTTATATGTAACCGAAGTAAATATTTTTCATTAAATTTAACACGTACGTGCATCTGCGTAGATATGTGCCACTTATAAATTGTTCAAAATTGTGACCAATAACTGTATTCAATTATCACGACCTGGCAACCATTCGCTATAGCTGTTATAACTGCAGTACCTAATAGAAGAATATGAGATTCACAACGTGTCTTCGACAGCCCCCTGATAATGTCAAAACTATTCGTTTTTGAAGCGCAGACTTAAATTTACATCTTACTGACCTTACTGAACCATAAATTGCCGGATACCCGGCAGAAACTCTCAGTTTTAGAACGAAAGGGACTTCGTTGCAAGACGTTACGTCAAAAACAATTTTTACAAGACAAGGATAACACTTAAAAACAACATTTTTGAAATATTAATATATTTCAATATTCATACTTCTGTAAGTGTTCTGTAGATGCAATTCATAGAAATTCATGGGATATTTAATATATTTTATGCAGGAAATAAGTGAAATTAAGTTTAATATCAACTGAGGAAAAAGTCGTGTATTTGTTTTCACAAATTTATTTTCAATTCATAATTTCATTTGTTCACAATTTGAGAGTAGATGAACACAGAAATGTTGTTCTGCTTTTAGTTTTATGTAGATTAGATATTCTCCGTTTCTACTTTTTTCTTCTTGCATGCTTCATACAGAGAAAATATTGTAACTTCTCTCAACGATGTTTCCTGTGAGCGCTTTGTGCGCTTGTACAGATTGTACAATCCCTGGATTCTCGTGGAACTAATTTTCATAAAAGTGAAAGTCGTTCTGGTTTTATTGTAGGAATGCTGTTTGTGTGTAAACAAGGAAACTGAAAACTAGTTTATTGTTATAATCTGGCGAGAATTTCTTATACACGCTGAAGTATATTGCACATATTCTTTACTCTTTTTTCTTTAAAAATGTTTCGCAATATTTTTATAGATCACTAGTAAAAAACCAAACATTATAATGTTAAATTATGTAAATTTATAGGAATAAAAAGTAATTAGGTGCATACTTAATGAAAACTAAATGTCTTAAAAAGTGACAAAATAGTACTACTATTTCATCAACTTCTGACATAACTTATCTTACACGACTGTTACTGTCAGGCTATTTTTTCTTTTTCGACGTAGTAGAGAAAAAGTTATATTGTAATGCTGCAACGAAAAATGCCCTTTTTTGATACACAGATTCCTTTCGAAGGTTTCAGGTACCGAGAAAGTGAATCTTTCTAATTCTGTAGTAATTTACTTACTCGAATACGTAGTGCAGAGTTCCTGCAAGTTATCTGTGCACTGGAAGACCGTTAAAGGCACCGAAATCACAGAGCTATACTCACCGAAGTCAGAAAGCGAGTTTATTTATATTCGTAGATTAAATATTTTTAAATGCAAAGATTATTGCGTAAAGAACATACTTCTACCAATTGTTTGAATTAAGTGTCCCTTCACAAATATGTTTCAGTGATTATAATAGTAATCATTACTATTATACAATTCCCATTTTAATTATCTTAAACCAAATGTTGATCACTCGCCAGACTTAAGTCTGAAAAGCCAGCAAATATTTCATGTTTTCATCAGTTCAAATATGGTAGAGTCGTTTGCTGTTGAAAAATGTCATTCATACATTTTGGAAAGTAATTGAGAATTTTTTCAAATTCAATTCTAGGTGTGATGTTTTTACCATATATGTATAATATATATATATATATATATATATATATATATATATATATATTAAACTACAGCATAAGTGACAGTACTTGTCAAAATTTCGAGGTTTTGTGTGTTATGTAAGATAATGTGATCTTGTTTACCATTGTACGCTTAATAAAGTGTGAGTTGTTTTGCCAGAACACTCCAGGGGGAGTGAGACAAAGGAATTTGTCTACATTCCAATACAATCATTGTGGATTGTTTATCAAAAACTGGAGTATATTCTTGTGAAAGATACAAAGATATACTTAATTTTGAAGTAGACCTTCCTGGGTATAATAGTTTTAGTTAGACACTAATGTATGAGAAACATAAAGGTCATTTCATAGTTCAAGAATTCAAACTCAATGTTCCGGTTAGTGAACTCTTGAAAAAAAGTAAAGATAAAAAATAAAATATTGTTCATTACTACAAAAATTACGTACAATTTATTTTGATATGTATGGCACGGATACTGTACCATCCATTCTGCAACGTAGTTCCAAGCTACGAGTCCCTGCAATGCAGGAATAATGGTACAGTTGGCAATACATGAAATAATAGCATGGCAGAAAACTAGCACCAAAAGAGGTGGATCAGGACATGAACATATCACTACTGTGCCGCTGACCGGGTTCCAGTCCCGAAGATGGCAGGATTTATTCAGTCACTGTCTAGAGGAGAATTCCAGCGGCCAGCTGCTCTGATTGGGAGCTTTCCATGGTTTCTCTGATCAATACCAGGCGAATGTCGGAGCAGTACCCTAGCAAACGGGCCACGGACCGCACGGGATCTTTCCTTCCTGTTTCTTGCCCTATCCTCACCCCTTGATTACCCTCACTCACTCATACAACACACACACACACACACACATTCTCTCTTAAATGCCCTATACTTCCACACATGCCGGGAGACCGGCCGGGAGATTAGAGCTTGCCTCGGCTGAGGCGGTGCCCCGCTGGTCAGAGGTACAAGTTTGGGTAAAACCCCGCATGCCGACGGTAGGTCGGCGCCAGATCTCACCATCCAGCGGGGGAAGGGGAACGTCACCTTCCAAGGAGAAAACATGCACTACACTTACGAGACTGATGACCTTAGCAAATGACGCGCCCAAAGTCACTAATCAATTAATCAATCACATCAATAAGAAATAGGAAGCATTATAACATTGCATTGTAATTCTTTCTTGACCTTAATAAACAGTCCCTGTAATTTTTTATAAAAATTATTTTCTTGTTATAGAAGTGGTTTCGACCCTATTTGGTGTCTTTTTCAAAAAATCTAAAAAAATCTAATGTAAGTTATATTCAAATGATAGGGAATTATCAATAAAATGACAACACATATGAAATAACTTAATGCATTAAGAGGAATTGAACAATAATAATAAAAACAATTATAACATACACAGTGTCCAGGCCCAGTGTCCACAGTAAGTATTTTGATAAAAAATTTCATTTGCATTAAAACATTTTTGTATATTTTTCTTCTAGCGGACATCTACCACTATCCATCAACGTAATTATTGGACACTTATGGGGCCAAAATGAGCCTTCCGTTAAAATATGGAAAACTTAGTTTCTCCTCACACTCTCTCCCAAATAGCAATTGCTGTACTTTTCGGTTGTAAATTTTCCTAGTTCTTTCTTTTGTGTGATGTAATCGCAAGGATTCAGATAGGTTTGCTTGCGTTCTTTTTTGCTCAAATAGAACAATGGGAGCTTATAAAAATGGTGAAGGTCCAATTTGATTTCAACCTCTGGATTTTAGACAATTGCAATGTTTACAACTTGTTCGACCCTTTCCACCAACTTCATTATTGATGATAGAAATTCTTCTCTTAACGAAATGTTTTTTTAAAATGAGTGTTGTAAATAATATGATGTACTAAAACGTTCCCTCAGGAGCATTAGAGGGTATTATGAGAAGGAATTAGAGACAATCAATTCTGAAAATCTCGCAGAATAACATTTATTATTCAATAATGCATTGTTATATTATGTTTCGCGTGAACGTTACACACCTATCTTCAGGTGTTCATTCTGCAATAAAATAAACATTAAAATAAAACATAGAGTTAAACAAAAATAATGAAGCAAGTGAAAATAACAAAATTTGTGAGAATCGTACCAGCAAACTCAATGTCACTAATGATACACAAGTTAAAATTATTTTTAAATGAGCAGAACAAATTCTAATATAATGCTGAGGTAATTCCTGAGGGTACTTATTACAAAATCATACTGTTATTAGACAATCGGAGTGAGATATATTTAACTGCGGATAAGTAAGATTTCTTGCTTGTTATCCTTTACAAGTCATGGAATGCTCATCACTTGGTTTTCTCTTGGAGACGGGCTTACACAGTTCATCTTACAGTATCGGACGTTTACCAGAACATACATTTTCGACAATGATAAGTGAGAACTGCACGTTGAGAGAGGAGTATTTAGTTTAGGGAAGAATAAACTCATTTTTAATGGTAAGTTAATGAACAGACGGATGAACGTTTGAGAGAAAATAAATGAAATTGTTATCAGAGACTTCAAAACATGAATTTTTGATAAAATCTCGAACCATTTTTACGGGTTTAACTAGTATTATTCTATCTACCCGTTACAAATGGTTCGAGAAAGAATGAGCTGTTGTAGCACCACTAGATGTATGTTTTATTGTTTTTTTGAGAGGGAATGGCTTAATGTTTTCTGGTTGGCAGTGTGTTGTATATATTTCCGTATTGTAAGCTGCCAATTAGCCACCTAGGCACGCAGTCGTGACTCTGGCATCTCGAACAGTGTCAAATAGTGTTGTCAAAAGATATACAGAGCCCTTATTTTATCTTGCAACACTTATTTTATCTGGACTGGAAGCATCTGCTGTTCGTGAGGCAGTTTGACAACCACGTGAAAGGTTTGCCAATACACAGAGCAAACATTTCACTAACGTATGAAATAATGTAAGTCCTTGACTAATGTCAACAACACCTCATCAGCATTTCAACAATTTACAAACCTTTCACCTTTAATTACCTGAACGTTTTGTGACATCAAGTTTCGTGGTGAAAGAATGCGGTTATTTATTAGAAGAAGCGGAAAGTACTTATTTTCTCTTTGGACAGTCATTTCTCTCGTTTCATTCATCCTCATAAGAACATCTGTACGAAAGAAAAGTCAAAAATGTCCTATTAAAGAACCATAATACTTTTAATATATGTATTATTTTCAATAATTATTAATTCATCTGTTATCAACATTTTATAAATATAAATGTATCAGTTTTTTGAACATTTTTAACCGGGAGATGTGTCTCAGGGCGTCATGTAACTGCACTGCCTCTGACCAGGAGGTCCTAGGTTCAAGTCCCGACGGGGGCAGGATTTTCAACACTTGTCAGCTAAGCCGAATTCATTCGCTATCTGGAGAAGAATTCTAACTGCCGGCTGCTGTGACCTGTAGTTTTCCATAGTTTCTTCAATCAACACCAGGCGAATGCCGGAACAGTATCTTAAGACCCGAGCTACGGACAGTGCGCGACTAAGAGTTGTCCCGGCTGGGGTGGTGCCAAGTTGGTGGGAGATACCTGGTTGGGGAAAACCCCGCTAGCAAACGAAAGGTCGGCGCCGGATCTCGCCATCCTGCGGAGGTAGACCATCACCACCGCATACCTTGGAAAACATGTACGACACTTACGGAAATAATGACCTTAGCAGTTGACACGAACGGAATCACTAACAATGAATCATAAAGTTTTTTATTTTTTTAATATTCAGGTTTCAAGCCTTTGAGCAATAGGTGCGCTGTATTTAAATGTATTCAATAATTAGATTTTTTATTAATTCTGCAACTGAGGATAATAATAATAATAATAATAATAATAATAATAATAATAATAATAATAATAATAGTGCTAATAATTAATATTGTTATAAACGATGAAGAGCAAGGCGATGAAGTTTCACGTGAAAATCTTTCTTATTTCTTTCTGAGTACGCTTTCATTGCAAAATAATTCTTCTCAATTGAAACTAATCTAATTTCAATAATAATTATTGATATCATAAATCCATAAATAAGTCATGACCTTGCCCTATCTTCAATATCAAGTTTTGTTTCTATACCGTACTGGATAGAATGTCAGAAACAGACGTGTTGGCTTGTTTTGGCGCTCATATCCCAGCCAACCAACCTTCCCTGCCTCTAGAATTCCGGTCTATGAGCGTGGCATTCGTGAGAATTCAATGGGGAAACACAGAAAGAGGCAAGTAACTGCAGTGTATGACCAGACTCCTGAAATGAAGTAAGCAATTTATTTGAAAGCAACTGAACACTTACAACAAAGTTCTGATAACCTTTTTGCAATAAAGGTTTTCAACTTATTTAAACGATCGCGTGATACCACAAGTGTGTTGTTAAACGGTCAATAACGTGATCGCGTGATACCACAAGTGTGTTGTTAGACGATTTTTCCTCATCCTAACACTTAATCAATATCTAAACACCTTGTGTGGTTGTGAGGTGTCTACAAGTAAATCTGTCTCTCTTTCATGTGCGATTTACGACATATAGGATTAAGTAGTTCCAGTTCTTTAGTGCATTAACGCGTTTAATATATATATATATATATATATATATATATATATATATATATATATATATATATATATATATATATATTGTGACATACCTGGTGATGCCGGGTATTTCACTGCAATATATAACACTAAAGGAGGGTATCTTTTCCGTGAATGGGTCCCTTGATAAGTTGGTATAATATTGGGGAAGCTAATCAAAAATGGAAATACAATCATGAACAAGATTTATTTGCAAATCAAATTTGTTAATTACATGATCTGACAATCTTTATATACTCTGCCTTGGTACCAAGAGTTATTATAACAGACATTTATTATACTTTCGGGGCCCCGACCAAATACCTTTGATGCTCGTAGAACAGCTCGCATCGACAGGATTGCCGACCTCTACAGCAGCTGCGGGCCGTCGGCGGCTGATGGCGTAGCGGTCGTCCTGGGCTGGTGACCTTGCGGCTCCTCCCCGACTCGGATCTTGATACCGCGGCGTTGCACTTCTCTCGAACCACCTTCCGTCGATGAATTTAATTACTCAACCTGCATCTATAATGCGTGCTGGTTCTAGTTCCGTACCACACTGTTTCGGTAAGGCTTCCACTACGCTAACTAACACGAACGCGATCGAATGTTCTATCGACGCGAATCTTTTATTCTACTGATACTTTAAATAGCTCATTCACGTGTCTACTATATTCCAGTCGCTAGTAGTTCATTAACTATACCGCATGTTCTCTTTGTCCATGCACTACCGGCGGGATTTTCGCCACACGTCCGAACTCTTCGCCGCTCCGCTAACGTCTGTCCTCTTCGCAACTTTCCTAACGACTGACCGCACGTGCTCGCTACCCCGTTGCAACCGACGTTCTCACGCTGGCCTCCCGGCGGTGGCACTGGTGGCGGTAGCATCCGTCGCTAGCTCCCCTTGCTGCTCGCAGCGCCCGGCGCACGTACCGCGCAGTCCAAAGTATCTATTGATTTCTTACACTAATGTTTAATTAGTGTAATGAAACATATTATTTGTTTCATCATATATATATATATATATATATATATATATATATATATATATATATATATATATATATTGAAACGCGGAGCGTTTCTCTAATTAATTAGAAACGCAGGGCATGTTATTCCAATTACGCCCATTTTGAATTGCGCGGCAACGGCGGCGAGTAACGGACAAGCGACAAGGGAACGAGTCAGGCGAGAAGGCGGCGAGACGGGGCGAGACGACGGCAGTTGCAGTGTGGAGCAGGACTCGAGTGAGAACGGAGCGAGGTTGGTGTGGTGAACAAAGGACAAAAGGACGTTCAATAACGTAAGGAATGCTATCAAGAAGTGAGTTCAGTGTGATAGTGGGAAATATCAAATAGTGCAAGCTGATAGTCGTGGAATTAGCATCAGGAACAGTGGTGAAAAGGGCAAGAATTGTAAGCCGCGTGGTAGGTAACAGCATGGGTAGTGACCACGTGCCTGTATTATCGTAAAAGGTTAGCGGAGAAGAACTGGTAGATTGTGTCGCAAGAAAGCATCGAGATAAACTGCAAGGGAGAGGTGGACGGTGATATAGATGTAGTGCCTGCCCGATTTGGAAAACACGTGCAACGGTCGGAGTTGGGGCAGTGGTGTTGGGCAACCGCCGCAGAGGGCCCGTGCCACGGCCGTCCACGCAGCCCACCGTCCGAAGGCCGCCGATTATAGCAGCCGTTAGGCGACATCCGAGAAGAAACGAGCTATTTTGGTATTCGAGGTATTGTGAAATCTAAAATTCTGAAAGTAGTTTTGGTACCAAAACAGGGAATAAGTAAATTGAACTTGATGTACTAAATGTGTGATTTCAGTAATAAATTGTTTATTTGTTCAGAGAAAATTATAATTTGGTTTTTCCAATGTTCTTGTCAAAACTTTACGAGACCCATTCACGAACAAAGACACCCGTCCCTTCTCAATTAAATGTAGTGAAAAGTACCGCAAATTGAGGTACGTCACAATATATATATATATATATATATATATATATATATATATATATATAGCGAGAGAGAGAGAGATAGATAGAGAGAGAGAGAGAGAGAGAGAGAGAGAGAGAGAGAGAGAGAGAGAGAGAGAGAGTGAGAGACAGACAGACAGGCAGAAGGAGTATGGGAGGAGACGTTGAAACTTCGCAAATAAGCTCTTAAGACAGTTTTAAGTATATTTTGTCTCATAAACTACTGGGATATTCCGAATTGTTTAGCCACAATTGGCATTCAAAAGATGGTATGTAAAATTGCTTTCTAGATAAAAATTTGCATTGCAGAGGCATAAAAACACTCCAGAGACATGTAAATTGTTTATTATTTACAAAATTAATTAATAGATTTGTTCAGAAAGAAAAATTAAGCCCATAAATCTGCCTTCATTTTATTTATGGTTAAAAAGATTCTCTATGAGATTGATGAGAATATGAGAATGCTGCGAGTAACGCACGTTAAAAAGCTCCTTAGCAACGAGGAGAAACAAACTATACTATATGTTCTGACAAAGAATTATAAATATTAATAAACATAATGAGATTTTTCAACCTATTTGGAATATTATCGACACTTATAAAATGCTTAGTCATTTTCTCAACCCATTCATCTGCTTAGACGTGCTTTCTGTTCTGAGGATTCCACAAACAGGATGTAGAGTAGCAGGAACGTAAGCTTTTACGGTAACACGCAATATATCCGGATACTCCTTATCTCATGCGTCAATGTCATTGCAGTTCTTTTATAACTGTGTTTGAGTTGGGTAATTGTTGCCAACCTTGGCCAGAGATACTTGTATATTAATTCGTCCTGTTAAAGCATGGAATTGAGTTTTGAGACGAAAAAAAAGTGTTTTAATCACACTTGAAAACCTTATACTCGTACATATAATCGCATGAAACACACTTTATCAAGTGAATTAATTTACTAATACAACACTGCAAATTCTAAATTAATAATGCAAAATCTGAAACCTAAGGACATAGGTGATGTTGTCTGTATAAACGTTTATTTCATTACTTTACTCAAATATTAGGGATGATGTTAAAATAAGCTAACGCTGAAAATTACGAAGAGTTTGTAAAACCAGAATCCATTTACTGTTAGAACCGGTGAATTCTCGACAGTTTTTTGGAGAGAGCGGCTAAGCGCGTAACTCTTTTGAATGGTCTTATGACTTGCAACACTAAGTAGTTTAAGTCAAATAAATATCAAATTGTAATTGAATTCCCCTTCAAAATATATTTTTATCTCGCCGTACACAATTTCCCATGTTTTTTTTCCTTGTGCAAACGACTATTTTTTCCCTTCTGGATAATAGTGTGCGAAATATTATGAAGCGTGCGCAAAACATTGCGAAGAGTACGGAAACGTGTTCCAGAAAAGCCGTGTAAAAAAATAGTGCAAGCAATACCTGCACGTGGTGATTTGCGCACTTGTTATGTAACCTCCTATAAAAATAATCTACGAATAATAACATTTATGAAATAATTATTAACCCTTCGTTGGTACGACACCTGATACCTACACCTGGGGTACTCTGAGTTTCACAGACCCAATGTTTTTCTAGTATGCATTTCTCTATAGGAAAATGGGTTAAATAATGGGGAAAATGGGATTTCTGGGAATTGAAGGAAAATATGCGCACAAAAACATTACGAAGTGAGCATGCCGCAAAACACGGATGTGGTTTGGTTTCAGAAATGGCGGCGCAACGATGCGGAAACGGTGGCAAGTGGCGATAGTCCCGCACGGTAGACATCATGGCGGCTTGGTTTTTTCATTGCCATGTGCACATAATCTTCTCGCCCACATACTTTCGCCATTCGGATCTGTCCTTGTCCCGGTCGAAAAACGGCCGGGTTTTCCTTAATCATTGAGACAAATGGCCCTGCACACACACCCGTCTTTAAGCATATTGTCTTCACATCATTTCTGTTGAAAACTTATTGTTTTTATAAAGCTGATTACTCGGAGTTACCTGCGAATTTATTATCCAAATCACCTGTGTCACCCTGCCTGTTCCACCCGCTTCAACCCCTACAGAGTCTGCCCTTCTCTGATCCCTCCCCCGCTCCGCTCCCCCCTTCCTCCCCTCCAACTTCGTATTTCGACCTACCCTTCCGGCTTCACCTCCAACATCTAGCGACAAAGAGGCTTTGCAGATTGAAATGAACTAAACGTTTCAGAAGAAATGCATTTTAGTGGTAACCTTTTGGAACTCTCACCCCCTCCCCCATGTTTTTCGTAGTCGCTTAAATTTATACATTCATGGGACCAATTGTCGATTTTTTAAACGTGTCTAAGGAACACATTTATAATCCGACCCAACTCTAAATATCTAGAGTAGCTGCATCGTTGCAAACACGACATTTCAACCTGTTTCCTACAAAGTCCTCATGCGGTTTAACGTTTACACGAAATTTATCGATACGAAAGCGTAGACTTCTGCGACTGGAGTAGGGCAGTATTTACTTAGCTGTCCGGGAGACATCGCGTCCTAGAAAAGAAGATGCCAACGTTTGTCTCTCGTTTGGCTCTTGTCACACGAGTCCGCATCACTTGACCGTTACCTACTATAAACATGTTACGGTTATGTAACCTAAAATTTCATTACACTAATAATACGACGTATGATCTCTAAATGCGTTTATGAATGAGCAACAATTAAGACACTTTTTAGCATTGACGATGTATTTGAATTATTTCGACACGTTCGTTTCTGTAGCAACCATACAAACAAAGTTATTATGCATAACGTTTTATAAATATCGACCTCGGTAATGAATAATTTTCTCAAAATTTGCTTACTACAATAATTTTTTTGTATACCAACATTATTTACATTCTCTTAAAGCATCGAAAATTGTACAGAAATTGCATGTGTCAGAAATAAGTTCAATAAAATTACACACGTCATCAAACAATTGCCGGGAGTGCGGCGTTTTTATTTACTCGTAACAGAAAACAAGAATTACAAATCGTCAAAAGAGGCACTACGAAACATACATTTGACTAATCATAACTAAAAAACACTTATTAAAAATGAAATGAAAGTGAAGTTCGAAACATTTGTAAAAGTAAATAGTTCGTAAAAGAAAATCCAGAACTTCGGAAACTGTTGTTTAATTTGAAGTGTGAAGTTTTGAAGGTTCGCCTGTGTTCGGCGCCTTGTCCTGGCGATTCTAACCTTATTAGCTACTGACTCCTCACTGTATTGTTCAGCGACATTAGTTGAATGCCATTCGTATTTTTCTCTTCCATCCAAGTTACAAATTTATCATATTCTTTTTCACAATTTTCAGCTTATTTTCTAGGTATTAGCGACAATTCTGCTTTAGCAACTTCATCAATTATTGCCTCTGGTAATTGCTCTGGTAAATTCATTTCACAACGAACATTAAACACTCCGGCCAACCTCGGCCACCCCTATTATAGCCGGCCTTCGTCTACATTATGTACGTACATACCATTCTACTTCCAGTTTCAGTAACTATTTTGCCATTGTAATCATTTTATAATGATGTTATATAAAAAATAGCGTATGCTATTCGTTTATAATGTTACGTTTTTGCACTCATAAGAACAACATTATAAACTAATGGCATAATGTACATGAACATGTAGAACATGGTTTACTTTTATGTAATATTTATATTAGGGAAATTGTGTTTTATTAAAAAACGCACATTCTTTCAAATCAAAAAGAATGAATGAACGTTATGGTCGACTTCTCATTTTAACGTTCTTACATAGTGTGCAAATACCGATTTTTCAAATGAATGTGACACACAACTTATATTTATTAAACTTAAACAAAACCTTATTCACATAAACATACATAACAGTCGCCTTTTAATGTTAGATTTGCATGCAACGCTAGATTTGCATACAAAACAATTAATAGAGCAACTGAGAAATAGAAGTGAACACAAATTAGACTGAGTTTGTGAAGTTTCAATCTCTTCAAATATTTGGGGCCCGGATGGCCGAGATTGCTAAGGCAGTAGTGCCGTAACGGTCCCGGACCGGAAGATCGCGGGTTCAAGTCCCGCCTCGGACGTGTTTGTATTGTGTTCGTCTTTTCACTCCTCTATCATCATCATCATCATCATCATATCGTGTCATCCTCATAGTTACCATACCGTAACACGCAATAGTGGTCGCTAACGACCTAGAAGTTAATGCAATTTTTAATTTAAAAAAAATTGGGGAGAAAAATGTGGAAATGTCCGGGGAAGAATTAATAGTTGTAAAAGATATTGCGACAGAAGTTTCGGAACTAATTGGGAATGATCTGCAGTTTTGCATTTAGCATTTGTGCTAATGCATATGTGCTATGTGCATTTTTGTGCATATTAGCAGAAAAGCGTAAACATATATCGGTACTAAAATTTAACTATTAGAATCAAAATTTGCAAGTATTTGTTACGGCGATTATAATTTTGAAATTTCAATTAGACGACTTCATATCCCGTATCGAGGTAACATACAATGCCATTAGGTGTTGGGAGCTTTTAAACGGGAGTATAACATTATCAGCTAATACGATTCATTGGTAAGTCCAATGCTTGATACTGAAAGAACATATTTGAACAATTCTTGGCATGAAAGAAATGTTCAACACATGAAACTATTTTTAAATCAATTCACAGCATTGGCGACGCCACATTTTACTAGTATAAATATTAATAGGTAAATAATTAATATAAGCTCTTACATTAACTCTTGTGATTACATCGCACAAAAGAAGAACTGTAGAAAAGTTTCAGCAGAAAAATGCAGCATATGTACTTACTTTAAGAAAAATAGAAAACCCCAAAATTATTGTTTTATGTTGGTTTATGTTCTTCACTTATTCCCCAGTATTAATTTGAAATGGAAGAGATTTACAAATTCTGGAACAATACAATCAGTATTTACTGAGAACACAGTTAAACGTGTTTATGAAAATGGAACTGGAATGATTTACCAACAAATCTATGTTTTAGTTAACTATATCAGAAAACCCTGCTGCATCAAACCTAAACTTAAAAACATAATATCACTTATTTTTGTAATCTCTGAATTGTTTTGTAAAGGGACCTTTGGGTCAAAATGATTGATGGGCATTGCTTTTATATACACTCACTCCTGCTTGCTGTCAAAAACACTCAATATTCAAACTTACAAAATTCGCTGTATTCTAATCGCTTACTATGTGCGCTTGCTCAACATCTGCAATACATGCATTGCAGCTGCTCTTGGAAAAACACGTGGCCGTAAGGAAACAAATGACGGAAGAAAGGCGTTTTTATATCAATTTGAATAGATTGTTAAAATTAAGGTTTATTCTGTAAACCAGACATAATAGTAGACGATAACTTCTGAAGTCCGTTACCTTCCATTTAAATAAAAAAAATATCACGAACTTTGGTTGACTTTTGATTCAAACTTCTTTCTAATCGAAAACCTTTAATTTAAATTTATATATCACTTGAAACAGTAATGTCCACTTTATTAATAATTTAATAAACAAATACAAAGTTTGAAAATAATTTGGAACATTCACTAATGTCATAAGTGTTAGTTTTCTATTCGAAACCTTGATTTGGAGGAAATGAAAATGCGAAAACATTTTCTCGTAGTCTCAGCACTTTGAAATGTGAAACAAGCACGTGAAGGCGAAGGAAGTGCACAGGCGATTACACAAGTCGTTACACGAAACCTCATTCGCGATATTTTTCAAAGTATTTATATTATTTCTGTTGCATTTGAAATGGCAACCTAAGTATGTTACATTATTGTAAAAGTATCACGACCGAAAGATCGAGGACTGATGGGAGGAATTGAATTGCTTAACATTGAGATTCAAAATGCTCAATTTCAGCATATGTAATGATGGTTACCAGACGATTTTCTTAATTGAAGGTAGAACAAAAAATAAAAATATCGAAAGATTAATGGACTAGAATAACTATTCTTAATATATTTCACAAAAAATATTTGATCATTCAAAAACTATTCAAAATATTAACAGGTTTAAATACACGTCAACCGAACAGACCCATGAGTATTAGAAACGGTAAGTATATATTATTAATTAGATTTCTAGGCAAGAAACCAAAAATTTGTCCTTTTATTACGAAGCAACGTGATCCTAATCTTGGCTGGTGTGTAAACAAAGGAAAACATTAATAGCTATTTCCCTGTATTTTCCTCTTGAATTTGTGACGTCGAATGTGATATTGAATGGCAAAATAATAGTGATGTCGCAAGTAAAAAAAGATAAATGGGCAATTGTTATATAAAATAAACATTTTTGTAAGTAACTTCATTTAATTAATTCGAGTAGACATCTTTTTGCGCAATCCTTTTCTTCCTTTCTGCTGACGAATGATAAGTTCTTTCCCGGCGCTAATTAAAAATTAGCTTCAGTCCAACAAAATGTGAGATGTTCTTTGAAAAAAACAACAACAAAATGCAAGTGACAACAAAATAACAAAAGATGAGAGCATCGCACGACCTTCACGAAATATCCTTAATACCGTGGAAAACCTCGGGAACCCCTGATCCTGCGCATCGAAGAACGCCATCCGTATTTCCCCAGCGAAAAGTGTTACAAAAAGCGTACAACATATCGGTATATTCTTAATTCAGGAAGATGGATTGCGTTTTGTACAACTAGCTTGCAGTATTATACCTACAATCACAACGGTCAACTCACATTTAACAGATTAGGATTTTTCAGAAACTACGGCAGGAGCAAAGGACACTACTGCGCGTCGATTTCAAATTATTGTTCAGTCAACTAGGTCTTATCAAGGACTCCTCGAAATAGCACAGATGCTCATACAACGTTTTTGCTTTGAATGACCAAAACTACCATAATATTGCAATTTCCTTCCAGCTTTGGTTACCAAGAGCAACACCTGATGTCAATGCAGTACCTCTGACCAGGTGATGGTACGCTTCGAGTCCCGTCAGTGACAGGATTTTCGACACTAGCTAGGTAGTTTGAATACAGCCTGTCTGGAGAAGAGTTCCATCGGCCGGATGCTCTGATCGGTAGTTTTCATTGGGGTATCCGATCAATATCAGGCGAATCCCGAGCACTACCCAAACAAACAGGCCACGACAGCACGTGATCTTTCCTTCTCTTTTTCCTATCCTTACCCCTTACACACACTTACACTAGCATGCTCCTCACTAACCACACAAGTGGAAAGGGCAGTCCGGAGCTTAAAGCTTGTTCCGATTGCGAGGGGAAGGTGAGAGAGACTTGATGGGAAAACCTAGTTAAATCGACGTGTAGGTCAGCGCTCCCGTGATCTCACATTGAGCAGGAAAATAACAGCCACCTCCCGTAATCAAAACAGGCGCTTACGCAACTGCACTTACGGAACTAATGATTACTGCAGTTGACCCATCCGGAAATAATCAATAATTAACATTTCCTCCTGTGGCACTCTGACTTCTGCTTCGTTTGGTTATGTGTTTCATTTGGCGTATTGGAGTTGTAGGATACTCATTAGAATATTGGTCTTACGTAATAGTTATACTAACAGAAAATGTTCAATGTAGTAGATCAAATTAAAATTTAAAATAAAAATATTTGGAAGAAAAGTCATGTAGAAGAAATATGTTTTAAAACCACGTAAAATTTTATTTTTAATGAAACTTTGACATTAAAATAATTAAAATTTAAAAAATACTTACAGGGATTAAAGAGTTGAAAAATAGCAAACTTTTTCATTGCTGTTTTTCCGCGTATCGCTTAAGGGTAGGTATTACCACCACATTTTCTTCCCTTCGGAAGATAATTATAACTTCAAAAGGGATTCGAATACAAAACAAAGCTATTGGAACGTTAATAATGCATTTTTAAGCTTAGAAGCTATCTTCTGAAATGATGGATATTGTGGCGTCACCAATCACACTAGAATAATTTTATTGTGGCATCGCCAATAACAGCATAATTCTTATATCTAGAGATAGCTCCCACCGAGGCAAAAGTAGGTCACGAAGGCCCTTTGTCACGCAGCAGAGCTTGTCCCGACCCCACTCAGGCCCGCCAGAGGCGGACGCGTTTATTGCCCCTCGTAAAAACCAGCCGACCCTCCTTCGAACAATGCACGCCCTCGCGCCCTTTTTTCTGCAGCGCACCCGGGGAAGGAACGCGGAGTCCCGAGGGGTTGACGCGGGTGTCGATTAGAAAAAAGACACGTTTACGACGCTTCGTGAACGAGACCCTTTTCAAACAATACCCGCCCCCGCACCCGCTGCCACGCGCCTCGCCTAAGACGCCCGGATTCCCACAGGGGCTATTTAGAAATTAACCATAGCAGGCTGCCGATTAGCCTCCGCCGACCATTTATGACCCGTGAAAATGCGCTACTGCATGAACACGTGTCCAGACAGCTGCAAGAAGCTTCTGGAACCGTTGACAAAGGAAGTGAGAGAGAGGAAGGAAGCCGGAGTTAGAAAGAGAGCGATCTTTGGAAGATTACAAGAAAACTGCGACCTGGTTGGTAAATTAGAATGCTGAAACGCAGTTACCCTCAGCCAATGGGAAGCTTCGCTATGAGGGAAGGGGTAAATTTACAGATTCAGAAACGTTTTGGGAGGGGGAAGAGAGTTTTCTTTAACACTAGATGCAGAGAAGAAAGACACGATCAGAACGCGACTAGGAGAAAGACGTTCCCAGAGTGGATTTTACTTATGATCAGAACGCGACTAGGGAACGAGGTTCGCAGAGTAGAACTTACGATCGGAACTTAATGAGGATCGGAACGCGACTGGGGAAAGACGTTCCCAGAGTCGAAGTTTATTTTGATTAGGCCGGCATTAATGCAAAGACATTCGTAAAACGGCACCGTGGATTTGCCGCGGAGGAAACTCGGGCGGGAGATAGCAGGATTCCGCGCTACATCTGTGTAGGCCCGTCCGCCTCCGGCGCCTTTTACGTCGGGCTCATTCATTGCCCATACTACGCTACGGCCAACGCCCGTGGGTCCTCGACCGGCTGAGTCCTCACAGTCTAGCGACTCCGCCGCCACCCCCGCCGTCAGCTGAGGAGCGACGCACCGCGGAAGGTCGGTGACCTGGGACCGCTCGCAGCCTCCGCATCCGAGGATCGCTACACGGCCAGCTCGTGGAGACAGCACAGCCAGCGGTGAAAGCTACGAGGCGAAGCTGCCTCGCAGGACAATTTTATGGCGAGAAATTAATAGTGGCCGCGCTCAGGCCCTGCAGATCGTAGATGGTGGATTGCATGTGTTATTAGAAATTAAGCCGTTTATGTTAGCCTTAAGGGAATTAGCTTATTAGTGGTTAGGGAAATGAGCTCACAGAATAGAGATAATAAGAAACTTGCGTCGCCCTTTGCGACCTGTAACTTCCCTGGCAGCTCATGGTGCCAGGAATAAACCACAATTTATTATAAAACGACTCAGTGTGATAATTCATGACCTCCCAACACTTCCATTCAGCCACATTTCAGGAGCTGAACCTGGCGCCCTCCCCCGCTTATATTACAATATGAAGATAGGGTATACAAGTATGTGATACTGAAGGTTGAAATCAAATGTTGACGTAAATTAGAGACCAGAATTTGGAACACGATATTTTTAAAAAACGACACTGTTGTATTATTGTAGATTGTAGTATTCTGCATGCGTGCTTATTAAACTTAATTTCATGAATGAAAAATTATTTTGTTATACTATGCCCAACTACTTTTTTATTTATTGCTGAGCTTCTATCTAATTATCTGCGTAGCCGAATCTGCCCGCTCCTCATTTCATTCACATAAATGTCCTTGTGTATAGATGTGAAAGATGCGCGCGTTTTATTCGAAGCGTATGTTTTCCGCGCTTTGCGGTGTGCACCAACCTCCAGGCAGATGGCTGCAGTTCCTCGGGCGTTCGTGGAAGAGGAGGCATCGACACTTTTACGAGTGCGGCCTTCGCTTGGCGGATGCGGATGGGCAGTGGATGTGGCGGAGCCCCCCCCCCCTCCCCCCCCGCCAGTACTCCACGAGGCCTCTCTGCTATTTTCGTCCACAAGCACGCAAATCGCAACAGCAGCGCCCGCTGGAGGCCAGCCTCTCCCCTGCGGCAGCAGGGAAGGCCGGCGAAAGGTTGTGCAACCGCTTCTCGCCCAAACGGAAGCGGCGCTGCAGCCCGGCTTCACGGCCATAAAACGAAATTCACATTAAGAGAGATGCGAAAATGGATGAAGATAATTGAAAATTGCTCAATAACAGTGCTGTGTATCTTGATCACGTGAAATTGAGTTGGATCTTGAGTGTAGGTACGAGAGCTCAGCCGCAGCATTGCCGGTGTATCGGCAGCGGCTCTGGCCGGTAGGTTCTAGGGTTCGAGTTCGCACGAAGGAGCATTTCCAACACTAGCTAGATAGCTTTCAGTCGCTGTCTGAAGGAGACGTTAAGCAGCCGACGGCTCTGATTGATGGTTTTACGATCAGTCCCAGGCGAACGCCCGAGCAATCCCGTAACAAACGGGTCACGGACCGTGTGCATTCTCTCCATCCCTTTCTTTGTCCTATCCTTACCTCTAACTTACATACACTACACTACCACACATGTCAGGAGAACAATCAGGAGCTTAGAGCTTGTTCCGGCTGTTGCGAGGTGTAAGTCGGCGCAAGATCTCACTGTTCAGCTCGAGCGAAACACCGTGACCTCCAAGCATAAAAAGCAATCACTACACTAACGATGACTAATGATCATAGCAATTGATGTGCCCGGAGACATTAATTAGTCAATCATTTAATAAAGTGTCAGTTAAAACAGCACTATTATCTACTGGACAACGTTTTTGGGTAATCGACGGTAATCAGAGATCAAAACGTGAAAACCAAGAGTATATTGCTAACATGTAAACAATGCATCACAAAATACCTAAGTTCTACTTAAGTGTTCAAAGTGTTTAAAGTGTTCCAGTGTGAATGCATCCATCTGCATGTGAAGTGAAGGAAACAAGAGAACTAACTAGGGAGGAGAACCGACAAATATTTGCCTCGAAAATGGTATATTTTGTCTAGTGTTACCTAGAATTTTTAGACTTCCTAGAAAAAAGTTACTTACTGGAAAAAACTTCAACCAATATTTTTGTTAATAAAGCAGTTTCTAAATATTGCATATTTTTGTTAGAAAGTAGGACGTGAAGCATTGTACAAAGAGAAAAATTCATTAATAAGGCAAAGAGCAGATACGTGAAATTGATTGCAATTGCAAACGTACTGTCTACGAGTATCTGTACTGGCACAACAGCCACTGACGGGGCCAAGAGTATGACGGGACCAGCGGGATCCCGACCTTGCGGCCATGGGTTAAAGGGTACATGTGGTTAGCACACAGACATCCCTACGTCTCTGGTCTTCTAAATCTGAGAAGTGAGTTTTCTCATGCATCGTCACAGAAACTGAGACATGGCAAGAAAAGCTTACACTGTAATCTGCCCCGACCGTCAATCGAGCCCCGGATCACGTCATGGAAAGCGACCACGCTGAACAGTGAGCTACTCTGAGGTCCCTGCAAACGTACTACCCTGGAGAAATACTGAGCCATTTGATCTTGACAGCCGCCTGCACTTTTGTGATTGTTACAAATACAGACCTGGGAACAATGATAGGTGGCAAACGCCGGATTAATCCGACGTCTAAAGTGCCAAATACGTACGTACACATTTGTAGGCTATATACGTGTGTAGAGTAGAAGACGATATGAAATATCGATTTCGAGATTTCAACGAAAATCACATTTTGGTTTCTCCTGACACCGAAAAAGCCTTTTTAACTCAGATAAGTGTTGATGTGTCGATCCGGATAGCAGAGATTGCTAAGGCAGTAGTGTCGTGGCAATCTCGGATCGAAGGGTTGCGGGTTCGAATCCTGCCTCGGGCATGGATGTATTTGTGACCGTCCCTTCTCCCTTCATCATCATCATCATCATCATCATCATCATAATCCTATCGCTTCGTTAAAGGAGGATTAATAATTATCTGCGCGAACAAGAGGCTCTCGCACTTATTGGGATGTGCAGTTGGGTAATAAAAAAATGTGGGAATGCTCATGAAATATTGTTGACGTAATTAAATTGTGAAGTAACTGAGTCGACTTTTATAATAAGTTGATGAAGATGACTTCAGCTATTTCACCACTTTTTTAAACGACCGTCCGTCTGTCCGTTCGTCTGTGTTTCTCTTTTTGTTCGTCCATATGCCCGTGTGCCTAAAGTGTTGTCTAAAAATGTCTGTCTATAATAAGTTTGTTTTTACTACGATTCTCTTTCGATTGAATTATGATGGTGCGATAACGAGCACACTGAATATTCTGGTTCTACTGTGCGAGGTGAAATGGTCCTTTGCAGAATGTCATTACTGGCGGAGACATAGCTTGGGGTTCAAAGCAGTTACGTACTACATATAGCGTTGCTTAGGCACACTCTTTGCAAGTGAAGAGTGGAGTCCTAACAAACATATTTCAATTCTATTCGAATTCACTAATTCTCGTATTAGGGACACTGAACAGTATCTACAATTCGACAGTAATTCTCAGAAATTCAGGGCTTGTTGTTCACATTGGCACTTCTAAACCTTTTTCTTTGCTATTTACCTTTTTGGATTATATGACGTGAGGTAGTTTAGATGTGTTTATGTATGTCCTTGCTGCGTGTGCGGCAGAACTCTATTTAATTCTGTGCGGGTGTAAGACATAATTTAACATAGGCTTGTGAGAAAAATGATACAGTGATTTTCCGTGGTTGTGTGAAAAAACATTTTTTTTTTTCAAAAAGGACGATTTTACGAACACTTTTTCTGACTGAGATAGAAATGCTTCCTGTGGTCTATAAATTAACGATTAATTAGTTAAATTAGAATCAGGACTTCAACTTGCAGCTTTATGCTTACGCCATTATTTAAGCATTTTTCGCTCTATTCGAGAGGAGAGAAATTGATAATTTTGTTCAGTCTTCATGTAAATCACCCACAAAAATCAAAATATCCATTTCAAATTCAACGAAACAATCAGATGGGTTGAGGAATATAAATTGTCTTTAACGGGCTATTTGCAATTTAACTTTCAGCACAGACAAACAAACAGACATTTTGCAATAAAAAAATGTTTAGATATCAAGGACCCACGAAACATGGATTCTGACTGCACTTGGTGGGGGAAGTAATTTATTACTTATCGAAACAAGATTTATACATTTTCTGTAACTTTTCTCTATCAGAGACCCATAAAACCATTTTTTCTAACGAAAAATATCCATTTCTGCCATAACATTGTAATACTTTTTCCATAGTTTTCAAGAATGTAAAACATTTATAGCGAAAAACTGTTTGTGCCACAGATTTGCCAAATTCTCATTCTCAAATATGAAAATCTGAAGGGCTTAATCAAAATAGTATACAAAGAAAAACCTTTATTAATAATTGTATTTTTCGTTTAGTTAACTAAATATCCTCATTAATTCCATAAAAAACGTTGTTTTATCATTATGTTTATGGCATGCGTACAATTAAAAGTCCACAATTGCCGATGAGACTCAGAGAACTGATCAAAATTGTTTAATGTTGTTATGTATCTATAACACAGACGTAGCCAAGGTATTTCTAGACGGCCATGAAACGTGAACAAAAATGTATGTCACCGCTTATATACATTAAGAACATATAATCAATGAACGAATAAACCAAAATTAAAAACGAATAATTATTACTTCTTAGACAATCATGTTAATATTTGTAATGCAGTAAGTTAAATTAGAAACTTTTACCCTACTCATTCTCACCCTATCATTCTAACCCAGAAGTTGCTTTATATTGCACAGATTTGTTTTTTTACCTATATGAACATGGCGGCCCAGAGAGAGCAGTAGTTTTGGAAAATCTCCTTTATTTGTTTACAACATCAAGTAAATTGTTTATAAATGAAAATATCGATATTCTCCTTTACACGCTTCGTCTTCTTTAACATAAATAAGTATGACCATAAGCCAATTGGTTTGACACCAGATGACTAATGGGATAACATAAAAATATTTAATGTGAATAAATGTGTTACGTGCAAAACATTTCGTCTTAGCATATTACAAATATAAAAAAATGCAATCGGTAGTTGTATATACCCCCTCTGAAAAGTACACCAGCAACACGTCTCAGTCAGAACTGAATCAACTTTCTCCTTTCCAACATTAACACGTGTTGTTTTCTCATATATGGCCTTACGTTTCGTACGAAGTAATGTTTTCATGGCTTTGTCAGCTTCTTCTAATATTTCAACCGGAATGCGTTAAGTATTTTCGATTTTCAAACATTTCTTATTTCATACATTATTCTCTAAGACACTATAGTGATCTTAAATGTACACTGCAAGGACTACGAAAATAGGTATTGTTCAGAATCAATATATAAATCATAAAATAAATCTCTCATATATATGTCATAAAATTAATATCTCAAACGGTAAATATATGATTGAATTTATCAAAATTAAAACTATTCTTTATTGGAAACGAAAAAAGAGTTAATGTAACACGTGGATAAAGGGGTATAATTACACTCGTGGTAAATAAAAAAATCTGTCTCTTATGGTTGCTCGTTTTCTTGAATACCACTCATGCAATTATACCCCTTTTTGTACCCTCGTTTTGTTAATTACTATACTATTTATAATATAATTTAAAAGTACTTTTTATTTAAACATTTTTATTTGATTGTCGTTGATAAATCTGCTCTGCTATGCATTTGATTTCAAGACTTTGCTGATTTTCTTTCTAAATGAATGTAGCTGTGATCATGATTTTTTGTGAATATTATTATCTTTAAAACATTGTCTTCTGATAGTGGTACGTATTCATTAAATTCATACCTGGATGATTTTTGTTATTTATTCAAGACAGACAACGAAACATTTTCGGGTTTTTATCACTCAGGCATTACCTCTCGCATCACTTTCTATCACGTCACTCCAATGGGTTAAGAGTAGACTTAGGATAGCTTCATGATGCTGAATCCAAAAAGTTCTTTGATTTTGGTAGATTGGCCCTAATTTTTAAGACAATGTATTGCATTTGATAAAAAATAAAAAAAAAAAACTGAAAAATATTAGGCGTTCATGAAAAATGTTGATTAAAAAATAATGTACAACAATGAAATATTACCAAATAAATAGAAACTGAACTATAATTAAGGTCTGATAGCATTCATTTCACAATGTTGCATTACAAATCTTTCTGCTTGATTCTCTTGTACGGTTTATCAGGAGAAACACTGTGCAGGATCCATCTGTAGTCTGCCATCTTATGACAGTCCCATCTACCACCATCATTTCCTCCATCACTTTTATATTCAGTTGGAACCTCTTTGCTTATTCTTCAATGAAATCACAAAGATGCTTAGGAAATATTTGTATACGCCTGTGGAGGAAGTGGAGTCCTTATGCGAATCTTAGTTCATAACTTGTGAGTTTGTAAGCATACTATTGTGGAATATATCTTAATAGTTGGGTGCATTATTGCTGCACACAAAGTTGTTTATAAGAGAAATAAAACTTATTAATTAGATCGCTGGTGATGTAGATACCTTCTATTATTTAAGAATGATAAATAAAAGATGTTGTCTGGTATCAACAATTCATTTGGTTGGGACTTTGGCTAGAACTTTGTTTTCAGCCCGAAAACTGCATACTCTGAGGATGATCGCTACGCGATCGAAACGATCATCAGCCAAATAAATTGTTGATACCAGACAACATCTTTTATTTATCATTCTTAAAGACATAAAACTGTTTCTTTCTTCTTCAGTACTATTTTAACAGATCCATCCTACATAACAATATATGATTTGAGGGTAGTAATATGTTTTATGGACGTTAAAAAATTGAAAAACATTGACCATTTCTAAATTATATTTTTGATAAAATTTTCAGATCCATCATCCATAAGATCTAGTTATTAAAATGTTTAAAAATTCTTATCTAAACAATAAAAATAAAAATTGGAGGGAAATAAATTATTCAGTGGAAGTGACCCAAGATTTGATTAACTGTCTATGGTGCTACATACTTCGCATTATATCTAACGTCTCCGCTATGGTGTACTACTACGTTAACCTACAAAATCGTTTTCAACCAGTAAATTTTTTTTTCGCTCCGAGATCCGATCTCACATCTTTAGGGTTAACTTGCCGTCCCTCATACTACGACGCCACAGAAGCGCCATATGCATTGTATTCGCGTAGACGTATAAAATCGCGCACGCTTTATGTAAAAACAAACAAACTGAAATGCCCGCTTTATATAAAAACCATTCAAAAATTAAAATATGTTTCAAACTCGCCGCTTGAAACGGTTATTGCCATTCAAATTCGCCGTTTTCCGGTGCACGATTACATAACTTTCTCTTCTTACAGTGACGTCCTTCATAAGGACAAGAAAGTAAAAATGTATTGTGTATCAAATATAAACTAATAAATTTAAAACCAAATATATATAAAATTTAAAATGTCCGATGAAGATAAGGTGTTGTAAGTTTTTTAGGTCATAGTTTTGAGGGTGTTTAATTAAAAATAAATTTTTTCCTCTGCAGGAATTTAACGCGTTTTTCCCTGGCCTCTTCGATGAGGAAAACAACGCTATAAAGGAACAAATGCGTTTAGAGATTTACTACTTCGTAGTAACTCTTGCTGCCGCTAGATGTCTCTTGTACACGGCGTATCAAGAAACATTGGGTGAAGTTCTGCTAATCCTCAACAGATAGCGTAGTAAACCACAACTTTACACAGAAAGTGACAAATAAATTTAATTAGCATATAATTACGGTTTTTAATTATCTAACTAATATAATAAACATTTTTTAACTTTTTCACCTACTATGTACTTGAGAATGAAAGGAAGTATTGTAATGCTGTAGCAGAATGTGGCGAATTTTAGACAGAAAAACTCATGTTGTGGGACTGTGATATAGGCAAATTGGATAAATACAGCTCCTCTATGTAACAAATTTCTTCTTATAAGATGTTGAGCAGTCAGAACCCACGTTTTGAGCGTCCTTGATAAAAAATTCTTAATGACAAATCGGCTGTCTATCCGTCAGTCAGTCAGCACAACCCTAGCACCCTAATCCGTTCAGACGATTTTCTCCATATTTGACATTCCTCGATTTATCTGGTCAAACTCAAGGTCCTACGGATTTGAAACGGACATTTTAATTTTTGGAGGTACATGAAGCCTTATTGCATTTTTACCTTTCCATATTCGTACGTATATGCGGAGTAATATACGTAGTTTAGGAAAAGTTATGTAATTCTGCGGAAAATCGATTTCGAGTTTTGACCGGAAATACACGTTTTTGGGTTCTCTGGTACCGAGTTGTTTTTTTTTCAAAACATTCGACCGTCCGTCCGTCTGCTGTATGTAAAATACTAGCGCCTAAAACATGCGAAGGATTTTTTCTTGTCAGAATAGAGTAAATCTTTAAATTTTTTATAAGAATAGAGTAAAATACACTTATACAGGAGGCATAGGTCCGATTTTCACTGTTGACTCTGAATTTTCAAAAATTCCAAAAGTCTGAATTCTTTTCGGATTCGTCTTAAAAATAAAGAGATTGTTCCTTCAAATTAAATTTGTTGTTCATATTTTGTTCTTTCATTAAGATCATGTACATTGTTTTGAAAATTTTAGTAGTTTTCGCACAATATTACGTGCATTTTGTGCAATTTTAAAGAGTTACAAAAATATTATCTCAAAAACCGCTTCAATTATTTTCTTTAAACTTTTTTGTAGGGATTGTGCTAAATGCACTGTGTGAAGTGACATACACGTAATATTGCTATATTCTTTCGTTTTTTCAACAATGACAAAACTATAATTTTTTGACTTGCCTCTCACGTCGTTCATATTTACATTAGAGGCAATTTGTTAATATTATTTACGAGTACATGTGCTTTAAATAATGCCATAAAAAGCTTCTCGAAAACTCGACCACTTCTGTGAAAAATAGCTCAAAATTTCGCAATTTCAGAAACGCTCAAATGCCATTTTCTCAAAAATTTACAATCTCTACAATTTTTTTCTTCAAAATTTTCGAAAGGATAGTTTCAATTGCACTCTTTAATATGACGTAAAGTTTATTTCGGGGTATTTTTTTTTAAAAAGTACTCAAATGTAACTTTTTTGAAAGATCACTCACGCCGTTAATATACACATTTCCAGCAATTTGTAAACCCTATAGTATATCTGAGTTAAAATGCTTCAAATGACTTTGAATTAAGTTTTTCGAAACCACAAAAAAATTCTGTGAAAAAGAGCTTCAAGTTTCGAATTTAGAGAAGAGCTGCAACGCCATTTTCATTAAAACGGCTTCAAATTTTTCAAAGAAAATTACCGTTCAGAACGAGATTTTACTTTAATATTAAGTAAAATAATTTAATAATTTCTTTAATATTCGTAAAATAATATTTCCGTTCTACTGTCAGAAAAACGAAAAATTAAGAAAATTTAAAAAAATGTATTTTGTGCGGCGATAGATGGCACAAATGCCATGGCAATGCATTTTGGCATGATTTTGGATAGATGGCATGGCAAGAGTATGTGGCAAGTTCGTGTAGTTGAATGAGACCAAAGGAAATAGAAAACTAATACGGGAAAGTCTGTTCCATTCTGAAGCACCACTAGCTTTTAAATGGCTCCAAATTTGTAGATTAAATTTTTTTCTTAGATAGTGCAACATAAAAGTGGCGCAGGTCCCTTTTTCAGTTATCTTTCTGTATTTCCAAAATATTGCCAACGTTTTTAATCGTAAAACTACAATGTGGAAGATAAAAAATTACTTTGTCTTCACAGAGAATATTTGGTAATGCTAGGGCGAAACACCTCGATTTTCAACTGAAGAAAGCACATATTGTAAGTTTCAATGATAGCGAAAAAAGGATAAATCTTTTTCCAAAACATTTGCCTCAGACCAGTCCGAAAACAACACTAAGAAACATGTTGAGAATAGTAATGTGAACATTTTGTCATGGAGCTATTGTAGACAGTCGAGTACTTTACGTGATATATGCAGGTTGTTATAAATCATATTTATAAATATATGTTGTTACCTCCACAAAAATGACTCTTCTCTCACTTTTACTTTAAACACTGAAACACTTCATTGAAATAATTATTACATTTTGATGTTTTGACACTGGAAGGTTCTGGATATTACAGGCGTAACTATAACTGTTTATATGTAAAGAACTAAACAGGAGAAGTGTCAGAGATGGCTAAAGAAACGTAATGATCTTGCTTACATTAACTTACTCTGTGAATTTATCCATTCTGGGACATGGAAATTCCGTTAAGAAAGTAATAAAAACTTTTTCATTGGGTATGCTGTTTATACCCAGCCTCTAGTTAAAACACAAAGTTTTCGACCTTCCAGATTCTATGGTAACTCCTAGAGGACTGAAAAACTGGCATTTTTTTTTACTTTTTTCGTTTTTTTTCTCTACAACTCTTTATCCTTAAGTCCTGTAGAAAAATAATTCAATGAAATATCAAAGAGAATAAAATTTACAACGATTGTATGAAACATTTTTTCGAAACCAATTATCGAACGCTACAACTTAAAAAAAACACTATTTTTTCACTTCTCCGAAATGTATGCAAAAACACACACGTTTGTGATCATCCAATCAACCTATAATACATATAATTATTATTAAGAAATAATATTATTCATCTCACCGTCTGTATAAACATTGCCTCACAAAAGTACCCATTTTCAAAAATATTTAAATAGTACAAAAATATATGTATATGTTTTCATATTCCAGCTTAACTTTCAACGCGTGAACAATGCCATTTCAACAGAACTTGGTGTACATTATTACTGAGGAATTACAAAGTGGAAGAGAATACTGTTGGTTTAAGACATCCGTGGAGGTGTGGATGCGAAGGGAGTGTCGTTAGAAAAAATCATTATACCACCCCGGGTGCCTATACTCCGTGTAATACGCCTTGAGCGGACATAGTGGGCGAGACGGGTGAGGCTATTTAATGGACGATTGAGGCAAATAATTACCCGGACAACGCTGGATACTCACTCGGTGAAATATAAGAAAAATGGCGACTATGTCTCTTGCCTAGCGGTGCGATGTGCATAAGGTTTGATTATCGATAACCAAAGAACTACATTAATAAATACAAAGAAATTATAAGGCAAGAGGGATTGAATATAGAAGAAAATGAAAGTGGTATGTAATTGAAATGAAATACTATAATACAGAGGAGAGTACCCTAACCTGAGTCCGGTTCCTAATGCGAACCCCCTGGAATTACAGCTCTGTAGAGTGATGATACCTATTGGACACGTCCCAAAACTGTTCTTTACGAAAGGGTTCGGGAGACCGAAACTCACAAAGTATGACGCCAGTGTTTTAGCGCTTGGTTTGAGACATTCTGTATTTATTGAATAACTTCTACTAATACTTTCTGCAGACAGAATTTTGTGGGTCCTTGATACTGAAAAATTGGTTTAGGCAAAAGGTCAATCTGTCTGTCGGACCACACGGATTGTCCGGCTGTCTGTTTTAGAACATCGCTAGCGGCTAAACCGTAAGATTTTAATGGAAATTAATATACTTAGATTGATCTGACTGATGTAACGGTCACTTGAATTTGAAAATTTTATTTTGATTTTGGATGGCAATTGACATGAAGTCCCAACGACGGTATCATTTTTTCTCAAAAATAACACCAGTTCTTATTTTTATTTATTTTAGAAAACAGCAGAGTACACTTGTAAAAATAATGCAGGTCCAATTATTGGAAAGTTTTCTAAATTTTTGATCTTTGCAAAAGTTTGAAATTTTGAAATAGATATTTTCTTAATAACATATTTCTTTCAACATTCCAATAAATTAAGGAAAACAAATTTTAATGGACGGAAAACTCTCTATCTTCAAGTTTGTAGTTGTAGGAAGTGTAAATATTTTGCAGTTTTCGAAACTTTAGTTAACAGTGAAAACCGGAACCTTGGGAACTTTATAAGTGAATTTCTCACTTATGAGCTTTTTTGAGAAATTTTTTGAAAATGTCCCAGGGATTTCTTTTAAAGTACCCGTTATTCACAATCAATGTTATTGCAAAATTGTGTATTTTCCTAATCATAGTTTCAGCGCTGGTATTGTTCACAGACGTCAGACAGAAGGACGGATGCACGGTCAGATGGACGAACGGACGGACGGACGGACGGACGAACGAACGTTTTGAAACAAATACATTTTTTTCAGTATCAACATCTCACTATTCGTGAAAGTAAGTAACTCAGAGAATATAACATTTTTTTAGAACTACGTCCCAGCATTGCCAACAGGGCGAAGCACCATCCAACCACCTACGAGAGAGAGAGAGAACCGCGGAAGTCCCAATAACAGGCATTAACTCGCATTGTTTAAATCGATTCAGAACCAACTGATCCCCGTTCGCTCCATATTCAGAGCAGAAGAAATTTTCGCGTAGCTCGGCGCTGTTAGTTGTTATGGTCTCTCAGTGCATTATCGAAAATCCGAGAAGGCGACGTAAATCTTTCGTTCTGTGAGCACGTGCCCCTCGCGGGAGAGCATTGCCGATGTATCCAGGCCGAGATTTGGAGGCAACGTGGAAATAACGCCAAGACAGGTGACACATAATATGATTCTTGAAATAGAGTTGGCAAACAGATTCTACCTCCGGCACGTGTTGAGTCTAATTTCTCCTTTTCCAGAGGCCAGCATTATTGGATGCTGTTTTGAATACGCCTACGAATCATAATAAATCCATTTAATGTGCTCTCCCAGCAAATGCCAGACGATGCGTATTTTGATGCGTTGACAGTAAAAATTACATAAAATTATAATCCAGAAGTTTCTGTTAATATTAGCCAATCTTATCCCTTACAATCTGCAACTGGATCTCTCATAATTTGGTATTCAAAGAAAAGATCCCCTAGTTACCCACGGTTGCAAACAAAAATTTACTCCTGGGACCGGGGCTTTTAGTAGACTACGATTAACAGAAATGAAAAACACCTTTTTCAACAAATTAATATAATTTCAAAAAGAAAACAACATTACATAATAATACACACTCCTAAATGCAGTACAAGTTGACTGTAAGCACAAGACGAAACAAAATCTCATCATAGACACTGTTTAATTTAATTATGAGAGGAGAACTCTCAAATAAAAAATAAAAAAAACGTGTACAATTTGGTTCAGAAAGAATTAAATATTGTTACACTAGATTTTAATGATAAACATTCTTAAGTTAGTAATTCCCATATCCCAGTGATGCCTGAAAATGAGATAATGAGCCTTGAGGAAGAGATGACAACTCCAGAAATAGGTGGAGTTTTAGCAACTTCACACATATGGACCTATCTATGGACAGACTCCAACAGTGAACGCAGAAGAGATGGGGCAAGCAATGGAGAACTTTGAAGTTTAGCAATCTGTATGAAAAAATTGTAAATTTGTACCCCTTGAAAACTTGCAAACAACATTTCTAAAAAAGAACAAGTAATAATATTACGGATAAAAAATGGTCATTGTAATTTTAGCTACAAGCACCTTCTAACCAAAGACCTCCCTCCCACCTGAGCTCTGCAGTATCTCTCTCAACATCCATCATTTGTTATAAGACGGTACTCTATTTCAGCACAACAGACATAAGCACAATATAGATGAGCGAGAGAAAGAACTAATCCTAACATCTGAGGATTATCAAATCAAAGTACTACAATTATGTAAATCAATTAATATCCTAAATGAAATATAACCCTAATAAATGTATTTCAAAACTGTACAATTGCAACTTTGTATTTAACAATACATGTTTAAATTATGTTAGGTGTAATTTGTCTGTACTGTTTTGTTTAAGCACTGTTTTATAACCGATGGAAATGTTATGTAAATTCCTTATATGTAGTTGCTAATAACCATCCATGTGGATGCGACTTAAAATAAATTTATTAAAAATATATCTATTTCTATTAACAATTCTTTTAAGAGTTAGAATCCAATGCCTCTCCGTGGCAATTGCAACAACACCAATAGGGGAGAGGTGGTCAACTCAGAAAACCGGAACTTTTCGTTGCGGCATCGCATGACTTTCTTCGTGTGAAGTGGAATTCGAGAAAAGAAAAATGGTACAAAATAAATGAAAAGTTATTTTCGTATGTCATACTTTCGAACGTAAAATTTTTATAAGAACTTGAGGGCACGTGTTTTCTCATTTTATTTTTTTCTGAACCGGAGCTAACTAGGGTAAAAGTTCAGCTGATTTCCGTGCTGCGACCGGCCAGAGACAGAACAAGCACAAGTTTCCTCCTGAGATTTGCGCGACCACGAAACGCTTTTGATATCAAGTGACGTCAGCCCAGCAAGGAAACAGGAATCTGTGGTCGCACCAACGAACTGGACGGGGCATTGTTAGACTGAGCAGCGAACCAAAGAGAGTTATGACTATGAATGGAAGATATTGTGCTATTTTTCTTACTTTCGCCGCATTTGCGAATGTTGCAAACCCCGAAGAACGATCTATGGCGCTTCGTGAGAAGAAGGGGCAGTTAAATAATGCAGGTAAGGTCGTATTTCTTATACAGTATGCTTCGTTCCTTTGTGCTAGGACTTCGAGCTGATAATGCAGTATTCTATTATAATCAAGAACAAAAGAAATTGTGTACAGTTTTATAGGTTTCAATGAAAATACTTGTTTTCATTATTTTCTTTTTTTGCACAAACGATTCCCAAAAAGAAAATATATTAATTCTATAATAAGTATGTAGCATTGCAACAGTTGTTTATGCAATTAATTTATACAGCAACATTACAACGAGTTGTATACGCACTTTTTTGGTATAACAGAGTTATACATTTACAATAGCTTCAAACTTAATTTTGAGAAATAACTTTCTTGTGACGTCTCGGATATTTGACACCAATGCGAGTGGTCGGCTGTTCCGTTCACCGCTACCTCCTCTCGATTCTCTCGCTGCGATTTGGTGAATATGTGATTCGTTCATCACGTACCGTAAATGCTAATACCTCATCATTTGTGCAGTAAAATGCTCTTTTATGAACGATTTCTTGGAACAAAAAAGGTCGCTTAGAATGCTGGTATATAAACAAATAATTTAAGGAATGTGTGTAGAATTAAAATGACACTGTCATGAGCTATTTGGATACTCTTTATTTCCTGTTAAATCTGTTTCATTTTCTCGTTTTTTATTGTGGATCTGCAAATGCTCGACATGACTTCTTGTCCAACCAGATACAAGCATTGCGGTGTATGATTTGCACGACGCACCTGCTGTGTTTTTTATTCCTTATTTAAGACAACTTGCCTTTATTACGCCAAAGAAGCTCTGTAGAACAGTCGTCACTGCAATGATGGGTTCGTTCATTACTGTTTGGCTGTTGATCACTTTACAAGACTTCTTGGCTGTCTGGGTGTCACCGTGTCGTTGGCTGAGGGGCCGACGTTTCGCCTGTCATGTTGCATGTTTCCTCAGGGTAGTGAACTATCTTGGTCACCTGAAGAAGCCTACAACATGACAGCTGAAACTTCGGCTTCTCAGCCAACGACGCGGCGTCGCCCGGACAGCCAAGACGTCATGAACTCGAAGCGCAGAAGCTTACGTGTACGATTACTTTACAAATCAGAACTGATCTTTTAAATATCATTATTTGCAAAATTAAGTGCAATCCATTACAATTTCGCAAATCCAGATTGCAAATGTTTATAAGTCTGTAAGTGATCAGATGAAAGAGTAGAACTAATAACTGCAACATCGCATTTATTAACGCATAATTTCTATTGAGTTTAATATAACAATAATAATAATAATAATAATAATAATAATAATAATAATAATAATAATAATAATAAAATGATTGTATGTTAGTAATACCATTAAAAATTTGAAGGCGTCTCTTGGAGGTAAGTAATACAAATGACTCCAGAATAGCATAGATAATGTTCTAGACGCTTAAGAGGAATTTGTTGATATTGGCATTGTTTTGTAATTCATGGTTCACGTCATGAAGTGCATCAAATTAATCTTACCTGTGCCCCAAAAGCCGACAGGCAGCTCGGCGCCGGATCTCGCCAACTAACATAGGCAAATCTCCGCCCCTCCCGCGACAAAACTTGCATTACATGCACGGGACTAATGAACTCAGAAGTAAACGAACCCGGAATCACTAATGAATGAAGTGAATCATCTGCACTGAGAACAAGTGTCTTCATGGGATGGTTGCGTTCCTGGCCTGCAAGGGAAGCTCTTCCCGATTTGGGAGAGTAAAAGGAGCCTCGCGCCATCCCAGACAATAAACACCAATTAATCATCTGCACTGAATCATGTGCAATAATAGTGAGGTGCGATGAAGTTGAAAGTTCTCACTTACACAGTTGTCTTCCTTTGGGGCAATGGAAATGTTTTCTGATGCACTTGAGAATTAAAAAAACAAAAACAAAAAAAAACGTTTGAATACTAAGAAAGATTAAAGTTATAATTAAGATTTAAGTATAATCGAGGCTGTTTTGTTTCAATTTAAGTATATTTTGTAATGAAGATACCGTTTGTATTAATTAAAAAATATTTATCCTATGTGTTCTTTCATAAATATATGTTATAGGTAACTTGAAAATCAGGATGGTTCGAGCTACATCAAGCAAGTTGTTCATCGAGGCCTTATGCGATCCCTCATGTGAGGACATCCAGTGGGAGACTATGGTAAGGACAGTCACCTGAGGTTACACTAGATTTCGACTTATGCGCGAATATTTCGTTTTTCATAGAAAATATGAAATGTTTTGTATGTATTTTTTGAAAGTATGAAATGAAAGTATGAAATGTACCCTTCTCAGGGCACATTACAAAACCTCGTTTAGTTCACAAGGAGCCCATGAAAAGACTCAAAGTGGTCCAAATTGACCAGGCGGGGTCTATATAGCTCGCTTTAAAAACTACTGGCTAAGACAAAGCATTCTTTTCATTAATTCATTTTTGTAGAGGTGTAATAAATTAACTGAACTTAGACTTGAAATCAGAATGGACCAAATGGCGAAAAGTTGATTTTTTGTAATTCTGTTTTTTTATTTATTAAAAAACCGTTTCAGCGTTACGTTTATTATGAAATATTAAATGTGTGAGTTTACTTTGAACATTTATAAGAGTGATTTAACTTAAAACTAGTGGTGCTAAAACAACACGTACTTTTTCGCCATTAGTAATGGTTATATAAAACGATTTATAACACGATTTCTCACCGAATTATTTTTTGTAAAACTTATTTGAAATTCTAGAACATTTGATGAGAAAAATATGCAGATTGAGAGAAATTAAAATAATTAAAAGTTAATCAATGATACGTGGTATGATAGCGATGGCAAACAAATAGATCAAAAATATATAAAAGTAATTATTAAACACATTATATAATAGTAATTATTGGTATCGCAATATTCTACAAATATATAAAAGGATTCGTTTTTATTGTTGCAAACGGAGAGTAGCCGACATTATAGCTTTTTCTTATTATCTGTGCGGCGTTACAACAACGGGTAACGGGTTGTTTGTTAACGTATAACAAATGCTCCAATGTAAGAAATCAACAAAGACATGTGAAATAATATACACATTCTAACTGACGTAGCAACCAACTGTTTCAAAACACCTAAAATTACAATTAAGAAGTGGAGGATTTTCAGAGCGGGTAATTAACTTTGACGCCACATTACTCCGAAAATTCTCATATATTCGAAAAATTCAACATGACCTTATTTGTGAATTTGTTTTTATAAACACATTTAATTAAGAAAAAATATATCTTCATAATTGTTGTAGTAGGAAGATGCCGAATAAATTTTAATTTTTCTCTATTTTCGCAAAATCAGAGTTTTTAACCAACACGAAACTGCACCATTTTCTTAAAAGTCCTTCAGACAAAATTTCAAACATCAACAAAATTTCATCAGAAACGGTGGATCCGTTTTTGAGAAAAAATTGTTTAATCAAAAATTAAAACTTGCCTTTATTTAACGCAAAATCACGCAAAAAAATACTCAAATTTTCGAAAAATTGTACATGACCTTATTTTAAAATATACCTTTAAGGAATAGATTTAATTAAGGGGAAAATCTCTATCTTTAACATTTTATTTGTAGGAAGATGCCGAAACAATTAAAATTTTTGCAATTTCGGAAAAATCAGAGTTTTTAACCAACATGAGTTTGTGTTCCATTCTTTTAAACGTCCTTTAGACTATCCAGCAACAAAATTAATGAAAATCATTGGGAGCATTTTTTGAAAATTTTGAAAATGTCCCAGAGGCTTCATGGAAAGTACCCCCAAAATTAAAATATTTATTTCAAATTCAAGGGGCTGTGACATCTGTCAGATAGATTGAGGAATATCTGTTCTGAAGAAAATCGGCTGAACGGTTTATCCGCTAGCGTTGTTTACAGACGGACAGACCTTTTACCGTCAATCGAATTTTCGGTATCAGGGACCTACCAAACTGGGTTTTTGGCTACACCAGGTGTTAGAGGATTCCCCCCCCCCTAAATTTAGCAACTGGATTTATCCACATTTTCGTTACCAGAATCCTGTAATACGAGTTTTTCTGCCGCAAATTCGTCGTTTTATCGCACAGCATTTCATAACTTTCTTTTCTTAAGAAGTTTCTTCATAAGTGCGAGAAAGCAAAATGCAGTACACAACTAATCACCTTTTGGGAGAACTGCATATGAGAAAGTTATGTAATACTGCAAAATATCGATAACAAGAGTTTTCGGAGAAATACACACTGATATCGGAAAAGTTTGTTTCAAATCGTCTGTTTGTCCGTCTGCCTGTCCGTATGCCTGTCCGTCTGCTTTTATTCGGTCCGTCCATCTGCTTATTTGTCTGTCCGTCCATCCATCTGTTTATTCGTCCGTTCGTCTACGGCTTGAACGTTTCCTCTTTTTAGAGCTTTTATGTAACAATTACTCATATTAAAAAAGGGGTGTGTGGCGTCATTAAAAGGTCTAAAATTAAATAGAGTGGTGTAGAAAACAACCAAGACAAAAATAGGGTTGAAGAATGGCTTCGAAAGTTGGGAAATATCGAGCAGCAGCGATGCCAAAAATGAGGAATGTGTGGAGTTTAGTTTTTCATAATTTAATCAATTATGTCTATCATTTGTAATATTCTGATATTTATGAACACAAGAACAGTATAACATCTGATTTGTTTTTTTCTGGTTCCAAAGAGCAGAACAACACAAACATCGCTTGGATACATTATGGAAATCAAACATATGGTGCTCAGCTGTTTGAAGAGCGCAATTGTTTAATTTTTACTTAATTGTGGGATGCTACTTCATTTAAGGGATAAATTGTATTGAGAAAGAAAGCTTTGGCATAAATATTGGAGATGTAGGGAAGATTCGAAAATACTTTTGAACTACTAGATGAACCATTTCGATTACATCTAACTCAAGAAACAGCAGTAAAATGTTAGAAAAGTTCTGCATATTCAGTTTATGGAGAAACGAAAAACCCCAAAATACTATTTCACGTCTTTCAGTGTAAAGTCTCGAATCCCAATGAAATGAGAGAAGTCTACACATTCTGGAAGAATAAAAAATCTACAAGTTTAATATGTTTCTAAAAATGTAATTGAAATACTATTTTGTATTAACAGATATTTTTATATGAATGTATGTTGTAGGGAACTATGAAAAATTATACTGTCGACGTTGAATTAAAAATGCACCGAAAATACTTATAATAACGGTTTTTTACTTTCTCGATCGTATTCACTAAGAAGAGAAAGAATTGTAACCGAGATCCATAAAACGACCAATTTTCGTCAGAGAAAATCTTGCTGAGCTCTCGTAATGAAAAAGTGAATGAATATTGTGTCCATATAAATTAAAGTATTTCCTCTAACTCGGTGTATAGTCAGAATCCTTGTTCTGTGGGTTCTCGATACCGAAAATCCGTCGCCCATTTGTAGTCGACGCTACGGCTTAAACCAATCAGCCGATTTTCTCTAAAATTGGTATACCCCAATCAGTTTAAATGATCTCGCATAACTCTGAATTTAAAAAGGAAAAATTTGATTTTGAGATCACTTTACACTGTTTTAAAAACATTGTCAAACGTTTTTCAAAAATTGCTCCGTTTTTTAAAACTGAACTTTGTCCTTGATTAGCGTAAAAACGTTTAAAATAATTGTGCAGATCTCATTTTCCTTGAAATCTACGATTTTTCGAAAATCGCAGTAGATCAAATTTGTTTTGGTGTCTTCTTACCACAATAATATCCATGATAAAATGTTTTTCCTTAATGAAATCTGTTCCTTATAAACAGATCTTGAAATAAAATTGTGTACAATCTTTCGAAAATATTAGTAGATTTCACGTAATTTGCGTGCAATATTGGCCCTTTGTAAACAATTATTTTCTAAAAATGGCACAAATTTTATTCTTTAAATTTTCCCCTTTATATATTAAAGAACAGTAAAAGAAGTGATGTTAGTCTCCTTTTCGACGAACTCTCTGTATTTTCTAAAATTGCAAAAATGTGACATTACAAAACTGAAGATAGAGAATTTTGCCTCCATTTAAATCTGTTCAAAAATTCAGATCTTTTTTAAAATATATTTTAAGGTGCATCGACGTTAATGGTCATTAGCGACCACATAGAAAGATATTACATAACATTTTCATCACTTGTAAGAACAGTGCTAAAACAAAAAAAGTACAGAAAAATATACCTAATAGAATACAATAATATAACATTGTTTAATCAAAATTGCAATAGTTTACAGAGTTGAAGTAGATTTTGTAGGGTTACATTTCATTGAAGATATTACTTAATTTACAGAATTGTGACCTTTTCTTTATAATCCTCAGCTGTTAGGATAAGTACTTGCCCTTGCTCATCTATTTTGATCCTGCGTCTGTTTTGCGGTAATAGAGGACACTGGTATAACAAATGTATGTGTAGAAAGGAGATGCATGGCATAGGGAGTTACAGTTGGGAGGGTGATATCTAATTAGAAAGTGCTTGTGACTAAAACTATAATGTCCAGTCCTTATTTATGATAATATCACCTATTGTTTTTTAGAAAAGTCTTTGGAAGTTTTCGAAACGTAAAAGTTAACCATTTTTTCTGAGATTGCTAGACTTTAAAGTTTTCTGGCAATTGTTCTGTCTTTTCTGTACTGGAGTGTGTCTTTACATCCGTACATATGGTCGAAGTGGCCAGAATTCCGCCTATTTCTGGAATTGCCATTCTTTCCTTAACGCTTATTATTATGCCATTATCAGGCATCTCTGGAATATTGGAGCTAGGTCATTACTAGTGTCTTATTTGATTGTATACCATAGTATAGTTCATGTGTGTTATCTATTGCTGTAGTGCTCGAACCACAATTGCAGATATTATTTGTTGCTTCAAAAGACGTGGAATACAATAATATTGCTGTTGCTAAGATTCTTTCCAAGTTTAAAAATTGTCAATATGAAGAACTGTTCGGCATAGTAATGCAGGATGTTTTTAATTTTTATTTCTTGAGTGGTTGTGATTGCGATTGCATTTTGATTTCTTCATTTTTATTTTTTCATTTTGATTTTTTATAAATTTTGAGAAGATCTGATAGTGATCTTACTTGTTTGCTACTTCAGTTGATTTTGTCTTCCAGTATTTATCTGATATTTTGTCTTTTGAGATGGAAGTTGACAGTATATCTACCTCAATGCCAAGTATTATCCAATGGTGGAATGTTTGATTTTCTTTTACCCTCACTGATTTTCTCCATGATATTTAACTGCTTAAATAGATTTTTGATTTTGGTATAAATTGGCGTAAATCAATGATGATCTTTTTAATAATTTTGAAGTTTTGGGAAGCTATCAGATCTTTAAAAAAATCACGAAATGTTTTTGAAAAATCGTGTAGTAGTTCTCGCATAATTTCTGC
Organism: Gryllus longicercus; assembly: GCA_038098605.1. Taxonomy (NCBI): domain Eukaryota; kingdom Metazoa; phylum Arthropoda; class Insecta; order Orthoptera; family Gryllidae; genus Gryllus; species Gryllus longicercus. The sequence continues at coordinate 12,494,430 of JAZDUA010000002.1, read as the reverse complement.
TTGAAATTACTGCATTTTATAAAAAGCATTTTATCTGAAATCCCTCCAAATTCTTTATTTGACTTCAAAACAAGGGACGTTTAAAATAATGGCACAGAACTCATTTTCGTTGAAGTCCCTGAATTTTCAAAAATTTCGCGTTGGAGGTAATGGGAAAGACAATTAGATTTTTAAGCGTCGGCCTAAGTGAGTACGTTAGAGGGAGAGCTTAGGGTAGCTGTAAAGCGCAAGGCGAGTGCTAAATTTTGCTAGTTATTTTTAGAAACCGACGTATTGAACAAGCTCAATCCCAATATTTTTGTAAATCTGAATGAAAACCACAGATTTCTATGAAAAAGGGCCTCAAATGCCGCATTCTCAGTGACGCTTAAACGCCATTTTCTTAAAAACGACTCCACATTTTTCAACAAAAATTTCCATATAGGATGAGGTTTTTGTAATATAACGGTTCTACCATTAAGAGACCCAAAAATAGATATTTCAAAAAAAGCACTTGGAGGTCGATAGAGGCAGCTGACAATATGTGGCAAACTAGAATTACTAGCCATGACCAAAGAAAATTTTAAAAAATAATATCGAGAAAGTCTGTGGCATTCTGTAGCCACTAGGGACCTTCTGTATTCGAAGATTGCCGTCTTTATTCTCGTGTTTGGTAGTCGCGCTCAATTACAAATAGGTCTTCGTAGTTTTAGTAGTTCTTGGTTGATGTTTGGAAGGCAAGTCATGTGCACCCTCATATTTCCTACTGCGCATCAGTCATCTAAAGGAATTATTTTAGACCCTTACCTTATCACAAATAAACAAGTATCCAACTGGTGGGGTGGCAGATTCTGAGTCAGTCTGAGAACAGTACCCGCATGACACCGACACGTGAAGTTCATGACTGGGTGGCGTGTGCCTGAAATACATTACTGTTGAATTTACTAATTAATACATTACATTTATATAGTTTTTATACAGTATCATTCACCACATGATCTGTACAATTGAATCGGTTGAGGCATATTTACTCAATTGGTATGATACACTGCTGCTCAAGGTGGTCATCAGAATGCTACGAATGGAATCTGACATAGGTCGGTACGCCGTCTGGATGAATTAATTTAGAGTACGATTTGAAATTATAATTTAGTTCGATTTTTAAAAATGTAAAGAAAAATAAACTAGTGGTGCAAAACCAGCAGGTACTTTCACGCCCTTATTTTCACGCCAAATCACGCGAAAAGTACTCAAATTTTCGGGAAATTGCACATGATATTCTTTCAAAATAAGTATTTTAGAGAGATTTTATTAAGGGAAAAATCTCTCTTATCATAATTGTAGTTGTATAACATAAATTTTGAAAATGTCTCAGGAACTTCGTTTAAAATTTTCATTTTAAACTGAAAGAAAGTTTTTGAAAATCGCAGGGCTCCAATTCGAGTCAGATCTATCGGGAATATTCGTTTTTGAAAAAAATACTACAAATGGTTTAGGTGTTTGTGTTGTTCAAATATTGACCGACATACGGGCAGAAGGACGGCAGTTTGATTTTTTCGCAGCAAATACATAACTTTCACTATACTACATATATTACTCCGTCCGTACGTATCACACAAGAAAGTAAAAATGAGATAGTAGGGATCTAGAAGTAGGGGGGCGGATAACAAGAGCAATGAAAGGGGAATAGGAGAAGTAAAACCAACAAGGGCAAGGAAGAACAACTAAAAGAATGGAAAGACAGATCACATAGTACTATTCATGTAATTATTATTCTCTTGTGTATATTGATTGAATTTAAATGGACACCACTGTCCTGCAAATACGCCATATAATCAACCATTGCTTAGTTTTTACTTAATAAAGCCTTTTTCTGCTTTTTTCTTTCAGCTATATAGATACTACCCAGAGTTTTCAACTGTTTCCTCAGACAATGTGGAAGACCACGGGAATGGTCAATATGCACTTATAAATTTACATCCCAATGTTGATTACATTGTTCAAGCTCGTATTCCGGGTTCTTTTGATCGGACTCGAGGCAGAACATGTCAAGGTGAGTTAGAATTTAGAATATTTACGTGTTTATGAAATAGCTAATTCAATAATTAAATAGCATACTTTCTCATACTAATCAGTTATGATGAATGGCAGATTCGATGTTTCATTTCTTGGCTTGGGATTAATATTTGGGACTGTCAGTTAATTCTCGTTCTTCAAGCAATTTGATCATAGTTCAGTTAAGCACTAAAGTTTGGCATTTATCCAGTCTGTCCCTGATTCACTAATTACTTTTAGAATTTCTAATATTTTGATTTTTAATGTCATGCTATTCATTTCAAGTAGGCAGCGTCTCTGAACGGGAGAATCTAGGATTCGAGAAGGTTGGTGGTGAACTTTCGGCATTAGCAACGTCGCATTCAGCCGCTGTCTCGGGAGAATTCTAACGATCGGCTGCTCTGATCAGTACTTTTGCGTTGCTTAGCCAATCAATCAAATGCCGGAGCATTACCCCAACAAAACATCCACGGACTGCGCGCGATCTTTCCTTCCCCTTTCTTGTCCTATCCTCTCCTCTTACACACACACTACCTTACGTGCACTACACTACCCCATACGTCGGAAGCCCAATCGAAAGTTCAGTCTTTGTCCCAGCTGGGGCGGTGCCCCGATGTTCGAGATTCATGTAGGTTTTCATTCAAACTGCGCTAAACCTGGGCTTCATTGCTCCTGCGCGTTGCCGAGAGACGGAGAAATGGAGGGACAGGGACAGAGGGACGGAGACAGGAAGAGGGTCAGAAAGAGGCAGAGCCAGAGAGAGACACACAGAGAGACTGATACAGGAACAAGACTGAGAGAGTTGGACGAAGAGAGAGGCGAAGGGAGAGACGAAGAGAGAGACGGAGAGAAAAACGACAGACAGAGAAAATGAGAGGAAAGGAGAAAAAGAGATGAAGGGCAGAACGTCTGCCGGGTTCCGCTAGTATCTAACTCTCCGTCTCTCCCTCCCTCTCTCTCCATATCTACATCTACATCTACATCTACATGTACATCCACATTCACATCCACATCCACATCCACACCCACATCCACATCCACATCCACATCCATCCGCGCGAGGGGCGATATTCTAAGTCTCGTAACGAGGTTCTACAGAATACAGCTGCCGCTATTATTCGCGAAGATCGACAAATGGCCGTTGGAGAGCTTGCTGCAGTCTTAGACATTTCAATCGGCAGGGCATTTTCGATTGTGCACGATGCGACGCGTATCGTACAGATGGGTACCGCGCACCATGACAACGCGGGGCCGCACGTCTCTCGCGCTGTAGTGGATTTCTTGAATGCACGAGGCATCGCAACATCGTACCCCATCCACCGTACAGTCCAAATTTGTCTTCTTGTGACTTCTTGCATTTCCCAGAACTCAAGTTTCCGGTCAAAGGACAATCACGACGTCATCAAAGCTGTTGATTCGCGCTTGCATGAAACTTGGAAAAGATGGCCTGAAATTCGTGTTTAAAAAGTGGCAGGATCGATAGCAAAAGTGTATTAGTACTGAGAGAAATTACTTCGAACAAGAACATGTAAATTTCGAAGATTGAATGAAATATTTTTTGTATTGATCGTTTTATTATTACTATTTGAAGAGCCTTCGTATCTATCATCAAAGTTGTGGTTTTGCGCTGTGAATCTTATGCAATACAGAGAGGAACTGGACACCACGAAGACCTAAGGACCGAGATGCTGTATGCGAAGCGATGACGTCCTGGCGGCTGGAAAAAATTGATATATCGGACAGATCGAAGTGGCGACTTGGGTGCGAGAAACGGCAAACGCAGTAAAACATACGCCGAAAAGAAGTACTGTTGAATTGATAGGAATCATGATGTATTTTTTTACGTTGCTCATTACTGCAAGTAGTTGAACTATGTCAAGACATCACCTAACTCTGTGAATGTTCTTACTCACCAAAGGATATAGCCGAATAAAGCGGTGAAAAGTGCCCCCAAACCCAATCGATAATCACGATGATCATATGGAAGAGAATAAAAATGCCGTAGATTCCAAAAAATCAGACTCCTAGAGCAATCTGTAGCAGAGATACGATAAACGTGTTACAACATCAAGGTATCATCTTTTTCACATGAAGGTATTTGAAACCATGGAACGCTTTTGTCACGTTTTCTTCAATATACAGTATTATGTCTTCTGAACATTGAATTTCAGCCCCTGCAGCTCGAGTTCTTCTTTCAGTTTCCTTGTCAAAAAACTAAAACCTTCCTTGTCCGTAGCAATGATAACGTCATTATCCGCAAACATTTATATATATTCCGGTTACGATGCTTTTATTTTTACTGCCATTTCCTCGTCCACTGTCATCATCAACGTTTATCATGATCAGCGTTGGGGACAGACATAAACCCTGCAACAGCGTTTTCGTGGTCGTGAAGTCAGTCGAGGTGCTGTTTTCCAGAGTTTATGGCTGATATTGTGTCTGTGCGGATCGTTTTACTTTTTACTTAATTATAATTTACCGAAAACCAGGTGTGTTTCTAATTATCTCATAATATACCGCTTTTTTGTCAGCTACCTCAAAATATTATCCCTTTTTGCCGTTTTCTCCCGTTTTTTCACTTACATCACCAAATTTCGCGCTGCTCTTGCTGTGAAACCGTTAATTGTAAAAAAACTGAATAACTTTAATTGTAGGAAATTTTATCTTCTTTTGGGTAATAGAGGATATTAATTTACGGAAAATTGATGTTTTTTAGTTGTTTTGAAAAACTGAAAAAAGTCGGAATTTTTACTCATTTTGCACTTAAAAAACATGTTTTTAGTCAAAATTATTGTTGACAAACCTGATATTAATGTTCATCGATAAAAAATGTAGAAATATAATGTCAAAATTACACCAAAACGTTCCCTTATTTTCTACCATTACACTGGATTATTAGAAATATTGCTCAAATATTTTCTATGTGATTATTGCTGGATAAAACACAGGATTTCATTGTTAAATTTTAGTTTATGTATTTACGTTGAAAATAATTATTTCATACACAAAAATTCTAAATGTACAGATCAGATCAATTATTATTATTATTATTATTATTACAAAGATTAATTGTAAAATATAATTATATAAATTATAATAGAACAGAGTATATGAATATTTCGTATGAAACTCAAGAAACTGAGAAAAATGTTCCACGAATAACAAGGGAAGTCAGTGAGGCCCTCACGGCAATGAAAAGTGGCAGAGCTTCGGGACCTGGAGGAGTCCCAATTGAATTAATTAAAAAGGCTTGAAAGGAGATTTACCTCCCGAAGAATGGAAAATGACACTCATTTCATCTATTTATAAGAAAGGCAACAAGAACGAATGTAAAAATTGTAGAGGCTTTAGTGTTACCAGTACAATTGAGAGACTGTATGGCCGGATAAGTGAAAGATTGAAAACAGAGATGGTGGAAACGAACAGACTGACTTTTGTCCAGGCAGATCTTGCATTGACAACATATTCTTAAAAAATAATCGGTGTAGGCAGAGAGATTCATATGGTATTTATAGATCTGAGAAAAGCATTTAACTTGGTACCCCTAGCTAAACTGAGGTATACTGTAGAATATGAGAATGTAAATACGGTGAATAAAAAAAGGTATAAAGCGTCTATATGTGAATTGTCAAAGCTGAGTAAAAGTTAGTTCAAGTTGTTCTTGAGATTTTAAAATAAACAAAGACCTAAGGCAAGCTTAACAACCAAGTGGTCTTACCCTGTGATGAGGATGATATCCACTACATGACTCGAAAATTAATTGAAGAAAATGAAAAGTTGGGACTTGTCATTAATATATGGTAGTAAAAAAATGTATGGTAGTGGGAGGCAATCGTCAAGACCTATTAACCCACAGGGGCATAATTAAATGTGTAAAGAAATTGAACTATCTGGGTGTAACTTAAACAAGTGATGGTCGTGAGAGCAAAGACGTCCTGAACAAAACAAATAGAGGTAGGCAAGTTATAAGATCTTTACATCCACTGACACGGAATTCACACATAAAAATAAACACACATGGCGTTGAGTTATGGACTATTAATGTCAGAGATAGAAGTAGGATCCAAGGAACAGAAATGGAATATTGGAGGGAATGTTGTCAGGTTACAAGAAAAAAAATAGGAATAATGAAACCTCGAAAATCAACCTTAGAACTGATAGAGACAGACTCTATTATGGTATGGGCATTTAAGAAGGTTGAACACTGAGCGACTGCCAAAGAAAATGTGGGAATACCATGCTGAAGAAAGAAGATATAGAGAAAGACCAAGAAGGAAGCAGGAGGAAGACGTATGATCAATGATGGCGGCGCAAGATGTGGTAGATGATGCCAGGAGAGATCGAAAGAAATGGAGATTAGGCAGCGAGAAACGGCAACAGGTGTAGAACATTCACTTTACTACTACAACTACTATTATTGCAAAGCGATATATTGCATTATTTGTCAGTGATGGATGTTTAATCCATTGACCTTCTTTACTTTAAACAGGATTGATTGGTGATTATGATATATTCATTCAAACTGTCTTAGCTCTCTTATAAGTAATCATGGCAACCTAGTGTGAAGTATTATCCTTACGTGTCTGTATAATTATGTGTTGATAATACTTCCCAGCGAATTGAAGATGACAATAATTACATTAAAGATGACAATAAGAACTGTTGAGATTTAATCATATTTATTTTGAAAATAAGAACGAACTTTTCCGATATAATTACAGGTGTAAACAACTCGCACTTCAGTAGCTACTTGGCTGTCCGTGAAACTCAGCGTACTATTCAAGGCACAGCCAAACCAAATAGCTACTGACTCCGGCCGCGGAAGCCTCAGTTTTCATTCGCACGTCATTTGATTACAAGTTTTTCAAGTGATGGCTGAAGTGGTGTGATGAGAACCAATTTTAATATTATGCTGTAGTAAACATTCGTAAGATCATGACTTGTTTAGTGGTATCTGTAATGAGATGGTTATTACTTTTCCATTAATATATTTACTTAATTGAGTGAAATAAAAATATCCATTTCATTATTTGTTTAGGGGCCAATGATTCCATGGCATACCCCGAAGATTTAAACATGGTAACTTACTGATAAACTTTATCAAAACTCTTTCAATTTTAACATAAAATAGAACATTTATTCGTAATAATAACAAAAAACTTTGCACAATATTGTTTGCAAACTGAAAAGAACAATACATTTAATTAATTTAACAATTTTCAAGAACAGAACCTAGGTTTACTTTCTTCACCTTTCAAATAGAAAAAATTCTTCCTTTATGTCCAATCCCACATGTTAAATTCACTTCAGGCCCTGTCCACGCATATTGTCTTGAGGTCAAATATGGACGAAATAAAGATCTAATTTCTACTCGTTACATTATGTGGGGTATCAAATTAGATTTTATTACAAATACACGTACAGAATTCACATCATCTGTTGGTGAACTTCACAAGACATGCTCGGTTGATATTTTTGCCTTAACATATTGCAGGGGACACGCCTCCTCCAAAGAAAGCGCTGTACGAATATCAAACATTGTTGTAGTGAACCTGGAGCGTGTGACAGGTCTCCACTCTCCCACCAGCGGGCCTGGTTGGTTGGATATTCGCTGGACGCCGATCTCTCAATTCAAATGCCCGCAAGACATCAAGTACATCACGCGCCACAAGGTGGACGGCGGCAACTTCACCCAACCGCAAGTGTATGGATTCTACCCAATCGACGATAAGGGCAGCATACGCGTTGGACCGTCCCACCCCTGTGACGATTGGCCGAAACGTTTTTGCCTGTTGATTACGGAGGGCGTAGTGTCCGGTAAAAATCATACTGTGGAGGTACGTAGTGGGCAATAGTCCGTTCACAATTTTTAGAGGAAAAGAGTGATGTGAATTATTATTATTATTATTATTATTATTATTATTACTATTTTATTATTATTATTGTATTTTATTTATTATTATTATTACAAAAAGGAAGTTTTGAAAGGATTTTTCGGATGGGACGTGCATAATACACAACACTTTACAAATAAGACATATTTTCCTGACAATCGATTTGGAATTTCTGCGGAGAAAAGTTTTCTTTTTTCGCTCGATTCCTGCCTGCCTCTTGCTTCTCATTTTACCAAGTCGTCACTCACTTTAACATCTCATTAGATCATCACTCATGGCCCTAATTACTTTATAATAATAATAATAACAATAATAATATAGTGAACCCTAATTAACGTGAATTCTAATGAAACGACATAATCGGAGTTCATGCTGTAAAAATTCGTGTTATCTGATTATTATAAATTACCACAAGACTGTAATCTCTCGCCGCGACCCAAGTTTTGTTCGTGTTACGGCGAAATTTGCGTTAAGCGATTTCCTAATAACGAGAGTTTTCTTTAATAATAATATTAATAATAATAATAATGACGATGATAATGATGGTGATGATGATGTTGATGATGATGATCAGAGCAAAATTAATATTAAGCCTACTGAAAAACATCGTCTTCATTATTGTGTCTAGCGGTTCCCTTGACTCTTAAAGCGTTTTTCCCGTCCATAAACTTGACAGATTTCTTTTGATTATTTTCAGGTTTGCTTTGCGAGTAATTTATCGCTTATGACGTCCCCTTTCAGATTGTACCCCAGCGGATAGGCGCAGACGAATCTAGTGACGTCGGCTTTCCGATCGAGATAGTCGTCTTCGCGGATCCCCACAACAGGCAGGGCGCGCCCGACGACGGGGTGCATCCGGACTGCCAGATGTGGGCGTGGCTGGCGGTGGGGGCCAGCTTGTTCTGCGTCGCCGTCATCATCGGCATTCTCATCTCCGCCCTCGTCACCACGTAAGCATTACGAAGGAGCGCTTCAGCAATCAGGATCAGCGTATTTGTTTATGAGTTCATTATGGGTCGAAATCAGCGTTTACGTTATCTTTCGTCGGCAAAACGAAGTGCAGAAGAAACTTATTCGAATTGTGCTAAAATTTCGTGGTCGTCGTATCACACTCTCGAAAATTTTAATAACAATAGTATTTAATCACTTTTTATTTAAAATGTCCTTACGTACCCCAAAACATACATTAGACGGACCATTGGGAAATTGGTGCAACATCAGAATAAAAAAGGAAAATTTTGTAAAAAATGTTAAAACTTCATATTTTTCTTATTATTTGATTAAGAAAAATAATTCATACAGCAAACTTGTAAAGGATTTTATCATATTTAGAATTGTATTATTTTGCATTAACATCAACCATTAGAAACGTATAACGCAAAAACCAAAAAAATGCCCGAAAAGTTCGTGATTTTTTGCCTCCCAAAACTTTTCCCGATGTATTTTGAGGTGGAAAACGTAGTTTTCTTCCTAATACCAATAAAAACAAAATAAAAAATAAAATCTTATACCTCACCTATTGCAAGGTAAAATGACTTTGCGAGTAATATTTGATTTACACAGTTTGGTTTCCAGTATAGGCCTGATTCTCTCATTTCATCATCCTCATGATTTCTAAACCAATCGACTCTTTGAAATGCGACGAATTATAATTTGTAAATGTAACCTGATGAAGAGTGAATTTGGATTCCTCCGTTATCGATTTGGGAGAGTGAACATTCAATTTGGCTAATTTGAGAGACATGTTAAGTGTAGCGCTAATATTAATTAGGCATTTTTCTTAAATTTCTTTAATTCTTCTGTCTCGCATATTTCACAACTTCTTCCATGACACACAGTGGCTAGTACGGAAGTCAAGGAGGAAATTTTTAGTCGACAAAGACGGACGTGTGGAATTCACAGTTTTTAATCTTAGAAACAATACCTCAGAATGAATGGTTTAATTAGAATTTTACATTGCGAATAATAAAGTAAAGAATATTGCAACAATTTTAAAAAGGATTTCCTTGTTCGAATAAAAATAATTTAAATTGTTGAACGATTTTGTGACGGAATATTGGTAAAACTTGTACATTTTCAGATCTCGTACATTGAAACTAGTTGTGTAAGGGAAGGTAAGATGAGTAACGTAAGCTTCAAAGCTTTTTCTGAAGTTTGTGAGAAGTTTGCAAAATAGAAATTTACATGACAAAGTTTACCAACACTTATTTTCATTGTAGAATAAAACAAAAAAGCTTTCTTCAACTACGAATAGTTGAAAAAATATTTTACAACTGACATTTTTGACATCTTATCCCATTCAAGGGGTGAGGTGATGTAGACAACATTAATTAATCAGTAGTACAGCCGTGACTTATGTCCTAAGGGTATGCTATAACTACCATCACTGGAAACAATAAGATATTGAATTCATATAAAAAATCGCATCTCCAGGGTTAGTTTGGCTTAATTATCCCCACCCGAACATTCAGTGTGAGGCCCATATTTGCAACTGTTACACTGGTATGATAATTTTGCCTTCCCTGTTCCCCACAAATGCAGTTTTGAGTGTGAACATACAACACATCATCATACATGTCTTCGTGTGTGACAAAACCAGGAACGTCTTCTAGTGCTGTCTCATCATTTGATGAAAAGTTCAGTTCTTGACGCGGTAGCACTTGAGGTGTTACCTCTAAGTTCTAAAACATTTTCATTCATTGCCTCCATATCCCACTTTCCCCTGTGACTTTTTCTGATGTACATTCGTAGCATATTGACGTGCACTTTATGAACAACTAATAAACAGATGAAGTTCCTAAATAAATTAGAGTATAAAACGAAAGAAAACAATAATTATCACTCAAAATTAACAGAAAACCTTATATTATTAAAAAGAAGACATTAAAGCATGTAGGATAAGATGTAGATTTCGAACATCTCATCATCTTACTCGCAGTGCTAATCGTTATCTTACCCCATCTCGCCATTTTAGTTTGAAATCCGTTTACCAGTAACTGTCTTCATTGCAAACAACCTAATAAGTACGAAATTTTTTACGTTTTATGACTTGCCAATTGGGGCTAAAATAACTAACCATCGAAGAGTAATTCCTTACAATGTGAATACCAAAAGTTACAAGCTTCGCCTTTCAAATCGCGTTTGCGTCTGTCTCAGCTCAGGGGATATAACTGGCATCATCCAAGTGGGGTATATTTCCAGCCGCCAGAGATCTCTCAAGGCAGAATAAGGACCTGTTATCTTTTCGTATGTTCGAGAAAGAGCGAATCTTACACGCTTCTCCATCTCATCATCCTTTCATGTAATTATCGCATAGGCCGGGAGCCAGCAAGAACATAATCAGTATGGCGGCTACTTATAGACTCAGAAACGGAATGGCGTGGTCATAATTAGCAATGAAAAACAATTTTTTACTATTAAAAGTTTTCTGCCCAAAAATTAGCTTTGATCTTCTTCTATATTCAAGAGGGCATTATAAAATGATACTTTAAATTCAATATGGCGTAACGCCACGTTAGAAAGGCATTCAACTCCTTCACACTTTGGCGATCTAACGAACAATATACAACAAGAATTCGCCGTATACTCTTTCTCCAAAGGAATAGTTTTTTTCGATACAGTAAAAAAATTCTGCAGCGCAACGCCGACACTTACAGGCTACCATACTTGCGTTTCCCTGTTCCTCCTAACACTGGCTATTTTCTCAAAAGGTTTTCGAGTTGAGCTTATCGTACTTGTTTTTTCCTTGCTGACTTCAACTGGGTACAGCAAAGTAAACAAAACACTTAGAGACACGAACCATTATTGCTGCCTCTCCGCATATTGAGACTGATCTAAAGAGTGTAATAGTTCCCGGTTTCATCCTAAAACTGCAAGAGGTGGTTCTGGGTATCAAGTGATGTGCCTTTGACCGGGAAGTCCTAGGTTCGAGTCCCGACGGTGGCAGGATTTTCGACACTACCGTGTAAGCAAGGACGGATTCAGTCGCTGTCTGGAGGAGAATTCCAGGGACCGGCTGCTGTGATCGGTAGTTTTTCGTCATTTCTCCGATCAACGCCAGGAGAATGTACCCTAACAAACGGACCGCGCGCGATCTTTCCTCCCTCTTCCTTATCCTATCCTCACCCCTTACTCACACAGTCACATGCACTACACTACCACGTCGCGATACCGGCCTGGAGCTTAAAGCTTGTCACGGCTGGGGCGGTGCCCCACTAGGGGGAGATACCTGGTTAGGGAAAACCCAGCTACCGGCCGTAAGTCGGCGCCGGAACCGTCGCCGTCCACAGGGAGAAGACCACCCGAGGAATAACATGCACTACACGTACCAGAATAATGACCTTAGCATTTGACGCGACCGACATCACTAACAATCAATTAATTCGTGAATAAAAGAATGTACAATTTTCGTACAGAAGTCTCATTTCAAAATGTCGGACTACGCTCTTATTGTCGCCTCATGTCGTCGTCAGTGGCGGATTTAGGTGGGGGGGCATGGGTGCCAGCCTCCCCCAAAGGCCTGCAGTTTTAATTTATTCAAATAAATTTAAATGATTTAAATATTTATGTTGGAATTATGAATTTATTTAAAAAGTAATATTTGGATAATATCATATATACACTACAAAAATCGTATACAATATAATAAAAATTTGATTATTATTTAACAAAAAATATGATGCCGCCCCTCCTCCCCTCCAAACCGATCCGCTGGAGCCGCTCCTGGTCGTCGTCCGTATTTCATTCGTACGCCAAAGACTCGCTGTCCGTAGTTGTTACAAAAATAATTACATTAAATCGGTCGCACTTACCTCTCTTTACAATGAAGGCTGAAAGTTAATACGACACAGTATAATCAATAACGTATTTAATTACGTATACATTCATTATAAAACTTACAGTTATAAAATTGGAAGTGGTGAATTAGTTTTTGGTTATTGAAAAATGGTTCTAGTTTTTTTACGAAATGACATTACGCAAGTGGAAATGATTGTAATTAACACTTTCTAGTTTCAAAATAATAGTTGAAAGAACAACCAAAAATTGCCTATAAAAATATATTGTCATCATTGCCTATATCCCAAGGGTCTCAATTACCTCTCATTTTATCGAATACGAAGTAATGAATAATTATAAGTGCATCTGCTAATAAGCTACAAAATTAAAAGTATGAAGCTTAATGAAAGGTAGTATACCTTTTTAACTTTGAAGCGAGAAGAACGAGAAGATGGAAATATTCACTGGGATTCGAAACATGTAGATCGACCATGTAAGGAAAGTTGTAATATACGGTTAGGAATGTAGGAGCATACACATATAAGAAGGCTGATTACTGTTAAGTTTCTCGACGTGCCAGTTCGCTAAATTGGCATAGAAAAACTTCAAGATCGTCAGGAAGAGCAAGAGGAAAGGACTGGCAATTCATTTACAGTCTCGTGTTGTGCTGCTCCAACTAATGCGGAGAGAATGTGATTACCACGTGGCCGTTCCGTGGGAACGAGAAGACATCTAACCTAGAAAGGGAAGTATGCATTAAAGTTGTAAGATAATGCTATCTAATCAAAGATTATTAATTCTACTCCGAGTCTACATCCCCTCGGTAATATAGTGGTCAGTGTCCCCGCCTGTCACGCGGGAGACCGGGGTTCGATTCCCCGCCGGGGAGGATATTTTTAGCAATCTGAAATATGTGATGGATGTATCATAAATACATATGACCATAAACCAGTTTGAAATATTGTCATCTATGTGAAAAGAGACTGCTATTAACTTGGCAGTTCATAAAGAGAAGAATTATTGGGACTGAAATTAGCTGTATCAGTTGCGTACAGTATCCCCAGACCTCTGGAAAGGAAAGTAATCTTTTTGGTTTGGTGCTTATTTTGGTTACTGTTTTTCAGATGCATTAAGTACAATTACTTTTAATATCCATTGTTCGATGAAAATTTGTTGTTTTCACCTTTCACCTTTCATTTGTTATTGTAAAGTCACCATGGAGGCGTGCGATGATTTGGTTTGTGGCATTATTCTGAACACGTTCACCTGCGAGTACTTTATCCTATAGACCAACTTGCGGTGAAAATACTATTGCATTCTTCGCCATTCTTCATATCATGGCCGTAATATGAGTTGTGCAGTACCAGTGCTGCCTAACCCACGGAGTCGTGAAGTCCCTTATTCCTATAAAGTAAGGCTCTGAATGATGCTCTATTAGTGCCATAATTCTTTATCCTTGTCAATAAAAGAATGAATTGGTACAAACTGCCTGATTGAGCCAATTCATTTATTCATTCACTCATTCATTCATTCACAAGGATTAAAAAGTTTGGTACTTATATAACTGATTGTTCAGAGCCTTACTGCAGAGGAAAAGCGCCTTCAGAATCTAGTGGGTTAGGCAACTCTGGCACTGATCCACCCATATACGAAGTACAAGTGTAGTACTGAGCCCGTTGGCAACTGTTCTGATAAAACAAATGATAGGTTTGTTTGCATTGCAGTATATTGCTGTCATCATGCTATGTGCATCTATAAATACATCATTGTAAACATCGTCTTCGTATACAGCGCACCATGAAAGTCTCTCCGCAGTGGCAGCTTGCTGCTTGCAACAAAAATTATGTTGGTAGCAGCGTGTAACAAAAGAAAACGTAAATACCCACTCACTATAATCATAACAGATGTTGGTAGTGTTGTCCCCTTCACTTGTTTCCCAGCAATCTGGTTCATTACGTTTTTTATAGGAGGCCCTGACTCGGCCCACTGTAGAGAGACTTTCTAACTAGACACCACCTAACTAGTGGTGCTAGAGAATGGCATAGGCTTTCCCGTATTAATTTTCTATTTCCTTTCGTGTCGGATAGCTATTCGAACTTACCACATACTCTTACCAGGTGCCATCAATCGTGGCCCAAAGTGATTTTTTGTTAATTTTCTTAATTTTTCGGTTTCCTAATAGTAGAACCGGAATACTATTTTAAGAATATTAAATAACAGTACAAACTCGTCATAAATGGCAATTATCTTCGAAATATTAGGAAACGCTTTCATGAAAATGGTGTTTTAGCGCTGATGTAAATTCGAAATTGGAAACTCCTTTTCACAGAAAATTTGTGATTTTTTTAAAAACTTCATTAGAAGTCATTTAACGCACATTAACAAAAATACAATAGTGCTTACAAATTATTGGAAATGTGTATATAAACGGTGTGAGAGATCTTTCAAAAAAATACATGTGTGTAATTTAAGATAAAACAAAATGATATCTCGAAATGAACATTTCGTCATAATAAATAGTGCAATTAGCACTATCCGTTGGAAACGTTCCAAGAAAAAATTTGGAGCAGGTTTTGAAAAAAAATTGAATATATCTGGAAGGCTTCATGTAAAGTACCCCCAAATTTTAAAGAATAGTTTTCAAAAACTTCTCAATGCTTTGACTCGAGCCGGATGGAAAAGTGTTTCTTCAATTTTCAAAACATCTCACGTATGGTTCAGGCGCTAGTGGTGTTCACAGACGGATCGACGGGCCGACGGACCGACGGGCCGACGGACCGACGGACCGACGGACCGACGGACAGACGGACAGACGGACAGACGGCCAGACGGACAGACGGCCAGACGGACAGACAGACAGACGGACCGACGGACCGACGGACCGACGGACCGACGGACAGCCAGCCAGACAGACAGACGGACCGACGGACCGACGGACCGACGGACAGGCGGACAGATGGACAGACGGACAGACGGACAGACGGACAGACGGACAGTCGGACAGATGACAGACGGATAGAAAGAGGAATTTGTTTTCTATAGTTAGCAATTGGATTTATCCACTTTTTCGTTACAAGGACCAGAAAAAAAGAGTTTTGGGGTCGAAAATTCGCCGTTTTCCGGCACACGATTGCAATAGTTTCTCCTCGTACTTTAGTAAGTGCGAGAAAGTAAAAATGGTGGAATGAGAAACAGGGGAAATTACAGAACCGCTCAACCGTTCGTCTAAGTTAAACATGATAGTGATAGAGAGGCATATTAACGAAACTGCTCGTTCGATCTCGCACACGCTCTCGAGTTGAACAAGTGACAGCTGTTTGTTTCAGGAAGGGAGGCCTGGGGCGGAGAGTGAAACTATGTAAGGACTCGGGCCGTTTAAACTCTTTCTGTTATTAATGAAACGCATGTTATATCCAGGGAGATGGCGCTGTTCCTCTCGCTAGAACGTGATATCGGTTGGCGGGGTTCCATTCGTTGCATTGAAACTCACCCTAGTGCCGGGCAAAAACGTCATCGCTCTGGAACAGTGGGAAATGAGTCACTGCGTGTGCGCTGCGCAGTGAGATTATAGACAGCCGTTCTTGATCTGTAACTATAGTACACTAGATTTTGAACCGAAAGGCTTCTACAGATTTGTTTGATTATTGAAAATCATAAAAATTCTAACAAGATCATTTCTGTTGGCGTATGTATAAGTCTGCGAGAAATATTTCTTGGCCCAAGTATTTGAATGATTTTGTAAGGACATTAGTTACTATTTTTATTTTTTACTTTATTAGCGTTTCGAATTGAAACGTACCCATACTTTGGTTACTAAGTAGCACTGAATTTGTGCACATGAAGTTATTCAAGGTTGAATTTTAGGAATACACAAACTGATTTTCCAAACTTCGTGTAAGTCACAAAAAATATTTGAAGACTTTTCTTGTAAAACATGATATACTCCATCATTCGAAGTGTCTCAGAGTGTCAGAAGATCCTCAATTGCCTTCACATGTTCATCACGAATCCAAATCAACATTCATAAATCCCGTACCTAACCTCAAAATGGCCCGGTGCAATGGACTGCACTGACAAGCCCCTCAGCGCAGGTTAGGGCGCCCCGAGTGCACCCTGGTTCCTTGTCATTGTGCAAATGGAACATGTGCGTCTTTGCCCTGGTGCGCTCTAGCGGTCAAATGGAACACGAAAGCCGCCCCCGTGTGCGCACATGCGCAGTGCGGCAAATGGAAAATGCTGTGAATGTAGTATACGTGCGTGGAAGGGAAGCAAGGGACAAGCGTGTGGAAAGAAACGTGGCGCGCGGTTTGTGGTTCGCTCGTTGGAGCCCTTCTGCCGCATTCACCCGGTACTGACAGCAGAAATCAAGGAAAACTAGCGATCAAGGAAAGCCAGCAGCTAGAATTTCCCCCACACGTGGTTGAATTCAATGTGTCAGTGTCGGCCAGTGACGAAAATGTGACACCGTCGAGATAACAGTAATGATCCCTTTCAGCTTTCGCAGACGGTCAGAGAAAAGCACATTGCAATGACAATTTAAGGGGCATAAGACAAATTAGAGATATTATGGTTGTATTGATTTGCTTCATTAGGATTAATAATATAGTAAAATTATTTTTTCGAATTTTCCCGTTTACTCAAGTGCAAAATCTGCGCACGAACATTCGTTTTACGTAACTCTGCCGATTCTAACAATTTAATTTTTGATATTTTCCACAAAGGCATAGTAGATTATCAACTCAATTTAATTATATTGAGATCATAGTTTTTAAATATCATTCTGACTCGTGGTTAGGAAGAATAAAATCATTGTTCTTCCACTGCCCAACTGTCGAAATCATTTTAATCAATTTTTTTATTAATATTAATTTTTATTATTATTATTATTATTATTATTATTATTATTATTATTATTTTTATTACTGTTGTTGTTACTATTCAATGCAAGCCAATGTATTTAAATTACTGTACGGACGGACAGACAGACTTTTGCCGTCAATCAATTTTAAGGTATGAAGGATCCACAAACCATAATATCTGACTGCACAGCGTGTTATAAGAAGAAATTTACTGAATGTAGGAACAGGATGTATCCACATTTTCGATATAAGGGTCATCACTAAGAGTTTTTCTGTCAAAAATTTATTTTGTATTTCATGTTTGATTTTTGTTGCACTATGTCAAATGAGGAATGTCCCAGTTCTGATAAGCGTGACGCCGATAGGCATCGCTCCGCCAACTATTAGCCTCCTCCGCCAACTATTAGTTGTTATGGCATAGTGCGCCATGGTGCAAGTTCCATGACCACTACATTCAGTAAATTTCTTCCTATAACACGCTGTGCAGTCAGATTTTATGGTTTGTGGATCCTTCATACCTTAAAATTGATTGACGGCAAAAGTCTGTCTGTCCGTCCGTACAGTAATTTAAATACATTGGCTTGCATTGAATAGTAACAACAACAGTAAAAATAATAATAATAATAATAATAATAATAATAATAATAATAATAATAATAATAATAATAATAATAATAATAATAATTAATATTAATAAAAAAAATGATTAAAATGATTTCGACAGTTGGGCAGTGGAAGTAACAATGATTTTATTCTTCCTAACCACGAGTCAGAATGATATTTAAAAACTATGATCTCAATATAATTAAATTGAGTTGATAATCTACTATGCCTTTGTGGAAAATATCAAAAATTAAAAGATTTACGCATTTGGTTCTTTAATTCATTGAGTTCATTTGGTTTTTTCGGTAGTTCGGATTAGAGACCTACAAATATTGTCATTCGCTTGGATTTATAGTTATCTTTTCCATCTAATGTTTTCTGGATGAAGTTTAAATATTCAATGTGTTTGAATGTTGTCATGGTGGAGAAATACAAGGGTTAATAAATCATTGAAAAATCGCGGTTACATAATCTTTAAGAGTTGTCATTTATATATCATAGTACAATAGTGTAATAGAAATCCGAAAGTATTAGGAAGTAATTTCTTTATTTATTTTACAGTTATGAAAAAAATCAGAGACTTCGAGAAGAAGCACTGAATGAGGAAAATGAAGTTAGTGGAGAAAATGAAGAAACTGAGGAAACAGTGTTGTCAGCAGGAACTACAGAAACGAGACAATCAAGAGAACTCTCAGAAAATTGAGAACTTAGTGAAAACAGAGCCAAAAAATAAATACTGCACTGAACTCTAAAACAAGGACAAATACTTATATGAGAATAGAAGCAACTTCAGTTGCGCATAATACTCGTATGAACTGAAAATTGTAAATAAGACATCCTTATCCCTAGATAGGTAGGAGATACCAAGCATAGGTAGGTCATACCAATAGGATAAGAGAAGACTGATGCAAAATTTGATACTTTATTTTTCCGTTAATATTAAATATTTCATTATCTCATCTGGTATAAATTATTATTGGATGAAAATTACAGATAGTGTAGGTATTCAGATATGTATTTTGTGATAATAAATGCATAATAACTCATTTTTATAATCAATTTTTCTAATCCATTTCTTTAATAAATATATTCCTATTTCACTCCCTCCAATGCATTTTCACTTTGTTTAATATAAATTTGCACTTACTTCTGGGAATGTTACTTTTACTCGCATACTACTTCTGTGGTAAAGAGAAATTATTCTAAAGTTGCTGAGGGAAACGTGACTTTCCGACAATAAAACACGTATTATGGTTTCCTGATATCGAAAAAGCGGACAATTCTTGCTCCTTCATAAAGTACATAAAGTAAATAACTTTCTCTAATACGCTCTGTGTATTCAGAATCTAAGTTTTGTTTGATATCCCGAAATGTTGCTATGCGGCAAAACCTCTCTCTGTCTGTGAACAGTGCTGGCGACTAAACCATCCCCAGAATTTTCAACAAAATTGATATTCCCTACCGACGTGCCTCCTTGAATTAAAAACGTGTATTTTGATTTTGAGGAGTACTTTGCGTGAAGCCTCAAAGACATTTTCACTTTTTTTCTCAAAAATGAATCTAAATTATTGGATTAATTCCCCCCTCTAACAGAGTAAAGTACGCTTATAAAAATGACGCAGATACCATTTTCATTCCCTGGAATTTCAAAAATTGTCACAATAAAAAAATTCCTATGGCGTCTTCATATAATTACAATACTGACGATATATATTTTTTTCTTAATGCAAACTTTTTCTAATCTTTAAATAAGGTGTTACCTGGTGTAAGGAGTAACTTTTCAAAATGTGAGTGTTTTTTCGCAATTCCGCAAAATACAAGCAAATTTGAAAACACGATTTTCTCAAACGTGACTACAAATTTTGTCTTTAAATTTTGTCCCTGATATTGCACAGTGCACTTCCAAAAAGAGCTCGTGTACATTTTTCATTGGATTCACTGAATTTTCAAAAATTGCTAAAGATAGAAATATCTGAGAAAGTATATATACCTCTAGTTTTCTTCTGCAAAAGTTTACAAAATCTTACTATAATTTAAGACGTAGTAGACCAATCACAGTTTAATAACTTGAAAATAAGAATTACACTTGTGTAAAATCAAAAAACTCATAAAAGATAAGGAAACTCAGAACTAACAACTCGTGGATTTATCAAAAAATGTCAATGCACGAGTGGAATTTAAGTAGTAACACTCTAGCGAAAAAAACTATAATACTTTCAAATAAAATAATTAAATTAATAAATAAGATAAATAATGTAGTATTTTTTACATTTAGAAACATCTTAATCACTTGCCTACTAGAATGATTTCATACAAGTTGAACTGAGAAAATGAATTCAGAATACTTAGTTTTATTATACAGTTACATTTTGTATATTAACTTTATAATGATGTATTATGACACCGAAAATCGCACACATTCGTACTAATTTGAAAATTCAGTCACACCGTCGCTCGTTTTCCAAGCACGTACTTACTCAATAAAGCTTATTATTATTAACTAGTTACATAATGTACTATTTAGAAATAAGAGACAGATATAAAAATAACACATGACATTACAACAAATATGTAAGAAACATTAACTAATAAACAATGCATTATAAGACCACAATTATCTGGGTTCGCTGAAGTTTGAATCAATTGTGCATATCATTGGATCTTCTGCACAAGAATGAAATGTGATGAGGAGATATTTATTTCTTCATTCACTTTAAAATATCTGCCGCACAGTTTGGGCTGGAATTTTTTCACTGCTGCTTTATTCAGAAAATTAAATTTCGAATTGTATAAATATTTTAAACATTAATTTTTACGTAGATTCAGTACAGTATGATAGAATAAACAATTTTTGAACAACATTCACACCACACCGTTACAATATTTAAAACCTTTAATTGAAAAACTTTATTTTGTAAAATTGTTAATAAAACTTAACAGTTAACTTTAATGTGTCTCTTAGCAATAATTGTGTAAAACGCATTCCTACATCTTTTTGTTTACAGGATTAGAAAAAACGACGCCTACGAGAAGGAACATGGTCTACCAGAGGGGCCCATCGATTTTATGGCGATGCTGTTCCACTAGTAATGGAACGTGGCCGTATGGATGTGGAGAGTGATTCTTCAATTATTACAATTGTCCAGACTGATTTTACTTTTCAGCAAGTTTTTTGACAATTAGTAACTAAGAACTGGATCTTAAATTGTTGAAACCTTTTGGTTAATTTTCTAAAATATTCTACCTTACTTCTTTTAAAAGTACTCAGAAGAACATTGAATTTGTAACTCATGGGGTATTTTCATATTGGAGAAGTAAACTATTTAGCAATCTTTGCATAAGAGAAATACTTTGTTAAATTATCTAACCTTTTCTGAAGAAAATCATATTAATACCTGTAAATATGTATAATTCATTCGATTAATATTAATCAAAGTAGTTTTAGAGGAAGTTCAATACTAGCTGTGCCCAGGAGCTTACCTCTGGATATTACGAAGAGAAACGAGTTCCAATTTTAAGAAATAGAGGTAATATTTTCTGTGATTAATCTTTCATTTTTCCCTGTAGTTTTATTTCTACACGTCAGATAAAGAAGATAAAGTTAGGTATATATTATTTAAGAGTATTTTAAGTATAAATTCAAGACATGAAAGCAGGTAAATCATTATACAATGTTTAGAGCAAAACTTATTTCAAAGCACATCTAAATTATGTATCTCATCTCTTCTGAATTTTTCGTATCGTATATCGTATTTTTCAATTAATATTATCTAAACACTCTTTTCCAAAAACTATTTCTAAAATTCCTATTTTTATTATTTTTTCTCTCCTTTGTTAAAACTATTCCTAAGTTTCAAAATAAAGATTCAGAACTTTGTGTAAAATCAACTACTTGTCACATATTTATTTTCCATTTTGTTACACTAATAAGTGTTAATAAATAAAGTCTCCTGTGATTTATTATTAACACCAGCATTCTTACCATTGATCAGTGTTTAAAAGAATCCAAAACGTTTGTGCCGTACCAGGTGCACTCGGGGTGGCGTTACGTAACAAACCTGTTATTGTGTGGTCGCAACGAGTGCCATTTGGTGCGTGCAATAGGTCATTGCCGCCGGGAGAGCTGGCGCGTGCGAGGAGATGCACGCACACAGACCGTGAACAATATCTGCCGCCACGCCACGCCACGCCACGCCACGCCACGCCACGCCACGCCACGCCACGCCACGCCACGCCACGCCACGCCACGCCACGCCACGCCACGCCACGCCACGCCACGCCACGCCACGCCACGCCACGCCACGCCACGCCACGCCACGCCACGCCACGCCACGCCACGCCACGCCACGCCACGCCACGCCACGCCACGCCACGCCACGCCACGCCACGCCACGCCACGCCACGCCACGCCACGCCACGCCACGCCACGCCACGCCACGCCACGCCACGCCACGCCACGCCACGCCACGCCACGCCACGCCACGCCACGCCACGCCACGCCACGCCACGCCACGCCACGCCACGCCACGCCACGCCACGCCACGCCACGCCACGCCACGCCACGCCACGCCACGCCACGCCACGCCACGCCACGCCACGCCACGCCACGCCACGCCACGCCACGCCACGCCACGCCACGCCACGCCACGCCACGCCACGCCACGCCACGCCACGCCACGCCACGCCACGCCACGCCACGCCACGCCACGCCACGCCACGCCACGCCACGCCACGCCACGCCACGCCACGCCACGCCACGCCACGCCACGCCACGCCACGCCACGCCACGCCACGCCACGCCACGCCACGCCACGCCACGCCACGCCACGCCACGCCACGCCACGCCACGCCACGCCACGCCACGCCACGCCACGCCACGCCACGCCACGCCACGCCACGCCACGCCACGCCACGCCACGCCACGCCACGCCACGCCACGCCACGCCACGCCACGCCACGCCACGCCACGCCACGCCACGCCACGCCACGCCACGCCACGCCACGCCACGCCACGCCACGCCACGCCACGCCACGCCACGCCACGCCACGCCACGCCACGCCACGCCACGCCACGCCACGCCACGCCACGCCACGCCACGCCACGCCACGCCACGCCACGCCACGCCACGCCACGCCACGCCACGCCACGCCACGCCACGCCACGCCACGCCACGCCACGCCACGCCACGCCACGCCACGCCACGCCACGCCACGCCACGCCACGCCACGCCACGCCACGCCACGCCACGCCACGCCACGCCACGCCACGCCACGCCACGCCACGCCACGCCACGCCACGCCACGCCACGCCACGCCACGCCACGCCACGCCACGCCACGCCACGCCACGCCACGCCACGCCACGCCACGCCACGCCACGCCACGCCACGCCACGCCACGCCACGCCACGCCACGCCACGCCACGCCACGCCACGCCACGCCACGCCACGCCACGCCACGCCACGCCACGCCACGCCACGCCACGCCACGCCACGCCACGCCACGCCACGCCACGCCACGCCACGCCACGCCACGCCTATATTAAGCCTCGCGATTCGGCCTCTAACGGCGCCTCGGCGCGTGGGCGGTGGACAGTCCACTGGGCGCCGAGGAGGGGGGGAGGAGATGGCGGCGGCGCTGCGTGACGAGAGGAAGCTAAGGCTTTTAATTTCCCCTATGCCCCCAAGGATGGAGCTAAGGACGCTTTAATCAATGACGCAGACCTAATTTTCGTTCAATTATCAGAATTTTCCGCAATTGCAAAATTGTAAATTTTTCATAATTGCAAATTGAAATAATGCGAAATTGTGAAAGTGATGTTGAACCACATACATTGAACCATGCGTAATACCAAGCCTTACCATGCATAACGCAGTGAAACACATTGGGATGATTTTGAATTTTCTAGAAAAAAATCTTTGAATGTAAACTTAACCCATTTTTACATTACGAGGGTGTTAACACTGACGACGCGTGTGCGCTGTGTGCACCATGTTTTCTCAAAACATTGATGAGAGCAGGCGCGGATCCACGAGCAGGGATATGAGGAAAATTCCCGTCCCCTCCCCCCCAAAAAAACAACATTTTAGTAACTATTAATTTTAACATGTCAAGAAAATTTCAAGCAAAAATATTTTCGGATAATCATTAAAATGAAGAAAATTGTAAGGCAGTATGAGCTGAGTGTAGCCTGAGACATTTTACAAAATCTCTAATATGACATATTCGGCCAAAATATTTTGAACTTCCCCTCCCAAAATTTGTCTCTGGATCCACCCGTGATGAGAGGGTCTTGCACTTTTGATCCTTTTCGGGCCCCAATGAATGACACCGCCAAATGGACAACCCTGATCTGTACTATTGTGAATGCATCGCGTTTGCACCATATATTTTATCTGGTTTTTGTATTCAATAGTTTTGAAATATTAAAGCCGACATGTACGTCTGCGCCAGCTCTCGCGTTCCATACTCACTCACTTATATTAGTACGTGTGTTTTGTGGATTCTCTCTGTAGAACGATTGAAGAGTTCTTTTAAAAGGTACCTTGTAATTAAAATAAGGAAATATTTTCAGTAACTGTATTCAGTTAGGATACTCATGTGCTGAAAGTAGGTTCTATTTTTCTTCAATAACACAGGCACACATAATAAAAGACGTCAGACCCAAAGAGGTGACACATGTTCCTCTATGTATGTCACCGCGCTGAATCAGAATCCGATGCCACAATTTCGCCACTACCCTCCAGTTTTTTTAAAAACACATTTGATTACTAGCTTTTGGTGTCTTGTAGCATTGTAGTCTTGTAGCAAGCCAAACGTAGACCCATTTATCTCCATCTTCCAGTTTTTTTAAGTCGCAAAACGCCAATTTGACAATTATTTCACGGTGGTTTTTCGTGATAAAAACAAAAAAACTGGAGGGTGATAGCACAATTCTCGCTTCACATTCGTTTTTAGCGCGTCGCCATACATAAAGAAACATGAGCCAAGTCTTTGGGTCTGACTACTTTTCTTTTGGTGTGCCTGTGTAATCAAACTTAATGTGCTAATATGAATACAATGAAAGCGAGAGGAAAGCGCAAACCGACTGCACTAACGTCGACAGTACGTTGACCTTCATTGGTTGTAAGTATCAAGGAAAGGATCGAATTTTAATAATTGAAATACACGACGCAGAGATCATTTTCTTCAGATCTCATTATAATCAGTGCTCTATAAAAGTACATATTTGATTCAAATATGGTTAATTCCGAGAATTCTAAATGCTTAAGAATAGTAAACGCTAACTGTAATGTTAATTGTAAGTGTAAGAAAGTGGTACATATTGGAAGTGATTTTACTTCCTCGTTGAACGTTATCCGGATGAAGTTGTCGTTAGCCATCACGAGCTGTAGGAAAAGTACGTTACGGTGACGAGGAATAGCAGATGGGGAAAAGGGAATGAAATTGCTGGAGAAAATTTAAAGACTACTAAGAAACAATGTGTGTAGTTTCATGTGAGTGTCAGCCGTGAATTTCTATTTTGCCGATACCACTAGATATATGGTTAGGTACTAGATGTACCTCAGTTGAGGATTTGCTAAGCGTTTCGGAATTGGTACCGAGATACCGAACTTCGAGATTTACGCAATCAGTCTCAAGGCTGAGGCAACGCAAAATTTCCAAACCATTATTATTATTATTATTATTATTATTATTATTATTATTATTATTATTATTATCATCATTAAATTTTAATTTAAAAATTAATCCGTATCAGTCGTCCAAAATTATAAAATTTGTAATAATAAAATGAACACGTCTTTTGAAGTTGATTGTGAATGTGAGTCATGTGAAATAAACGAAAAACATTTTTATCAATACGTATTCTATGTACTCTAAACACAAACATTCTGCAATGCGATTTTAGTCAATTGTGGATTCTCTTATTTTTGACTTCAAAATGTGCATCGGCCGGGAATCGAACCCGGGCCGCCCGCGTGGCAGGCGAGCATTCTACCACTGAACCACCGATGCTGATGAGGACAGGAGGTAAGCAGCTGAAGCATCTTCAGATAACGAGGTCATTTACTTCCCGCGAGAGCGCGCCACACGGCCACTTTCTCAATCTCCCAGGAGCCACCGCATTCGCTCGAGACGCTACGTGTTTTCATCAAACTATCCAGCAAGTGCACAAGGCCGACTTCTTTGGTGCGAAATCATTTAGATCATAGCAAATGAATTCGAACAATTTTGATAACGTAAAATAATATAAGAATCTTCAAGTATTCTCTCTTTAATCTTACACTATTTGTTCGTAATCGGTGTCAGTAAGTGTAAGGAACGCCTGACAATCGACCGTACCCACGATTATATAGCGAATTCAATTGTGATCTGATGTCAGATATTGACTTGATGTGTGACATCAACGAGTTCGTGGCGCCTGTCGTGTTCGAAATCGCCGCTCTTATGTTTTGAACGCTGTTCTCCGTGTTTTTTCTGTTGCTTTTAGGCTGCTTTTTAACAACTTAATCACATAGCGACCACTGTGATTGTTTTAACTGTAGGGGAAACTGTCGAAAGAAGACGTAAGAACAACACGAAGACACACAACATCCCTGTGCAATGTGGGTGTCAAATCCGTCCCCCTCCGCTTAGCTACTGCCCCACAGTCTTAGCGTCCTCGGCTATCCAGGCCGGTTCCCGGTGGTTTGTCAAATCGCTTCCGGGCGAATGCAGGACCAGAAGCGTATTAAAAAATGAGGGGGTTCGCGTGCAATCTTACCTTCCCATTCAACACCGGGTGCACTGGAAGCGATGTAACCGTGACACAAATGAACTGGCGCCCGCAAGTTACAATTAATTACAATTATATAAGGATTTTACTAAAATTCTATTCGAATAATTTTGCTCCAAGTATCATTCACATTATCATAGATAAAGATATACAATGGAGAGAAAAAACTGGCGATATATTGCACATGGACTGACAAAACTGGCATTTTTCAACTTATGCTAGAATCGCAGTCCATGAAAGAGTGCATTCAATATTATTTTTCCCTACGTATTCGTTTAAGTATATTATAAAGAGTTCTATAAAAATAGGGGTTAGAGTTTACTAGGGAGGGCAGGGAGTGGATTTATTAGGGTCAGCACGGTTTCAGAAATGGTTTCTCATGCGAAAGTCAGCTAGTCTCACTTCTACAGGACCTAGCTGACGTAGTTGATGAAGGGAAAAGGATCGACGCGATAGTAACAGATTTTTCCAAAGCTTTTGATGTTGTGCCACACGATCGTCTTATAAAGAAATTAACAGACTCGGGTATAGACATTAGAGTGGTAGGTGGATAAAATACTTCGGAACAGGAAACAGAAGGTTCGAATCGGAAGCTACTTATCAACCTCGAGACTTTACTTATTATTTACTTTCTTACTTAATGCGATTTTATTTGGGTAATATTTGCAGCCAAAACTATCGATTGCGAATAAAAACCATTCGATTTGTTGAGAGTATTTTTTCAAAGAAGGAATAACGTTACAAACTTAGTTATCCTGTGCTATTACATATAACTTGTATAACAGTGTAGTTAGGTACTTCTTGTGAAGTATCAAAGTTAGGTCGCGTGCCGCTTAAAAATTACTCCATTCTAAAAATTGAAATTTTGAATTTTTTAAAAAATTTCGACAGGAAAATCTTTGTTAAGACACCAAATTAAAAATTACCACTTCAATTTCTGTATTAAAAATAATAGCAAATTGAAATTTAAGTTTTGAACTTAGAGATTCAACTCAAAGTAGATTTTAAAAAAGTGTATTTCCGCATTGGGGAAAAATGACAAAGAAAAATTGTTTTATTTTCAATTCATTTTCAAGTCAATATTGCGTTGAAATAATACTTTATTATAAATAAATATAAAGGACGTCTAATAAATAATTTTAATCTTTACTTTAATGTCACACTAACTTATGTGTAATAGATGAAATTAAGATAATCTTGACGCCACACCAAATCCAGCTAGTTAAGAAATGGTTTTAACTGCAAAAATGATCCGATAAAGAAACTAAAAAGTAACATAACAGTTGTATAACATTAAACTTATTATTTGAGTTTTCAGTTCTTGGAGCCATACAAAAGTAAGTCAGGGAATTAGCGACCACAAAGCAGTGATGGTAGAAGTGCAGGTAAATGTAATTAAGCGACCTAAGGTAAAAGGAACGATAGTCAGGCAATATAGAAAAGCGAACGTTGAAGGACTACGTAGTTTCTTTAGAGAAAAATACGATAATTTTCTAAGAACAGAAGGGGGAATAGAGGAGCAATGGGGAGCTTTTAAAACAATCGTAGAAACCGCTTTAGATACGTACGTTCCTTGCAAACTACTGAAAAGTAATGCTGATCCTGAATATTTTAACGGGGCAATACGACGTTTAAAGAGAAAAGTTAGGCTAGCATTTAATAGGAGACATCGCAGCATTGCAGACATGATAACGTTTAAAAAATACTACAAGGAATTAGAAAAAGAAAAGAAAATTGCTCATGAATTATTTTTAAGAAACATGTTAGAGATGGGACGAAATAATTGGTCAAGCTTTTACAAATATGTCCGTAGACGCCGGGGGAATAAGGAAGAAATTCAGGAAATTCGAGTCGCAGATAACGAGCCACTGTACGACGACCAAGCAAAAGCAAATGCGTTCAACGCGTATTTCGTATCGGTATTCAAACCAGAACGGGCACAGGAGCAAGTTCATTATTTTCCAGTAGAAAACCAATTCAAACTCTACGCATGGGAACTCCGCAATCGTATAAAATCACTGGAAAACGGTAAATCACGCAGGCCAGACGGTATCTCGACAGATTTTATTAAACTCGGTGGTGAGGCGATATTGCCCTATTTGTTAACATTATTCAATATTTCCATTAATAATGCAAGTTTACCAGGCGATTGGAAGGCAGCTATAGTGGTTCCAATTTTCAAAAATGGTGATAAAACGAAAGTATGTAATTATAGACCTGTATCCCTCACATCAGTAGTATGCAAAATAATGGAGCATTTAATGCCGGGTACATTCGTCGCGAATGGGAGAAGGCGAACTGGATTTTCCACGGACAGCATGGGTTTAGAAGTGAACATTCGTGCGAAAGTCAAATTGTTTCTCTTTTTCAAGATCTAGCTGACGTAGTTGACGCGGGTGGGAGGGTGGATGCAGCAGTAATCGACTTCGCGAAAGCATTCGACGTTGTACCGCATAATTTACTTATTAGGAAAGTATTAACCTCAGGAGTTGATGCTAGAGTTGTGAGGTGGATAAGCGAATTTCTTAGGGACAGGAAACAAAAAGTTCGAATTGGCAATCAGTTTTCGACGACGGGAAATGTTACTTCAGGGGTTCCACAGGGAAGTGTGTTAGGACCATTACTCTTCTTAGCGTACGTGAACGATCTCCATGTGAACATACAATCAAAGGTGCGTTTATTTGCAGACGATTGTGTTATATACCGAAAAATCAAAGATAGCGCTGACGAACAAATATTACAGTAGGATTTAGAGCATTTACGTGATTGGGCTGAAAAAAATGACATGGGAATTAATGGATCTAAAAGCAAAACAATAACGTTCGGGCGGGGACGAAATTATGAGGAACCAGACTATCGTTTAGGTGAGGTTATCATCCCAAGAGTCTCATCAAGCAAGTATTTAGGCATTCATCTAGATAGTAAATTAGGGTGGGAGATGCATATAAATCAGACAGTAAGAAAAGCGTGGAAATCATTGCATTTTGTAATGCGAATACTAAAGAAAAGTTCTGCAAACGCCAAAGAATTAGCATATCTTACGTTGGTTCGCCCTCTCATGGAATACGGAGTTGCGTGTTGGGATCCATACAGAAAGGCGCACCGGAAAAATGTAGATAGAATACAGAGAAAAGCGAATAAGTTTACCTATAGAAGTAACGCAACAAAAAAGTCATGGGAACCTCTAGAAACGAGAAGAACAAAGGCGAGGCTTTGCGCTCTTTATAAATCATACCTAGGTCAACCAGCTTGGAAGGAAATTCAGATTAGACTAGAAAAAACAAATTATTTCGGCCGAAGCGATCACACCCACAAAATTCGAGAAAGGAAACAAAATTCAGATCTTG
This sequence comes from Gryllus longicercus, assembly GCA_038098605.1. NCBI lineage: Eukaryota > Metazoa > Arthropoda > Insecta > Orthoptera > Gryllidae > Gryllus > Gryllus longicercus. The sequence goes on along the minus strand of JAZDUA010000002.1, from coordinate 12,464,142 downwards.
GGAAGTTTTCCTTTTGTAACAGAACAATTAGAGATTGGAGCAGTTTACCTGCAGCAGTTTTCAAAGCTTTTCCTCTCAGTGTCCGAAGTTTTAGAAACAAATTAGAACAAGATATTAAATGAGTATGTGCTGTGTAGTGCGGTGAAGTGCTGTGAAGTGCTGGTCAGTGTAATTCAAAGCAAAAAAGTGTAGTGTAGTGAAGTGAAGTGAAGTGCGGTGAACGTGATCAATGCACATTTCAATGCTGCTTTTCGTCTTGTACTGTATTGTACGGTATTTATTATTATTATTATTATTATTATTATTATTATTATTATTATTATTATTATTATTATTATTATTATTATTATTATTATTATTATTATTATTATTATTATTATTGTTATTATTATTGTTATTATTATCATTCTTAGTATTATTATTATTAATGTAAGTGTTGTAATATTTGTAATTATTGTCATTAACTGCCACCGGGTTATACCCAATTGCAGTTCTAATAAAAAATGTAAAAATGTAAGTACAGAATTAAGTGCCAGAAATTATGTTAAACTTATCTAGAGATCTGATAAAAAATAAAATAACCTAAATTACAAAAAACAAGAGCAACAAAGCTTGTAAATGAAGAAAGACTACAAAATGTTGTAAATTTTTATGACGATGACTAACGGTTGCCTGATTACTCTAATGCCTGGGAAAAAGGATTCTTTAAAACATTTTGAAAGATTATCTACATTATCATTGTTGATAATGAGGCGAATTTCTGATCTGACAGTCAACGGCTTCGCGATCTCTTAGTCGTCGATAAGGTCGATTGCCAGACTTGGCTACACGTTCCGCTACAGATAACTAATAAATAATGATTAAATGGAGTATATTTAGAGCCTAACACCATAGTTTTATGTTCTTTTTAAGTTATCAAAATTATTTTCAAATAATTTTGAGCCTTGAGCCCTTGCTGGCGAAATTGAAGAGAAACTCGTACCGGCTCGATCTAAAACCGGCGGCTGCTGGGAGATTGAGAAAGTGGCCGTGTGGCGCGCTCTCGCGGGAAGTAAATGACCTCATTATCTGAAGATGCTTCAGCTGGTTAGCTATATCCCCGTCAGCATCGGTGGTTCAGTGGTAGAATGCTCGCCTGCCACGCGGGCGGCCGATGCACATTTTGAAGTGAAAAATAATACAATTTACAATTGATTAAAACCCATTGCAAATCGCGTGGTTCTCCAAGCAAAATCAAACCTCTCGGCTCATTAAATGGACTGTTCTACTAATGTGATTGGAGCGTCGTACACATGTGTCATATTTATTAATATTTTTCTTTGGCTACTTTAAAAGAATACTACAAAAAATTTAAAAAAAATACTCTTCTGAAATTCTTCTTCTTTGAAAATGGCAATCTTTTAGATTTCGCGTAAAACTAATAAAGGGTTATAAATTACAATGTAATTTGAATTTACGAAGACTCTCATTGACAAGGAATACTGTTTTGTGTAATTATATATTTTAAAGATTTTCCTTTTTTATAGCATGAGCCGTATATAATAAGACTATAAAAATAACATAAAGGAGAACAAGACAGCTAATAATTTTGTGACAAATTAGGAAAGTGAACTTAAGTTGTCAATCTATCTTCAACATTAAAAAATCTAACTGAGGTGATCAAATTTTCAAGATTTTTATTTTTATATAAGAAAGAATACAACTTATTTGGAAGGCCTGAAAATCATATAATAAAATGCAATTTGTGAATACAAATATCATATCGTTTTATTTCAATTAAAATCATGCAAATATTTTCAAAAAACAATGACTATTGAACACAGTGTGCCTAGTTCGAAGTGTGCCCTGTAATCAATGTTATAAATGTTATTTTATAGCGAATCTTACTCGCTGATTAATCACATCGATGAAAATTAGAATATATTTTCCTAAGATTGCTGTCCCTTCCCCAGTTGACATGAAAACAATCACATTCAATATCATTGATATGCACTAGTAAAACTTATATAAAAATCTGCGAACCACTTGTACTTTACCTCTGCACTCTATGAGTAGGGGCGGATACAGAGACGAATTTTGGGAAAGGAAATTGAAAATGTTTTTGTCGCATATGTAACATTACAGATTTTGTAAAATGTCGCAGGCTACACTCAGCTCATATTGCGACACCATTTATCATTTTAAAGACAATCCGGAAATATTTTCTGTTGAAAGCCTCATGTTAAGTTAAAGTCAATAGTTACAGAGCAATTTGAAGGAGTGAACAAAATTCCCTCATTTCCCTTCTCGTGTATTCGCACCTGTTACAAGAATGATTACTACCTATTAAACATTCTATTTATAAAAACCAAACATCGACTCACCTATCTGCGTAGTTCTTGGTTTCCTGCATCAAGCAATCAAACTCAGTGTATCACCTTTAAAGCCGTCTCAATACGACGGAAGCGTCTGCTAGCTACGGTCTGGGAGCGTCTTGTTCTGTTCTCTGGTGCCAGTTGACTCTCGCCGCCAGACATGAATGACAATTTTTCATGAGGTGCTGAGCGAAGAAGGCGGCGTTGCCAATTTTCGTTGTCTTCGCATGATCTGCGAATTAAACCAAAGCTATTTTTTCAATAATATTCATTGAATTATAGCAATATTTTGCATAAACCTTTGGTGCAAGAATTCCCCCCCTCTCTTGATAAGGTGATTGACTCGACAAGGCAATGTCTCCATGCAAGAAAAGAGTAATGGTTTGTGATTTATCGAAAACAGCAACTAGCTCATTCTCATTCATTACTTAGCTATTTTATGTTCCATGATCTCGCATGCATTTATTGTCGATAAACATATCGAAGTTTATTTACAGGTTTTAAATTGACTGAAAGAAATATTTTCTATACATAGTAGTAGTGGTAGTGGTTGTGGTGGTACTGGTAGTGGTGGTTGTTGTAGTAGTGGAAGTGTTAGTGGTAGTGATAATGATAATGGTATAGGTAGTGATAGTATGGTGGTGAGGTAGTGGTAATGGTGATGGTCGTGGTAGTGGTGGCAGTCATATTGGTAATGGTACTAGTGGTGGATGTGGTTGTGATAGTAATAGTAGTGTTAATGGTAATGGTGCAGTGGTAGTGTCAATGGTAATGGTAGTGGTACTAGTAGTGGTGGTGGTGATAGTGGTTGCGGTAGTGGTAGTAGTAGTGACAGAGATAGCGGCATTAATAGTTGTAAAGTTGGAGATAGTTGTAGTGTTAGTGATAGTGGTAGTGATAACGATAGTAATAGTAGTGAGATGGGTAATGGAAGCGATAGTGATAGTGACAGAGATAGTGGTAAGAGTATTGAAAAATAGTGGTAGTGGTGGTAGTAGTAGTAGTAGTAGTAGTAGTAGTAGTAGTAGTAGTAGTAGTAGTAGTAATAGTAGTAGATGTAATAATAGTACGTCTTGCCTATTTAAAGGTGTTAATTCGGATGTCATCATGCCAATAAGAAATTGGGGTAGGGGGTTAAATCACAACATACATTTCGTTTGCTGATTTGCAGACCTCTTTAGTGTTTTAGGATGAAAACTCAAAAAATATGTGATCAAAACAAATCAATCAACCACCTAACACTTATCTCAGATTTTCTTCATCATCACTAAATCGTATATATACGTATTTAAATTACCGTCAAAACTATTAACTTGTACCAGCTAGAATCTTTTAGCTCCTCAATTGCCATTTTTTTAGATTATTCTCTTACTTTTTGTGTTATGTAAATGTGTAAATAAATAAAAGAATATATATGAAAGAAAACAACGGTGTTGATTATTAAGATCTTTCTGTATGTTGAATTTTCAACATTTTCTGCAATATTATTTATTGTAAAAAACAACTAGGAAAATCTTTATGTAACGTACATGAGAAAAGTAGTGCCTACGTTTCCTTAATCCCTACCTCACCCTTTTACTATATTTAGACGAATTACGAATAACGGTACAAGTACAAACAAGCGTGGTTGGCAACATTTAAAAACTATGAATTATCTCACCCAGTAGAATACGGAATAGTGTTTTCATTGACCAACAAACCATAGATTTAATTTTATAATATTTTTGACAAAATAACAACCCCGCCCCGCCTCTCCTCGCGTAAGTTGCGGAAGCAATGCTACGCTGTTCAATGTGCGTGTAGTGATGTTCCATTTACATTCCAGAAGCAAACAAGGGTTCATCTCAATATTATTTTGTTCAAGGAAAACTCGAGATATGTTCATTGAGCCTGAAGCTGAAGTACATTATTTGCTAGATGAATTTGTTCTTGTAAATCCCTGATATATTACAAATGGTAACCAATGATTTATACCTTATCAATGCTTTTACGATTCACAAAGCGAGAGGCAACGTTGGGCTCAAATTTTATAAGGCCTGCAAATTGAGTTTGAAGTTAACTGCTCTTAATGACCTCTTCTTGACCTTCTCCGTACTTAACGACCTTGCGCACATCTTCGACACAGTCGTCAATTGTGGCGTGGCGCAGGCACTCCCAACAGGCGGGGAAGGAAGGGCGCTCTCGCCGCCCCCACTAGCGAGAAAGCGAAGCGGCGCTCCAGTGGAGCAATTCTGGGAAGAGGCAGCTGGACAGGACTCGGAGCCTGAACCGGATGAATGGACAGTCGTTTCTGCAAAAGTTAAAAACGGTATTGGATGTGTCATGTTTATAGAATGCGGCATTTCTTCTTAAGCTACAGCTTTGTAGCCCAAACCGCTTGTGTGTTCGTGTTGCTTCATTAACATTTATGCTAAGAATGTCAAGTTAAAGAAAACATGAATGATTTAATTATGCGGCAAAGTTGTAATACGATTTTAATATTATAAAAATTAAATTCTGGCATCCAATTATATTTTAGAATATGTAATGTTTGTTAATGTGTTTCATTTACTGGTACGTATATTAAATGCTCACTGTTTTGGGTGAATTTCCAAACGACTGTGTTAAATGTATTTCGGAGGTTGGTGACATGGGTATATGAGTAAGCATTTGTGAAACATTTGCGCTGTGGGGTACACATTCCATTTATAACATCTCTGAAGAATAAATTTCTATCGTCCAAACTGTATTTCACTCGTACGAGCAAATATATGTTCACCTATTTTAATGAACGACTATTCCTTTCGTGTAGACTATTTCATTCGGGCAAATTATGATGCAGGAAATGAAGACACTATATTTAAAGATACAGGCAACCATTTAACAACACAAGTAATTATAAATTCAATGCCGTGCTTCACACAATTTTTTTTATTAAATTGACTTGTAACGAATTTTAGCATTCGAGCGGATCACTTTTGTACTCGATCACCCAAATCACTCTAGCAAAATGATCAGAATAATTGACATTTAATGATTATACCTATGGTTCTGGAAAACTAGATATCCAGTGAGAAAAATTAATGTATTTTACATTTACCAGAGAATGTGAATCAATGTATATGAAATAAAATGGCCTTAAATATTATGTTTTTAGGAAAGTGATACCCTCAGGATATTGAAAGACAAACCATGAGTATATTTTTAAAATTATTTTATTAACATCATCAATACATTACAAAACAAAAAACCTGACACTAAACAGTTAATTAAAAATGTTTCTTAAATAATTTGAAATATGAAATACGAAATAAAACTCCAAAAGCAAAGCATGATTTAAAATTAAAATTAAAAATTGAAAGTTATATAAATATCCAACTAGATGTGCTACAACAGCCCACACTTCCTGGCATTACTAAAAAAAAGTTATGTAATATTGCAATTCCTGCTCTACTAACAACTCAGCTATAAATTGAAAAGGTAAATTCAACCAATTCCAATAAAGCGCTTGTGGCGAATAACTGCATTTATTTCGATCGACAGGAACAATAGTAATTACTTTCATTTAATACAAATGAAACAACACGAACATAACTGTTGTATCTGGTGTATTTGCTAGTTCTAATTTATATCTATTACGTTCTTAAAATCTATTTCCTTTAATAATAATATTATCTCCATCATACAATTAACTTCGGTAACAATGATAAAAATCCTAAGAATTTCGAACTGCCATGTTGGCATTTTGCCAAGTTAACAGAAGCAAGGGAATTTCAAATAAACAATTTCAATTTTTTTGTGCGCCGAAATTGTGCGCCGAAAATTGGACCACAACCACTTTCTTTGATGCATACGCGGAAAAAAAAGAAAAAATTGGAGCCTTTTTTGAAAAAAATAATTATTTATAATTGAAAAAATTCGTTTCGCTGTTTCACATAAAATTACGCAAAAAAACGCATATCGTAGTAAAATTAAACATGACTTTACGAAAGACCCGTTTCTAATGAACATATTTTATTAAGGAAAATAATTGTATCTTCCTAATTGTAGTTGTAGAAAGATGTCAAAAACAGTGAATTTTTGCAAATTTCGAAAAGAATGTCATTTATCCCTGATCAATATTTAATACATTGAAGTGTCATTAAGAAATTTTCGTTGATGCGACGATAATAAATCAACAAAAAATCAAACAATTTTTTGAAAATTTTGAAAATGTCCCAGAAGGTGCATATAAAGTACCCTCCAAAAATAAAATATAGGTTTCAAATTCGAAGGGCCGCCACACCAGCCAGTTCTCTTGTGGAATAATAATTTTGGTAAATATCCTGCTTACGTCTTAGTTGCCAGCGTTGTTCTCAGACAAACGGACAGACATGGACGGACAATGGACAGACGTTTTACGGCCAATCGATTTTTCGGTAATAATGACCCACAAAACACGGGTTCCGACTACACAACGTGTTGGAGGAAGTAACTTTGTTAAATATAGGGACAAGATTAGTCCACTTTTTTGGTACCAGAGCCCGCCTACACTAGTTTTTCTGTGGAAAATTCGTCAAAAATACGAAACATTTTTGTTAACGCATAGCATAAAGGACGTTTAAGAAAATGGTGCAAGTCTCATTTTCGTTGAAATCCCTGATTTTTCAAAAATTGCATAAATTCAATTTCTTCGGCGTCTTCCTACAACTAAAATATCGAAGATTAAGTTTTTTTCATAATGTACATTTTTTCGAAAACTTGACTAATTTTCGCCTAATACAGGCAATTTTTTAATTTTTAGTCAATTTTTTCTCAAATACATAGTGAATACCTCGAATACATAGTGAATACCTAGTGGAGACCTCGAATAGTGAGGATGCATAAGATAGTAGTGCATGTCTAATTTCGTTTAAAAATCCTTGTTTTTCCAAACTTTTTGTTGTCTTCCTACAACTATAATTATGAAGATAATTTTTTCTTTAATGTAATTATGAAACATTAATGTGTTCATCAAATACAGATCTTAAAATAAGAGCAAGTTATATTTTTTTAATCTGAGTATTTTGGCATAATAGACGTGTAACAGGCAATTTTTACGTTTTAAACAATTATATTCTCAGAAACAGTTCTGAAGCTTTTTGTTAATTTTTTTATTTATGTAGCAAAGAACGGAACAGAAAATAATGTTAGTTCCATTTTCGGCGGTCTCTCTGCATTTACGAAACTTGAAAAAATCGAAATGGTAAATTCGCAATTCGTTCGTTTTAGGTGCTGTCATTTCGTAAAATGGCAATAGGGCGGTTTCAAATTTGTTGATTAATTTTTGTTGGTGGTTATGATGAGACTTTGATATAGATAACATTCTTACAAAAGGGAACAGATTTTAGGAAGGTAATATACTTAACGAAGGACTAGCAAATATATTTCTTTTACTTATGACTTTCTGACCGCTTATTATGATATTCAGAAATTGTTAGCTCACTTCGATCTAATCAAGGCAAATTTGTGCTAAATATTATTCTTTCTTTTGTTTAAAATATGCTGCGTGTACTCTGACAGTTTACAGTACTCATGTTTGTTTCGTTTGTTAAAGTTGGAAACGGCTACTGTTCCTGGCTACCAAAATACCACAGGCGCGTTTGAATTGGTTGAATTGGACTTATTCAAATTATAACTAAGTCTGCAGTATACATTTCCATATTACGTAACTATTTTCCATAAGTAGTAGGGTGGAAGAATGAGCTGTTATAGCACATACTTTCTAATATATAACTACTATAATAATATAGAACCAGAGACGCTTAAAAGAATGATGCAGGTCTCATTATAGTTCAACGCCCCGAATGTTCGAACGTCCTAAAAGTTAGAAATAAAGCGAGAAAGATCATGCTATCTTTATGTTTTGGGGGTCGCTGAAACCGAATAAGGAGTCCATTTAACTTCATCACATCAAATTTTAAATTCAGAGCAATTATAATTGATAAAGACGGTGGCATTTGCCCCTGGCGGGACAACACTCGTTGTTGCATGGCAGATTGCCCATATCGTTGGCGCCAGATCACTTGGTTTTTCTCCAAGCATTCACAGGTTTTTTAAAAACATTTGAGGTTATATGAAATATCAGATGTGATGAATTTAAATAGACTTGAGATTCGGTTTCAGCGACCCCAAGACACATAGGTAACATGGTTTGACCTCTCGGTTAGAAATATCTTTCATTTCTTACATTTTTTGAGGTTATGTCAGGTTAAATCGGAAGTTGTGGAGTAAAGTAGACACCGGATTTGGATTTCGCGGCCCCAAAAACTATAAATTTTTAATTGTAAAAATTTTCATTCTCATTACAAGATCTTTAGGAGGGATAGAAATAGTAGATGGGGCGGAGTCTTTATTTGCGTCAAATCAAATATGAGTATTAGATTAGATTGGGTCAATATAGAGTATGAATTGGTGAGAATAGAAATTACTACTTCAGGAACCATATTAGAAATTATTGCATGTTATAGACCCCCGAGCTACGGATACATTTTAGATCAGATCACATTTTAGATCAGATCACATCAACGGAAAACGAGAATGACCATCCTATTGTTATTGGACGAGACTTAAATATTCCTAGCGGAAACTGGCAGGGAGCGGTGAGCGAGGGGAAAGTCCAAATACTTGTGAACGGTCTGGTTTGGGACAGGGGATTAACTCAGGTAGTTCAGAGCGGGACGTGGCAGGATGCTATTTTGAATGTCTACTTAATTAGGCCGAAAAAACTTTTCATATCTTGTGAAGTTGTTGAGGGCATTAGCGATCATAAAGCGCTTATTGTTGACTTAGACGAAAGTATTTCAAGGAAATGCATTACAATAGGAACAAATGTACTGTAAATACAGGAAAGCAAATATAGTTGGACTTCAAGTTTTTTTTATCGAACAATACAATCGCTTTCTGAGAACAGAGGGAGGTATGTAGCGCGTTCAAAGATATTGTATACGAAGCTTTGCAAAGATTGTTCTGTACAAAATTTTACAAGTTATCCGGATCCAGAATACTACAATGCAAAAATTAGGCGAATGAAGAGGGTAACGAGGAAGGCATTTAAAAACAGAAAACCCCATAGCGAGCATATGAATGTGCTTCGAAATCATTCCAAAGATTTGGAGCGAGTTAAGAAAATTGCTCAGGAGGCATATTTAAAGAATATTCTAGATGGGAAGAGAAATAACTGGACATGATTTTGTAAATATGTTCCTAGAAGGTAGGGAAATAAAAATGATATTACAATTTTTCGTGAAAATAGAAACTCACTCATTACAGACGATCGGGCAAACGCAAATGCGTTTAATAAGTATTTCAGTTCGGTTTTCAAAGCCAGTGCGATCCATCCGCTAATTCAAACACATTCAATACAAATCAGTTTAATATTGAAGTAAAAGTTCTACGAAATAAAGTAAAATCTATGAAAAATGGTAAGTCAAGGAATCCATTCGACATTTCTACAGTATATAATTTAACTAGGAGGAGAGGCAATATTACCGTACCTTATGAGAATATTTCACGTATCCATTAACAATTCTAAAGTACCTGAATATTTGGAATTAGCTTTTGTCGTTTTTTAAAAGTGGTGACAAAACTATCTTAAGTAATTATAGGTCGGTACGTCAGTGGTCTGCAAGTGGTTACGTCAGTGGTCTGCAAACTTATAGAGCATCTAGTCGCTAATTTTATTAAGCAAGAATGGGAAATCAACAAATGGCTCTATGATGGCCAACACGGGTTCAGGAGTGGTAACTTATGCGAAAGTCAGGCAGTCACATTATTTCAGGATCTAGCTGATGAAATTGATGCTATCGGGAGAGTAGACGCAATAGTAATGGATTTTGCCAAAGCGTTCGATGTCGTTCCGCACGATCGGTTCGTACAGAAATTAATGAATTCAGGCATCGATTCCAAGGTGGTGGTGTGGATTAAAACAGGAAGACAGGAAGTTCGAATCCGGCAAGAGCTATCTTCCGGGGCAAGCGTTACGTCAGGAATACCACAGGTGAGTGCCATTTCATCTCTTCTATTTCTAACGTTCGTCAATGCACTTAATGCGCGCGCACTTAATCTCAAATGTTCGGCTATTTGCAGACGATTGCATACTATATCGTAGTATGAATTCGAAAGAAGATGAAGAAATGCTGTAACGGGATCTTGATGCGTTATATTACTAGGTGGAAAATAATGGAATGTCCATAAATAGTTCTAAAAGCAAATACATCACTTTTGGCAGGGGTCTTAATTACAGAGAAACAAATTACCATTTAAATAATAACATTATTCCCAGAGTTTCCTCCTGCAAATACCTAGGAATCCATTTCGATAGTAAATTAAGCTGGATATGACACGTAGATTTTGTTGTAGTGAAAAGCCTGGAGATCTCTTCACTAGTAATGCGCGTCTTAAAAAATATTACAGCCAACGCGCCGCGCATCGCTTATTTATCGGTTGTCCGTCCGATAATGGAATATGGAACAATTTGTTGAGATCCGCACAAAATTAGCAGCGTAAACATTTGGAAATGATTCAGCGTAGGGCAGCTAAATTTACTTTCAGAGACAAGAAAATGGCAGGATGGGATTCACTCGAAAACAGGCCAGTAGCAAGACTCCGCGCTTTGTATAAAGCTTATAGTGGTAATCAAGCTTGGAAAGAAATTAATCGGAGGTTAAGTATTCCTACGTTCATGAGTAGGGGAGATCACAGGCACAAAATACATTTAAGACTGCAGAGGACGGATATCGAGAAATTTTCTTTCACAAATTGAATAACAACGGAATGGAATAGATTGCCTACAAAAACCTTTAAACCTTTTCCTCGCAGCGTTCAACAGTTTCGGAAATTTATTTAGGGTATTACTAAGTAAATGTGGGACTTAAATTAAAATAGTAGGCTATAGAGCGATGCATACGTAATATATTGTGAAGTGAGGTGTTGTGCAGAGTAGAACAGAGAAATAATAGAGAAGGAAGTGATTAAAGGGTCGTAGTGAAGTGAAGTGAAGTGGTCTTAATTGAATAAAATTTCAGTGCGGAGTCAGATTACAGATATTTCTTTTTTAATTTAATGCTTTATAAATTATACAGATTTTATATCATTACTATTTTTATTATTAATGTTATTATTATTATGTAATTTGCATGTTTTTAGTATTATCTTATTTATGTAACTAGCTGCCACCAGGTTACGCTTATTTGCAGTTCAAAAAAATTTATCTTATCTTAAAAACATATAGAAAACCTGAATTAATCCCCAGACACGAACACAATGTTTTTTGTATGGCTGTGTTATCTTTTCAAACTTTTATTTTTAGGCAGTTGAAATAATGTTTTTCATATACAGGGAAGAAAACCATGCTGTCAATGTGAGGAATGAAGGTTTTATAATAAAAATATAATAATGTAAATAATGTAATAATTTGTTCGCGATTTTTTTGAAATATTTTCATAACAGATTTATGCTTTCCAACATTCGTTTTTTTATTAACTCAACTTTGCTATAATAATCCACGTCGCACAGACCCTTTTTTATCTGTAAGTAAACAAAATATTCTCCTTAAGCGCAAACAATCGCGTAGTCCATCTCGATTCACAAAATGCAAATGGTGATAAGTTACGGCAAATTAACTAACTGACGAAGGGAAGTCAGCCTGAAAAACGCGTGCTGGAAGTGTTTCCGTCTGCGTTCTGGTCTGGGCGGGGCAATCACACCGCTGTGCAGTCGCGTGCGCTACCTGTTGGTCGTTACGTAACTTGCCACCGCTAGCGCCGCCGCGGTTGCCGACGCGTCATCGGTTCTCGCCCTGAGTCGTACGAGTGTAAATGTGTAGGTGGCGCCACAGGTTTGATTCATTTTTTTTGTTGCTGATATCGCGGCAACGGACAGAGTGAACAGCTAGAACGTGCAGCGAGAAACACCTACTATAATATATTGCGCCCTAAATCTGTGAAGTCTATGTTATTCTAAAACGGTTATCTACTTTCATGCAATACGAAAATATACACGACATGAAGATCATGTGTAACAGGTGTCAATATCAACAGTGCACTAAAAAAGTTCACATGTTAAACATTGGCCTCTTGTACGTTATTTTATAGCGCATTGCAAGATATTGTTGCACTATTTAAGTCGATTTACACAATTTCGAATGAGCCAACCTGTTTTCATGCAAATAGGGACTATAATGGGATTAAATGTCTATTTTGTATTACGATTAATACATTTGTTACTTTTTAAAATGTATAGTTTTAAAAGGACACTCAGAAACTGTTGAATTGAGTTTCCAGTTCAATGACCCCCATCACGGATAGGATTTTCGTTTCGTTTCTTATAATCCATCGATCAAATGCTGAAATAATTTCGTGCTCTGTTCAGGTACTAATAAATAATAATTTTGTCACTTAGAAACTTTATATATTGTGTATGACCATAAATAAATTAATAATACCAAAATTTAAGGAGTGCTTTATTGAAATACATACATGTGTTTGATCAATGTCGAGTGACAGTGCAGGTACTGCAATACACAGAGACACGTGTATTTTACCACTAAAGATCAGTCTCCAAACTACAATATTTTGAACCGAAGTGCTAAGACAAAATTTCGCTTTAAGTAACTTATAGGCCTGGATTAACATTTGAACATATATATATATATATATATATATATATATATATATATATATATATATATATATATATATATATTACATGTAAGTAGTAAACTGTTTTGACAAGGAACAATGGTGTTTTGGAAAACAAATCGAGAGACCTGCTTTATTTTTAGAACAGAGTGCAATATCCGTACGTATTCTCGTACACACTCACCATTCCCTGTCACTATAGTTTGTACTGCCTCCACAAGTTGACATTTATTTCTGCAAGATTTATTCCGTTGGCGCCAGAAGGCAACGTAATCGCATCTTCAAACGTTCAAAGTATGCTCATTTGATTACTTGTCGAGTCAAAATTCGGTTAATGTTCAACATTTGGTTTATTATTTTCAATAGAATGGTTTTAGTGAAAAAATGAATCCAGAGTATAAATAATGTAAATCGTGTTTGTAAACTGTTTGCATATTTGTTATCTTCATCAGTTTTAAGTTGTCGGCATACAATCTTTCTGTGACAAGATAAAACAACTTATGATTATCTTCCCTGTGACGCACGTTCAGATCGATGACTCATAACTTGAGAACTAAATGAGCGTTCATACACTTGATTTATCAGCTCTTTACTGACGTAGTCAGTTCAGAAGCGCTTTCGGTTGTCTAAAAATTTATGGCAATATCAATTTCGCATTGATCATTTCTGATTAGGACCCATTGATGATAACACAACAAGGAAATGAATCTAACAGTAGGGCCTATTCACACATGTATCTAACTGCATGTTTGCTGCTTAATAGGAAATATGCCTACCCTTGCCTGGATACAATATGGGAATGGAAGAAAGTGAGATATATCCCTATTTTTTCAGAATTCCGTATTTCGCAATAAACGCAGCTGTGTAATTAATTTTTGTTTGTGTAGTAAGACGAATGTTTCTGTTATGAGTATAGATGGTCTTGGAATAACAATGAATGTAGCAAATCTCATAATTTTTTTAAAAAAGTTTGATAGTTAATTTAAATAACTGTGAAATACATTATAAATCTGTATAAAATGGGATGAACAAGAGAGGAATTCTCCACGATAGACAATGCACTTTATGAAACGCTCTTTTTTCTGAAGAACTCAATTTGTTTTACTGGAACAGCTTTAGTGTGCTTAATTTATTCATGTTAAGATAGCAAGTTTTACTCCATTAAAATTTTCGCTGCGGACAGGATTCGAACCTGTGCGGGCAAAGCCCATTGGATTTCGAGTCCAACTCCTTAACCACTCGGACACCGCAGCACGTTTGTTGTTGAGTCTTATTATATTGATAAGCGACAACGTTGAGAGAGATATTACAGAAGAGTTTCATTTTCTTTCATTCTCTTTTATAATTATACTTTAATTATATTTGCAAGTGTCCTCAATTATTTTCAAGTACGAAATTTAAGTTTAACTTAATTTCGTTTTTCTTTTAATTTCTATACATTATTTGCAATAAGTATAATATTGTATCCTAATAAGAAAATTATGTGATGTCGTATGACTTCAAAAATACAAAAAAATGTATGTCGTGATCCTTTGTTTTACATTCCAAAGTCTAATACGGCATTTTAGGTCTCATAAACAGAACATTTTTTCAAATTATCAAGACAAACTGAAATGTGATTGAAACAAGCAAATGTTCTATCTGAAAGAGTTTCTTATCAGAAACTAGCCACGAAAGGCCAAGCAACGGTCTGGTGTCTTTGCAAATGTATAACAGAATGTTTTATCTTTTTATAGATTTTTCCTTTAATTTCCTTAAAATCGACAATTTCGATTTTGTATTATCCTTTTAAGTAGTTCCAAGAATGTGATCCGAAAGGGAAAAATTAATTAGAACACACACATATGGTAAATACATTGTATCAAAATGATGTTCAACCAATTTTCAAATGTTAATCAAACTCGAAGTAATTTTGTTCTCATACTAATAGCAAAAGTATTAAAGTTAACCGGCGTCGCTAGCCGATTTCGTTTACTTCACTCCGTGAAGTCATGAAGACAAAGCGAATTCGAGACTCGCGGGTTCTTGGTGGCTGACCGTCTACTATTCGTAGTACGGACCCCGGGATCTAACGGCGCTGAGCATCTGGCCGAAGGGATAAAAAGCACGGGCTGACTGCAAGGTGACGAAACTTGTCAAAGACATTAACGGAGAATTACTCCATGGAAAGCGCCCCACGCTCAAGAACGACTCAACGACAGTGCAACCAACGTGCACCTTGGAGCGGGGCAAAAAGTTACCAAGTTCCGATCGTTCTCGCCGACGAAACCACCGCGCCGAGACCGCAATGCCTGAGAATGCTATTTATCTGCGCACGTTTTCTTGAGCCCACATTTCACTACATGCGAGGGGAGTGGGGGGGGGGGGCTGCTTATATCGTCTACAGGACTCTTATAGCCAACCTGTAGCTTGGTTTTCGATAAACAAAATTGTTTCTATTTCACGGGAGCAAATAATTGTTATCAGAATTTGTCAAAACGCTCGTTGATATTATTCTTAATTCAACTAACGCTAGTAAAGGAGTCGGGGAAGATATTCCGGAGCTCAAGAAAATATGTTCGAATCCGGCACAGCCAGAATCGAAAACGAATTATACCGATATCTGCCTGCCATCGGCCTGTGGTACGGCCTGAGTCGGCAGGCGATTAGGCAATAGGAACAAGAGTTTTCGTCTACAACAGCGAATATATTTAATTACGTTTTATTATGAAGACAAGTTTGAAATGTTGCCATCAGTGCACGCTCTCAGCGTTTAACTTCAACTGTTTATTGTGCCAGGGAGGGGGAAGGTAGGTCAAGAAGAGTTGCGCGGGTAATAAGTGAGGTAACTCCGCTCGGAAATTTGTCGAAATATTTTTTTTCTAAATTTCCCTAATCACTGTTTGGTTTTACATGTGTGGTTCTAGTTGGATAGTTGCAAAAAGTCTTGGAAAAATATTACGGTATGATCCAATTGTTGTCCTGTGAGAATGAGATTTGAAGAGGTGAGTGATGGAATTACGCGGAGGTGACAAAAGTCATGGTATACCTCCTAATATCGATTCGATCCTCCCCTTGCCCGACGATGTGCATCAACTCGTCATAACATGGACTCGACAAATTGTTGGAAGTACCCTGCAGAAATATTGAGTCATGTCACTAAAGCCGACCATATTTGCCGGTGTTGCCGGTGTAGGAATTTAGTAAAGGAATCGATCTCTCTTATGTCCCGTAAATGTTTGATGGGATTCATGTGTGGTGAACTGGGTGGCCCAATCATCTCCTCGAATTGTCCAGAATGTTCTTCAAACCAATCACGAACGATTTTGGACCGGTGTCAATGCGCATTGCCATAAAAAATTCCATCGTTGCTGTGCCAATTCACTGCCCTTTTATACCTTTTGTACGCGATATCTGTATTTTTGCATCTTGCAATCCCAGTCTTTTGCCACCTTAGTGTATTTAATTGATGGATTATTAATGGTGATGGTTGTTTTGGAATAAAGGTTTAAATGTTTAAGTGTTGGCAGATGTTTCAGTAGTTATTTAACATAAATGGTGAGGACGTTATTATTGGAGGTTCGATTGGAGTTGGTCTGTATGATCATTAGTATTGAACTTAGGGGCTTTTTACATTAGGGGTCATTGATCATAGTGGTGAGTAAGGAGGTATTTGTATAGTTTGGGCCTAACATTTTTGTGTTCTGAAAGGGGATTTGTATTTGTGGGACAAATTGTTTAAGTGATTTGAGATAATTTTAGATTCAGGTTTGTTCGAAGTTTGAGTCGATGAGTTGGAGTAGCATTTATGGGGATTATTGTTTGGTGTTCCTATAGTAGTGGAAAATGGTTGTGGGAGTGGTCATGGTTGATGTTTTGGCAGGATGTGTCATATTTTGGATTTGTGTTGCGATAAGGGGAACCCTCGGAATCTGTAGAAGGACGTCACTCAACTGCAGAAACTTTTGCTTTTACAGATGTGAAGGTTATTTGTAATATTTAGTGTATATTGTGCTACTCGAATAAGGCACACGGCGTTGTACATCGTGAAGCATTCATTTTTAACACACATCGTTAAAAATAAGTTGCATTGCAGATATTTTAACCATCGTGTCATGCGTGTTCTGGTCAGCTTATTCTCAAGATTAACTGTTTGAGAAAGAGCAATGAGCGTGTTCACTAAATTCGTTTCTAGGATGCTAAGTAAGAAACAGCGTTTAGCTGTTTCTGGCGCATTTCCATCGGGATTTAGAGGTCAAACTGTTGTGTTTGAGTGCACAATATTAGAACATACTGTGCTTACTATGCTCGTATAATTGTTTGCACTTTTAATGTTGACAATGGAGGTTTCAGCTTTAATGCATTAATTAAACATACTCTTCCGCGAAGGGGAGAGCAAGGAAATTCCTACACAGTTAGGTAAGAAGGAATATTTAGATGATGATCAGAATCGATACACTCCGATGTTTGACCGATTTCCATGAAAGTTGGCACATCTACGTGCTTTTTATGTTGACGTTTATTTTTTTATGCTTTTTATGTTGACGAAAGTTGGCACATCTACGTGCTTTTTATGTTGTTTATGTTATTTATGACGGCTTTAATGTTATTCAATTCGTTGTAACTTCTCTAGTACATGCCAAAAAAAGTACGTGTCACTGCAGCACAAGATGGCGTTTCAGTTGAATGCAATTTCTAATTCATCTGGGCTTCGTCGCTGCTGGGTGTTGCCGTGTGACGGGGGTCGAGGTGGACAGGAAAAGAGAATGTCGCGGGTTTGAGAGAGGCAGAGAGAGAGAGGGGGGGGGGAAACGAGAAAGAGAGAAAAACAAAAGATAGGGAAAACGAGAGAGAGGGAGGACACGAATGAGGGAACACGAGAGAGAGAGAGAGAGAGAGAGAGAGAGAGAGAGAGAGAGAGAGAGAGAAAGCAGGACACCGTCTGCTGGGTTCTGCTAGTATCAAATAAATTTCCATGAACAAATTCAACATTTTGTTTCGTTCCATTTCAAGTGACTGGAATGGGGTATTTTCACGAATATACTTTTGTGTGAATTTTGGAATAGTCAGATGAAATCATACAAGTTAATATAATATATGAACTTGTTTGATCTCATTCATATTATGTAGTCTTGTAATTAAAATTTCAATGTTTTATCAAAATTAGAAATAATACTCAGAAGAAAATGAAATATATTATTTCCCCATCATCAATGACAACTTACCTCCAACAGCATCCCGATACTTCAAATCATTAGAAGGTATTTACCGCAACCAACTTCAATGCCTCACGCCGTATGTTTCAAAATGTATTGTGGGACTTCTAAGGTGACTGAATAATCTGATGAAAACTAATTCTTCATTCAGAAATACTAAAAATACCGCTTTGATGCCTGTTACTCATCTATAGTGAGTACTAAATCATATACATTACATAATTACTGCATGGTATACTAACTTGCAATTGCTTATCACAGTAGTAGTGTAAGTCGTGGGATGGGTGAAATGTCAAGTATAAAATAATACTAACTTCATAATATTATCAGGTGGTATTACAAAAAGTCAATTTGTATTGCGAACATTAGTCCCTTAGGGGAAATAACGAATGTTATTCTTATTCAAAGTGCTTCATGTATGATGATGTCACCTGGCAGAGAAACCCTTTGGATTAGGAATCCTGTTTCAGCTCATAAATTAAAGAGCTTCCATCATCTTTCATTTCATTTCAATTTTGTCAATTTGTATTTACTACTGGTATGTAATTCATATACATGGCAAAATAATATTGAAATATGTGAGAAGCGGAATCGCTTTCCATAAATACTTCCACCGGATGAACAACTGTTACCACAATCGACCGCATTGACGTCAATCCCACATCCTTCTCAAGATAATGCACAAGATGAAATGACAACTAAGTATTTTACACAATTTATGTTCCTTGGGTGAGAAAATTATTGCTGGTATATTATTCTATAATTCAAACAAGATATTTTAATACCAACTTTAATACAATTTTTAGAGTTTTGAGCAAATGAAGTTCAATGCCTGCAAGGTTGTATTAAATTCTTGATAAATATTTTATTGTTAAACTTTATACTTCGGCGCCTGTTATGTTTTTACTTATAATTCTTGTCTACATAAATTATGTATACTTTAACTAAACTACGTACGATGTAACGCTGTTTCAATATTTATTTAATGTCTACAAATATATTGCATTTCGATATTTTTACTAAAGAACTCTCTCTCTCTCTCTCGGAGCATAGACGGGACTATTGAGAGACAGAGAAATAAATGGAAACTTTGCTTTGCAATTGCCTTCTGCACTACACAACTACAACAACTATGAAAACGTCCTTTCCCTGCGGAGACTCGAACCCAAACCCCTACCCTCTAGAGGTACACCGCCGCAACCGACCTAGCTATTCAGACCAGCCAACACAGACGAAGATGAATGTCAATGTAGTATTTGTGTCCCTGGGAGGGCCACATGATAACATTTTTCGTGGCTTGCGGAGCACTGCGATTGAGCCTACGCCACGTAACATGTCTTTTTGGCAAGGCTAGTGATAACTCAAAGTACTCACTCGCAATATTAGAGAGATTTGCTTTGTCTGCAAACACTGGCACTGTGAGCGTTTGTGAATACAAAGAGTATACAATTATAATTTCCATAACGAATCAATATTAAAGGCATAAAATTGTAATATACAAATCACTACGGTTATTAACATTTTTTTATATCGTATTCTGAATATTCATTGGAATTTAGGAAGGTCCCGGATTCCTACAAATCATACATTTATTGATAATGTTTATTATTTTCTTTAATGATCGGCAGAGGCGTTGCAACCTCCAAAGTATGTTTATTCTATTGTCGTAGTACAAAAGTCGGTGCATCGTAGCAGTAACACCTCGAAAAGAAGGGAAGTTGTGGTTTAAGCGTGTCATAGTGAATAATACGTCAGTGCATTGTCTATAAGCTGACAGTCCTTGTAGTCGATTTAACGAGACGCATAGAATAAGAAATTGACCATACTATGTAAAAGTGTCAAGAAGCATCGAATGGTTCTTGTAATTTATAACAAGTAGGTGATAAATATTAAGCATATTCACTTTTTTGCAGTGCTTAACTTGTAAAAAATCATTTTAACAGATTAAACCTCATATGATGTACTCGTATATTATGTTCGTTATATTTTCTTTCAATTTTTATGAAAAATCTTGGCACTAATATATGTCTACTATGATATTTTAATACTACATTCAATTTGTTCTTTGACGCACGTTCACTATAGTGTAACTAACTTCAATGTAATTTTAGTCACTTGGTTCGTTTGGTGTTACATAGTCTTTACGTGCACAAGTGGCTCCAATAAGGAAAGAGAAGCTAAATGTGTTTTCTCAAATAAAATAAATTCACATATTATATATTAAGACACCTGAAGCTTCTGTAGTGGCCACCTCAAACAAATTTTGAAAATTAGGAATGCAGGTTTCCCAATTGCTTCAAACTTTTAAAATGAGGAGATTATATCTTCTATTAGTGAAGAAAAGAATGAAGATACTTTATTGTCCTGTGTGTTTTATAAAACGATTAAGTTCAAAACATATTCTTATTGTAATTTGCAAAAATATAACATGAACAGGAACGTTTATGAATTTAAACTTTGAGTAGTTATAACATGAAACACTGAACAGTTTGATATTAAAAAACGAATTATACTTGAGTGAAAAGTAATTCATACTAACCCTTTTGTTGGTTGTAACGTCTCGGCAACAGTTATGAACAAAAATTATTGTGTTATATGTTGAAAATTTTATCGAATGAAATTAATACTCGGAAATCGCCGAAAATACACTACCCGCAATTTAGGTGTAGATTCATACTCAAGTGCAGTGATTAAAATTTCTGTTTAAACACTAGATAGATATTTTTGAAATGGAGACGAAAAGTATAAGGGTTTTTGTTTTTGTGTT
Organism: Gryllus longicercus; assembly: GCA_038098605.1. Classification (NCBI taxonomy): domain Eukaryota; kingdom Metazoa; phylum Arthropoda; class Insecta; order Orthoptera; family Gryllidae; genus Gryllus; species Gryllus longicercus. Next base: position 12,443,189 of record JAZDUA010000002.1, on the reverse strand, counting down.
GTGTTAATTGTAAAGAGGTATTACGTTAAACAGGTTTTTGAAACGTGTGCCTGGAAATCACACAAAATATGCATGGCGCTTTTGTTGGTGCCGCAACAGATGAGGGTGTATAAATAAAAAATTATAAATAAAAAGATTGAAATGCATTCTTCGAAGTCACGGGAAATATGCTAGATGGTTATACGATGTCATTTTGGTTTATTGTATTCATGATGGATTGTATTCATGATGCGGTGTCGTAGACGCGCGTAGTCTAATACGAGGGCCTACTTCTTGTTAAGGCCCCTTGTTCATTTAACTCTTATATGATATATTTTACTATTAAATAAATAATATATACTGCACTGAGAAATAAATTATGACTTAAATGATTTCTGTTAATAAATGCACATTGATAATGAACAGTTTACAGGGCTGCCACACCTAGAGGATCTCTTCCGCAAACGTCGAATGACAAATTCCTTAATTTACTGAGTTTGGCACATTAAATTATTTTGCAAAATTAATTATAATTAATTATTATATGTTAATATTTTTCAAATATTTTTATTTGCCTATACAAAAGTAGAGTTCGCTACACACCTCAGCTGTATCTAAAGCGTACTAAATTTTAAAAATCCGTAATTGCCAGCTTAAGTTGGAAAAAACAGAGATTGAAAATATTTATGAAAATAAAATGTTTTATCACTAGGGCTGTGATTTATATGCATTTGCATACTTTTTCTGTTAACTAAAACACCCCGTTTCAACAAATTGTGTACATTTTGAGGCATTTAGAATCAATTTAAGTAATTTTTATTTCGCATATATCACCGTAATTGCATGTTTTTCCATTTTTGCATATTTTTGTTGCATATTCTCCCCTCATCAGCGAAAGAAGCCTAAAAGTTACAGTTCCGTCAGAGGCTCTGACAGTTCTCTCGCCACTTGCTATGGTACACCATGTGACGTGCTCTGAAGCAATGGCCTTCCGAGGATTTGTTTACGTTACCATAGCCCTGGATCAGCGTTGCCGCTCGCCTGATTCCTACAAAATCTCTCGAGAAGCACGCTACGACCTGTCATCGTCAGTATTAGTCGAAGTGAAATGTGCATCCGCCGAGCGCCTATGCGTGCCCACATACGGCGCAAACGTAGAGTGGTGTTAAGAGTCGGGCCCGTGAATTTGTCGTAAATTGAGTGGAAGTTATACTTTTGTTGCAGTATCTATATTTCTTTTTTATTTTGTGAAATGTACATTAACTGCACCTCCGATTGTTTTTCTAAGAAATGAGTGTTCTTGACCCCCTGACTTAATGTTTGTCGCTTGTAACAAACTCACCACGTCACTGTTGCGGATCCCCAGACGGCACGAAACAGTTTGCTATTTGCAACATTTCTCTAGTGGCATTACCTTTTTTGATTATTTTTTCGCGGTAATATCGTTGAACTGCGTTTTGAACCTTGACTACACAGAACATTGATTTGAAAATTGAGATGACAGTTTTAAGGCAAAATATACACTAAACTAATATTGACGTTTTATGTATCACATTAGAGACAAGATATTTTACTTCGATATGTTTCATCATATTTAAAACATCAATATTTTTAACATAAGTTTTTTTGTCGATGTTCTCATCGACATCAAAAGTCTTTTGTTGATGTACCGAAATATCGATGTTTTACATACATTTGCCATCACTAGTCATATAACGCTACGCTAAAGTTTCGTCTCCCTCTCGGCCGTCTCCTCGCACTGCGCCGCGTTGTGGATCGCGCGGCGAGTTATTTGCGTGTTCGCCTTGAAACGCGACGCCGGGCCCGTGCGTTATGCGCCTTTTATGAGCGGGCGGCGGCGGCGGCGGCAGCAGGAGACGGCGCTCCGAATAGCCGCCGCCCACGCGCGGCCATGCGGCGCCCCACGCGGAAATTGCGGGAACTATGCGAACGCTGGAAAACAGGCGAGAACATTGCTCAAGCTCTTCTACGTTCTTCATTGTGTTCGGAAGAACGCAGAAACTTCCCTGTTGTTCAATATTTTAATAATAAAAAGGTCGACGTTGCTGAGATATTTGAGTGTCAGCTCATGGTGCACTTTTATAGTTTACATCTTGTAGACGAAATATGTGTATGTGTACCGACGTTTCATGATGCCTTTCATGAATTTCAATTAGAGATATAAAATGCTTAGATTACCTTTCCCGGTTATATTTCACTGCGCTCGGTCTAGTTGAGAGGTGATAATGGTATCAACTGAGAAGATCGCAGCCAATGTTTAGAACGTGTCTAAATGCAGCTCATTTAAGATGTACCATCTGCAAATATTTCAAACCTGATTTCGTCCTCACCCAAAGAATGTTTTCTTGGTAAGATAGATATTTTGTAGAAACATTATATGATTCAAAAATATTTTATTTCATTTTCGAATATATTATTGGTGCCTCGGGCAGCAAAAGTTCTCGTAGAAGAAATGCGTGCTGAGGTCATTGGGCGTTATCTGGCCATTACTTTTTCTATTTTACGTTGTAACGGAAACAGTTATGAGACAGATCCACTTGTAATAAAAATCTGTGGCGACGTCTTCGTTTCTATTCCAAAGAAACATTTCTGCAGATTAGACTCGGGAAGGTTTTAAATAAAAACACAAATCTTGTACACCCAAAACACTTGAATTTATTGGTTCTCACACAAAAATAGTGTATAAAATGCCACAAAACACATATTCTTAAACTAATGATAAATATATCATAGTAAGTATATCTTCGAAGATTTACCACAATATTGATTACGTTACATATTACATTATTATGGGCACTTAAGAGGACTAAATTATAGAGTGCATATTACATTATTCCATAATTATTACACATGTTCTCTCAACATATTGTTTTCATTAATGGGTAAGAGTGACACCAGTTGTGGACTACGGTGTGGTGATAATACCATGCAACTCATCCTCCTGTTTAGAGGGTCGATCGAACTTACACTGAAATTCTTAATAAAGATGGCAGAACTATAAGAACCAACTCGAGTAAGATGTTAGCTTCGTGTGCAAATTAACATAGTATAATAAAAAGTGTTTTCCTATATTTTTGTTGTAGTTTTAATTTTATGTACAAAAAGACTGAGACGACAGAGAGAGGGCAGCGGAGGGGGCAAATACGACTGAAGAGAAGAGAGAATGAAGGAGGTGGAGGGTGCTTGGGGAGGGGGGAGACGAAGTGTGCGGGGCGGGGTGAGGCTGCCAGCGTGCGAGGGTGGGCTTGGGCGTGGGCGAGGGGCGGGGCGCTCACTTGCCCAGGAGGATCTTGCGGCCGGCGCCGATGTTCTGGCCCGCCTGCGTGGCGCCCTTGTTCTGGCCGGCCTGCAGGCCGATGATGCCCTCGCCGGCGCGCAGCTGCTCCTCCGTGAAGTCGCGCTTGTGCTCCTCGGCCGGGCGCGGGCCCAGCCAGGGGCCCTTCCAGTCGGCGTGCCGGTACGTCTGCAAGCAGCCACAACGCGCACTTCAACTAATGCCCTCTGACATGTCGGGGAGATGGCCCCTGTTTTGCTTCTGGACATAAATGTAACTTCATTATCTATCTTCTAGAGGCACAGTGGGAAATTTAGTTACTCAAATTATCGTTCCGCATGACATAATAGAGGTATATTCCTTCACGAAGGACATGAGGGATAAGAATCCAAATCTACTGCTGATTTGCCTTTGGAAATAGATTTTATTACATCAGAGCAAATATGTTGTTAATATTTCCTGGCGAAAACGCTCATGTGTTTCTGTATTCAGAATTCAACTTGTATATGGTTCAGAGTAGGGATCCTAGAATTAAGAAACCGTGTACGGAATACACTTCTCCCCGTAGTACGTCACCACAGTTTTGATCTTTTTTGACATCAATTTAAAAAAAATAAAGAAACGAAAGCAATCGGTGTGAAAGGGGTCGATGGGAAAGGGAGACGATATGAAAGGGGTCTGTGTGGAAGGGGATATTATGAAAGGGAGTCGGTAAGAAAGGGGGTCAGTATGAAAGAGGTCGGTAAGAAAGGGGGTTGATATGAAAGGAGGTTGGCATGATAAGGATCTATAGGACTGGGATCGAAAAATACCATCAGTTTTTGGCATATATAAAAATGTGAAAATGAATTTTCAGAGAATGTTTGTACATCGCATTGAATTGGTAATTAAAAGCTTTTTACTATTCATTTCCTTTACTTCTATACCCAGTCTTTTGCATTAAACTCACTATTACGTGAAATATATTATTAATTTTGCAAGTGTTATCCAGATCCTTTTTAAAAATGGATAGTAGTATTGTAATGTAATTCAAAATTCAATCAAAACAATGAAACTATGTGCATCGTTACATGAGGTATATAAATAGAATTTCTTGGTGTTCGTAGTTATTTCGAATGTTTTATATTTTTAATATTATATCTGCTACGGTAATACTTCTCGTGTTTTTGTATCAGATACGCCAACATTTCAGCAGATTTAGTTTTGGGAGTTTCACTTGGCAAATTGAATGACTGCTGCCAACGTTTGGATATTTTAAGATATTTTTTCAGCCGCTATGTATATGTTTTTTATGGAAATAAAATTTTCAATGAATTTTATCATATTTGTTCAGTGATTCTCTAGTCGAATTATGACACATCCGTCGGAAGGAAAAGTGTATTTTTTTCTTCTGTTAGTCCTTGCAAATTAATCGGCGACTACTGTTGACAGATAGTTGTCGTTCTGACACTGAACGACAACTTCATGAACGAAGCTTCATGAACGAAGCTTCATGAACTTCTTTATGCTATGGGACACTGATTGTCAAATTAATGTTATTTTCATTGAGTTCTATGACCAGTTACTTGAATAACTACGGTCTTTTCTTGTGATAAATTTTTGTTTTTTGTTCATATATGTGGCGTAAATTTCTAAATTTCAAGTAAGTTTTAAAGCAATAAATACTCTCACTATTATCGGTACATTCTAATTCAACCGTTCCTCAAGTATTAACAAACTTCTAACATTTTTTGTCTATAAAATAAAATAAAACTACGGGCAGTGTTCTAAAAGTTATAGCATTGCGAGAAAGGCGCCTGCTCGTGTCCATGTACTTAATGGCTTCGTAATTCTGTCATACATTGTTTATCAAGACCACAGTTTTCATGCCAAGATGGGGAGGCACGGTGCCAAAGGTAAGAGTCAAGTGCCAGAACGCGATCTCTCACCACCCTTCCCTCGATTATACTGCGGCAGAAATAGTATGTCGACCGCCTTTCCTGCGTTGCACAACAAGAACACAAATGTTTATATTTCAGAAAACTGTTAATTCACCTTGGTTCATTGGACCTTCGAATGTTTTCCTTGTCTTAAGCGTGTCCCGCTTGCTTTCTAGAAAAATATTATAATAAATTGCGTTTACAAAAAGTCTACTTATGTAAGAGAAATTGTAAATATAATCTGTCCTATGCATGTTGCCAGCAATGATCGTACAAATTTTCCGCGAGTACACAATTCTGCCAGATATTATGTAAATGCCCACTAATGTACTTGTAATATTGGTTTTCTTATATTTGAACAAGTATTCTATGAACTGACGGAAAATATAAGTACTAACTTCATTATTTTGTCGATATTATTGTCTCTAAAAACAATTCAATTGTGAGTTTACTCACTCGTGTGTATGTACACTCTTTTCTTTCGCATGAACATAAAATAATACTATAGAATATAGAATTTATGTAGAAATAATACAATAAAAATTGTGGTTAGGAAAAATTATTCTCTTGCAAATACTTTAAAATTAAAGTTTCAAGAAAAGTTTCGGAAATTCCAAAATTTACATAAATTATTAAAAAATTATTGTCGTTGCGCCCGATCCAATTTTTCAACTATTTGTAAAGTTCAAGAAAAGAATTGGTATTTGTCAGTACTTCGTAACGCCACTTCATATAGCAACTAATTTGCCAGGCGAGACGTACCGTTCGGCCCAGAGCAAAGAGGGTGGTGGTGACCTGGGCGATGTCCTTCTTCTCCCAGAGGTCGATGGTCTGGAACACATCAACGTCTGGGACGCCGTACGCCTTCAGGGCCTGCTGGAATCTGCGACAGAAGAACGTAGAAAACGGACAGGTTTTAATATGAATCACGAGAATGCCTAATCATTATTTTTTACTCAATTTAATGATTCAGATTTACTTATTTACTAATTAACTCGATGTTAATTTCACACGGTTTTTCTTTTTGTATTTCCCTCCCATAATTTACTTCATAATTCTTTTTCTTAATTCCCCACTCATGATTTACTTCGTAAGAGAACATGTAGCATCAGACAACTGTTTTCATATTTTCTCGTAACCTCTATCCTCTCTATCCAGGTAAGTTACGAGCTCCATATCGAAGGCAATAACAAACAATAACGTAGTATCTGTAATACATAAATTCGTTGTTGCGATTCTTTAGAATTGTGAAATGAAACAGAAAACCTCTCATTTCTTCCGAAGAATTTTAAAAATGTGAATGTGCCTTGGTATACTCGTGAAATCATTGTATGAAACATCGAATTTATGTGTATTGGAGTTATTTGAATAATATTTGCCGTATGATGCATTAGTGACCTGAAAATACCTACCGTGTTAATACAATAATTATGCAAAAGCATAATTTTTTCTAGTAATATGTTATATTTTCACATATTCCGACACTTTTAAATATTTGCTATTTCAAGCTATTACAAGCTATTTCACCACAGTAACACAGAGACATTCTATCGTTTCAGATCTCAGAATATAAAAAACTAAGTTGACTTTCACTTATTATCTTATCACTAATTGAGTAATAACGGTTAATACAAGTGACCACTCTAAACTTCTGAAGACACTCACGTGTCAAAGGTTTTCGTTAAATTATTTTTAAAAAGTATTTCTAAATATTTCTCCAAACCTCTTTGAAAATCGAAAGAAAATAAGAAATCATCCAAAGTTTACTTCATGTTAAGTTGGGGAAAGAAGAACATGAGAAGTTGATACCCCATAAAGTACTAAAACAATTTTTCCTCCATAAGCTAAAAGTGGCAACATACAAGTCGTGTTAGCGTACACGTATTTCGAAACAGCTATTTGAGATGAAACATGAATCTTAATTTTCGTCTCATTTCTTATTTAATGCTGCAAAAGCCCTTGTTTCTCCATTGTCGACTTCCCGTTCTCCTTCTGAATACTGATTCTTTATGTCCATTCTGAACCCTTTAAAACATCTCCGAGGGCGCAGTGTAGGGCAACGCCTCCACTCGAGCTGTCCATTCACAGCCTCTTCTGCCAAGAGCCCCGCCTCCACCGCCTCCACCCTCTCTGCCCACCCTCCGTCCCTTTGTCCTTGTGACACGTGCAATCTGCCCGCATGACGTGTGACGCGGCGAAACCAATTTATGCAGCGTTTGTTCTCGAAATAGAGCGTAGTAGTTCCACGAATAGAACGCAGCGTTCGAACCAATAAGAATAGTTCACATGCATGTTTTTGTTTGGAACTCCTCTTGGCGAGGTGCGAGAAATATTTCGAGATCTCGTGAAAGATTGCTCATGCAAATCTGAGAAGCGGCCAAATAGTGACGTAGTTGCCTCTTTCTGCTAGAAATGTAAAGCCAAGAGTTGAAAATGCTTGCATTTCATGGAAATATTGCAATAAAGTATCTTTTAGGAGTAGTTTCGAAAGAAAATTCTCCTCTTGTTCTTCGATTTTACCACTCTTCTCTGTTATACGAACTTCAAAATTTCAACCTGAAATTCTGGGAGAGGGAGACATTTCATAATTTCCTGAGCAATTATCACTCCATGAAGAATTTCAAATTGCATACAACTTGATCAAATAATAATTCGTAACTTTATTAATAAAAACACCTTTTATAGGTAAATGATATTATTTTTTAGTTCTTTAATGTGATACAATATACAACAATTCGAATTTGTTTGAAAGTAAATTTGCTAAAGAAATAATTTCATCTCTTTAAATGAGGAAAAGTGCTGGATAGAAGTAAATAAAAATTTGAGGGAGGGTCTGAGACTTTATTCGAAATGGAGAGCACATTTATTTTAAATGGTTTTGTCAAATTAAAAAAATTACATTAAAAATAACATTGGTTATAATAATTTAGTTACGACGATTATCATTATAATTATGACTTTATAGTAATGAATAATTACTAGAAAAATATTATTATTCAGTAGAACGTAGTTACTATGCATTATAATGGGAACATAGAAGAAACTTCAACATTACTTAACATATATTAAAATTTTGAATGTAATTTTTCTCGCAATTATAATTTTTATTACACTTTCTGCAATATGGCGATAGATACATTTGCTTCGTAATTAAGAAAACGTATATGTATTACATAATGCATCATAATGTAACATAAAATCAACATGAAACAGGTTCGTTTTCATCCATCAAGGAAGACGGAGACAGAATCGATTCTCCAGCCAGCCAGCCGGCCGGTCTGCGAGCGTCGCGACGCGGCGCGGCGCGCTACGCGGAAGAGAAAGCACTGGACGTGACGCGGCACAGCGCGACTGATGCGCGCTCTGGCAGCCAGAAGGAAGAGCCGGCAGATGAAAGGCTGCTTAATCTGAACGAGCATTTCGAGGAAGGAGCTTCAACCTTATTAACGTAGCATCGGTGGTTCAGTGGTAGAATGCTCGCCTGCCACGCGGGCGGCCCGGGTTCGATTCCCGGCCGATGCATATTTTGTACTGACAATCGAAAATACTTAAATACGATTACGGAGGAAAATGTATTCAACAAATTTTTTACAGTCGATAACATATTTGGATAGGTAGGGGAAACTAAAATTTTGACCCATATTGAATTACCAGTTTGAGGATTTGTTGTGGATAATTATCTGTTTACACGCTTAATCATCATGTTTACTTTATACGATTACTCTACGTATTACTCGAGCATGTTTTGGAATTTTTATATAACACGCGGTGTTTTATATTTACACTTGTATGTTTCAATTCTATTGAATCGCGTCTTAATATGAGTTAATTTATTAAAAAGAAAAAAGAACTAAATGTATATTACTATTTTTGAGCTAATTTGTAACAATGTTTGGCGCACAATTGATTGTCAATATTAATTTGCTTATTTGTGAAAAAAATGATGCATGAAACGAGAGCATCTTTCTTGTCCTGGACTGTTACAAAAATTACATTTTGTTTCATTTTTTTCATTTTGTTTGATGTAACTACATAATAAATAACACAGGACCAGCTCCACCGAAAAGTAAGTTTAAAATAAATAATAAATGGACATGTTCCGTATCATTTGTCTTTCTAAAGGATTATTGCGATGTAGAGATTTCTGCCTGATTATTGAAATATAGAGGTTACACGTGAATCTGCTATATTGGAGACAGGACTAAGGCATCTGTCTACAAGTTAAAGTATTTTTCTTAAAAAAATAAATAAACCTATCAAATATCTTCATAATTATTATTACGTATTACTATTATTATTATTATAAACTAACTATGTGCATTCATGGCGAAAATAAATATTGAATCTTGATACATAACACCTTGTAGGGAAGAAAATACGACAAAATTACATATAGGAGTATTGGAAAATTATACGTGAATAGGATTGTTTCAGTTCGATGTCGAATGTTCCTCTGAAGAGACTCCCCCAAGACAATCCTAATTGTACTAAGCAGAAGATTCATGACACCGCGCTATAATGACGGTGCCCAAACTAACCTGATATACCGATCTTTCCTTGCATAAAAACCTAATAATAATAATAATAATAATAATAATAATAATAATAATAATAATAATAATAATAATAATAATAATAATAATAATAATAATAATAATAATAATAATAATAATAATAATAATAATAATAATAATAATAATAATAATAATAATAATAATAATAATAATAATAATAGCCGATCAGATGGCCGAGATCGCTAAGGCAGTAGTGCCGGAGTGGTTTCGGACCAGAAGATCGCGTGTTCGAGTCCCGGCTCGGGCATGGGTGTATTTGTGTATGTCTGTATGTGTTGTCCTTTCACCCCCATTATCATCATATCATCATTTCATCTTCCATACCCCCAGGGCTAACAACCGTGGGGGATAAAAATCGGATCCAGCTAAAATGCTGGTCCCCCCAAAAAGTTGTTGCAAGCACCTGCCACCGCGATAATAAATAAAAACTGAGCCACGGTAAATGCAGGATGCTTGCATGCGTGGTCCTAGTCGGCCGATTAACGATAATAATAATAATAATAATAATAATAATAATAATAATAATAATAATAATAATAATAATAATAAATGATCATCGTCGGAAATGGCGAGCTCCCAATGACCGAAGAGAGCACGTGGAAACGGGGGTGAGGGGGGGCAAGCGAAGTCACTCACTGGTTGATGTTCTCCATCATCTTGAACTGGCCGCCAGAGGAGTTGATCTTGGGGACGATGCCAGGCTGCAGCTTGTTCATGACTTCGCACAGCACCTGGCCGTCGCGAATGTAGTCCTCATACAGCACTCCGGCGGGGAACTTGCGCCCCAGCACGGCCTCCAACCACTCCTGCGCCTCCCTCTCCTGGTCCGGGTTGCGCTTCCCGGCCAACTGCAACAGCCCGCACGGCGCTCTTAAGACCCCGCCACAATGCACACAGCATGGCGTTAACATAAAAGCTAGGACTACGTCCACAAGCGGACGTTAACTTAAAAGCTTCAAAGCTTCAACCTTCTGTGCTTATACTTATGTAAGACATAAGAAATGAACCAATCACAGTACGTTAACTCAAAATCGAGAATCGAAAGAGCAGCGAAGTCGATAGACGAACTAACGCCATATGGGCCATGGACACAGTCGATACCTCAAATTCGATTCTCACATCCATCCAATAATAAACTAGAATGCCGCACAGCCAATAGAAACACTTAATTTGCTTACGTTTATGTTAGACATTGTGAATACTTCAGTCTGTCACTTACGTTAATGTTTACGTCTATGCGTTATGCTTATGTTTACGTTTGCATTGTGAATGGACATTTAGTCCCGCGACATGAAGACGCGAGACGGGAACAGTGGTTCAAAAGAAATGTGAGGAGTGCAACAAACACATATCAGATTTTTTGTGATGGTTAATGAGTAGGGGGCGGATTTTGATGACCTAAACATCGTTCACTTAGGAGTCAACATCTGGAGATATCATTAACTAACAGCATTTCGATTTGCAAATCGCTTTGTTCATTATATATGTTGTTGTAATTTAATATTAAACTATTGAAAATAATCTAGCCATTGTAATGATTGGAGATGAATTGGAGATGGAAAATAATTAAATGCTTTGGAATAAATTAACTGATAAGAAGGTGCAATTTTCAAGGACTTTAGCAAATCTTAATTGATGGAAAATATTATTACTTGTTAGTTAGATGCATGTAACGAATACGGTAATTTAAGTTAGATAATGATGAAAATTCTAATTTTTAACTATTCTTACCTATTATAAACTATGAAGGTAATAAGTGACAAAGTGTAAACAAGTAATGTTATTATGTGTACAACTCTTTCGGTAGAATTTTATTTACGAAATGACAAGCTTTCTTTATTATGTGATAATATGATTATATGATAATTATGATATAATATAAATATAGGCTACAGAATAATATTTTTGATTATTGATTCAGTTTCGAGTATCCAACTTTGATTCCTTGTTCTCATTAAAGCCTACATGCGGCGAATGTTTTAAAAAAAATGATTGTTATTAGAAGTTAATAGAAGCCAGAGGTATGAGATGAATTCTTTGATTATGCAAAAGTAAGTACGTCAAAACTGGAAGGCTGATAGTGTTTATTTTAGGTGCCGATGTTGAAATTGTTCGTTGGTCGCTCTACTTCTTACGCGAGTGCTGGATCTACTGCCAACGCAAACTAGCATTGGACCGAAAGTATGCTGTTCAAAGCAGTTCTCGAGTGTTTGCTTGGAGAAGATGTTTGCGTGCTGTCAGACTTGTTACATCTAGTTTAAATTTAGTCGCAAATGTTTTCCAAACATACATTAGAATACTGTAACTTACTTTTCTATTTTATATTGTGTGTTCAATTCTAACTACTATTAACTTTGTGTTGCAATATCGTTTTCATTCTTTCTCCATTCATCTCAAAATATTTCGAAATGGTTAAGACTGCTTTGAGTCCACCTGACATGTTTATACACTGCACCAGACATATTTATGTGAATAAAAACATCAAATGATGTTTTTATGTCAGCAAATACCAGTGTACACTGAAACATCGAACATTTATCTTATTGGTTTAATGTCTTAATATGTACTCCTCGAATATTTACTGTTTGTTTGCTATTTCTTAAGTATTTTTGGTTTTTTCCCCACTTTTGGGATCGCGACACATTATCTGAATTGCATAATATGCCTGTATGCTTTAAGCGTGATAACACTATGGTGTTTTAGGCCTATTTGACTTTGGTAGACAATAAACGTGAAATATCTAAAAAAAACCCTGCATTTCCAGGAAGATTTTAACTTGAGCAGGGTCGTTTGTGTTCCTTCCACACACAATTGTTTTGCTTCAAATACCGACTATGTTGTGAAACAGCTTTATAACATTTTTGTTAGTAAACTTAGAATATTTTTAAACATATTTCTTTAAACATAGTATTTATTTTCATAATCGTTTCTTTCACTTAATTCAAAATGAGCAATTTTGAAATGGGCCCTGACGAAATTACCGAAATAACGTCGGTTCGGAATCGGAAACTGGATCGGAATCCATGTCGGTAAGGGGTCTCTACACAGGGGAAACTGAGTGGGTGTTCTTTTTCGACCCCCCGGAATGGTTGATATGTCTTTTCACTCGATAACATAAGAAAATGGAAGACTAGCTGTGTAAGCGCTCACCCATGTTTTTGGCGAGATGTCAGAAGCGACGTTCTGACGTTAATCCAGATGACAGCCTAAAGAATGGAATTCTCCAAGGAAATTGAAAATACGCAATGATTGGTGTTGACTCCGGATCCTCAAAATTTCTCAAACTTTAAGATTTATAGCATTCGCCTAGTTACCCTCAGGCAACCTGGCTTAATATTAGACTGTTCGGCTATCTCTCCAAATCCACCCCCTTGTCGCGTGGCGATGGCCGACTAGTCCGAGGGTCCGGGTCCGTCTGCGCCGCGCCCGGGGTGTTTGCGAAAACGTCGAAGAAAGCCGTAAAGCTCCCGAGCGGCTGCTTCGCCGTTTGTTTGCACGGCGGCGGAGGCGGCGGCGGCGGCCCACGTGCAGGGCAGCGTTCCGCGCCGGTCGTTCTGGAAGTTTCCGGCGGCAGTAAACCGACCGGGGGGGGGGGGGGGCAGAGGAAGATCAGTGCGCGTCCAGCGCACGCGGCTGGAATTCGACGCCGCCCGACGTCATCGGGGCGCCCGCCGCGTTAAAATTAGCGCGCCCCGCCGCGTGCGTTGCCTGGCAACTAGGGGCTGCTCGGGGACCGAACCAAGGACTGCAGACCGAGCCATATACGGTAGGAGCGAATCCCGAGGGAGTGGTGAGACCGCTCCTCTTCCGCCTCTGGGGGACGGGGTTGAAATCGTGGCCGTGCCATGTGGAATTTGGGGGGACAAAGCGGGTTCGCCGCAGGTTTTCTCGGGATTTTACTGTCTCTTCTGCCTCTCATTCTGTGATTGTCCCATCATCAATCGGTGAATATTTTCCGTGTCCAAATAAGGCAAGGTATTGGTGATGATAATTAACATTAATTAAGAACCGAATACGGTGGTCACGGGAGTGGTTGGAATACAACATTCAAAAGAATAAGAGAAGCCCCGGAAGGATAAGAGAAGCCACGAAGGAAGGGAGGGGAGAAACTCCGAATTGTTCGGGTGGTTTCAGATGGATCGGAATCCATGTGTGTAAGGGTTCCTTGCACATGGGACGTTGAGTGAGTGTTCATTTCGAACTCCAGGAATAGTTGATATGTCTTTTCACTTGATAAACATAAAAAATGGGAGTCTCTGAGTAAGGGCACACCCATGTTCTTGGTGAGATATCAGTAAGCCACGTTCTGACGTTAATCCAGAGCCTGAGGAATCGCATTTTCCAAGGAAAATGGAGAATGTACAAAGGTTGGTGTTGGCTCCGGATCCTCAAAATCCTCTGGTACCTTGGACGGAGCAAGATAGATACGTAGCACAATCATTCTATACAAGCTTGTAGTGGATACTTTCTCTGGGGTTAAGTGGAATGCTAGAGGTTAGGGAGTGGAAAAGGGAAATGGGGCAAGAGGAATACCATACATGCAAACGAAAAAGATGTCTGGTTCGAAAGAGTACGCGACAGAATTAGTTGATGAATAGCTGAGGTAATAAACAAAAATGGTAAAATTAATGCCTGGACGACTTATCTAAATTTCGATATTAAACCAGCTCCTCCTTGAATTTAAATTGCAAAATTTTCTTAACAGAGATTCTCACTGTGGGGGTAACGGTTAGTGCATCAAATTGCTATACTCAAGTTCCCGGGTTGAAATCGGATTGTAACGCGGATTTTTAAAGGCAAAACATTCCTTCGTTTGAAGGTAAGAAATAAAACCGGCAGTCCCTTGTTGTAGATTTACTACATGTAAATGTTCCTGAAACATAAACATCTGAGCTGTGATCAACATTCAAACCGCCTGTTTCGAGATGGCGAAATGAGCGTAGAAAAATATAGATAATTACATGTATGAGCAGGCCGGATGGTCTGATCCTCGATACGTAATCATTGATTAACCCGGGATAGCAAGTTGACCGGTTTCCTTTAGGGCTCACTGACCACCATGTTTTGAGCTGCGGAGGAAATATGCCAATCAGGATGCAGAAAGGGTCCATTCCGTCGGCCCCAAAATAAGGCTTCCTCGATATTAGTAATCTTTTAGTCGTCATTGCTATTCATATTATATTTCGAGTATAAGTGGTATTTACTTCGACCCACTTCCAAACGTAGATGAGAATAGCCACATTTGTTAGACAGCGGTACTACAAGTAGTCAGGTGTCTGGCGGAAACGAGACAGAGTTGTCTGCCAAGTAGACTATTAGTAGCACGTTCTCGGTATGCGCAGAGTTCGTCATATTCGAATTCATTTATTTGTGTGAGATATTGAACCCATCTCCCTCTTTACTATCTTCTTATCTTTGTATTTTATGTTAGCTGATTAGAAAAAAAACTTTGAATATGTGACCATTATTTTCTAATGTGGCCTTAATTATTAATACTTCTTATAAATATAGTGCAAGATAGATTACGAATTTCTGTGCGACGCAAATCTTATAAAGTCAGCATTACTAGAGTTCAATTGTTTTACCCTAAAACTCATAAATTGATAGTCTCTCCATACAACGAAAACCTCCGACTGCGACGACAAGTTTATGTTTCCAAAAATATGTTACCACGCTTTTCGAGGTAACGGAATTGGGAGGCGAAGCAGTTCGGAAGCCGTCAGCTTCTTTCGGTTCGTTAGTTCCAACGCGCGTCTGCAGCTTTTCGTCCCACTTGTCACTCGCCGCCGCCTGCGGCCCACCCCCGCGCGTGTAGTCCGTTGCCAAGAAGCCACGTGGCTCGGGCGTGGAAGCGCAGCGCGGGGGGAGGGGAGCCTAACGAAGCGGGGAATCCCCGGGACGAAAATGACTTTTCGCGTCGACCGGGCGATGATAAATATCTTCCCCGATAACCTAGACATGTCAAGGTGTTACGAAAGTAATTAACTAGCGGCAATTTGTTCTGTTTGTTCACTCTGAGAAGTGCTTTATCATGCGGTTTTGAAGGGGAGTTACAGTCATTTTGCTTCATCGTATTTGAAAATACGATATAAAAAACGATCACCACTAAAAGATTGTGTTAACTGAAAAAAATAATAAGAAATATCAGTATTCTAATAAACTTTTTATGAAATTATTAATAACTATGTGCGAATCGTCATTGAAGTAAAACTATAAGTTCACTAGTTGAGAATTTAAGATCTGAGCTAAAAATAATTCCGAAATATTTGTTTAAACCTCGGATCATTCATATTTACGAGGGATAAGGAATGGGTGATACGTGGCGTATAAAACATTCAACATCATTCAATTATTTTCTCAAAGATTTTTGTCAGAAGAAAAATGAATCAAGAAATAATGGGAGAACGTTACTTTTGCCAATTTTCGTGAAGAAAGAGTGCTTGTCGCTTAGCGAGTGTTTATTGTCCACGCGTTCATGGCATCACGTGCACCCCAAACGTCGCCCGGGGCTGCTTCTGGGAACACTCGCGATGTTTATCCCTTTCGCCTGACGTTTCTTTGCTGCGCAAGAACGGCTGTCCAGAAAGGGTACATACTGCCAGGGGCTGGTAACGAACGGGCGTTTTCCAGTGCGTGTGTTAGTTCCCGCTATTTTTAACTTTTCTCGTTTTTTACATGTGAGTGATTATTGTTTTTAGGGAAGAGAAACTCTCAAATTCCAAAAGATGTTGTAACTTATTCGACTCTCTGTGTTCGGAGGTACGAATTGGTGAAATTATACAGGTTTTTATTAGGAAATTCTTAAAATTTAATTCACAACAGCATGGCACATACATTATTCTTTTAGATAGGAAAACGTACTTCGAAGTGAAATAAAATATAGTCATCTGTGACCAAGAAACGAAGTGATCAAAAATACAAAGTGCACGGAGTTTGAGAGGCTACAGACGTGGCTACAGAGTGTAGGCGCGATAGAGATCACGGGAGCCACAGGAAAATGAAGAAACATGCGAAAGGAGAGAGGGCAGGTAGAGGTGGACAGGAAACTACAGAGAGAGTGGGATGAAGAGAGAGGAGTAAGACATGGTGGGAGTGAGGGTGGGCCGCAGATTTCAAGAGAGGGAAAAACGTCAGAGGGGGAGCGGGGCCGGAGGCGGATGACGGAGACCGGGCTTCGGTGCCCGCTAAATATAGCGAGCGCGAAAGGGGCCCGGAGGGTGGCGGCGCGGAGTGGCGCGGATGGCGCGGCGGTGGCGGCTCGCCAGAGCGCGCTTCATAACGCAGCCGCCGCGCCCCGGCTGCGTTCGCGCGCCGCGGAATATGCGCTATTTCGGGCAGCCCCGGCGAAGCCGCCGCGCAGGCCTCCTCTGCCAGCCCTGCCTCTGGAGATTCCGGTCACGCGTTGCCTCAGATCGCGGTGACCCGTCGCCCTGGATTCCAGCG
The DNA here is from genome assembly GCA_038098605.1 of Gryllus longicercus. Classification (NCBI taxonomy): domain Eukaryota; kingdom Metazoa; phylum Arthropoda; class Insecta; order Orthoptera; family Gryllidae; genus Gryllus; species Gryllus longicercus. The sequence goes on along the minus strand of JAZDUA010000002.1, from coordinate 12,425,979 downwards.
GTGCTGCGCATGCCCCCCTCCCCCGTCAGGAAGTGAACTCCTCCGCGGAATGGGTTGACCCATAGGGTGATGAGGCTAGTCACCTTTGTCCACTCCTAGGGTTCGAGTCCCGACGGGGGCAGAATTATCAGCATTCGCTACGTAGTTAGGGCGTATTCAGCAGCTGTCTGGAGCAGAATTCTAGCGGCCAACTACTCTCCGTGTTTTCTCCGATCAACCCCAGGCAAATTCGAGAGCAGTGCCCTAACAAACGGGCTACAGACCGCGCGCGAACTTTCCTTCCTCTTCCTTCTTCTACCATCACCCCTTACTTACACATAATTGCCCTTGCATGCACTACGTTTCGTCGGGAGACCAGTCGGAAGAGCTTGTTTCAGCTGAGGTGGTGTCTCCTGGTGGGAGATACCTATCTTTAGGACTTGGGTGCCAAAAATTGAAACAATAATTTATTCTCACTTACTTTTTCTGCTTGGAAGGCATGCCAGGTCATTCTATTTGAAAACGTTTGACATTAATTTCAGAATTGGGTTTGAAGTTAATGACATTCGTATAGGGTAGAAAGACAAGTCAGAAATTGAAAAACTGACATTTGCCAAGTCAGCTGTCCACTCGGATGTGCAACAGACAAAACAAGTGAGCGCGCGTGCTAAGATTCCGGTGCATTACACTCACAGTTGCGGGACAGCTGATATTGTAAACGTTACGAATAGACAGTTTTCAATTAAGCATAGAATATCTGTAACTAATAGCATAACATAATAGATTCCCATTGAGTGGGTCTCTTTTTAAACTCGAGTGTCTAAGAAAAAATTGATATAATGTTGCCTGTTGTTAAAATATTTGTTTGTGTCACCTTGAAAATATTGTTGTTATTATACCATTATAATTTACTTTACATTTATTAGAGAATATATACATTTTTGAGATTTAAAAATTCCTCATTTACATAAAAACGTCTATTTTATTTAGTGGGAGAACAATACTTATTATGACATTGGCAAAAAAATTCTTCAAGGAAATAATTTCGTAATAAATTTACATTATTAAATATTTTAATGGAATTCTTTAAAAATTGCATCTAAATAGTGGACTCATTTCTGATTTTTTATTACAATATTCTGTCATTCTAATGCAGCATATTCAGCAGTTTAAAGTTCCCTACATAAATAGTAATATTTAGATTTTAAACACTTAAATTTGCAATGCTGTGTTAATGATAATCATCTACACTTTCATTGATTGCAATCTTCAACATATTAAATGATTAATCTGTCACACAAGAGTTGAGAAAGTTCACCCATTGAGTTGGTTTATGCAAGTTGTTTGTGCATGTGCTATGAAGTTATGAAAATATTACAATTGCGTAATAAAAACGATTGAAATCGGAAACAAGTTGAACAGTAAGAATTCATGAATGAACGCGCAAGCAGAACGAATCACATTTGGATCTATTTGTTCCGAGGCCGCACTCCAAGAACGAATCTTTTTGGACTTCAAAGAGCTAATGGTTTGAATCAATGGTTGTAATGACGAATGCATATAAATTTTGACTTTGGTGCGTTTAGTTACATTCAATTGGTCTTTCAGTGCCAACATGTTTTTAATTGATTTAATTATTTTTTCGCTCGATTTTATTCACTAGATCTTGATCCGGTTGAATTGATTAACATTGGAAGTGACCATTTCAATTGATGTGCAGTTTTTACCTCTTCAGTTCAGTGTCTTTGATGTTTGAACGCAACCGCAATTAGAGGTTCGTATTGTTACAGAACCTCTTTAATTTAAATTGCACAAACAGCCATGTGATTTCCGAGCAAACCAACGCCTGACACTTCGTCGTCCCACAGGTGGGGGCGGCGGCTTCGCACTCACCTTGGTCCTAACTGCGCGTTCGAGAGACATGGCTGCTCCGCGGGAAGGGGTGCTCGGGGCTGCCTCCGCTGCTGACTCGCTTTGTTCTCGCGACTTGCACACTAATGCACGCGGCTCGCTTTCCGACCACCTATATAGGCGACGCCTTCACCCACGCGACATTCTTGAGGCTCATTAGCGCACCCCGCCCCCGCCCCCCTCAACCCCGTTGCACGATGGCTTTCCAATCCGGCCCGCGTCCAGTTGTCCCGGCCCCCTGTTGAAAGATCTCCGCGGAGTAGGGGTATGCGAGGTTTTTGCTCAATCATCCTACTGCAACTCGAGAATGATAACAAAAAACTATATTTAACGGCCCCAGTCGGGTGACTGACGTTTCAACACCCCCGAGCGGTAGCTTTGCGTGCAGGCCACCGCGTACTTACCTTGGCCCTAACTTCTCGCTCGAGAGACATGGCTGCTCAGCAGGGAAGGGTTGCTCGGCGTCTGCAAGGGCGGCGGGGGCCTCCGCTGCGAACTCGCTTCGTTTTGCGCGACTTGCACACTGATGGGCGCGCCCCTCGCGCCCGGCCGCCTATATAGCCCGCGCGTCGGCCGCCCCCTGCCCTGCACCTTCGCCCTCGCCTCGCCCTCACCCTCGCCCTCGCCCTCGCCCTCGCCCTCCGCCCCGCAGAAGTCTCTAGGCGCCTGGAGGACGCCCGCCCTTCCCCTCCACCCCCTCCTCCGCGTCCGCTCTCTCTCTCTCTCTCTCTCTCTCTCTCTCTCTCTCTCGCGAGATCATCCCCACCCCCGGTCCGGCCAGCGTCCGCTCGCCCCCACCCTACCGGCGTGCCCGCCGCCGCCGCCGCCGCCGCCGCCGCCGAACAGTTGATTTTCAAACGGCTGGAGTCTATTAATACCCGGATTATTCAGGATATGGCCGTGTGACGTATTTTCTTTTTACGAAACTTTTGGATTGGAATCGCCTTCCCACGCGGCTGGCACCCTCCGGCCTGTCAGCGCTCCTCTCGAGCCTGCCAACTGTTCTCGTGCGCCCTCTTATCGACGGGGAGAAGACGAAGGAGAGCTTTCGAGATAGCGGTGGAAGGATATTTCTCGGATGCGGCCACGCGTCGCTGCCTCCGCTCCCACTGCGCCCCCCTCCCCCACCACCTCCCCCAGCCCCGCCCAAGGAGATGCGTATCGCTCGCGGGAGGGTGCTAAACGGTGCGGGTTATGAGTTTCCCTTGGCTGCAGTTCGGTTATGACCACCTGTCACTGGGAGAGAAGACGAACGACAATCATATGACACGTATGCAAATTCACCGTCGTGCTATAGAATTTTATTCACGTTCGTGCTATAGAGTTCTAGGTTAACTTCACGTATTGCACTGTTTTCGTGTCTTTGTTCCTATCGATGCCAAAAACTGAACAAATATATTTCACCCACGGAGAAATTTTATTTCTCTGCAAATAGTATCTTCAGATATATGAGGGTAACACCTGTTCCTATACTGTTTATACATTGCTGGTATTCATGAATTTCTCCCTTTTATTGTTTCCTTTTCATGGACTAGAATAATCTCGAGTTGTATCTCTACAATTAAATGCTTTACGATTTAGTAATACGTTTTTACATGGATTTTAATTTAAAATCAGATGCTTGAAGTAGAATTTTTCTGCTGTTTTGATTTTTGGACATGGGGTAATCTTCCTGACAATTCAAACATCACTCTTGAATATTTTCTTTACATAGTGCATTGTTCGTCACAGAAGAAATATTAATGATGAGTCGTAATGATCTATGTGAGTAATAAGGGAACAAGAATAATTAAATTCTAACAAAATGCAACAATGAAATGGTATTATCCACTTTCGTTTTCTATGTTGCTAGATGCAAAGGTAGGTGGGGTGATTGTTATTTCATCAACAGTACTATCAAAATCATATCTGTACCTTTTTTGCCGAACCAGTTTCTTTCAAATGGGAAAGAAAATTACTAGTCATGTGTTGTCAACAATGGTCATTGTCAGTGTTAACTCGGAATGGAACTATGGATGATAAAGGAAAGGAGGTAGGAATATTGGAGCTCAAGAAAAAGTGCCCGGATAATATGGTTACCATTGTGTAGTGCTTCATTTCTACAGAAAAAACAAACTTTATTAGTTGTATGCAACGGCAGTTGCTGTAGTTGAAATCCAAGTGTTTTAAATCTTGGAGACGTTAAAGTGTTTCGCGGTCACGAAAACGAAGATATTTTAAAACAACTTTTTACTTTACTGATTTAATTTATCTCGTAAATCTTTTGATTGATCTATAAGATATTTTTTAATGTTTATCCTCGCAATTTCACAATGTGTCACTTTGTTTCTGATTAAATAGTTTTGCCTTATAAAATATTATAAACCAATTACTTATAAAATGTTATCTCAATGAAAATTGACATTTGAAGGAATCTTATTACTTATTATGGAGAAGAAAGTTGAAAATAATGAGGGAAAATTAAGAAATGAGTAAAACTGAAATGAATTCTTACTGAAAACTAGTTATTTTTGACAGTTTAAGCAGAACTTTTTTCTATGCGTAATGTTTTTGTTTTGAATGTTTTTCTCCCCTTTCTTCTGTATCTCTCTGTCTGTCTGTCTCTTCCCTTCTCTCTCTCTCTCTAATCCTTCCCTTTCCACCCTTCTCTCTTCATTATTCCACATCCCCTTACAAATGCACTCACTGACGGATCGTGGAAGGAATACAATATTACACTGAAGGAATACAGAACAACACTGTATGTAAGATTTTCAAATGATCAGATGATGGGGGAAAAGGTTCTGATAAACGTTGTTACTTTATATTGCCGGCGGCGATGGTGTAACGGTTAGCGAACCGAACTGTTGTACCCAAATTCACGGGTTCAAACCCGATCGAAGCCTTGGTTTTTTTAAGGGCCTTCGTACGCCTTCCTTCGGAGGGGAAGTAAAGCCGGCTGTCCCATGTTAGTAAATTAACTTGCATGTAAAAGATCCTCTAGCCTAAATGACGCCTCTGAGCTAAATTCAAATCGCCTGTTTCTCGCCCAAGAAATACCCCCTTTCTCTGCTAGTTGGTGAAAGAAGCGTAGCGAAATTAGCGTGGTCAGACGGAAGAGCGGGCCTGATGGACCGAGTCTCGCCACGTAAAATAAGGCCATTTCAATTCAATTATATAGTGTACGTGTGAAAATGTATTATTAAAATATGTTAACAACTATCAATGATTATAAGAATTTGTGCGTAGTAAAAAATACAAAGTCTAAACAATAAGAAGTTATCAGTAAGACATGACAGCCGTATAGATGTAAGTTTTTACAAATGCGCAAAACAACAATTAGTACCAATTTGAATGTTGTGTAAGATTAGGGCATTGTATATTCATTGAGTTTAAGATGTCGTCGAAGCATTTCTAAATATTTCTGATAAATGATGACACATATTTTTAAACCTTAACCAGGTACTATTAAAAGGGTTTCAACTTTGATCGAAGATCTACGGAACTGCGTGGGACGTACTGGACTCAAGCCTAGTAAGAAGAGAGTTGAAGTTGGTGAAAATAAGGACAGTGGTAATTTATTTAATCACCTGGGGAGAGTATACATATGTCAAACATTCTAGGTCAAAATAGCGGATTTAGAAAATGAATTTTGGATAAGAGTGAATCCAGAAATGTTCTAATTTAAAAAAATCATGTTTTGAGTAAAATTAGCATTAAAATTAACGGGCGCAAGAGTCAAGGAAAGACAGCAATGTAAAAAGTTACATACAAACACCAATCTCACTGTACGTTGTGATTACCGTAAAATATCTCTTCTAAGATATCTACTTCAAATAATGTTTGACTTTAAATTGATATCACTGAACAACTGAAAAGTCAAATTTCTTATGACAATTTCCACATTCTACCATACTATTTCGCAAATATTGTATGCAATATGAAAATACGAATAGGTGAACACTATTTAAAGTTGTATTAATGTTATAAACTCTAATTATTATTATTATTATTATTATTATTATTATTATTATTATTATTATTATTATTATTATTATTACTATAGAATTTTCAACTGGCTAAACTCAATAATGAATTATACACATCATTATGAAGAACGCAAGTGCAAAGTGTCTTCCATCTAGTCGTTCTCGTTCCAAAGCTTAAAATCCTCATCGTACTTTGAAAATTTGCACTTATGATGTGACCCACAAACCAGGAACGTCCCAAATCATACAAACTCGCGGTGCGATCTTCGTAACCTTTTCGTTAAAAGCAAAAAAGCAGTGAATGAAATCCGCCGCAAGTAATCGTCCCCGAAAAATCCGTAGCCGGTGCCAAAAGACACAGCTGCCGCGCATCTTTCCGCTGGCTACGTGTTCGTGACGTGGCTGGGCGGCCGGTGCAACGCCAGGCGCTGGAGCGGGACCCGCGCCACACAGTGGGCTGAAGGATCTGGCGGTCGGCGGCTCTCGTTGGTAGTTTTTCGTGGATTCTCCGATCAATGCCAGGCACATGCTGGAGCAGTAACTTAAGAAACGGGCCAAGGAAAGCGCGCGCTCGTTTCGTCCTTTTCCTTGTCATATCCTCTTCCCTTACACATACGCACTTGGGCGTATCGCACGCTCTCCCCTGCCACACATGTCGGGAGCTTAGAGATCGACTCGGCTGGAGCGGTGTCTCGCCGAGGAGATATCCGGTGGCAGCAAGGACGTGAATAACGCGTCAACATTTTAAAATGTCTGTTATAATTACAGGCCTCGAGTTCACACATTTATTTTCACTAAAATAGACAAGCAAAAACACATTTATTTTTTACCAATATTTATGTTACAGAAAAATGGCAGAGATTTCCTCGTACTAGTTCTTTTCCTTTTCTGTCGGAGCTTTTCTTTCCATTTTGCCCCATCCACTTTCAGACCACCATTCTAATAGTGCTTAATCTACCAATTTCTCCGCGGTAATCTTTGTTTCTTTGGGGGCAACTCCCAGAGAAGAGAAACATAGGTTCCATACCGTCACGCAGAGGACCATACCTATCTTTCCCAATATTTTCTTTGGGAGTTGGTTGAGAGGTCTTGGTGTTACCGAGAGCGTCAACTGCTACGGTCATTTGTTCCGTAAGTGTAGTGGATGCTTTTATTGCGGGAGGGGGCGATGATCTTCTGTCGGTGGAAGGCGAGTTCCGGCGCCGGCCTACCATCGGCTAGCCGGGTTTTCCTCAACCAGGTATCTCCCACTTACAAGGTACCGCCCCAGCCGGGACATCTCTAAGCTCCCGACTGGTCTCTCGACATGTGTGGTAGTGTAGTCCATGTCAGTGTGTATCTAAGAGGAAAGAACAAGGAAGAGGAAGGAAAGGTCGCGTGCGGTTCGTTACTCCTTTGTTAGAGTATTGCTTCGGCATTCTCCTGGTGTTGATCCGAGAAACCACTGATGACTACCAATGAGAGGATTCGGCCGCCGGAATTTTCCTTCAGATAGCGACTAAATTCGACCTCGCTTTGAAAGTTAGTGTCGAAAACCCTGCCACTGTCGGAATTCAAAGCCAAAGACCTCCCGATCAGTATCTCTGTAGCGGCATCAATTGATGCCCCACTTAAGCCGGTCTGGTGGAGAGGGGATGGGGATAGGAGTATAGTGCCCAGCCGGCTTGATGTTTTCTTATATATACTTTATTTAAGCTCAATATAAAAAAATGCTGACTTGAAGTTATAGCACACAAAATGATGTATTAGGAATAGTTCTAACGTAAAAAATTGACATATCGAATGACTTTTGTTAGTAACGAAAATTACCTTCATTTTTACTTTTTTGCTTCTGCTACTGCGGTAGGGAGAAAGTTATGTATGTAATGCTGCGCGAAAAAAACGAGGAACTTTCGGAAGAAAACTTATGGCAGCGCAGCCCTGGCAATGAAAAACTGGATATATCCAGATGATGAATTAAAAAAAAAATCCTCTGACACGTCGTGTAGCCAGAATTCATATTTTGTGGGTCCTTGAAACCGAATAATCGCTTGACAGCAAAACGTCTGCCCGTACGTCTGTCTATCAATAACGTTTGCGGCTAAATCGCTTAGCCGATATTCTCCAAAATTGATATTCCTAAATCAATCTGGTTGATGTCGCATCCGCTTGAATTTGAAACCACGGGGGTACTTTACATAAACATTTCGGGGGTACTTTACATGAACTTTTAAGAATTGTTTTCCTATGCGCAGATCAGCAAAACACCGTTAGTATAAACAAATGTGAATCCCACATGTAAGTGTCAATCTGGGTTCATTCGAATCCCAATTAATAATAATTGTTACAAAACCACATTTCCTGCGCCTTGCGAGCGTTTTGGCCCAGTACCGACTAGTGTGCGACGTCGCGGGAGGGAGAGCGCTCGCAATTCAAGAAGCGGGGGTGAGTGGCAGTGGTGGTGGCCGATGCGGCGGAGGAAGTGGCGGCGGAGGTGGCGGCGGAGGAGTTGATAGTGGAGGTGGATATGGCGATATCGGCAATGGCGGCGGCGGTGTCCATGTCGGTGGCGGTGGTTTTGTAGGGGGAGGTGGTGGTATGGGCGGAGGCGTCTGCGGCAGCGGTAGTGCTGGCGGCTGTAGCGGCGGCGTCTTTGGCGGCGACGGTGACGTCGCTGGTGGCGACGCTGATGGTGGCACTGGTGGCAGCGGTGACGGCGGTGACGGTGGCTGTGGTGGTAGTGGCAGCGACGTTGGCGGTGGTAGCGGCGGCGGTTGCGGCGGCGGTGGCGGTGGTGGCAGTGGTGGCGGTGGTATTGGCGGCAGCGGTGGCGGTGGCGGTGGCGGTGGCGGTGGCGGGGGCGGTGGCGGGGGCGGGGGCGGGGGCGGGGGCGGGGGCGGGGGGCGGGGGCGGGGGCGGTGGCGGTGGCGGTGGTGGCTGCGGCGGTGGCAATGGTGGCGGTGGTATTGGTGGCAGCGGCGGCGGCGGTGGTATTGGCGGCGGTGGCGGTGGCCGAGCGCACGCCTCCACCCATCTGCGCCTCCGCGCTGCGACGCGTCCAGAGTATTCTGAGCCGCCCGTAAGGCCGGCAGCGCGACGTGCGAAGGGGAGCCGCCGCAGCCCCAAGAAAGGCCAGCGCCTTCGCCTTGTGCGCCCCCCCCCCCCCCCCGCGGCGTCGTGCAGCTAATCCTTACGATGAAACGTGCATTGGATGAAAAAAAAAGTGTTTTGTGAAGTTTATTTGCCAGACATTTCGAACGAATAGTAACTCATTATCATACTAGACCAGTGTTATTCAACCTGTGAGGCGTGCCTCCCCAGGGAGGTGCGGAAGTTTCAGAGAGGAGGCACGAGATCTTCGTAATAATTTTATTTATTAATGTTCTAAATGCTAAATAATTCTCTTATTATTTCTAAATGAATAAATTGCTGTCGGACTACGTATGTGCCTTCATTAATTTTTACGAAAGAAGGAGAAAACATTTGTACAGTATGTGATCGTATTGCTTCAATGAAACAAGCTTTGACAATAATCAGTCAATAAGCACTGGGAGTTGGCGCAATAGAATTCAGTTTACTTTGTTGTGGAGTGACTCATTCAATAGGTAGCCTACAACAGTAAATAATTCAAATCTCTTGCAACATCTATTATTTTGGATACTGCAAGAATATAAAAACATATAATATATGATGGTATTACTTTCAGGAAAAACTATTTGTTATTAACAATTTAATTTTAATAAGAGGAGGCGTGTACAGATTGTTTCCCTGAAGGGAGACACGACAGCAACTAGTTTGAAATCACTGTACTAGACGATAGTGCTTGATGTATGGCAGGGAGATGTTACTTCGCGAGCAACGAAGAAGTGCGTGAGGTACCTTGCTGGATGAGGATAAAGGATTTTTTTACCGAAAAGAGAGAAGAAAATACCCTAGCTGAAACAATGCGGATTTCATATTCCCATACGACAAATGTTGCATTCAACTATTTTTTTTACAAAAATAGTTTCACGCAATCCGCAATGCATGTGATCACATTTTTGGTATGTGACGCGGGACAGGTCTGGCCGGAGAGGGCGAGGTGGGCAGGGCAGATAAAAGATACGGATCGCAGTGGCGATGTTGGCGATGCGGGCCGGAGGGTGGTGGTAAAACAAGGTGGGTGAGGGGCCGGGCCGAGAGAAGGCAGCGTGTGGGCGCAATATGCGAAGAGAATAGAGCGAGAGAGGCCGGTGAGGCTACTGAAAAGATGATTATTATAGGTAATACCAAGAGTTCTTTGAAAATTGTCGATAAAGTCCGGACACGCGAAGCGAGGAGGGGATTTATATGACAATTTTCAAAGCACAAATGGTGAATGGTATTTAATAGGACTATTTCACGAGTGAAATTATGTCCAGCAGAAATCCAAAAGGCGTCAAATATTGAAAGTAACTGAGAGCTATGTAAAAATCTAACAGTTTATGTTATACTACATATGTGGTATATTGGACATCGACATGGCAATCAATGTACAATACCACCTCCTAAGCTAGATGAGTCACAGTTTATGATTAGCCAGTAGGAAGAAGAGGCAAGAAAAATCGGATAGAAAAAGCGAAAATCTTTGTAAGATACATCGCCCTGATCGGGGCACTTTGTATGTATAGTTAAACACTATTGGTTTTAATTTCACGAGTGGAATACACATGAAAAAATACCCACGGAACGCTAGATAATCAGGTAGTATAAAATTTTATAGTCTCGTGATGTGAGGTCAGCTTAAATTGTTTTCGCCTCAATTATTGCGCGCGTGAGTAGTTAAACAATTTTTATTCACCGCTTGAGATGCAGTATTTCTTTGACATATTTTTCACCAAAAACAGAAGTCCGAATAAAATAGTATTTCATTTTTCTTCTCTTAGTCAATTTTATGATTCTCTTTTCCTTTATTGTTGCTCTTTCTTCTTGGTATTTGTACTTTTCAAACACTATTTTCTTTTCGTATTTTATTATCTTTTCCTCCTCTACTTAACCTTTATCTTTCTTGTTGTTCCTTCTACTCGAAATATCATTGAATTAAAGTAGAAATTTTATTCTTTGCTACCCATTATATTTGCAATTATATATAGTCAGACGGAAGGAAAACGTCATGTTTTTTGAACTTCTTCGTGAAAAAACAACCATTTTGCACGTCTTCAAACCGTTACTCAACGTTTGTAAACTAACAATATTTTTTTCTTTAGAGCTGTATAACCTTGAACTACTTTTCTTCAGTGAATTTTTTGATTCATGATTTGGTAAATGGATGTTTAGTCGTGAAGTTAAGCGATGTAAGTGCCAACAATACAGAATCTCAAGTTTTACTCGCCAAGCGTTCTGTATGCCAACGTCAATGAAGATATAATTATAAGAACCATGTGCCCTGAGAAGTTGTTTTAGTCGTAACAGATGTGAATAGATTTCACTGTTGGTGAATACAGAGTTGTACTCAATGACAGTTTCTTTCATATTCAGGAATACTTTTTTTGGAATTAAATCATTCTCTCTCTCTGTCTGTCTGTGTTTTTCTCTGTCTGTGTCTGTCTCTGTCTGTGTCTGTCTCTGTCTGTGTCTGTCTCTGTCTGTGTCTGTCTCTGTCTGTGTCTGTCTCTGTCTGTGTCTGTCTCTGTCTGTGTCTGTCTCTGTCTGTGTCTGTCTCTGTCTGTGTCTGTCTCTGTCTGTGTCTGTCTCTGTCTGTGTCTGTCTCTGTCTGTGTCTGTCTCTGTCTGTGTCTCTGTCTGTGTCTCTGTCTGTCTCTGTCTGTCTCTGCCTGTCTCTGTCTGTCTCTCTCTGTCTGCCTCTCTCTGCCTCTCTCTTTCTGTCTCTTTCACAGTCTGCCTGTCCCTCTCCCTCTTCCTCTCTCTCTTTCTCTCTCTCTCTCCCACTAATTATTTTTACCACTACCATATACAAAATAGTCATTATATGGTAAACAATGAATGTTTTGGCTATAATACCTGGTGACAAACGTACATACATAGATTTCCTTTTAACTTTCTCCTGCTGAAATATTTCATATACTTTGAAAATGGCAGAATCTAAAAAATATAGAAAAGTAGTTCTGCTCAATTAGTCATAAACACATTATTGATATAAATCGCTAATATAAATATTGTTCTGCATTCTTCTTTTGTAAATTTACCAAATGTTCTTCAATACACCATTCTGTATCTCATACCTTTGCTTTTATGTAGATTTTATTCTTTATTACCGTGTTGGGGAGTATTTAAAGGATAAAAAGTAAACAAAGGAATATTTCATGGTACCGAATTCAACTTGGAAAACGTTGATTGGACATTTAGGTTAAGGGGGTTATTGGTTGAAACTGCAGCAAAAAGTAGAAGTTGCCTCTTGAAATAAATCTCACACACACTAGAAACTGGGCATTGTTTTCTAACCCACTCATAATCTTTGATGACGAGAGATTTAGAAGAAATGGTGAAATTAGTGTAGCATATATCTTTTAAAATAGTAATTGAGATAGATTTATTCGGCCGTTACGTATACTGCGCAAACGCGTCTTCTCCGTCGAAACCGCACTTCTCTTTTTGTGCTATTTCTCGCGCCCGCGCCTGTCAGCAGGAGGCGTAACCGGCGTCGTCGCCGCCGCCTCGCACGCACCTTGGGCGACAGAAATACGAGCGACAGCTCGCGCCCACCGCCTCGGCACCCCGCCGCGGCGACCCACTGTTCTCTGCGTATCGCCTATACTGAATTAGAGGACAGCCAATAGTGCGCTTATACTAGGATATATTCAACCGTGCACTTGGCGTAAATCACCTGTTCACGGTTTCATCCAATCGGGAGCTTCAACGTCCCCATAGTGACGTCACTGTAGCGACATATAAGCTCCCGTTTGGTTGAAACCGTAACAGCTGATTTATGTTTAGTGCAACAATAAATAAATCGTACTATAACACTTTATCTGCCACGTATTATCGGAGTATTTTTTGTGGGAGGCCATACACGCTTTGGGAGATGTGTAACTTAGTTAAATCCCGACCTACAAGGAAAATCTTTAAGAACCAATCTACTCTGTTGGCCACGTGAGTATAAATTAAGCACATTTGACAATAACTTTTAATAAGAAAGTATACACAATTCAGAAATTAAAAACTATTGACAATACGAATGTAATACAATGTGATGTAGGATAACATCTTAAGAAATGACTTTTGTTAGTTGAAACCATCATGGCATAATTAAACTTTCATTGTGGCTCCATATACCGTAATTTACAGAAACTGAACACAACACGCTACTCTTAAAGAGGATAAAGTACAACTCCCCTTTAACTTTTGCGTTAAATTGATACACGTGGCCTCCTGTGAATAACTTGTTGTGCATAAACTGTATACACATGGCAGTTAACGTCTCCTTTCGTGTCGGGGTTCGCTGAGTTTGCGAGGGCTGTCCACGTCCGGGCGATTTCCTGATTTTCATATGATGGTTTCTAGGCAGTTCTCGATCGATTTAAGAGTACATAAATGTGGTTGTGGTGAGACTATAAAAAATATTCATGCAGTAAATGATTAACCTATAACAGGTTTGAGTAAGTGATGTTGCGATATGTCCAGACAAATCCTGTGTACAAAAATTAAATCCTCCTGGTATATTCAATATGATTAAGCAGTGACCAATATTTTAAGAAATGCCTTATTGCTTTGTTTAATTAATAGCACTATACGTAGGCTGATGAATTTTTATATTATGGTGAGTTAGGTGAAGAATTAATTCCGTCTTTAATTCCACCAATAACATGTTTTAAGCGTAATCGTAGGTATTTATTTCAAGCTTCGAAATACAATTAAATTTCGGAAATAGGATTAAAAATCCCTTTTGGGGAAGAGGATTCCACCTACTATTGGACTCACTGTTCGCTACTAACCGCGTATCATTGGCACATACCAGTCCACAAATCAGTGCGTGCTTTCGACTGGAACTCACACTTCACATCTCACCGCCATTACGCAGGTTTAGGAAAAAAGGACATCGAATCTACTTCAATGGCACTCATTTTTTAGAAACATGCATCCTCAAAATAGTTGAAATAGCGGAAATGTTGGATAAGAGCTAAACTCAGACAATGTGACTTACATATGACTCCTTTACGAACTTGTGAGTGGCTTCCGGAAGACGGGTAAGTTTCGAGCGCATGAAGCGTCAAGTAATGGTTCACTGGGGCCTGCAACGCCCCTCGAGCATTTAATACAGCGTGTAGACAGCGGTGCGTAGACTTATTAGCGTTTTCCCAGTCAATATTCTGAATATGCATTGCCTGTTTCAGAATATTACAGTTGCTGCCCAGAATATTTGAGATGCGCGCAAAGAAAGCGCAAGAAAGAAAATATAATGATGAAAAATTGATTACGATAAAACTTTCTCAAATGATAATGAATCATATATATATATATATATATATATATATATATATATATATATATATATAAATATATATATATATAGAGAGAGAGAGATATTGCTATAATAAAGGTATATATCCTTAATGTCAGAATGAAAATGAAATTATTACATCAGTTATACTATATTACTTTCCGAATTTACCTAAGTCACATTCGATAGAATACACGATAAACAAAAACATGGTATTTCCTTACTGAAATACATCTAAATATCTGCGAACAATTGCAAATCTTCATACAATAATACTGAAATAATAAATATTTTTATCACAATTTAATTCTTAAAAAAATTTGTAATTTCAAGTAAAGTATGTTTTGGGGTACAGAGTACAAGTTTGAACACAAGTAACTGCCTTTTTCGAATGTTGTATCATAAAATTTTGAAAATTCCTGCGAACTTTTTGCGTCGTTTCACATGAAAAACTGTAAATTAATCTAACCGTGCTTTGCATTTTATAAGCCCTCTTTTTTCTTTACGACTTTCATGGTTGTTGAGGAAGCAAAATCGTCAATGACAGAAACTGATTTCAGAAGCAATACGTTAGGTCTTTCGCTTCGTTTTGAAAACCCTACTCGCACTGAGAACGTGAAAGTTGGCAGTGAAATATCTTGTACGCCCTCATAAATGTCAAGCTAATTAGTCTTCAAACGTTTCGGCCACATTTTCGGTTCTCCGGATGTTCCTAAAAATCTGCTAATTTATGTATCTCATCATTTAGACCTACCTCGTTAAAGTTTCCCAAGAGAAGAGCTGTGAACATTGTACAGAAGAGGAGGTAATATAACAGGCTGTATTGTCAAGTGCTCACGACTACGGGAAAATGTTGGCTGATGGAATAAAGAAATGAAGGAATCGTTTGAAAGGTAACTATTAACGCTACAGTTAAATTTGCTGTAAATTTCTTTTAAATATCATTATATATTTTTCATTGCAGATTCAATTCCATATACGTTATTGCATAAACAATACATAATACATAAAGAACGTCCGAAATAGCAAAGTATACGTAGGTAAGTCAATACGTATCTGCAATTTTCCTCTAATTTTCTCTAGGTTGGCTCTATGGGTTAGTATGCTCATTAGCCTCTAGATGGCACCGTTGCCTTTGTCTGTGGGAAGTTTCAGCATTATCAGATCAGTCGACCGGGCGCTGTTACGACGTAAAGACGGTCGCGCCACTCTCTGTTTGCACCAAAGAAGGACAGCGTTCCGTAATCCGTTTTGTGTGGTCCGAAGGTGTTCCAGGAGCGGAAATTCATAGACGACTTACAGCACAGTACGGGGAAAATGTCGTATTGCCGCAGTGAAGTGTGTGAAGTGGATAGGAGAGTTCAAAAGTGGTCGAAAGAGCGTGAAGGATGAGGAAAGAACCGGGCGTCCTGCTGCAGTCGTAAATGGCGACAATATTGACGTTACAGTGAAATGCTGTTGAACAAGTTGAAGCCTGCAATTCGCAATAGACGCAGAGGTCGATTGCCGGAAGTAGTTCTCTTCTTGCATGACAATGCCCATCCACATACCGCCGCCCACACCGTTCAAACCCTTCAGAAGCTGGGTTTCGAGGCGTTGGAGCATCCCGCGTACAGACCCGATCTCTCCCCATCAGATTCCCATCTGTTTGGTCCACTTAAAGATGATCTAAGAGGTCGTCGATTCTTCTCCGATCAACAGGTAAAGCAAGCGGTGCATACGTAGCTTGCTGCGCAACCAAAAAGTTTTTTTTCTAAGGGAATCGGAAATCTTGTTCATCGATGGATCAAGTGAATTCACCGATGTAAAAGCAGGGTGACTACGTCGAGAAATGACATAAGTAAAAATTGTGTACTTTTGTTGTAATAAATTATAAAAATTGAATGCAGATACTTATTGACTTACCCTCGTACAACATTCGTTCGCGACAGAGCGCACATTTCTATGTAGATTTCCTACCCAAACTTTGCAGTAGTTTGTCTCTCATGCCGTTTTGAATAGATCTGAAATATGTTTTGAAGCGTGAAAGGTACTGAAAGGTTACTGATGTCTAAACCAAATTCTGAAGTCATTTTGATGTACATTGACGACGAGTTTTGTTGTAAATCTTGTACTTGAACACTTATGTAGTGTACTTACCGAACTTCCAGGTTTTAATTAAGGGTTGACACCGTCATTCTTTTCAGACGTTATAATTATGCAATATATAGGTGATATAATGTTCAAGTATACTTACTTTTGCATATCAGTAATGTTGTTCAATTCGGGGATAACCTCTACGTTGAAAAACTCTTCAACGTAGACCCGCGAGTTCAAGCAAGGAAAATGGTGCGCTGGTGCTAAGGGCTCCAGCATCTGAATTGCCTTATCATCTACGTAGCACCTCATCAGCGTCCCCGGCTTAAGAGTCCGGCGTCTTTTTGTTCCACCTCATGTGCAGATAGCTGCCAAAAACGATTCCCCAAATGGCAAGCAACGTGTGCATGTGAGTGTTAGCCGAAAAAACTACTCCCCGATAGTTGTGTTCAGGCACCAAGTATTTTGCCGTCAAAAATTTAAGCAAATGAGTAAATGAGAAGTGGAATTCGCTGGTTAATGAATAGTAATTCAAAACGCTCTTAGTTTTAAGGTAGTACATCAGATTAACAAAACAATCCTTCTCTACGCTGCTAAAATGCACATGGCTGGAGGATTTCAGGCCTCCGGGGTGGGTACCTTTGCACATCAGTTACGTGTGTCGGGACAGCTCCCTCTTCAATTTATCATAATCGAGGCATGAATCCAGAGACCGGCTGGGGGCCAAGGTGACTGGACAGATCCGAGGGACACCGCTCTTATTTATCTCGTCACTAACCCATCATTGACACTAACGGTACGAGTCACTCCGAGAAACTAAGCACTCGGGTGGGAGTTTCACTGCAGCGGGAGTTGACTACAGTAGAATTTGAATTCTACTGTAGGACTTTTATATGCAGTACCAACTCAGCCGGTTGGTACAAGTTCTGGCCCGGAAGGACAGTGGCATTTGCAGATGATAAATCCGTGTTGGCACCTGGTCCATATTAAATATCCAAAACAAACATATCCACCAAAACAAAGTCCTCCACTTCTGTCGCCTCTCCCCCCTGTGGGTGGTGTGGAGGGTGTACGTTTACGTGGAAGATATGAATGTCACTTGCACACAAATTGCGGAGGGGCAGAATCTCCGTAGCAATAGCAAGAGCGGGTCAGATTTTCGTACTAAATCTCCGGCGAAAACATGTAAAGAAATGCACTTGTACCGACGAATCATGACGAAGTGCGTTATATCCTCCTCATAACTGCCACAATGTGACAATGCAACGGTTACTCACCAATAAATGACTGCGTTTTAAATGAGTGTTTACTCTCTTGCAAATGCAGATATTTCCATATGTTTCCAAAATCATTCTAAGAATGTCTAAATGTTTTATTCCTTCTGAGCCAATAAAACCTTACTACTGCTCATTGCTCTTGGTTACTCTATATTACGCTAAGGGTCCCTCAATCTTGTGTCAGCTTTCCTTATCATTCGTCAGCCCATATCAGGTGTTGGCAAGTGTGAACCCTATCCCAAAACATGGATTTTACTTTCAAGGGATTTTGAAGTTTCTTGCATTTTCACTTCTCACTGATACTGAGAATTTGCAATTACTCTTTGAAACTCCCTCGTAGTTTTGTCAGTTCAAGAAAGAATGACCATTCACTCAATTGCTTTTGTTAACACTGGTTTCTCTACAGTCTGATAACTCAGATTACAAATCAAAATAAGGAGACAGTCTTAAGATATTTTAAACGTCTAATACACAGTCTCAAGTTACAATTTTTTTCCGAAACAAGGACTAATTTTGTTCCATACTGTATAATATAACAGACAATAACGGTAAAAAGTTCTCCGAGTTTTCCCCTATTTACTTAACTGAACGGGTAACATTTTTTTATGTTGGTGATTCAACTGTCTCTAAAACTCCTCTTGCCCCTTTACCTTCTGAGGTGCCAATCAAAATTATTTAACATCAAATTAGTTCCAAACTATGAACAATTATTTGTACCATGAACATTGATGAGATCGACTTTTTATTTTGTCCTTTCCTAATAATGATAATTAAGGAGAATGGCGTTCAGATTTTAAAATTTCACATCCATCACATCTGTTCTTCATGAGAAGGGTCCTTCAATACAAAACAAATATAAGTCAGTTTTGTTTTTTCTTTCACACAAGTTTTCAACTATCACCGAAAACTGTTCCCAAACTACTATGAATTAAAGCGTCCTGAAAGTGTTTTTGGCTCACGGCCCACACATACACGTCGTTTCGTGATGGGGAACATTTTGGCACAACAGTAACTGTTTTAATTACGTACATATGCGAACAAAGATTTTCAGCATTGACACCCGTTAAAACGTTAAAAAGGAAAGTGAACGACTGTGTTTTCTGGACAAAGATTTAGGGATAGTAAACAAATACACATATCTCGTTGATTTAAACATCAAATAGAAATTGAAAGAATATTTTAAAATTGTCAACTTGTAATAATATTGGGTCGTATTAGTATCTACATTAAATCATCTAAAATCATTCCGACAATTGTAATTTTTGTCTGAGTCAAGTACATGGTTCTAATAAGAACAGACCAATTTCTAGCCTTATTTTCCATCAGCAATAAGATCCCTTCCACACGAAACAGATTTTACAATTCCTATACCACGTACAGCATTACCAGAGACGTTAAGACCAGTTCTTCTTAAGCACGGCCCAAGTAGGACACTCTAAGCTTCCGATAGGACTCCTGACCTGTGTGGAAGTGTAGTGAATATAAGTGTGTATGTGTGCACAGGTGTAATTTTAGAGAGAAAGAGATGAGGATAGGACAAGGAAGAAGAAGCAAAGATCGCATGCTCTCCGTGGCTCATTTGTTTGAGTACTGCTCCGATATTCGTCTGATGTGTGACCAGAGAAACCACGGAAAACTACCGTTCAGAGTATCCTGCAACCAGAACCCTCATTCAGACAGCAGCTTAATCCGATGTAGTTGTATAGCTACTGTCGAAAATTCTTTCATCTGGGCTCGTACCCTTGAACCTCAATGTCAGAGGCTAAAAACGAAGTTCCCAGTGAAATGAAAGTGTCCTCCTCTCCGTCTACCTCGTGAACTTGAAGTGCCGCTCTGTTTAAATCGCAGTCTAATGCTTGACTTAAATACTTCCTGCCCTCCCCAATAGCGAAGGCACCCCCCCCGGAAAAAAGAAAAAAGAACACAGCGCGCGGCGCGATGAACGAGGATGGCGTGGCGGCGCTGGAGGCCATCGGAATGTGAGCCTGAAGCGAGTCTACAGCCGTGACGTCCCCTCGGATATATCAAGGAGCGAAAAGCAATCGGATGGCAGTCAGCGAGCTACGCAGCATAGTTGTGGCAAGCGTGTATACGAGTGCATTCTGCCTACATCGAACTCTTGCCTTGGAATACGATGCAACGCTTCTGAAATACGGTGACTGCGCTACAGTTTGGTACATCTGATGGCAAAAACTACGCAACGAACTTCTAATGGTGGATTGTCAACTGGCAGCTCTACGGTACGATTTGAATTGTGGAAGTTGTAGTAAATTAATTATTTTCATGACTAATGTTAATTGTTTACTCTTGTGTATGTTTTTTGGACATGACAGTCCTCCTCCGTGTAAGACGGCCACGCTAGCCACATGGCAGCAGTACGCTCTGAGTAAGGCCACAAAATGTCGGCCAAAACGACAGCCACCTCGGCGCAACGTTGCACATCCCGGGCAGCCAAGATCATAGGCGCTTATTTCTGTCGCCCAATGTGCGTGCGGCAGGCCAACGTGAGGCGGCAGCCACAACGCCGGTTACGCCTCTGCTGACAAGCGAGGGCGCTGGAAACTGGAGAAAAAGAAAACTGGAATTTAGACGAAGCAGAGAGTTTTCGAGGTATAGTATGTAAGGGTTGTATAAATATGTCTCAATTAATTTCTTTCTCTCTTTCTCTCTCTCTCTCTCTCTCTCTCTCTCTCTATATATATATATATATATATATATATATATATATATATATATATATATATATATATATATATATACTGCACTAGTTTCAACATTACTTCTTATTATCCATTCTTCAAAGCATTGTTTTGAATGTTATATGGTTTATGAAGGTATTATAATATGGAAATATCAATTTTTTGCTTGGAATCAGAAGTATTTCCGAAAACTTTTTAATTTTTTGTCTTCAATATCGTTGTATCTTTTTCTCGTGTGGTTACGTTTTTTTTAGAATATGGAAGGGAGGCGAGGTATTCCTTATAAAATATTGAATCTTTGCAGATGTTGTCCTACATTGATGTTCCCCGCAGTGGCCCCGCATGGCCGCAGGACAGCCTCCCGTTTCCACAAAGATTGCAAGGGTTACACTTTTTGTGAGGCCATTTCTTGTTTAGTGTATGAGTTAGCCGCGTTCTTGACTCACAACTGACGACACAATCTGCGCCCCGGAGCATGGCACGTGGGTGCCATTGATTTCTGGTTACAGAGCACAACGCATCGTACACCAACTTCGCGACATTTGCGTTAAGAGATTTCAAATGAGAGTGTATTCATCGGAGTGATACTGTAATGTCTTTCGCTGCAGGTGTCATGCTACTAGCAGCGATTGCAGGCAATTACAAATGCTTCCAGTACAGGATGCAAAAATGTTGAGTTCGCAGGGAAGCTAAGTTCCCTGGAGGAGCGTGGTGGTGAACGAGGTTTCAAGTACAGAGACCAAGTCTGATGAAGTATGAAAAGTTTAATTGAAAAGTAGAGCTGCAGAGCAGCATGAAGTTGACACAGCAAAGTCTGTGAGCGGTCTGTCCGTTATCAACGCTAGAGGATCCTTATATGGGAAAACAGGGAGATTTATGAGGCCATTATGCCACCCCCGCCAGAACTCGGCATGTCCTGGACACAGTAAACTGACATTACTGTCAGAGGACATTTGCTCTTTTGAAAACTCTGTCTCATTTACCATTACAATACGAACAGTGAGCATCTGAAGTCCTTGACCGGCTCAGCTGGTTCAGAGCATCAATTGATGTCATCGCAGTGCCTCTGAACGGGAGGTCATAGGCTTCGAATCCCTACGTTGGTAGGATTTTCGACACTGGCTACACGGCTAGGTCAAATTCAGCCGCTGTCTGGAGAAGAATTCTATTGGCCAGCTGCTCTGATCGGTAGTTTTCAGTGGTCGGAGAAACTGATCAACATCAAGTGAATGCCCGAGCAGCCCCCTAACAAACGGGCCACCGAACGCTCACTATCTTTGTTTCTTTTCCTTGTCCTATCCTCACACCTTACTCGCTCACACACATATATAATATACACTATCATACATGTCTGGAGATCATTCTGGAGTTTAAAGTTTGTCCCGGCTAGGGCGGTGCCCCGCTGGGGTGGAGATACCTGGTTGGAGAAAAAATCGCAAGCTGACGGGAATGTCGTCATCCAGCGGGGGAAGATCACCTCCACCTCCCGCAATAAAAAATGATTACACTTACGGGACTAAGCAGTTGGCGTGCCTAGAATAACCAATCAATCAATTGAAGTTCTGTGTTAAGAAAGTATTGTGAACTCGTTAATGAGTCGTCGAACCATAGGGACACCAAACGCCATTGCTGAATGAAGTCCATTATGCCACATTTTTAAATATCCTACACAAGTTGTACAAATGATATGTGGAGTAATCGTTTTGTCCTAATCTCCCAATTTAACTTTACAATAAGCCAGGTACAAACTTTTGATAACTGGTAAAATGTTTCTTGTCAGCTTCTTGTAATATACACATATGTAACAAAAACAATTTGGATTATTCAGTCATCCAGTTTGCACAGTGAAATTTAACCAAAATTTAATTTCGATCTGTGAGGTCTCCTATGCAATGCAATCGTTTCGAACGGTCGGGTTCTGTTTAATGAAAAACACTTAGAATGAATTGAAATGTTTATCTCCACAGTGTTCAAGACATTACTATTTCAATTTTGGTTCTAGAACGAAGCAAAGCTTTTAAGACAATGGTTCATAAAAAACCGAACGCTCATATGAGTGAAACTGGGAACGAAATAAAATTTGAGTAAATTTCGATAATACATTTTTACTTCAGTTCGATCATTTATCTTTGATTTTATGAATCCCTATTTCACCCTTACCATTTTCCTAATCCGTGACTGATGCGGAATCTAAATCACAAGGAAAGAAAATGGTTACAAAAGCAATTTTGTTAGTTCTTTCATTTTGAAAATCCTATCTACTACGAGAATGTGATAGTTGGCAGTAGAATATCTGACGAGCTCTTACAAATGTCAAGCTCATTATACTTGAACCGTTTCACACATATTTTACGTTCTCGGGACATTAATACTACTCCCTTAATTGATGTACATCATCATTCACCTCTGACGCGGTAAACTATCGTCCTCAAGAGAGTAGTATCTATCTAGAATGGGAGGTAGTAGACCATGTTAAATTTTGTAGTGTTCATAGCTGTGAAGAGGTAATAGATCAAGGAACTGAGGAAACAGTACAAAATATTAATTACTAAGTATTACAAGGTTAAATTAAACGAAGATTTATTTTAAATAATTCAGATCATTACAATTTTTCTATTGGTAAACTAAACAGTGTTTCATGGTAGCATTGTCACATTGGTGACATTGTAGCATGGTCCTGGGTAATTGAAATATTGCTAATTCAATGTTAGGTACACAGTTTTTACAATAATTATACAAACATGTCAAACTGATTGATAAAAAATATTACTTAACACAATGCAATTGCAATAGAAGAAGGCTCTGCATACTTATTCATTACGAAAATATGTTAAAACTTGTTAGACACGATTATGAAATCACTAGGACAGAGAAATGAGTTGGATTTTGATTAATGTGGAATCATTTCTCTCTTGAAAACGTGTTTGAGGAAACACTAACTGTAAAATATTATTTTGTTGATCCCGTCTCACTGAATGACAGTTTTAAAAAAGCTACACAATTTGGACCGAAATTTATGTCAAGCGATGGCATCGTGTGATGACATTAAACACGTAGTTTTCGGAGAGGGTGACTGAGGGTGTAATGTTGTCACTTCCGTCGTGATGGATCTCCAACTTCTTACTGTTTACTGTATTGTTAACAATATTCTATAAAGAGTTTCTCATTGTGAATGCATTAATCATACGCTTCTTATAGAGAATCAGCGTGGCGTTGCCTCTCAATATAATCGTCGCAATTGCAGCTTCTTTCACACTGAATTAAAAAAAATGAGTCCTACCTTGTATATCTTCTACTGCTATTATTATTATTATTATTATTATTATTATTATTATTATTATTATTATTATTATTATTATTATTATTATTGTTGTTGTTGTTGTTGTTATTATTATTATTATAGGCGTTCTTAATATCGTTTATTTTAATTCACACAGATTAATAATACATATCAACGATTCCGAAGACTTTTTATGCAAAATAAATACTTTGTTATAATTGTCGCTTTTGAATTCAAACCCCATTTTCTTCAGTAAACAATAAGCTATTGAATATTTAAATTTTGGTAAATATTTACTGTAATTAACTTCTTTCATTGAATTGCTGCAGGAACATTTTACAAGTATAAGCATATGAAAACGTTCAAAGAAGTCATATTTCACTTCCATACTTGTTTGGAACTTCAGATCAGATGGTTTTATTGCTCTAGGGTTTGTTTCTTGATCTTTATCACTGTAATTTATTAATGGAAAAAATTGACATTTCCGAATACTTCACAAAAGGTCACTGACAAAGAAATAGTGACAACTATCTCAATATTTCCTTAATGTATTTAGAAATTTTCCAAATTGATTTTCTCTTGTTATATTTCAATACTTTGCCTTTACCGCCGGGAGACAATTTTTGATCTCTTAATGTAAACACCGAACAACAGACCTTGAGACAGCTGTAATGCACCAAATTTCTTCACATACGTTATCAATAATCGACTGATCGACCATATAAGACGAAATTCACGGAATGCTGCGATGTGAGTTAGGTTACTGGGTGACTGAGGTTTGCCACTATCCCTTCTTCAGAATAAACAAACACTTCCATTCACCCTCACAAGTCATAAAATATCGCGCTGCACTCTCTGGCCGCTATTCAACTACAAATTCAGAGATGCGAGCCTTCTCTTCGAAGCTGATCTTCGAATATTCCTAAAAATTATTTAATTTTGTCCCTCAAAGCATTGTCGGTGAAGTACGAGTATTTACTTAGTATTTACGTTGTCATAGAGTACGAAAATCTGCCAGCGACGGTTGAAGTTGGTGCACGAATAAAAATGCACACATATTCGATAAAAATATTTTTTTAAAGGTATACATTTTAAGAGTTTGATAAAATATAAACTATTGAAATATTGTATCGGTTCTTTTAAAAATACCTTCTGCAATTTTCCAAAATATTTTAATATTTTAATGAATTTCAGTTTCAAGATTTAACGAAAAAGATTGTAAAAATTCAGTTCGGGAGGAAATGCAACTTTTAATTATTTATAAAATTGTATAGTGAATGAGGAAGATTAATGTATACGATTGCATTTACTTCCCATTTTTATGCAAAGAGCAGTGTTCTCAATGTACTTTTGCAACATTAGATTAGGCACAAGTCCGCTTTTTCCATAAAAATATGCTCATGAGCCCATTGTGTCTCCTCAAAGCTAGTCGCATTTACAACATTCATAAATGTGCTTTTGTTTTAAAATATTGTCTAAAAAGGGAATCTCAAACGCACAGCACACAATATTTAACACACATGTTCAGGATATCGCCGATACTTCCTTTTGGTTGATTTCAAACACGGATTTTGATACCTCGTTTGTATTATCTCCCACATTTTTCTTTGTGTTACGTTTTGGTGAACATAGTTCAACTTCATTTTTTAATATCAAAGGTAATTCCGTGGTATCTAAATCAAATTTTGAGATCAGTCCAATGCACATTGTCTGCAAATCCGGTCGGAAGTCTAGCACTTGAAGAGAACCGTAATGCTGTTTCAGTTTCTCATATTTCGAATTCGCTCCAGACGGTGCCTCGCAGTCGGCGTCCACGAACTGCTGTCCGTTTTCGGGGTCGGGGGTCGCGCCTCCGATGAAGAAAACCCGATCTTGCACGACGACGCAGGCGCCCAGGCAGCGGGAGGCGCGTGGCGCCCCTAGCGGCTGCACCTGCTCCAGCGCGCTGTCGTCGATGCGGCGCCTGGTGAGCGTCCCCAGCGGCGTGCCCGCCGCCTCCCCCTTCATCGTCATGTAGAGGTGACCGCCGTACACGAAGCCCGAGCTGGCCGGCAGCGTGGGCAAGTAGGGGCTGCCGGCCGACAGCCACTCGCCCGAGGCCGCGTCCAGGAACGTCACTTTCCACCTGCAACGTTTCGCAGGCCAATTAGTTCTGTACTTTAGGCAGGCCAATTAGGACTGCCAATTAGTACTGTACCGCCTGTGTTTTTACTGATCCATATGTAAATTTGTGTATTATTTACCAAAGAAGCTTTAAATGAACTGTCAACATAACACAACGGAAAATGGTTTCTACAGATGTTTTTTTTTAGAAGCCTCTGCATTTTCAATAATTACCTCGTTAATTGTAAATCGACAATACCTGGCTTTTCAGTTCAAATTTTTATGTAATATATTTTCTTTTTGAAACTCACAATTCATCATATCTTCACACCTTATTCGATATTCATACCGTCTCTTTTTTCTAAAGATAAAAAAAACATTGCTATCGTGATTTACAAATGAAGTATTGTACGAGTATATAACGTACAATAATATGATGACGGATGATTCAGGCCCAATGATGAAATATGATATTATTCAATGTACATCCAATGTTTACTACTCGGTGGCATACAACTGAACGTACTGCAGGGTGATGGCATTGCAGGAGATAGTGAAGAAGCCATTTACAAATGAGCTACCTGTATTAACTTGGCTGTCGTGGTACCGCCGCGTCCATGGCGAACGTGCCGACGTTTCGGTCGCCATTCTGCAACCTTCCTCAGGGCCCTACCTCCGAAACGTCGGCAACTTCGCCGTGGACGCGGCGTCACCCGGACAGCCAAGTTAATACTGACTCCGGCCGCGGAAGCCTACGCTCTCACGAGCTACCTGTAAACACCCGCACTAACAAATCGAGTGCATGGACTTAACTCGCAGTCGTATTGCCCGCAGAGTGGCAATGCAAAGCGGTCACCCACCCGTACAGCTGGTCCATGGCGGCGCGCACCATGAGCTCGACGCCGCGCCGGTTGCCGCCCGTGGGCGCGATGGTGCGCGCGGTGGCTGCGCCGAACAGGCAGATCTGCGAGCAGCCGTCGCGAGGGCCCGTGCGGCCGCGCGCGTCCGTCAGCGCCACGGAGCGGTAGACGCCGCCCTTGGGGCAGGCGTCCGACGTGGGGAAGAGCGTCCACGCCAGCGAGGGCAGGTGCAGCGCGTGCACCACGCGCATGGGGAAGCCGAAGCGCCGCTCGAAGCCGCCGATCACGTACATGGTGTCGCCCACCACGCACGCCGCGTGGTGGATGCGCTGCGTGGGCGCGGCGCCCGCCGTGGCCGGCCGGCTCCACAGCCGCGTCGACGGGTCGAAGCGCCACAGCACGCTGGGGCCCACGTGGTTGAAAGGGCTGCAAGCGCACCAGATTCAGAGTTTACGAAAGCAGCACGTGCATTCTACCCCGTGTTTTCATGCAAAAGTACGCGAAATGTACTCGAATTTTAGAAAAATTGTTCATGATCTAATTTTCAAATAGATCTTTAAGTAACAGATTTCATTAGCGTAAAAAATCTCTAACTTTAATATTTTAGTTGTAGAAAGAAGGTAAAAAATTGAACTTTTATAATTTTTGAAAAATAATGGTTTTTAACGAACATGAGACCTGCACCAATCTCTTAAAGGTCCATCTCACTATCCAACAACAAAATCTAATTGATCGATGGCCCATTTTCTTGGAAATTTGTAAAATGTCTCAGGGATTTCGTGTAAAGTACCCCCTAAAATTAAAATATCGGTTTTAAATTCAAAGAGACGCGACATCAACCAGATTGACGGGAATTTCAATTTTGGAGAAAATGAACTGAACGGTTTAGCCGTAAGCGTTGTTCCCAGACGGACAGACAGATAAATTCTTTGCTGTCATTATATTTTTCTGTATCAAAGACCCAAAAATCATGGATTCTGGCTACACTACGTGATAGAGGATTTTTTCTAAATTTATCATCAGCATTTATCCACTTCTCCGTTAACAGAGTCCTGTAATAAGAGTTTTCTACCAAAAAATTGTCATTTTTTCGCGCAGTATTATATAACTTCCTCTTTACTGAGTAGGGAGAAAGTAAAAAGAGCATAACTTTGAATACGCGTTGGGCACATGTGGTTGAACGCGTTGCAAGCTCACGTAGTACACCACATTCATAATTTATTTAAAGAAAGCTGATTTTGAACCCGCTTGGCACCCGTGTGGTTGAACTGGTTGCAAGCACATGTAGCACACATGAGTCATAATTTATAAAACTAGTAGTGCTGTAACAGCACATACCTTCAGGCATTATTTCTAAAATTCCAATTTTCGAAAATTTAGGGAGTTCAACGAATATGAGACCCGCGCCTTTTTTTGAGCGTCCCTTCTTCCATCCGTGAAAAAAATTAAGAAAAATTCCTTGTGTGGTTTTTGAGAAAATGTTTCTTTTATAAAATGCAAACCCATTTTTTTTTGGAAAAGACTTTGTCTCAGGTAAAAATCTCTATCTTCAATTTGGTAGTTAAATTTAGAGAAAAAATAGTGCCATTTTAGACAAAAAGGTTGTTTTAAAATGTAGAAATTGCCTATATTTAGTGAAAAATGACGCGAAAAGACTCATATTTTTGAAAAATTGTATGTGACTTTATTTCAAGATCTTTCTTCAAGAAACAGATGTCATTAATGGAAAAATATCTATTGTCAACATTATAGTTGTAGAAGACGCCCAAAAACTGCAGTTTTGCAATTTTCAACAAAAGAAATGGGATATCAATGACTATGAGATCTGCATGATTCTTTTAAGCGTCCTTAATGCTATTCGGGGACAAAGTTTATTCAAAAATTTTGGACCATTTTTTAAAAACATTTTGAAAATGTTTTTCAGGCGCCATGTAAAGTATTCTCAAAAATCGATATATGTATTTGAAACTCCCAAACCCTTGAGTTCCTTTAGATCGATCTCGGAATATTAATTTTGCAGAAAATCGGCTACATGGTTTAGGCACTAGCGTTGACCAATGAAAGAGACAGACCTTTTTGCTGTCAATCTACTTTTCGGTATCAAGGACGCACCAAAAATGGACTCTGGCTACATAAGTGGTAGAGAAATTAATTTACTATACATAACAACGGGAGTTATCCACTTTTTCGTTACCGGGGTTCGGCAGTAAGAGACGTTTTTGCCGAAAATTCGCCGTTTTACGGCGCACGATTACAGAACTCTTCTTATGAAGTAAGTGCGAGGTAATAAAAATAGCATGATTTTACAGCCGTTTGGGACCCAAGAGTTTGAAAGGGTTGTAAGCACTTGTAACACATAAGACACAATTTTTCGAATTTCTGACGATTTCACACTCGTGTGGAATTCATATGTATGGACGGCCTACAAGCATATATTACAAGAGTCATAATTTATAAAAAATAATTGTTTTCACAACTAAAACAAATCCTCGTGTTTGACATTTGTTAAATGTTATACATTTCTCTATGTATAGAATCATGGTATCCTCATGATGTTTAAAGGTAACCAAAACGCTCGTTCATTTAAAACAAATATTTTATTATATTCAAATGCACTAAAACCAAAAGTACTTTTGAATATAATAAAATATTTATGTTTGTAATAAATGTATGTTTTTTCTTTAAATATTCTGAGTATACTACTGTTTGGCAACATTTTTGCAACATAGAAAACGTGGGTAACAAGCACAAAAGGATCATAATTAGTTGGAAATTAGACAATTTTACGTTTGGGTAAAAATACATTTGGGTGAAAATTAGAGTTGTAAATTAGACGGATTTACTCCAATGTAGGACCCAAGTAGTTGAAGGGGCTGCAAGAAAACGTCGCACATGTGAGTCATAATTAATCATAAATTAGACGTTTTGAAACTATCTCCCACATGGGGTCTATGTAATTGCATGAACAGAAATTGCACAGATAATTAAAATATTTTTGGAAAGGAAGAAGAATTTGTAGGACGTTTTACACTAACGAGTGTGTCACATAGTTAATTGAATTGTTGGAAGCATATGTTGAACTCATTAGTCATAATTGAGGCTGTCGGAAGCCAAGTCGACTAACTCCATCAAACGAAATTTTTCAGTATGATCAGTTAAAACTTTTATCTAAAAAAATTAGAAAACACCTTAACAATGCTTTAGGCATTAGTGATTTGACAGACGGGCGGACTGACGCACGGACGGGAGGCAGACGGACGGTCGGATAAACAGACGTTTTGTCGAAAACGACTTTCTTGCTTCCAGAACACTAACATTGCGGACTCTGACTACACTACGTAATTTATTATATATGAGAGCAAGAAAAAACCTTCTCTTGCGCTATCGATGACCCACAAATTGAGATTTGCGGTCGAAAAACAACTTTTTGTTGCAGTATTACGCTACTTTCTCTATACTATGATTATTACTCGGTATACGTTTGTAGGTGGCAAAGTAAAAAAGAAAATATTAACATCCCGTTTGTATTACTTTCCCGTATACATAGGTATATACGAAGTAATATACATAGTATAGGGAAAGTTATGTAATGCTGCGGAAAATTGATTTAAAGATTTCAACGGAAATACACGTTTGGGAGTCCCCTGATACTGAAAAAGTGTTTTGTTTTACAATCGCCCGTCCATCCGTTTGTCTGTCTGTCTGGTGTATGTGAACAACCCTAACGCCTAAACCAGGCGTAGGCTTTTTTTCCAAATTGAAGAAACTCCTGTCTAGTTGACCTGAGTCAAAGCTATGCAATTTTGAAATTCATTCATTAGTTTTTGGCGGTACTTTACATGAAGCCCTCCGGACATTTTCAAAATTTTGCTAAAAAACGGCTCCACATTTTTTCTTTAAATTTCTTGTTTATTTTCCATTAATTTTCGTTGATGAATTACCTGACTGACAAAATAATCTTAAATGTGATCTACAACTGATCATAACTATTCAACAAATCGACGGTTAATGCAGAAATATAGTAAATGTATAATTATTTACTTACGAGGAATGATAACCGCCCCAGATGTAGATTTTGCCATCGTGTACCACTGCCGTGTGTGCAAGCAGATTCGGGGGAATGTCATCTTCGTTCTCATTTGCCACTTTCAGTACACCGGACTGAAATGTTTCCGAGTCTAGAATATGCACTTCCATTTTCTCTTCAGATGTGTGCTTTCCGCAGTAGCGTCCACCAAATGTGTAAATGTACTTCCCAACTGCTACCGACGCGTGATACACACGCGCTGGCCCACCCTCCACGGCCACTGTCCAGTACATCGCAGGATGAACCCGGATGTAGGATGTAGGATGTGCGTCGGCGCCCACAGCTCCGCAGTGGTGTGCGATGTACGTCCACTGAGAGCAGTTTGACACGTTTGGCACATCGCGTTTTGTGATAAGAATTATATGTCAGCTCAGGTGCGATATGCTTTTCTACTATCAGTTCTTATCTTCTGTATCGACAAACCAGTTCAGCCGTACACACCAAATACGGTTAACGAAGGCCAATGCTGTGTTGCTTACCAAAAATGGGCATTACTTGGAACTTTCGCCTTTTTTAGAATTGTTTTATTTTTACAATGTTCTTTGTTTCACACACGAAGGATGAATAAAAATTCAAGGGATATTTGCGGTTCAACAATGATTGTTTGCGAGAGATATATTTCAGATTGAAATTTAACTTATTTAAAAGCTAGATTCGCACTTTCGCTAAATAATGTCAAATATAAAATATTAAGCTATAAAATTTTAATAATTTAATTTATCCAAATATCGTATTTAAAAATATCTAATAGTGCGTAGCCCCTTTCTCAAAGTATATCGTTCTATTACAAGAGAAATACATTATTAAGTCAATAATTTAAGAATGTAGAAAACTGAGGTTGAACATTGTAAATTTTAAATTCTTTCGAAAAGAGATTTATATATTATAGTTTATAAGTTAGTTTTAATACTTATGCATTGATGGGAACATGTTTTTATTGTTCGGTAACTGGAATATATTCCTACTTTCTGTTATATTTAATTTCAATTCAATTAAGAAAAATAACGCAATTTTAATTAAAATTGTGACAGTGGATTTCTCATACAAGATAATCGAATTGTTCCATCACTTTACGTATGTTGTGAGAGGTTGCTATGAACGACTTAGTGGATTATCTATAAATTAGTAAGGGGACTTACACATGAATTAATGAAGAGAAATACAGTTAATATAAAAATGAAGGAAATAACGTTATTGACAGCAGTGGCAAAACCATCTGCGTGTTAAAAATCAATTAGTATTATTCTAAATTAGTATTTATAATTTACTTCTGAGCCATGGCCTTTCATGTCTTTAATAACGTTCTTTGTACTATTTGATGAAGGCACCTTTTCAATGGCACATTTGCATGAACTGATGTTCATTTTCTATTTGTTGAACCAGTTGATTAAAATGTTTAAATCTTCTTGAAGGTTGTCTCGTGCTATTATTAGTTTTTATGTGCAGTGATTATTGAAGTGACATATGCAAATAAGATATTTCCGAATGTAATAAGGAATGTATCATATGAATATATTAAATAGTATAGGAGCTAGAGAGGAACTTTGTGGGATACTTTACAGCCTGCAATAATCTAATGATTGCTCCGTGTTAATTTGCACTTTAAATTTTGCGTTTAAATAGGAAGCTCTTGCGGACAGGAGGGGAATCCAAATTTTCGCATTTTAAATAGTAGTCCATTGTGCCGTACTCTATCCAAAGCTTGTTCTATATCTAAAAGTAGTGCTAAGGTATGCCTGATTTTTTGAAAATTTGTAGCTATGAAATCAGTAAGTCGTAAGAGTTGGGAAATTGTAGAATGACTTGTAGAATTCCATTGGAGGCGTGGGAAGAATGTTGTTGTCACCAATTAATTTTTTTATTATAGTTTATATAGCTTTTTTGAATATTTTCGATAGTGTTGGTAGTAAACTAATATGTCTAAAATTATCTGGTTTAGAGTGGTCTTTTTCACGTTCTGGAATAGGTAGAATTAAGGCAGTTTTCCATTCAGTGGAAAAGTATTTTAAGCGTAAGAAGATGTAAATGTCTGACAAAGAGCATACTATTGGTTTAAGGAGATTTTTAATAACAATATTAGCAATATGATCAACACCTGGGGATTTTTTGTCTTTCTAAAATTAAATAGGTAGTTTCAGTAGGAGGAATTAATTTTATTCGTTCTGGCACAGTATAGAAAGGGTTTGCTTTCAACGTTTAAAATTTTCTCTCAATCTTCTCGAGTACTCAATACTCAAACATACCAAGTATTCTGTTTCTAGATAGTTTTCTTTACTTCACACGGTGAACATTTGGTATACTTTTACCCAAATATTTTCATTTACAATGCCTTAAATATTTTTTACCAATATACTCCGTAAATTTTAAATCCTTTTTTGCAGAAATTTAAGAAAATTGCACAATTTGTATTTTTTTAAAAAAATGGAAGAAATTAGTCATTAATTACGAGTATTTTGTCTTATGTCAGAATACTAGCCCCCGGAAT
The DNA here is from genome assembly GCA_038098605.1 of Gryllus longicercus. Lineage (NCBI taxonomy): Eukaryota > Metazoa > Arthropoda > Insecta > Orthoptera > Gryllidae > Gryllus > Gryllus longicercus. The sequence goes on along the minus strand of JAZDUA010000002.1, from coordinate 12,392,860 downwards.
ATTTTCTCTGAGTCAGTTTCCTGGCTCACCTGAACCTGACCTCCCACAAGCGCGTAACGCCCAGGGATTTCAGAACGAGTGGAATTGCACATAGCGATATATCTGGGATATGACTCGGGAGAAGAGGGATGGCACGGATTCATCTCAACTCTAGGAATAGCTTCGCCACTTCACACGCTTCAGCAGCCGCCTCCGCCACCTCTCCCCAGCGTTTCTAAACCCCCGCCTGCGCCTCAGCCACCGACACTGCCAGCGCCACCGCCTCCATCGCCATCCCCACCGCCACCACCGCTGCTACCTCTACCGTTTTCCCCACCGCCGCTACCGCCTCCGCTGCCAGCGCCTCCACCTCCATCACCATCCCTACAGCCACCGCCGCTGCCGCCTCCCACATCACCGCCACCGCCGCTACTGCCTCCACCACCATCGCTACCCCCACCGCTCCCGTCTCTACGGCCTCTGCATTCGCCACCGCCCCCCAAGCTGTCGCCTCCACCGTCACCGCCACCCCCGCTACTGCCTCCACCGCCACCGCAACCACCATCGCTACCGCAACACCCACCGCCTCAATCTCTGTCCGCACCGCCATCGCTACCACCTCTACCACCGCCGCCACCACCAATTATGCCTCAACCGTCGATTAGTGACTATCTCCACCGCACCCGCCTCCTACCTACCGCCGCTGCCTCCATCTTCTCTGCCTCTTGCTCTGCTACCGTCGCAACTACCTCCGACCCCGCCCTCCTCGGTTATGACTCCGCCTCCTCGCCTCTCCACTCTGCAGCAACTCCGACCCGGACGTACTGGGGTTCGAGTCTCGACGGTAACGGATTTTCGACACTGAATGGGTCGAAGCCTCTCTGGAGGAGAATTCCAGTGGTCGGGCTTTCTGAGCAGTAGTTTTGCATGGATTCCCCGATCAACACCAGACAAATGCTGGAGCAGTACCCTAAGGAAAGGGCGCCGGACCACAAGAAATATTTCCTCCTTTCTATATAATTTTCTTCCTTTATACAACCACACCCACACCTAGAGGCACTATACCACAGCACACATCGACAGACCAGTGGGTTGCTTACATCTTGCCCCGGCGGTGCCTGCCTGGGGGAGATAAGTGGAGAGAGAAATTGCCTGCAAGCCGACGTATAAGATGGCGCCGAATTTCACCATCACCAAGGCTAGAAACACCGTAAACTCCGGGATAAAAAAAATTACAATACTAACGAGGCAAATTACTATAGAAGATGGCATGCCCAGAAACAATCATTCAATTAATCAACCTTTCGTCATCGTTGCCGCCTTTTTTGTCTTCGTTGTCACCATCACCACTGCTGCTTCCGCCTTCCTCCTCTGCTACTTCCTTTCCACCTTCGTCACCATTGCACCCACCACTCTCTCCTCCATCTCCGCTTTGATTATCCCAGCCCTCACCACCGCTATCTCCTTCACCCCGTCGCCTGCATCTCGCCGCCCTACCACCTCCCCCTCCCCATTTACTCTTTCTATTGCTTTCTCCTCCTCCACCATCGCCGCTGCCGTCGCCCGCACCGTCGCCGCTTTTGCCCCTGCGTCGTGCCTGCCTACGCCGCTACCTTGCCCTCCCGCCCGCCCGCCCCTAACCGCCTCACCCCGCCCCGACCGCTCTACCCGCCCACCTTGCTCGCCCACCTTGCCCGCCCCAATCACCCCGCCCGCTCGCCCGCCCGCTCTCCCCGATCGCTCTCCCCGCCCGCTCTCCCCGCCCGCTCTCCCCGCTCGCTCGCCCGTCCGCTCGCCCGCCCACCTTGCCCGCCCCAATCACCCCGCCACTCCCAGCCCCGCCCCGTTTCCTGTGCACGGACGGGGAGAAGCGAGTCCCCGGGAGGCGCATTGTCTGGCTCGGGGCCCTGGCTCGCATCCCGCTCCCCCTCCTCCCCCATCACAAGCCCACGCCTCTGTTCACCCGCCGCGCGCCCACGACCGCCTCGATGGCACCTGCCGCCGGCGACTTTCCCAGCACATTTCCCTCTTCTACGCGTATGCACTTTACTAGTTTTTTAATCATCTTTTAAAAATTTTCTATGCGACTAATTTGCAAACTGGTCACTTCAATTATTGCAACTAATGAAGCAAGTTACAGTCAATTCCATGACCTGCGTCTACAACAAATGAATATAGATCCAAACTGTGACGCCGGAGCATGTTTTCAAAGCTTAATTACCATAATGACACAACGTCTTGATGCAAATTTGTTTACCTAGAACGACGTGATGTTGCATCATGAAAATACATGTAGTTAGCCGCACTCTGTTGCCACAGTTAGAAACAAAATCCTTTTGTCGTGATCACGTGACATATCGTACACCATACAAGTCATGTGATTGCTCACATTCATGCTGATGGAGTATCGTTTTCCGATATAACTATCGCAATTTTGGAGGTCGTGCTTGCGCCTGAGCCTTACAAGTTGGTTCGTTTTGTAAACGATATTGTTACTCATGATTTGCAAAAACCTTTTTTTAATATATTGGCGATAACGACAGTAGGCTGAAACTTTCTCGTGGAACATCTGATGAATGATGATTTCTGTCATCGAAATTCTAAGACGCTGATAAGTAATAAAATCAGTGGTAAGGAGAATATCAACCCCAGTTATGTCGATAATCTACATTAGCTATTATTAGGGTTTTGCGACAAAATTTGTGTCAGGGACTAAAGGAATAGGCTAGTAAATATGAACAAGAAAAATAAATTTTATTGAAAAATGAGCTAAAAGCGGAGGTACGAAACAGCACAAACTTTCTCGCGTTATTTATTAATTGTGAAATTTTTGAAAGTTCCAGAGATCAACGTAAATAAGACCTGCGCCATTTTCTTAAACGTCCTCTTCTGAATTCGTAGAAAAAAAATGGGAGTCTTTTTTGAGAATTTTGCTTGAAATTTGAAAAACACTCTTTTGTAATGTACATGACCTACTCTAATTTTTATAGCACTTTGTATTTAAAAAAATAAATCAATCATCATTATCATACTTTTTATACGTAATTCTTCTTGCAATTTGGAAAAATACTGAGAGATTACCGAATGAGGAACTAGCATAAACTTTTTTACATGCTTTTCATTCTTTACTTCTATATTTGGAACCCTTTTTGAGGAAATAATTGCTTAAAAGTAAAAAAAAGATTTTAACAAAAATTATACCTACGTCATTTTATAAGCGTTCTCTACTCTATTCGAGGACCAAGTTAAATGAAAAAATCGGAGTCATTTTGGGAACAATTTTAAAAACGTTGAGACTTCGTGTGAAGTACCATCAGAAATCAAAATATCCGTTTCCAAGCAGCCGGGCTTCGAGTTCGTTCATATCAATAGGAGAATGTGAATTTTGAAGACAATCGTCTGAACGGTTTAGGCGAAGACGGTGACCACAAGAGGCGGACGGTCCGAAAGATTTTTTTGGCATCAATCTCTTTTTATGCATCGAGAACCCGCTATATATGGATCTGACTACACAACGTGTTAGAAGACGTAATTTTATATATAGAGAAACAATATTTATCTGTTTTTCCGTTACTAGGACTTGATAATACGAAATTTTCATTTTATAAAAATCGCCGAGTTCCGCCCGACTACAATACTTTCTCTTTGCTATGAGCGTGGTAAGGCAATAAAACAAGACAAATGTTTTATTTGTCAAATAAAATAGTTTTGAAAAGTACAATCTGCCTTGCATATTGTCTTGAGAACAACTATGTTTTTGAGTTTTTAATAGATATTCATTCCCACTAATGTTTTAAAGGCAGTTGTAATTTTAGTGTGTATTAATTGACACTTTCATTTTTTCGTTTCTAAATTTTTGCTATTGAAATAATTAGGAAACTGCATTGTCTTTCAGTTATACCTTTCAATCAGAATATTTCGGGAGATATAAAATTAACCTTCACGGATAAAAGTGTATTATAAACTGACCTCGGTGTGAGGATAAACAAATACTTGATCAGAAGTAGACAAAAATTCCGCAATTCACAGTCGTCGGCCAGAGTAAAATGTTTTGCTTGTCATGTAAGATATGTTTCGTGGAAAACGTCATCTTGCCAGCCTCATTTCTTAAAACTTTGTTTCTTCATTGAAAGGTATCCGCTTCTTTGAGGGCTCGCCAAGTGTTTTTTTTTTTTTGCTGCGGGTGAATAATGCACAGCAAAGCTCAACCTTCCTCGAATTTCGACTCAGCGTGTACTACAGATGACCGGAAATGAGTTATTTCAGACATTGAATTTTTCCTAAATTCAGTTTAATTTCTTCTTAAAATATGACACAGTAATGAAATTATTACAAAATGTAATGACGAATGAAACAAATTGTCAACTTACAAAATTATTCAAAATGGCGGAAGTTGAAAAATGACATTCCAGAAACGAAGTATCTATACTTATTGAAAGTGGCAGTGAGTAAGCCTGACAGTGTATCACAATATCTTAATAATAATAATAATAATAATAATAATAATAATAATAATAAGTTTTCATTTGCTCACGTTTTTCGTAAGCAATGGCTATTTTTGATTTTCCTGAACGTTCCAGAATTTCAAGGAAAGCAGTTCTGCCACCTGGAGTAGCGGCCCGTCTGTGCCGTGCTGCGGTTTCACATTTGCAAATGATATTCATTTCCGGCGGATTTGCGTCCCGTTTCCACTAGTCCTTCTCAGCACGAATTCCCTTATCTTAAAAAAATGCATACCTTACCAGTTATATATGCAAATTTCCCAGCAGTTTGGATAAAATATATTACATAATACCGTATTTGGAAAATGCCAGATATAAATTAAGGTGCCGGTTATGTATTATAAATTACTTGTCTTAATTTGAAATTAAGGGAAAATGTATTAAACCATAAAAGTAATTATTGAAGCTGAATATTGTTGAAAGATCAAGATTGACGAAAATAGATAATATTTAAGCAAATAATACATTTTTTAAGGTGGGGGGGACGAAATAACTTTTTTGGAAAATGCAATCGAATGCGATTAGAAATGTAATTTTTACCTAAATTAAAATGTTAAAAAGAAAGAGCATTAGCATGGTTCGACAAGGTATGTAGTTTGCAATATTCTAAATTTATTATTTTTTTCAATTTGTATTTCTTTATGGATTTGATTATTTGAAATAAACTATTCAGCTTTTAAATTTGTTCTCTATAATTTATTATGAATAACTTGTCATAACTCTTTATAGTATTTGAAGAAACATCATTCCAAATGGGCGAAACATATGTTAGAGATGGTCTGTTTATAGATTTATAAATTTAAGTACCACAATCAATTTTTAATTTAGAATATTTATTAATTCCAGGGTATAACTTTGACATTTTTGATGTCTTGTTTGAAACATTTTTAATGCGTGATTTCGCTGTTAAGCGTTGAACTAAATATAAGTCGAAGTATTTAACCGGGGTAATATTTTCTAAGCAATTCTTTCCTTCTCTGTTGAGACTGGTCGCTGCTGCTCCTCGTACGGCGCTCGCCGCCGGCGGTTTGCCGCGGCGGTTTCAAAACACAGCTGTCACCGCTATTTCAAGTGGTGGCGTTTCACAAGGACATTCATCTGGGCTGGAAGAATGCAGAAAGTACTAAAATGTTTTAAATGATAAATGCCTGTCTCTCGTAAACCATGCGTGATGGGTTAAACCAATATCGTATTCGAATTTAGTGGGGAATATATCAGAACTACATATTTTTCTTTCCGAGACAAAAAAGTTTCTTCTTGTTCCCAACTTTATTTAACAAGTATGTGAAAATAGTGTATTTATAATGCAAGAAAAAAGTATGGGGCGAGCTCCTGTAAAACTTCAATACATCTGGAATGTTGACGTAGAAGTATTATTTGTCTTACTTGAGTTTTTAACACTAAATATTAAAGTATTTAATACACTTTGTCTTCTAATACATTTTTGACAATAAATCTTAATAAAAAATAATGACACGTTTAAGCTGCAAATGTCAAGATTTATTTTGTACCCATCAATCTCCGCATTAAGAGTAAAGAAGTCTCCGAGCAGACGAATTAATTATAATCAACACAACATAGTGCCGGTGGCAGTCCGGGCCATCGCCCGAGGTCTCTCAAGTCAAGGGGGCCCGATAATGGGAATGATGGGAAAAAATAGTGAAAAATTGAAAAATAAATGTGAACTAGAGATAACTGTTATCATAATTTCATAAGTACTACTGTACTGTAGAGTATTGCAGTACTGTATTCTAATATTTCATAAATTTTTCAATTAATTTTTGACCTTAAAAGTTAATTATAGTCATTACTTATAAGGTGGAACTCTATTAAATGAATGAAATGTCGCTATCATTAGAATAGGTTCTACTGAAATTAATATTTTTTATTTCATGTATTTAACTAGTGATTTTATTAAAGGCTAACTAAACACAAAGTTTTTAGCGTTTTAAGCGCACCGTGAACATTGTATTATTTGATCACTAAATAATGTTGCTTAAAACTATTGTTTAATATATATTTCCTCTTTTATTAACATTTTTAGCTTAAACGTAATAATTTGTGTTATTAGTGAAAATAAAATAACACATGACTCATTTCTTAACACAAATTTCACATTTTAATTTTTCGAGGGGGGTGCTATGTTTCACCGTTTCCCCGAACCCCAATTGTCTAGCTCTGGGACTAACTTTGGCCCAAATTGATAAGTTAACAATTTCACTGAGGACTGAAGTGGCAGGTATGTATTTTCTTCTTGCTGCCCCAAGACCTTTAACTGATAAAGAAAAACAGTTACTCAGGTGTGGAATTGATTTATTCTTTTCAATAATTGTTGCCATTTAAAGGTGTTTTTATTTTGCTAATAGTGATGAAACAACGAAATGTTCGGCTTCACTTTTCTCGGGGTTGGTAGAGAGATTTTCAGCCGTCGTGGCTTCCAGCATGACCTCCACAAAAGCCAATAAAGGAGTTCCACGATGCTCAGGGCACTCATACCCAGGCAGAGGCCCAGCAATCCTCCGCAGTTGGCTGGAACACAAATATGTCATTTTATCATTGCATTTGTATATCCTTTTTATAAGCTTAGTTTCTTTAGAAAAAAAACTTAACACAATCCAAACAAATTGACGTGTACGTTAGAACGTTTAGATGCTTACAAATTTATAAAAGTTCAGGTTAATCTTCAAACTTTGTGTTACCATTTAAATAAGAAAAATGAGTAAACTTGCAAAATACGTCAATATTTTTGTGATCACCACTTACCAATCATGTCGAATAAAGTGTACAGCTCTGTTCGCCGTTCCGGCATATAATTGGAGTCTTTGAAGTAAATGAACATCATTGCTGCTTTCAACGTTGCTGGTCTAGACAGGTAAATTCTTAATCAGAATAATTAATTATTATTTAAATAACAAGGAATTCAAGTAGTTTTCTTCACGAGGGTAAAATGTTAGCTAAGGTTAGGTAAGCGCGGCAGTGCAAGAGAAAGCGTGAATAAAGCTGATTTCAATCCCAAGTCATATGCAACATTTTGTTTTTATTAATTGTTATTGAAATGAACTTTAGAATAGAGCTGTTTTTTACACTGGCAAATGAGTGGTGCAAGTCGTTGCAGCAGCTGTGTCCGATACTCTCTAAACCGACAAACGCAAGCTGGAGCACCAGCTCCAGTCAGACGCAGCAATTTTATTCTGGAAAGCAGTTACCGAAACACACCGGTGGAGCGCAAACCCCAACATGCACTGACGCCACACTTTCGCTGGATTATATTGATTTAGAAATTAGCCTGCAATTTGATGCTAGTAAAACTCTCTCGATTTTTTTATTTCAAACATTATTATTATTATTATTATTATTATTATTATTATTATTATTATTATTATTATTATATTTATTAGTATTACACTTCATTCATTGTTTAACAATTTTTCATGTATTTGATAAAGTAATCTATTATATGCAAGAACAAAAAATCCACTTTTTCGGTATCGGTACTCAGAAAACCAGTTTTTATGTTTAAAAATTGACAGTTTCCCCTGCCACACTACCATACTTAATCTATAGTACGAAATAGTATACAGCGAACAAAAAACGACAATATTAAAACAATACCCTTCTCTTTGAGATATTGTAATTAGTAACAAAACCCACCCATTACCCGTAGAACCCAACAATTACATCCCATACTCAAAAAATCTTAACCCCTGCAACTTCAAGTTGCTTCTCATCTATATCAATGCGTCAAATCTTATCTTACGCTTCTCCTTTCTGGGGCTCAGTCAGCCAATCAAGTACACAAAAAATGCAGAATTTTTCAAAATAAATTTCGCCTGACCATTACAAAACCTTCCTGGTTTGTACAAAACTCCCAGTATCATAAAAACTCGGCATCACTCTGATCTTCATTTCTCCCTCCTATCCACTCGCTTCTATCCTAAAAATCCCCAGACTCCCTCAGTCGTACAATTCAAAATCGTAAAACAAAATCCTCACCACAACAGACTAAAGCGGAAACTATCGTGACAGATCTTCGATCCCCCCTGATCATCATGTACCCGATGTGGCTTCGCACATTCAATCCACGTATACTGAATGTATTCATCTGTGAGTAATGCTTCCTAAACAACACTAATGTAATTCAAAGTACCCTCAAGTATCGTACTCGGCTGCTGAGGGCCTTCAAGCTAAGCAGAAATGAATGAAAAAAAAATCAAAAACAAAAAATGTTGCCACCAGCGTTTGTAATGTATTCAGCGTTTAAGTCGGTTTCGCTGGTGTCGACTGCGCTATCAGAATCTCAGAGTGCAAACTCAGGCCATTGGGGGATCGGCCGCCGAGCGAGATTTTTGGATGCTATGTTTTTAGAAACGAGCCTGCACTTGGGGCCTAACATTGCTCGTGAATAAAGCCTTACGTAAATCCATTTTTTACATCGATATCTATATATGTTAATAGCTGTTGTAGAATGAAAAGTTATTAAATTTTGACCTATAATTCTTTTATTTATTAGTTCTAATGTGTTAGTTTTTATGTTATCTGCGTTGTTGTTCTACATCTAAAATTTCTCTGTGCGAACTTACAAAGCTTTTAAGTATTCATGAGACACAAGATATTCATCAGACAATTAGACTTCGATTTACTTTATTTTCTTCCTACTCATCTTACAAATTCTTCAATATTCATGAATCATGAATCATGAATTTAATTATACTGTGATGTATCACACATCTTACAACAACTGCAATACAAATAATTGGAAACTCTAGAGACTGGGAAATATTGGTCGGATAAATTGGGAGAGCATTAGCAGAAACTGCATCGTAGATCGCCTTTCTATCGAAAATATTCATCAGACGATAGTGTTCTGGAAAAGAAACGATACATAATTGACAAAGATTGTTACTTTGCAGAAAGAGTCAATTGAAGAGATTGTCATGATGACCTCTGTTCAGATGAAATTAAACGTTTCGTTACGAAGTTTTACCGCACGTTAGACTGCAGAGAGGTGCTGGGAATTGCCTGGCAGCGCCCCGAATTGAACTTTGAATGCGCCCAACACATTTCATTTAGCTTCTGTGCACGAAACTGCTTGCGGATCATGACAATGAGAGTCTGCTGCGTTGACAGTGGAGAGACCTAGATTCCGAGAATTCTGACAATGGCACGTAATTTGTCGCGGGCGCCCTGGAGCTGCTGCGATCTTTTGGTGACGCTCCGAACTAAGGCAGTTGACAATCGACGTCAAAGCATTTTGTACGAAAGAAATGAGTATTTGATCAACTGAGAAGGAATTTGTTTTGAGTAAAATTAGAACCTTGAAGGCGGGAAGGAATCCCCTCGTGCGGGGTATGTCGAATTGCGAGAGCTGACGCCGAGCGCGCAGCGGAGACGGGTGCGCAGGGAGCTGGACATATCACCTACACATTCCTATAACAGGGGGAGTGTAGACGCGAGGGCAGCTAGGGACGCGGGCGACTGCCGAACGTAACTCACAAGGCGACCATTACGGGGAAACAAGAGCTGAATGGTGAAGATGGCTTCCGATAATGTGTTGACGGGCGTTCAGAGGCGCGACACGGAGATGCAGCGGCGCGCGTGTCATTCTCTACTCGTATTAACGCAAATTAAGTGGAAATGTGTCGCGTCGGCCTGCATATAGACTCTTAAGGAAACAATGTGGTGTCTTCTGAATACGTTTAACAACGACGCAGACCGCAAATATGCCCCAAGGGCGAGTAAGATCCTCGCGCATGCCTGAGTAAAAATGCCTTGGGCGCCTCCGAACCAAGCAGCAGGCTCACTTAATTTCAACAATGAAGCTGACGGGTGGCATGACCAATACGAACTATGACCGCCATTGACGAAAGTAAAAAGGAGGCGGGGATCCGACGATTCTCTGGGGCGATGGGAGTAATGGATGGCTCTCACGCAGAGAGTAAAACGTTTTCGGCTGAGGAAGCGAGCAGACGCCGACGAAGAGCTCGAACGAACCGGCGTGTAAACAATGGCTGTACGGTGCAGATGGCACTAGGACGAGTGGGCGGCAGTGGAGGTGAATGACTCGGGCTCCCAGCTGACAGCGCGGTGTAAACCGTTGACAACGACCGGCGCCCTTCTGAGGCCGGCTCCATCTCTTTTTCAACTGACAGCAGCTGGTCGCAGGTACCAAAAACACGGTCGGTGAAAAGGGAGGTTCAGCAAAATGGAATGATTTAAAAAAACAATTCATCAAAGACAGTAGTTAAGAGAGAAGAGTGAGAATATTAGTGTTTTAAGAGTAAAATTCACAACATTCATGTACTCTCAAACAAGCGTATTGCAAATTTTTGGCCTGATTGTACTAGAAATTCTTATAGTTCAGTAAATAGAATATTTGTCAATAAAAATCTGTTCTCTTAAGTTACCACCTTCAAAAATCCAATAGCCAATAATACCTTGCACTCGTCAAGTTAATAATCAAGGATGAACATCAAAATAATCAATGCCGTGCCAACCAGAGTGTGTACCCGGGCAGGTACTACGCAACAAAAAGAAAGCGCGGGCCAGTGTAAATTACATTATCAGAGTAAACCATCACAATATGGTTTATTTTCGATAAATGTGGAGGTCTTTGACAAAGCGGATTATCAGGAAGGGTGTGGCTGTCGCACGATAAGTCACGACAGCCAGAGTTAGTCTTCTTCTGTTCCTAAATGTTTATACTTCTTTTTTTGAAGTGACTCTCACCTTAGTACTCCCTAGAGCCCTTCATAATAACCAACGAACAAGATATACATAATAGCAAGAGAAGCCATACTTTTACCAAAATCGCGATATTGACATTTACGAAGAGCAGGAGGCTTGTTGTGGCCGGTTGTAGCTCATCTTGTTACTTCAGGCCCTTCAATTGAACTCAAAGAATTGTGATTTTTAACTCCATTACTACAAAAACCTTTGAAAATGTATTTTTCGCAAGTTCACGCATTACAATATGACATATACTATACATACTGGTGTCCGAGGAGTTCTATCGTTTTGGCTAGATTTGTAGCAGTGCGAGACCACTGGGTATTGTAATGAACGTGTACGCAACTCTGCAAACAAGAACACGTCAGCTTTGAAGAGTTGACTAATCCAGTTCGCAACTGCTTCCATGTCCCTGCAAAAATTGAAGGTAACTTCATTATTTGTTACACAGCTCAGCAGAGGATCAAAGTTGTTTTTGATTTAGAAATCGTTATATTGGATTTTTGGATTAGCTCATAATAATTGAAGTAGAAATATGAATCCAGGTAGCAAGTCTGATATTGGCAAGAATTGATAAGAAAATATGCGCAGTCATGTAATAAAAACTATTTGCAAAGGCAATTTAGGAAGGTTTCAGCATTATTGCCTTTCGTGACAGAATCGATTTCTACCACGAGAACATGGAGAACGGTTATTTATATAAACTTCATTTCCCTCACATCAGAGAGCGCAAGAAGCAGAGGAAAACACATTATTGCAACATAAATTGACCATTACATACGAGGTGTACACAGTAGCTTCAGAAACAATTATAGATATATAAAATTATCATGTCTTATTCCTCACATTAAGACTCAATTTAATATTATAACTTACATGCTGCTTCTTTACTGCATCTTGTGTTCTTCCCGGCGCAGATGAGGGTGTTTTGATCGCCTGGAAAATACAGAATGTTTTGTAAGGTAGAACTGGTTTGCGATAATTCAGAAAAATGAGATGAAGGCTAATTTTGGTGTACAGAATAAAGTGAAGAAGTAATTTTTTTACAGTACGAAGTCAAACTTTTTTACTATTTGGTCGGTGCGCAGAAGTAATTTTTTGTAGTATGATGTCAAAATTTTTCTACTATTTGGATGACTATTTAATAAAAATTTTCATTGTTTACTATATTTTTAAATACTTGAAACACTACAAAGAATAATCAAATGCAGTAGATAAAGTTAGGAAATTATAGTAAATTCTACAAATGTAAATATACTCTAGGAATTTTCTTTTACTTCTCTTCATCGATTATGAAAGACTCAAATTTTTTGCATTAGTGTTGTTTACCTACTTCGTCTTTTATTTCAACAGTTAGGTGCGAAGGTGGACATTGTTATTATGCCTATTACATTTTCCAATGCATTACATTAAGTTTGGATTCTCGGGTGGCTCATGGACAGCGTACTAGCTTTCTGAGAGGAGGCTCTGGGTTTAATTCCCGGCAGAGGCAGTATCTGTAAGTTTCTCTATAACAAACGAAAAAAAGCCCCAACAGTTCTTCCATGTTACGGTTGCTTCTTCAGTTTCTTATCGGAAAAGCACAAACAACCCTGATCATAGGCAAAGAAGCGTCGGTCCTTTCTCTACACTCTTTTTCGGTTCGTTATATCTGTTCTGTGGATTTTTCTCCATTTCTGGTAAAAGCATTACTGCATTTATAATGCAAGCCTATTTCATATACTCAAATTTCAAATAAAGCTAGGGATGATGTTGGGAGTTCGTCTTTCTCACAAAATGTCTCCCATACCCTCAGGCATGGATAATAAATAAAAACCTGGCCCAGGCCTGGGAACACCTTTGGATGGCAAAAGTTGGATTAATCCGACCCTCAATTCAAATACATACATGTATGCACATTGGATTTAAACAACGAGAAAAACACTATTTCGTTGCAACACCCAGCATCAGAGAGGAGAACTGCTGTTCGTCAGCCTGATGTTCCTTGGAAATGTAGGTATTGGAGTTGAACTATCAAAAATAAGGAGATAAATATATTCAGTTTGAATTAGTTGGGGTTAATGGAGACACAGCGCGTTTTCTGATGGTAAACTAGGATACTCAATGTTGCATTTACTTTTCTTGTTATACCCTAGTATTTTTACCGACAAATGAGAGCCATCTGAAAAATGTCTTGACTTTCGTCAAACCATCGGTATAAAAAATTGAATATCTCACGCATCCTTTATATACACATTCATTCCTTCAAATAGTGCACGCAAATTTGTATTGAGGAGAATTGAATGATCCCGGTCCGTGAATTATTCTGGTCGCCAATTTCAACTTTTAAGTATATTAGAATTAGGGAGTTGATGAATATGAATCTGTTAAAATATATTTTTATTACTTATTTATATACTTACTTGTGCTTGCTATACACTTTTATTTACCGGAAATGGCGAAACATCCACAGCTATAACGAACCGAAAATGAGTGTAGAGAAAGGACCGTCGCTTCTTTGTCTATGATCAGGGTTGTTTGTGCGTTGCCGATAAGAAACTGAAGAAGCAACCACAACATGGAAGAACAGGAGTACGTTCGTAAATAAAGCAAAGAAGTTGGCACTCATCCTCTGAATATGGTGCCATGCGCGTGACTGCCAATTCACACACTGCTCTACACGCCCCCCTCCCCAGTCCTCACACGGCTGCTTCATTATCCGGCAAAAGGGGAACAACAGTGTTCTGTTCCATCGTGGATGCAGTATCTCACTCGTTGGCGCAACGTTTGGGCCGGCAAGGCCCGCAATGCGGGCGGCTGCAGGGAAAAGAGGGCCTATTTTTACGCTGAACGTTTTTCGATTCTAATAAATATTAATTTCTTGATACTGACTTTGCTATAGATGACACAATAAAAGATTAAAAACAGCATCTTCTAGAGTAACGATTTTTTTTCCACTTCGGTAGTCTATGTAACCCTGTTTCCAAATAAATAAAGGTACGCAAATCATAAAGTCATCATTTGTAATCATTTAGGTCTTAATTTCATAAATTTAAATAATAAAATCAGATTTTTTCACTATTGGTTATTAGCACTTTTCTATTGTTAAAATAAACGCGATCTATCTTTAATTGTTATTGTTTAGGTTTGAAGCTTGAACGAGAGTATCGCCAACAACGCTTCGCAATAAATAGCAATTAGGGAGTTGATGAATATGAATTTGTTAAAACATATTTTTATTACTTATTTACTTATTTATATATTTACTTGTGCTTGCTATACACTTTTAGAAAGGGGACCAGATAAAAGTTTTGCGGGTGGGGCCGCACTCGTTTCCTTACGCCACTGATCTCTCTTGAATTTAATCGGCAGTGAGAAAACTTGTGATTTGATAAAACTTGCCCAGCCTAAAACAAAAAGGAGGTCAACTGCATTTCTAGTACCCTTTGAGACCCCTTTTATTTTCACTTTTTATTTGCATATGATTCATATTCTAGTAAACAAATTAAACAAACTAAAGAAGAATTAAAATTTGATAACACAATTAACAATTAAACTGATTTTATGTTGAACCATTTACCGGGTTGAGTTCCGATTGCTTCATTTCTAAATGTCGTGTATCAATTTACCCAAAATATAAGCTTAAAAAGTGGAAAATTAGGAGTTTATCATGTTTACGAAAATAGAATATTTTATCTTGCAGGATACGGATCCCCTTTCAAACTTTATAGGAGGGCTTGCCCCATATGCGCACGCCTATGTGATAATACGGACTGTATCTTAAAATCAGAATTAATCTCGGGGATATAAGTGGTACAGAAAAAAGGTTTACGTGATACAAAAAATAATAATAGCAATTTCCAAATCGTCAGTGATAATATGACTAGAAAGTACCTTTTGAGTGAAATAATTACTTTTCAAAATTATATTTTTGAAACTTAATGTGGTATATTTGGGATAAATAAGAATTTTAAATGATTTATTATCACCTTTGAAGCTGAGAATTCATTTTCAAACTTTATGCCTGGAAAATATCTCGGAATATATTTTAGTTGGTTTATTTAACCACATTCTAGAAAGAATTAGTGTCGCAGTGCATTAAAAGAAATCGAAGACTTACGAGGCATGTAAAATGGAACGCATCCGCACTGGCTCAGCGTGAAGTTGGCGAGGCACTCCAGCCTGCAGTTGGACTGCGTGTACTGCATGAAGAAGCGAAGCGGCCGTTCTCCAGGGAAGTAGCATTGGCGCTGCTCTATAGAGTATCGCTCTCTCATGCTCGCATCGGCCAGAATCTGAACGAAATGAAAACGAAGTATTCGTTGTATATATTTTGTTACGAGATGTTGCCGTTGCGGGAAGATATAAATAATTTGGAATAATAAATAAATTGGAATGAAATATGGTTAATATTTTCCTAGTAGCAGTTATCAGAGCTACTGAGAAGATGGGAATTGTGTTTGTTATAAAACAGTTGTGCATCGCCGAAAATTGCGTCCGGTTCGTATGTTCATTAGCCAGCTAGATGAGTCAGATAATATTGGATTAGTGTCAGTTCAGATTGATTGTTTTTGGACACGTCCGAATGGCCATTAGTTTCCTTAGTACAGTCAATGTTTCATCCCGAGAAATGGCGGTATTTCCCCTCGCTAGTTCATGAGATTTGATGATGACATTCATGTCGTCTACCGGGAGGTTTTCCTTCTCCAGATATCTCCCTTAGCGGGGCGCCTCTCGATCCGGGACAAACTCAAAGCTTGCGATGGTCTCACGAAATGAGTGATAGTGCGATGCATGTGAGTCAATTAATGACACAATCGCGCACTCCTAATCCATCAGTATTCTGTAGTGACTTGAAATTACTGTATGAAATTTAGGGGTGAAAATAGGTGAATCATTTTTCTTTAATCTTATCAGAAATATTACCATTTATATCTGCAAAGAATATTCCCGCACTTATTTTTGAGCACTCATGCATCGCACTTTTGTTAAAGAAAAAATATATCTTCAATACGAAGGTTGCCTTTATGTTTCAGGATTTGGCAACCCTGGTGTTGCAATCTGGCAACTGACAGCTCCATCGTAAAGTTGGATGTTTTGAGGTTATACATACTCAGAACGGTTTGGCATACGAGCGCTATTTGTGTTGTTTACAGTATCTTAAAAGATTCATCTTGGCCCAAAAATGGAATTAAATCGTGAACATTTTCGTGCGATTATTTTTTACAACTTTCGACGTGGATTAACTCAGCAACAGTGCATGGATGAACTTTATTCAATTTTTTGCGATGAAGCTTCATCAAGGACCAATGTTTATCGATGGCATTGTAAATTCAATCGTGGCCGTAGTTCACTCCAAGACGAATTTCGCGAAGGTCGTCCAAAATCAGTTGTTGTTCCGAAAACCATTAATGCTGTGCGTGAACTGATATTGCAAGATCGTCATGTGACCTATCGTGAGATTGAGACAACATTAGGCATTAGTGGGACCAGCATACATTTAATATTGCATGAACACTTGAGTGTCAAAAACATTTATTCGCGTTGGATCCCACACAATTTGTCAATCGCTCAAAAAAGGCTCATGTCGATTGGTCGAAAGAAATGCTCGACGAAACGATCACGGTGCTTCGAAACACGTCTATGACATCGTGACAGGTGATGAATCGTGGATTTACGTGTATGAGCCCGAAATAAACAGCAGTCGACTGTATGGGTGTTTCAAGATGAGCAAAATCCAACAAAAGTTTTTCTCGCACGAAGCACTTCCAAACAGATGATCGCCTGTTTTTTCGAAAAAACTGGACATGTCGCAACGGTACCACTAGAACAACGCACAATAGTCAATTCTGAGTGGTACACAATTATTTGTTTGCCAGCTGTCTTCCAATAAATCAGGAAAACCAACCGCCGAAGACGGATCACTCTTCATTACGACAATGCGAGCTCTCACACATCGGCTCAAACAACTGTATTTTTGAGCACCCAAAACATCGATTTGATGAGTCACCCGCCGTAAAGTTCTGACTTGGCACCGAATGATTTATTTTTATTTCCGTACGTAAAAAACAAACTGAGAGGACAACGTGTTTCGACACCTGAAGAAGCGGTTGCTGCATTCAGAATGCATGTTTCGGAGATACCTCAATCAGAGTGGCAAACGTGCTTTGACAATTGGTTTAAACGCATGCAAAGGTGTATAGGTCTTCATGGAGAATATTTTGAAAAACAATAAAGTGATTTTCGATGATTAATATTTTTTTTGTTCTCTAATCCTGAAATACAAAAGGGAACCCTCATATTATGGTTGTACGAAGACGGAAAACTTTTTCAATATTCGAAAAATCAGAAATTTTAACAAAAATGAGACCTGCGTCATTTTTTAAGTGTAACTCACTCTATTCAATAGCAAAATTTAATAGAAAAAATTGAAACTACATTTGATAAAATTTTGAAATTCGCAGGGTCCCGTATAAATTGATCGAAGAATACCAATTTTGATAATATCGTCTGGTTCGACTACAGAAAGATAAGCAGAAAGACGTTTTGCTTCAATCGATTTTTCGATATCAAGAACTCGCGATTCAAGGATTTTGGCTACCCAACTTGCTAGATGAAGTGATTAACAACATTTAGAAACAATATTTATTCACTTTTTCGATACCAGGGCTTGGCAATAAAAGTTCCTTTATCAAACATTCGCAGTTTTCCGTCACACAAATACAATACTTTACCTTCTTACAAAGTAAGGGAGAGAAAGTAAAAACGTATGAACGAGCCCATGCGCCGAATAAACGCTTTCAAAATCTATTCTCATGGTGAGGCAGAGTATTTATAAGAAAATAAGTCATCCAAAGTCCAGAGTGTAGCAAACATGTTAAGCAGTGACTCGATGAATAAACATGCACAGCTGGTCCGGATAGAGCATTTTCGCCCATTGTTGAGACTACGAAATATTCGTTAGATACTTGGGGAGAGCAATTAGGAGGAGTGCGAGGAATATCGAAAATATTTCATCAAACAAGAGTGTTCTGGATAAGAAACGACACACAATTGACAACATTGTTACTTGGAGAAAGAATCAACGAGTATTGAAGATAATGTCATGGTTACCGTTGTCTAGACGAAATCAAATGTTTCGTTACGAGTTTCGTCTTTTTTAGTGTATGTTAGGCTTCAGAAAGGTTTCCTGTCACACTATGAATTGAACCTTGAATGCGTCTAACACGTTTTTTACTGAGCTTTCTGTATTTCGTCTCTGATTGCAATGCGAGCTCATGGCGTCTAAAATGGAAATCGCTGGATTCTAAGAATTTTGACAATGTCCACACATATTTTCGCACGAGGAGCTACCCAGGGGCTGAAGCGATCTTTCGGTGACTCTCTGAGCTAACAGAAGCAGTTGAGAATCAACGTCAAGGAACTTTGTACGAAAGAAGTGAGTGTTTGGTCAACTGGGAAGAAATTTGGGCGACTTTTTTGATTAAATAATCTTTTACGCGGGGAGTTTGAAATGTATCATCCTTTCCTCTGGAATGCTTTCAAAGAGCATTAAAACTGCATTATTCGAAACGAGGCGCCAAATTGG
Organism: Gryllus longicercus; assembly: GCA_038098605.1. Lineage (NCBI taxonomy): Eukaryota > Metazoa > Arthropoda > Insecta > Orthoptera > Gryllidae > Gryllus > Gryllus longicercus. The sequence goes on along the minus strand of JAZDUA010000002.1, from coordinate 12,374,086 downwards.
AAACAACTTGGTGGTCAATTTGCCAACATCCATAAATGTACCAACTGACCTTCCTAAATGACTAAATGTTCCACCCTTACAAGAAAGCACACCGAGTTTGAATTGTGTCACTCCAGGCAGGGTCAGGGAAATAATATAAGTTTCAAGAATAAACGAGGTAGGTTTTGGAGAAACGCTAATTAACAAAAGAAAACTAAAGGAATATTCGCGAGAGAAGCTACAGAAAATCTGAATGACCATTGAAAACAAGGACCGACCGACTCAAACCGCAGAATTTTCGCTGTCTCTAAGAGGGCTTTGATTAGGAGATCCAAGTTCTAGAATTGCATTAGGTGCCAAATATTTGATACCAGCTACATAGCTGTGTCGACTTCAGCCTCTGTCTGGAGAACAATAGAACAATACTAGCGGGCGGCTGCCCTGAACGGTGGTTATCAGTGGTTTATCCGATTAATACCATGCGAATACCGGAAAAATATCATAATAAAAGGGCCACGAATTGTTCGGGATCTTTTCTGTCACTTTCTTTATTACATTCTCCCCTTACACACGTATGCACACACACACTTCTTACATGCACTACACTTCCACATATGTCGAGAGGCAATCGCGACCTTAGAGCTTGTCCCAGCGGGGGACGGTGCCCCGCTTGGGTGGGGGGAATCCCCTATAGGTCGGTGCGGGATCTCACCACCTCGCGGGGAATCACCGCCACCTCTTAGAGGATAAGCTCCAACAAAGACAAAAATTGTGAAGCCAATTCAAAGGTTTTATGTACCGTAAATACACATGTGATATTATACATTAAAGAATGACATCTATTTGGAAATGAAATACATACATTTCAACTTTATGTAGAAGATTATTCCCTTCATTTTCTGCCTACGTTGAGAAGGACATATTTTCTGGGGTTTGAAAAATTATTCCCATGTAATTACGTTTTGAATTATGAATGCAAGTGCTTGCCTGGTCGTTACCTCGGAAGGAGATACGGTAATCCTCATAACGGAGTCCGGAGACACCAAGAAGGGGTGATGGTCTGGATGGGGGAAGTCCGCTACCCCATGAAGTTGCACCTACATATCCAAGAATCACAGTTTCTTCAAGAAAGGCAAATCTTCAATGCATACATACAGTGATACAATAATGATGCTAATGTTCTCGGAAGACAATAATGTTTTATACAGAAAACCTTCTGTAGATCGCATGAAATAGGAAAATTGTCGATCAAGGCAACAACTGAGGAAGATAACATCGAGTTTTTAAAAGAGCCTGTGTATATAAATATTAGAAATAACATTTTTCTACAACCGTTTTAAAATTTGCAGAAATAATACGTTAAAAAGGACCAATGAAATTAGCTTTTTCTACACCGTGTGTCTTAAACATCCATATGTCCAATGGAAGATTTCCGGATACGTGCACGAGGCGTGTGTCTCAGTGCTAATCAGGAGTGTTTCAAAATTCAGCTCTTCATTTACGAAATTCCATAACAAAAATAGAAGTATTCTCCAAATTAAATTGAAAAATAAATAACGCCAGCTCTGACAAGAATCACGGGTGGCAAAGCAAGAGATTAAAGCGAGAAATAGACGAATGAATGGTATTGCGCGCTTGTTGAGAACGCTCCTTTTCACAATTGTATAATCACGACCATTGATAAATAAAGAATTTGAATCGGTTCATGGGATTGGTCTATGTGGTTAGAGAGACAATTAGTTACGCCAATGATTCGAAATATTTAATTTCTTCACCAGGGCTTACTAATAATCATACAGGTAACGTCTTACTTCAAGTGATACAGTGGTACAGGTAAAGTCTCACTTGAAATGAGACTTTACCTATATGATTGTTAGTAACCCCTGATAAATATTTCGAAACGTTGGCGAAAACTTAGTGTTTCTCTAACCTCATTGACCAATCCCATGAAGAGATTCGAATTCTTTAATACTTCTTTTGTTGCAGAATTGGCATAAAGACACACTACTAGGAGTGTCTCGTAGCGTATTAAATTTCAGCAGGATGTATCGCTGAAACGCTTATTCGCTAGGACGGCCATGAGGAATTTCTGTTCCTGCCTCTGATATTATTGTGAGTTTGGGAGTTTTCAAGGACATATTTACTCATTGTTTCCATGCACAGTCACCATTAACCATTATTTTAAAGGAATGAAATAAGAAATAATTTTTCACGATGTATTAAATAATATATTAACTTTAAAAATTATCCGCATATGACATGTTTCAGTGACTTGCTTAAGCTTAAATTAATGTCAGACTTAATTAATTTCTTGTACCATATGATTTATTTTTCTTTATCTTCCGCGTAATGGAATCTCACAAAGTGCTTGCCAATACTTCGAAATATTTAACGGTTACATTTATATTTGATTTACATTTATAATTGATTCATATTGTACAGAATTCGAGGCTCCCTTTGAAATGTCACCTAAGTGTAGATTTTCCAGTTTTCTTCTTAGTAGTAAAATCGTATTAAAAATTAATAATTTTATGTTTCTTTGCATTACCAAGAACCGTAGACATTTGAAGGGAGGTCTTTTTTAACGTACCTAATAAATTATTACATAAAAAATATGAGTAGCCTTATTTCAATGTTATTACATTCATTGCATCATATCAATCATCACATCAACTTCCATAGACACACGTAGATAGATGTATTCTGTGCAAAAAGTCTATAAATTGATAAATTACCTTGAATCCATTATTCCATTGCTTGCAGAAATACTCAATGTGTTCGACGATAAGTATGGACCTGAAACCAACATCTTTTCCAGCGCCGACTGCCCTATAGGGATACGTGTCCAGATCTGCCTTGGGGTGATATCCATCGACGATACTCCATTCAACATTAACATCCTTGTAATTTAAATAGTTTCTTGACGCGTGGAATCTAGAGTGACAGAACAGTTTTTAAATACTCTGGAACTTCTTAAGAGGCTGCCGTGTTATTAGTACACTAAATACTTACGTGTGTTTAGGAAAGAGCAGCTCGCCGGGAAGCATGTTGAAAGAAAAACATACGCCTTCCTCCGTCAGGAGAGGTTTGAAAGCTCCATCTTTGTATGATCTACCTAACTTCCAGTCACGAATAATGTCATCTAGCTTCGGAGAAAACTGAAATATTTTTATACTGACTTTACTTGTCTTCTGTTTAGTAGAATTTTTTGCACGTACACTATGTTGAATATAATGTTATCAGAAAAGTGATGTGTTGGCTGAACTTAGTTTTTAAAAAAAATTCACATTTTCATCGTACTTTCACAGCACGTACTTTCTCGCCTTTAGTAATTGTTATGAAATACTTTTTGAACTAGCTATGTAATACATTTTTTAATAAATTACAAAAATGAATGAATGTTTAATCACTTGATAATTTAGCTATTCTTTTTCCTTCACATTAAGCCACTGGAACATTTTAAAAACTAAAAAAGTAGCTCCATTGTTTTTTATGAAATTTTGTTGTTCGATGGTATGATGTACATTTATGCAAATGCGTCAGCTCTCATTTTCGTTTCAAACCCTGATTGTTCGAAAGTTGCAAAAATTAAAAACTCTTTTCATTCTAATGTCTAACCAGTCAAATTTATAATTTTATTACATCCATCAAAATTCAGCTAATATCAATTGTATGATTTTGTAAGAGTGAGGATCTTTCCATTGCTTCCAGTACACCGAGGGAAGTGCAAAAACCCTCGTTAACAACTTGTATCTCGATCTGAGTGAAGTGTGTTGGGCGCACGGTGTTACCGAATTGCGCGATTCCGTCCCCATTCTCTAAAGAACCCGAGCGAACTTCTGCCCTCGGGCTAAGTATGGCTTGATAAAATAATAAACGAAAAAATATATCCAATACAAAGAAAAGGAATATACTTTTAAAACGACAATTTTTTCAAAGAAATCATCCAACTCCTAGTTGGCGAATGTCTAAAACCTGAAAACGAAAACAGTCATTCAACTGGCATGGATGAAAATGTCAACGTTTTTAAAATACGTATTTCAAACAAAAAAATTCAATACTGCGTAACCGTGCTAATTAAAAATTGTACAAACTTTGGTGCAAAAGCTAAATATTTTCAAGCAAATATCAACCCACATTTGACAATTATAACGGCTATTTATACGGGTAAATCATGTCCCAACTACAAGACGAATTTCACAGAAATGAACTCCCGAGTTATTGTTGTCCAGTGATTGTAGCCATTTTTAAAATAATTTTAAAACATCCCAGGGGCTTTACGTAAAGTAACCCCCAAAATTAAAATATCGATTTCAAATTCAAGGGGCCACGACATCTGCCAGATCGTTCAGCGAATATCGATTTTGGAGAAAATCGGCTGAACAGTTTAACCGCTTGTGTTCTTCGAACGGACCGACAGATGGACAGACAATCGGACAGACAGTCGGAAAGAGACTGACAGACAGATTGAGATATAGACATTTTGCCTTCAATCGACTTTACGGTATCAAGGACTCACAAAACATGGATCCTGGCTTAACGGGTAAGAGGATTTTTTTCTAAATTTAGCAAGTGAATGTATCTACTTTTTCGTCACTAGAACCCTGTAAGAAGGGGTTTTCAGACGAAAATTTGCAGTTTTTTCGCGCAGCATTACATAACTTTCTCTTCTTGAGAAGTTCCTTCTTAAGCGTGAGAAAGTAAAAATATTTAAATATAACTTCAAATGTGTCCTTATGTGTAATTATCTTACACCTTCACTTTTTGTAAACCTACTCCTACAAAACCAATTTAAACTTCAAATTGTAAATTTCGTTATGAAATGAAATGAAAAAACATCAGTTTTCATCAGCGATATGAAAGCAATTTGCTAACGCATTTAAAATATAATTATCTTATTTAACAAATAGTATGAGACATCTCAGCATTTTGAATTGTTTAATATATTGTTTTAATCTTACCTTTTCAATTGTGTCTATGACGGTAGAGTTTCTAAAACCAGCGTCAGTAATGACAATATCATTGTCACATTGAAGTGAGATATCAGCGAGAAGATCTTTCCTATTGCGCATCAATAGTCAAAATATGGCTAATTAATATTTAGGCATCAAAAGCATAATTAAAAATGGCATAGAGAAAGGAAAGAACATAAATAAGAAAATAGTTGAAACATGTTTACTAAAGCAAACGCCTATTGCATCAGCGAAAGCATAGATTATCCAGACACTTCAATATTTGTAATTATCCCAGAATTTAGAATTATTCAAATTTACACCAGATGTGCAACTAACACTCCATCGGCATGGAAACAGTGATAGATAGGGAAGGTAATTGTATTTAATTTGAAGTTTTTAAATACACCTGACTGCAAATCATTTTCATTTAAATCACAAACAACAATACTTTTGCAGCAGGTGCAAATATTTTGCTATATTACGTAAATTTATATTTGGTGATAGTAAAAACTCTAAGTTTGCCTAACCGACTACGTAAAAAAGTCAGCACCCCTGTACTCAAACCCCGGCACTCAAAAGTCATTTCAGTTTGTAGGGCTGTTAATTCCACTCTAACAAAATGATTACGATCTTCTCCTATACGGGTCTCGGCCAGCAAAACCTTTATTAAAAAATCCACATTTTTCAAAACATGTTGACTCAAAAAGAATTGTGTAATCTGGAACTAATTTTTAAAGCGACCAAAAATTAAAGATGGCAATTCCGGCCACGTGGGATGATGTGCACCTTTAAGAATGTAAATGTGCGAAATCGAATATGCACGTCCTTCCCTCCTCTAGCATTACACCTAGTTATGGTTTTCCCCGTATTCACTTGGCGTTCTTTAAATTGAATACGTTCGAAGGTAATACTGTTTATAGGTGTTTGAAAATGTATTCCTAAACACCAATTACGAATGTTAAACGCGTATTACTTCTCATAGCATCACTATTGACAGTTCTGCCGCGTGTTTCACATGTTCCATAGGTCATCTTCGTAGGAGTAAATTATGGCGTCATGGACCAAAAATTATCGGAGTTTAATCAACGCCACCTACATACTAGATATTTTTAGTTGGCTTTGGTTTAATTACCGGCATAATCTCTAAGATCGTAGTGCCAAAACATGCAAGACCACGCTTTCGGAAATTTCTTTGAATCTTGAGTCCGGATCCGGATCCGAAAATCTGTTCCCCACCAGGAGAACGCGTCAAAGAATACCTCATGGACGAGTATGTGCCCGTATCTCGACTCGTGCAGGTGAAGTGGTCTAACCGTGAGTCACGGATCCTCATACACGCTCACTCGCAGTAACTCAAATACTGTATAGGGATAAATGTAAAAAAGAAGTGAAATAAAGGGGAAATTAAACGTGATATAAAACTGAGAAATTTAATAGAAAGTGCGCGATTATTAGGAGGACTTTATAAAGTTATATTTGGAAAAACACGTTTATATCATTTTACAAAAATTAGCAAATACTTGTGAGATTTATGATTGTGAAATTTGGATAATAGATTCAAAAATGAGAACTAGAATTCAGAAATGAAGTTTTAAGGACATGGACGTAACCAGGAGAGATAGGATTAGGAATTAGGAAATTTGTAGTTACCTAGGAATTTTAATCGTAATGGAAGTCAGAAACGCTTGGAGAGTCCACATCGAAGAATGGAGAACACACAAATACTAAACACACTCTGAAGTACAAGCCGAGAAGAAAAATGAAGTTGTGAAAAATGACTAATGAAGGGGCAGGGTAGGGAACTGATAAATGTTTCATGATGTTGTGCAAGAAAAGAACGATCGATCTGCGTAATTACGTCGTCCTTGTGTTGACGATATTAATTGAGATAAAGAGTCGAGCCACGGTAGAACATCGCAGAAACAATGTCTCTTGAACGTTGTTTTTGTTAAAATAATGTTAAGAAGTATTATGACCGTTGTGTTTTTGATAATCCACAATTAATTTTGTAATTTTGTGTCATGATGAATGCTGCGAGGAGGAGTTGATTTTAGTTTAAGAAGACAATGAGTTTCATTAAAAGGAAAGTCGCAAACTTAATAAACTTTGTTTTGGAGCCAAGTATTATTTAGTTAACTGAATAATGTGGGTGCGCACACTGTGGTGGATAGAGACCATGCCATTCATAATAATTCTTCTTGTTATTAGTATGAATAGATGCAAAACTGCAAAACGTTTCACTTAGTTTGTATGGATTTACTTTTAATTCATTTGATTAATTTCATATTCAATTTACTTGTAAATAGGGTCTTGATTGTCAAATCTCTAAAACAATTAACTATGAAACTACATAATTTCTTATGATATCAATTGCTCTCTCTTTAAATAAACGTCCCAATTTATACCCTAAGGACATTGATAAATTATTTTAAATTCTCGAGCCAGTAACCGCTGATTTAAATATTCTTCGACCAACAGATATATGTTTGTCCAACAATCGTACCTCGAGTATAGAAATGATTGTAATAATATAGTAATTGATAGAAATGAGTGTTCGGCTGATAGAAATATTTTATTCGATTCTCGGAGGATGTTGGCACAGTATTTTAAACAACTAGCGCGATCCCTCCTTCCATAATTTGACCCCTTCTTCCATTCTTATGTCAGGTGTTGGGCAGATTCCCATTTCCTATAAGGCCTGTTCACAATGAATGAGAAAGATCCCGATGGTTCTGCAATTACGCGGATGTTGGCCAAGACCCAACCTAGACTTGGAGCAAACGGAAACATTGTTTTTTAGTGTCTTCTATTCCCATTGTATAATTATTTCTCGAATTAGATGGCTGCAGCTATTGTATTAGTCATTAATAAACCGCTTCATTATTGTATTACAGTTGCCGTGACTATAAACGTCTCTGTGATGGGTCAACCATTCGTCACCGTTCACTTAAATATTTATGTTGGACTGTGTATATAACTGTGAGGAACAACCCATGAGGTGATGACGACCAAATACCACACGACTCCTTGCTTCCAAAACTTACGAAATTTCAGAATACCGAAGCCCTCTAGGAGGACATATCATTTATTAAAATGATAAGAAATTAGAACAGATACTGAGATTTAATGAAGTTCTTTGTTAAATTAATTGGTAATTCTATTCGGGTATTGCTAATTTGAAATCGGAATGTGCTTATGCTTAACTAATGGAACCCGATACACATAGACGGCTGACCGCTAGATGGCGCCGGATGATTACTGTATTATTTCTTACTCTTTCAATGTTAAAGTGCAACCTTAATCGTAGAAAAAGTACTACATGAAACTCAATGTAATGGATATTATCACCCTCGTATTAAGTATATGACGCTTGCTCGTTCCTTGCCCTACCGTACTATCACTTCACACTGGAGTTTTAATGCCCATCATTACGTTATCTTTTTATAATATACTATTTGTCACAGGGTACATGAGCAGATTTTGATGTCACTAGACACTATCAAGTGTACAAATATCATAATAGAAATGGATAATAATATATGTTCATAATTCACCAACGAGATTACTTACGTGATGGTGAAATTTATAACAGACCAGGACTGGTGCGAAATAGAAATAGGCAATAGACCAGCCAGTAGTTCTGTTACCATATAGTAAAGAGCTATATCTTTCGAAAAATACTCAATAAACATTTCTTACTCTTCGGCCGAGATGTGCGACCCGTTTGAGATGAATCGCAGAAAGACGTCTGTATAGTTGAAAAGCTTGATGTCAGTTTTGGCCTCGGGGCAGACGGTGACGGCAGGGAACGGGACATCCCACACGGCGCGCTGTCGCTTGTCCATGGCAACGATCACTGGGGACGCTTCAAAGCGCTCCAGCGACTTCCAGAACAGGAACAGGAACGCCGCCAGCGCGCCCAGCACCGCCAAAAGCCACAGAGCCCTGCGAACGAATCCTTTTCAGGCATGGAACGGGATCTTGTAGAGGGTGTGCTATGGATTGTCCATAGCAATGATCACAGGGAACGCTTCGTAGCGCGGAAGCGACTCCCAGAAGAGGAACAGGCAGGCTGCCACCCCGGCCGCCAGCCACAGAGCCCTGCGAACGAATCCCTTTCAGACAGAGAACGAGATCTTCCACGCGACGCCCTGTTTTCACAATTTTAGATAAATATAATCATGTTTGAATTTTTGAGTAGAACTATCATCGTCAATGGATAGATCATATAAAGAGAAATACAATGATGCATCATCTGTTAGTATTTTGATGCTAATTTGAGTAGCAAATTAGACTTTCTGACGTGATTTTAAATTGAACGTAACAGTATCGGCGCCGCGAAGGCCAGCTTCTCAGAAGGCAACAGTTGCGAAGACTGCATCAGGAAATATTGTCCGTCAAATTAAAAATCAACTTTAAATGTCTTGGCAGGCCGCCTGTCCGTCCGTCTATCTCCGTATAACGCTAGCGGTCAAACCATAAGCGGGATTTTTACAAAAGAAATCGTACTTTTACAAAGAAGTGAGCAATGTTAATATAACATTTTATCGTTTCATGCGTTTTAGAAAGTAACCCAATGTGAGAACATTCACGTCAAAGTGGTGAACGAATGCTGGCATTCTTTTGACTTGCTGTACAACTTTGGAACTCAAGATGTAGAGCGCGGAGGTTTAGTCGAGCTATAGTAAACGTCCTGCCAAATGCCACATACTTATTAGTGCACAATAAAGAGCGTCGGTTTCATTTTAACGCATTATATAGAATGTCTCAGAATAAGAGATACAGAATTGCAGGGAAGTGGATATATCTAAAATTATTTTCTTATGCTCTTTGAACACAAGGTGGATAATTTCATAAAACGAACTTTACATTTGCCCCTGATTGTCAGGCAACACATTAAGCATAGGTGTTTAGCGGGTCTCATAATGACTCAGTTAAGGAGATTTCTTTTTCTTCCAAACATCAATCCACGATTGGTAATACGCGTTAATCACTTTTTATGTATTACTGTAAAATGTATTAAGCTATATAGTCATTAATTAAACTTGCAATTGATGCGAGTATAAATAAATAATTTAAAATAAAATAGTTGCCTGGCACTAAAACAATTTCCTTGTAAGTCTACCTTCAGACACAGTCAATAAACAATAATATCAATTATAACTTAAAATTAAAGAATACAAAATTATATGTGGAACCGAACTCCTTCGTCTCTATACAATAAAACATTTGTACATGCATGTAAAACTACAAATGCGATTTACAATAAGTATTAAAACAAATTTGACAACTCTTAATGAAGAACCAGCTTATTTCTCCGGATCACGATCATCTAATTGAACGTTCAGGTTGCTCCAATTCCTTCCCCGGGTATTTCCAGCTCCACCCACTGCGCCAGTTCCACTCGCCTGGCTCACCGCGTCCGTTCCACCGGCTCCGCTCTACCGATCCGTGCTCTCCAGGCCTTTCAACTCTCATATAACGTAGTGGAAGCGCGCTCTCCTTCTTACAGGAATGAAAACACGAACTGCTGCCAACGATACTTAAAACACGCCTGGCCGCTGCGTGAGTTCACGAGACGGAAGCAGGCGTGTATGTTGCAAAAGATGGCGCCGATGTTCACGCTCTCTTCAGGCGTTTCTTATATGTGTATAATACGAATATTTGAACATTTAAAAGAAACATTTCCCTTTTCACACAAATTAGCCAATTTTTATGTGCGGAAGTACCCTGTGACACTAATGCTTCCTAGAGTAGCACCCTCAAACTTTGTCCCTGGTTTTGACATAGAGTTCAAAGGCCCTTGTTCACTCTGACTGTTCCACTCTGTATAAGCCTTTTTCATGCAAAAACATTTCTCAAGAGGCGGACATCCGCCGGCCATTATGCCTTACGCCCATTACGCCTGTGCACTTGAAAAATTTAAGGCGTTCAGAAACTTGCTTTTCTGCCGACGGCTGCGCGCGGAAGTGAAAGATGTTCCTGGAGGTAAGAAGATTATTTGTACATAATTTGTTTTTACAGTTTCGTGTGAATAATTTATTAAAAATGGTTTGAAAAAAAAATGTTTGAAAATTAGTTTCTGTATACAAAGACTTTCAGTAAAGTATATCAACATTTTTTACAGTGGCCGCCGCAACTTTACCGGTGGAGGACTGTTGTCGTTGGAGATTTTTCTGAGCGTTCGCATCGGACCGAACTGCGGAGGGTCACTGAAACGATGTCACTTTACTTCTGTTCCATTGCGGCAGCCGACCGAGACACATCGTGCTCCGATCGCGTGCAGTGAAACAGTTGTTATCACATTGCCATTTAGTTTGTGAACTTAATAACGTTTACTTACGGGTAATCTCTTGTGCCACGAGTTGTGAGTGTCTGAAATCAACTGTATGGTCAGCCGGTGCAGCGGCTAACCTGCAAGGATGGAGCCTCCGGACATCAGGGCTCCTATAACCTCAACACCGTCACCTCAGGTATCTACTCACTCAAATATGAAAACTTACGCAAATGTCATGTCGACTGAAGTGTTTCCCACCAAGGACCAGGCCATAATTATCGACTCGCAAGAAGGTCTCACTATTAAAGATTACATAAACAGTCTATCCGATATTATTGACGCCAGTGAAATAAGGTTCATATCAAGAATTGCTAATAACAGAGTGTGTATCTTTCTAAGCTCTCAAACTATAGCAGACAGCCTTACGAACAACCATAAAGTTATTAAAATAAAAAAACTATGAACTGAAGTTGAGACCACTTGTAACAAAGGCCAAAAGAATTATTATATCTAACGTTTGTCCCATAATCCCACATTCAGTAATAGAGAATGTACTCACCACAAAGAATATCAAATTGGCATCTAAAATTTCATTTGTAAAAGCTGGTATTCCAGGACAGGGTTTCTCCCATATTATGAGTTTCCGTAGACAAGTGTATATTGCCCCTGAAGATGTGAGTCTACTAACAGATTCTACTACTGTGCATTATGATGGCTCAACATATAGGATATTTTTTACAACAGATAAAATGACTTGCTTTAACTGTCACCAAACAGGGCACTTGGCTGGACAATGCCCTTCACATAACACCTCTAATCAACACAAGACTACCAACTTAGGCAGTGCTCCCATGGAATCTGAACAATTCAGGAGAAAATCCTGTGACATACCAGACCCTGCCATCAATGAAGAAAACACTGGAGCTGTAGATATTCAAAGTCATAATGATCTTACAAAAGAAATACCCACAACTGGTCCCTCACCACCTTCTAAATCTGTATTTCCTACTAATGAAGCTAAAAACAATGAAGAAATCCCAACCAAAGACAACATAGCTTCCCTTAATAATAATAATAAAAGATGCCTCCAGACTGACTCCTCCTTACCCTCCACTGTAAGCAACACAACTGAAACAAAGAATATGGAAGAAGTCTCAAAACAACCAAAAAAGAAAAAAGAAGAAAGAGAAGAATATGGAAGAGTTGATTACCCCTATCAAACACATTATTGAAGACACTCAAAATAACTTCCCCCTTAATTACATCCAGTTTAAATCCTTTTTAGAGAACTCTTTCAGTGCTAATGATTCTATACTTATAGCTGCTGATTACTCACAGGACATATCATCCATCACCAAAAATGATGCATAATTTGTATCCTCATTTCACCAACAAAACCATAAAAGGCAGATTCACCAGAATTATCAAGAAAATCAACTCAGTAATTAATACTGCAGATGAATCAAGTACTGAAACAGATTCCAGTATAGAAATCAACACCAGTTAATGTAATCACCCCACAGAATTTAAACCATGCTGACACATCTGAAAGTAGAGTATAATATAAAGAAGAAGTAATGATAGTCCTGCAATGGAATTTAAATGGCTTTTATAGCAGGTTAGAAAACTTACAATATTTATGCAAATTACATAGCCCTGATATAATCTGTATACAAGAAACAAACTTTAAAGGAAAATCACATGGGAAAATAACTGGATATACTTGTACCTTTAAAAATAGAAGTAATCCTGAATATGCATGTGGTGGTGTGGCAATATATTCCAAAAAATAGATTCCCATCGAAATTCTAAAAATTCAAACTGACATGGAATTCGTGGCAATTAAAATTAATTCAACTAATCCCATATGTATCGGAAATGTCTATATCCCTAATAGGTACCCACTACAAGAAATGGAAATGCATGATATTATAAACCAGATAAAAGAGCCCTTCATAATTCTTGGAGACTTTAACTGCCATCACTCCTTATGGGGATCGTACAAAATTGATAAAAGAGGCCGATTATTGGAAAAAGTAATTGACGATCATGACAGCATCATCCTCAACTCTGGTGATCCCACACATATTAATATCAGTAACAGTGCGATTGATCTTTCAATAGCTTCTCCCACAATAGCACAGAAATGTACCTGGAATGTTATGGACTTCCCTTACGATAGTGATCATTTTCCAATACTGATTGATATCCACGAACCAAGTGTGTCCATTAGTCATGAATGGCGCAACCCAATCCCCAATTATAAGAACATTAATTGGCTGGATTATCAGAAAAAAATTGATGAGCACCTCAACGAAGAATATATTTTCAAGGACGATAATAACATTGACCAGATAGTAAAATCATTCTGTAATATTATATCCAATTCTGCTAACTCAATGACACAAATGCACCATGGCCCGTTTAAGTTCAAAAGCGTTCCCTGGTGGAATTCTGAATGCAAAGTCGCTATTAGAAACGCTAAAAAAGCATTTAACCGGTATAAAAAAAGAAGAGATAATGAAAGCCGAATCAACTATAAGAGAACTAGAGCTATTGCCCGCAGAACTGTAAAAATAAACAAAGCTAGATCATGGACTGAATATATCTCCTCAATAAACTGCCAATCGAACTCAACAGAGAGCTGGAAAAAAATCAAATCCATACGTGGTATGAAGACTAATAGTACTATACATTTCTTGCGTTGCAATGACCAGATAATTAGCGACCCCAAAATTATTGCTGAGGAATTTGCCGAAACTTTCATGAAAAATTCCAGCACTTCCAATTTCCATACGGAATTCATCACTTATAAAGAAAAAGCTGAAAGTGAACCAAATATGACACCTATTGATGACAGCATCTATGATAATGACATGAATTTTCCAATTTTCATGCACGAACTACAACAAGTTTTAAAAAAGATCAACAACTCAGCTCCTGGCCCAGACAAAATTCCAAACTGCCTAATAAAATATCTCCCAAAGAGAGGTATTAATATTTTATTAAAAATATATAACTATATATGGCTAAATAATGTTTTTCCTGAACTCTGGAAGACTGCCACAGTCATTCCGATTCCCAAACCTGGCAAGGACCAGTCAAATAGCTATAATTACCGACCAATCTCACTGACCTGCAACCTATGCAAAATATTAGAAAAAATCGTTAACAAAAGAATAAGGTGGTTCCTTGAATCTCAACATTTAATAAAAGACAACCAATTTGGATTCAGAACTGGACACTCCACCACCTCACATCTTATCAGCACGACAACGATAATCCAAGAAGCCTTTCTTCAAGGACAGCATGTTATCTTAGTAAATCTTTTTTTTTTTTTTATTTATTTCTTGCCCGTTCGGCCCTACGGCCTTTCGGGAGTTTTTAATAAGATACATACATTACATAAGTATATAACAATCTCACTCTTCATAACAGGGCGCAAGTATATTTACTTGGGCTGAGTTTTTACAAATTATATATTGTTCGTGTTTACCTTTATATAAACAATAATATATAAAACCAACTAATTAACCAATATTCAAAGCTAAATGAAAACTAACTCAAATATAACTACTAAATAAAAACTATACAGAATTATACAAAATATACTAATATACAAAGATATACAGACATATGTCTTAAGTGGACACAGCGAGTTACACTTGTGAATAACACTTAATTACGTTTTAACAACCCAAACTTGTTTACAGCAATAGTACTCGCAATTTATGGTGGCTTTAGGCGATCTTTTGGAAAGCGTGACAGTATCCTGGATGGAGCATAGGCAGTACGGCCAAGGTTGAAAGTTCTTTTGCTAGGACAAGCTTCAAGCCTTAAATAAAACTTATTTGATAGTTTGTATATGTACTCTTTAATGCAGCTTATGTTTAATTCTCTTTGGATTTGAGCGTTAGGAATAAACCAGGGAGCTTTGGAGATCATTCGAAGAAATTTGTTTTGAATAATCTCCAATTTGTTAATATGCGTGTTTGCGGCACCTCCCCACACTGAGCATGCATAGGTGAGCGAAGGACGAATTATAGATTTAAAGATTGTTATACCATTTTCTAATCTTAATGCAGTGTTTTTATTTATTAGTGGGTAAAGTTTGACTATTTTTGTATGGGTTTTGTTAGCCGTATCAGTTATGTGGTCTTTCCATGTTAATTTCCTATCTAATTTGACTCCTAAGTATTTTACGGGTTGGTTCTTGTTTAGCCAGAGAACAGGATTGTTATTGATTGTTAACATAGGGGGGATTATGAATCTTTTAAGTGAGAAAATTTTTGCTTGTGATTTGTTTGGGTTTATCTGGATTCTCCATTTATCAGTCCATTTAATTAAGGTATTTAAGTCTCTTTGTAGGTTTTCTAGGGCGATAACCAGTTCTTCATGTTGTGAGAGGATGGCGGTATCGTCTGCGAACAAGGCTATTTCCGTATCCATTACTTTCGGGAAATCGCTAAGGTATATTTTGAATAAGGTCGGTGAGAGTGGGGAACCTTGAGGAACTCCGGCTGAGATTCTATATTTCGCCGACGTGGTGTTATGTATTTTAATATTAAATGATCTGTTAAGTAAGAAACTTTCTAAAATATCTAGAAGATATTTGGGGATGCCTAGGAGGCGAAATTTGTATTTTAATCCTGTATGCCAAACGCGGTCGAATGCTTTAGTGATGTCTAAGAACAGAGCTGCCGTGTACTTTTTCTCATGAAAACCCTTCGCTATCAAATCCGTCACTCTTAAAATTTGGTGTTCAGTTGAGTGATTTGTTCTAAAGCCGAACTGGACATCAGGTATGGCGTTCGTAGCGTGTAAGTATTTATTTAGCCTTGCTAAAATCAGTCTGTCAAATACTTTAGCTAATGAGGGTAAAAGACTAATTGGCCTGTAGTTATCTAGCAGCTGTGGACATTTATTTGGTTTGTTAATTGGAATGATTATTGCGTTTTTCCAATTGCTTGGGTAATAACCCAGTCTTAAGGCTGCGTTTAATATAGCTGTTATTGCTGCAATTGTGGAATTCGGTAATTCTTTTAATATCTGACTAGTTATTAGGTCATTCCCAGCTGCTTTTCTGTTTTTAAGTTTATTTATTGTGCGTTTAAGTTCTGCGGGGGATATGAATTTTATTCTTACATCTGCGGAGTGTATACGTTGCTTCATACTGTTTAAAATTTCCTCGTTGAATTCATGGTTTACTATTGGGTTGGGTTTAAAAGAATTTGAAAAATGAACAGCAAACGCTTCCACTTTTTCGTCGTCTTTGTAGAGCATATTCGTACTTGATTTTAATGGTGGTATTCTAGATTGTTCTTTGGTGATCTTTTTGATAGTATTCCATAGTGAGGATGAGCCGGGGGTGATTTGCGCTAGATATTGTTTGAATGAGCTGTATCTGTGTTCGTCGATTAGGAATTTTACTTTTTTGCTTAAGGAGTTCCATTTTCTTTTTAAGTGTGGCCTTCTACTCAATTGCCATAGTCTTCTAATCCTGTGTTTATCTTTTATCAAGTCTACGATGTTTTTCGGTAGCCAGTAAGATGAATGTTTGTTGTATTGCGCTGGTTGACATGATTCTTTAACTGCGATGTTTATTGCTTCAATTAGATTATTGGTTTGTAGGTCGATATCAGTACCGTTTTTAAGAGCTTTAGGGAACGAAAATTGCGTGCTTATTTTTTGTCTAAAGATATCCCAGTTTACTTTACCATTTATTAGTTTCTTTGAAATGTTAACTTGTACCGTGTTCTGAAATGCTATTATTATGGGGTTATGATCCGAATCGAGTTCAGGTATTACCGAGTGAAAAAAGGGGGAATTTATGTTTTTGGATAGACTTATGTCAAGTATGTCCGGGGCGCCTTTATTGTTAAATGGATATCGTGTGGGTGTAGAGGGGGCGTGGATTAATATATTATGGTTTTGTGCGAACTGTAAGAGTTTGCGACCTGCTTCAGATGTGGTATTGCAGTTCCATGCTTTGTTTTTGCTATTTAAGTCGCCTATGATAATTATTTTTTGCTTATTATTGTACATCAAGTTATTATTGGAGTTAAAAATTTTATTCAAGGTCTTTGCTGGGAATTTTTTGTTGGGTGGTTTATAAGCGGTTATTATTATTATTTGTGAATCAGCTGTTTTTACATTTATTGCTATCGTCTCCAGGCAGTCGGAGGTGGGGCACTCAATTTGAGAGTGATTAATCTCTTTACGCACTATAATCGCTACCCCGCCCGCAGCTTTATAAGAAGGTCTATCATTTCTGTAAATATTAAAGCCGGGTATTTTGAATTTATCAGATGGGCGAAGGTGCGTTTCCGTAACGCAAGCAATTTGTATCTCGTGGAAGAATAAGAAGTTTCTAAAAATATTTTCTTGTTTACTTAGTCCATTTGCGTTCCAGTTTAAAAGTTTTAGGTTCTTGAGCTGGCTACAATTCATTTTTGTAACGCGGTCTGAATCATAACTTGTATTTGTGGTAAAAGAAAGTTCATAATTTGAGTAATTACCGTATTTGTGATCGATTCGATTAATTTAATCCTATCGATGTTTTGATTTGTGAACGGCGTCGTATTTTTAACGCTCTCCTGAAAGTTATTTATCGGTCTTGTCCAAGGGCGTGGTCTTTCGGGCAGGGGAGGGAATTGGGTATTGTTATAAATTGGAGGTTGGCTGCATCCGGCTTGCCTGTTATCATAATTTATCTCTTGACCTTGTGAGCTATACTGTGCCTTGGCTTGGCCTGCGTTATGTCTCTCTCCAGTTGAGGGTTTATTAAGTTTTTTATTTAATTCTGCTTTGTAAAAAGGGCAACCACGATAATTTGCTGTGTGATTTTGTTTGCAATTCGTACAGGAAGGTTTTGCTCCCGATTTAGGGAGTGTGCATTCAGAATAGTGGTGGTTATTGAGGCATTTCACGCATCTCGGGTTGTTATAACAGTTAGCTTGCGTATGCCCAAAGCGTTGACATTTTTTACATTGGATGGGAAGTTTGGTTTTAGTGCGTACAAAAACTCTAACTATGCAGTAGTCTAACTTATTTAGCTTTAAAATGGCTCTACCAGCCACACTATTCTCGACATCTACAGCTACAATCTGCAGGGGTTTTCTATTTTTGCCATAAAGTCTTGTTACTTTTAATACAGGGAAATTATCATTAAGTTCATTTTTAATATCGTTAACATCGAGACACTCCGGTACATCTTTTATAACTACTTCAAATGCCCTTACAGATGGGTCTTTGAAGGAGTAGAACTCTATCTCGTTATTTTCACAGAATTTTCTGAATTTACTGAAGTCATCAATGTTACTAAATTGTACTTTAAATTTATTGTTACTGTATTTGACTTCAAAATTTTCAATTTCATTTTTCATAATGTCCTCTTTAAGTAGTTTATAGTTTAGTAGTTCATCTTCTCTTTTATTATAATTTTGAATAATAATTGGGGGGATTTTTACTGATTTAAATACATTATCATCATTTTCCTCAATGTTATCTAAATATTCAAATCTATTTCTTACAGTTACGTTATATACCGTTTGATTTACTTCTGCTTGCGAACGTTTTTGTCTCTTATCATTTAACACTTCACTAGAATCACAGTTTCTTTTGAGTATATATCTACCTTTATTGGTTGACGTGTTGGGAGTACGTTGAATTGCGGTCTGTCCGCGCTGCTCCAAGTTCTTTTTGGCGTGTGGTGATTCCTCGTCAAGGTTTTGCAGAACTGAAGGAGAAGGCTGCTCCCCGGTAGTGACATGATGTAATTGTGGCGGTTGAACTGATACTGGTTGTGTTAAACTTAGCTGATGAGTTTGCACCATGTTTTGCATTACGCCCTGCGGTGGCAAGTTTACACTCATTTGTGGCTGGAGTGGAATGTATCCAGCCTGATATTGCTGCAACATTTGACCATTTTGAAATGCGAACATGTTATTTTCCATTGCGCTTGTGTGAGAGGTCTCACCAATAGTTGAAATAACACCGTTTGTAGCGTCCATTGCCATTTTTATATGCTGCCCCGTGCCGGGGCAGCCGTTTTCACACATATCACTGACCTAGTGATAATGGCTTGTTATATACACTTTAAACAAAAAAGTAAAAAACAAATAAACGAAGAATAACTAAAACCTACACTGGTTTTATTAGTATGCACTTTCACAATTCCTATCAGCGCGTCGATAACACAGTAAACTCACTGGTAGTAGTGGAAAGCTTATCGTGAGGAGCGACTCTCGCGGAGGTCTTACCCCGACGGGAGCCGAGCTCGAACTGTTAGTAAATCTAGACATCGAAAAAGCATACGATATGGTATGGACACACCGCATAGCTGCTAAATTACTTAGTATTGGTATCAAGGGCAATATGTTTAAGTTCCTTACCAACTTTATTAGCAACAGATGTATTCAAGTACGTATTGGTAATAATTTATCAACAATTAAGAAACTTAATAATGGGCTACCGCAAGGATCAGTGCTCAGTGTGACTCTATTTTTAATCGCCATAAATGATGCTGATGATGATATTGTAAGCCCAGTTGTCGTGCGGAAATACGCCGATGATATGGTGTTACTATGCAAAGGAAGGAACTTCGATTCAACCAATGAATTAATGCAAACTGCTGTAAACTGTATTTACAAATGGTCAATGAAAACCGGTTTCAAATTCTCGACTGATAAATCTGAATGTATGATTTTTTCTAAAAAATTAAGCCCCGTCCACCCGAAACTATTCCTGGTCAACAAAGCCATTAAGACTGTTACACATACAAAAATCTTGGGACTTATATTTGACCACAGGCTCACATGGCAAGAACATATCTCTAAAACATACGCAGAATGCAAAAATCGACTTAACATCCTGAAGTGTCTAAATCACAACAACTGGGGATCAGACAAAAATACCTTACTACTTACATACAAAGCCTCAATAAGAAGTAAGATAGATTACGGATCTATTGTATATAATTCAGCGTGCAATTCAACTCTCAAGAAACTGGACACACTGCACAATTGCGGACTCAGAATAAGCACTGGTTGCTTTCACACAAGTCCAATTGGTAGTATTCTCATCGAAGCGGCTGAAACTAACCTCACATTTCGAAGACAAACCCTGTCAATCAAATACGCAATTAAAGCCAAAACATCCTTAAATAAGATAATACGTAATGATGTATCTCCTGGAATTAGAAGTGGAAATCCACAATGTTCTACACCTTTCTATAATAAAGTAGCTACGCTATTCAGCTCCCTCAACATTTCGAGGCTTCCTATTGAAAGTCAAAAGATCCCCGCTGTAAATCCCTGGACCGTCAACATCATTGAAGTCGATAAATCCCTGGTTGAAGTTCAGCAGAACAACCTTGACTTAGACGAATGGAAACTCAAATACAGCGAAGCGTATGATAAATACAAAAATAACTACAATATCTTCATTGACGGACGCAATAATACATCATTTTCTGAGGCCATTCTAAAGGATCCCAAATCTTTGGTGAAATTCCGGTTTATGAACACTGCTAGTCAGGAAAGCATGTTCAACCATGCAATTCTGGAAGCGCTTAAAAAGATAACCCATAACAGTACCGATGCCACTATCATCACTAATAAAATTCCTAAAGATATCTTCAAAATATATGATGAAACACAATCCAAAACGACGGCTCGAATTAAAGAACTCCTTCATTTGATTAAACTTCAAGGCTTATCAGTAATTTTTCTTCTTTTACCTAATCAGCTGTATCCAATTATTATGACCGAAATACATAACAATGAAACTAAAACAAAGATAATAATTGATCTCCAAGGAAACAATGTAAGACCTAACCCTGGATACTCCAAGCAAGATGTCATAAGATTCGTACATAGGAAGATGCTCCAGCAATGGGAACCGATATGGCGATGTCATAAGTCTAGTAATACCCATAAATCAATCGATTTATTCCTATCACTACAATCGGACCCCAAGATGACTAGACGCGAACAAGTTTTAATTACACGAATGAGAACTGGTCATTCTAAAATTACACACAGGTACTTGCTGGAGAATACCTCACCACCACTATGTGATATGTGCCAAGTAATACTATCAATCGAACATATTATTATGTCCTGTCGTAAATATGATCACATTAGAAGTATGTATTTTAATCCAAATGAAATGGAGAAAATCCTGTACCCTTTCAGAACCAGATTTGTGTTTTTGCAAAATTTGACAATGTCATGCTCGAAATATAACGTTATGGTAAGCCCGCCCGTATCTCTAGAGTTGATGTGTTATGATCCTACCCCGATGATATTGTATGATTGTGTTACATGTAAGATAATAGTATGTTATAACTTATATGTTATTATGTTATATTATGTTAATGTAATGATGTGTAACCCTCGAAAAGATGTTATGACCATGCCCTGATTGTTCTGTATGATGATGGTATGTAAGATAAGTAATATGTGATACTGTATTATGTTATGGCCAATACATTCTGATACTTTTGTTTATGTAATGACAGATGAAGTCATAAGTGTCTGTAAACACCTGTAATTAAAAATGTTGTCGCTAATAACCTTAGTCGTTGATGCGACAAAAAATAAAGAAAAAAAAACAAACAAACATTTTTTAACTTGATATATCTTGTTTTGAATCTCGTTCTTCACCATTTTATATCTAATACTCTTTAAAATAAAATAAAAAATGAGGTGCAGCTTTGACTGTACTGCAACTTTGACTGTAAACCGTCTTATATTGTAGCTGCGCGTACAGCAACGAAAACGTCGCAATTGCATGGCGTGTCTCAAGTTACTATAACCCAGCCATTTTTCATCGAAAAACTAAAATTCATTTTTAAATCAAATAGAATTGAATGGAATTATATATACATATCTTGAATTTTCATTTACTTTTTTTCTTCGTATATAGTATTACTTTAGAAATTTATATTATTAATTATTATTAATATTTCAGGATTGCAATCGGATCAAAACAACTGCAATGTACGAGATTGGAAGTATTTAATATTATTAAAGCATATTAAAATTGTAATTTGGATACGCGGATTGATGTGTTTGAGAAACATAAATTTAATAAATCGATTCTACGTAATATTACAGGTTATGGCATGTCGTGTTGCTTTTAAACTTGATCGTTTCAGTGAATATTGCATCGAAACTGCAGGACTGTTTGTTAAACTTTATTCATGGTTCTGTATGTCTACCACGGTTCACAAAGTTTTTATGCAGGAGGTCAGATTATCAAATCTGCAGTATTGCTAATTAGTTTATTTTCCGAAGATGCCCAGGAGTCCCGGCAACAAAGATATTAAAAGAATTCGAGAAAATTATTCTAGAAAAAGTTCCAGAAAGAAAACTATGGAAGATGACTTTCATGGGCTCCTGGTATCTTCGGATCCATATATCCAGTTTACGCAAATTACCCTCCAAAATTACTAAACCATTATCTGCTGATGCAACCGAACTTCTCCTGCAAAGTGATGTAGAAAAAGTTTTTTTGCATTATTTTATTTTTATTTATATTATCTGTATTAAACATATATATTTTTCAAATAAAATGTCACATTAAAGATATATTTTTGAGAAAATAAGAATGTTTTAATAAAATTGATCCCCATATTGGAGCACCCAAGTTTTTTCTCAATTTGTTATCAAATTCTTAATTTGTGACCTGAAACATCTCCAAATGACAACATTTGAAAGATTTGAATAAATTTTCAGCACATATGTCCGTCATATTGGATCCACCATTTTGTCTTTTTGAAATTTTGACATTATATTCATAAACAGCATACGCAAAAAACCTACTATACAAGATTTCAGACAAATCGCTCAGCACCTTCATATTTTGCCAACTTTTCGGGATTTGAGACCACAGAGAAGAGCAGTAAAGAGTCGCGATAACAGCAGAGGCAATTATTGTGATCATAGCAATTATTGCGACACATTAAAATAGTTATTGTTTGCCCCAATGCTAGGAACAGTTCTGGGTAAAGAAAATGTGCACTATTTATTTGAAGAAAATACTATTTTCTGGGTTAAGATTAAGTTTTTGATCAAACATTTTGTATAATCTTTTTCATCAGATTGTGCACACGGAGCTGTCTTTTGGTGCGGGCAGGTCTGAACATCAGTATACATAATAATGCAATTGAGCATGTTGTAAGGAACATTCAGTTCCTTACTTCATGTTCTAGATTATCATATGAGTTGTAAATGATTTTTCATATATATTTCATAAACCAGAATTATTTACTTCCCTACCTTTCTACACATGGCCTTTGTCGCTCAGTGATGTACCTTAGTCCATGAACACTGGTGCTCTCACAGAAGTCAAGGACAGTTTTCTTGCAAGTTTCCCGGTCTTTCATCATATCTTCAAAAGACTTGCTACGTCTCATGATTTATTGCAATTTTTAAACTGAAAAATTATAACTTCTTGTACGTTTCGTTTCAAATTAAAACAAATGTCTTTCGTACTATTTCGTTCACTTTTCAAAATTCAGTTAATTCTTCTTCTATTATTCCTGTTATACCTTCTGCTATTTTCATCTGAGAAGGGGCTGTCTTATTATCAACTAATATTGCTTGGTCGTCGTACTTTAGTCGATAGCAATTATTAAAGATTGCTCTTAGATGTGTTTAGTCATTTTTCTTTTATGAGTCTCTGACACTTTTGCCCTCAAAATGTCAATCAAACTGTGATTAATAACAGAGGTCACAATGAGTCCGAACAATAATGCTGTGTCTTGAAATTTTAAGATTACATTTTTCATTTTCTTCACAACAAATATAATGCTATAAAAATAAATTAAGTGTTAATTATTCCACAGGTTATGAAGAAAAAACTAGTGATTCTACAGAATGGCACAAACTTTCCCGTATTTGTTTTCTATTTCTTGTCGTCTCGGCTAGCTATTCGATCATGCCACGTTCTATTGCCTGTTGCCATCCATCGCCACCCACAATACATGTTTAAACATTTTCTTAATTTTCGAATTATAAGTTTTCGACTTATTGGAAGTTGAACGACTATTTGAAAGGAAATATTATTTTAGAAATATTAAACAACAGTAAAATCTCGTTCTAAATGACAAATTTCTTTGAAAAATTTGGAGCGGTTTTGAAAAAATGGCGTTTGAGAGTTTTTGAAAATGCCAAATTTTGAGGTAGTTTTCACAGAAACCGATTTTCACAGAAAACGGTACTTTTCAAGAAGCTTATTATTTAAGATTATTTAAAGCACATGTCTTTACAAGTATAATAATGTAAACTAAAAATAATTGCCCATAATGTAAATATTAACGTGATAGACAAGTCAGAAAATTACATTTGTGTAAATTTTGAAAAAAATACCCTGAAATGAACTTTATCTAATATTAAAGAGTTTAATATCTTTTCAAAAAGCTTGAAGAAAAACTTTTTTGAGAAAATGGGGTTTGTGCGTTTCTAAAAATGCGAAAATTTGAGCTAATTTTCACTGAAAACTGTTGAGTTTTTGAGAAACTTTTCCTTACATTATTATTACTTTTCCGTACATTATTACACATGTACTCATAAATATAATAATGTGTTTAATTGCCGGTAATGTAAATTTTAAGGACGTGAGAAATAAGTCAAATGAATTACATTTTTGTAAATTTTGTAAAAAAAAGAATAGAGCAGGATGGCTTTTATGTCATCTCATAGAGTGCATATAGCACAATTCCTACCAAAAGTTTAAAGAAAATAATTGTTTTATGAAAATCTTGTTTTTGTAATTTTTAAAATTGCAAATATTGTACGCAATAACGCGAAAACTACTCAAATGTTCAAGAAATGTACCTGAACTTAATGAGAGAAAAATTATGGACAGCAAATTTTAATTGACGAAAAAATCTCTATCTTTATTTTTGTAGTTGTGGGAAGATCCCGAAAAAATTCAAACAGCATAACATAACTTTCACTGTACTACGTATATTACTTCGTGTATACGTGCGTATACGGGAAAGTAACAACTAAATTGTTATTGTTGGTAGGCAACAGGAGACCAGGTGTAACCAGGCATTATAGACGATCAATGGCCATTGGAGGTTTTGCATAGTGAACAATAGATACTTCTAGTGTTATAACTATTCCAAGAATCATAAAGTCCCCATGCCTGAGAAACTCGGCATAAACTCGCAATGTGTGTACTCGTAAGAGCATCTTTTGCAGCTGTGATCAAGTCATCACACTCTGATCAGGCAGGGCGCGTCATCTTCAAAAATCCAAAAGGGCTTACAGTGGAGAACCAGCCGCCCGCCGAGCGCGCACATTTTAATAGGTACGCTCGATGCATACCCTGAAGCCGATTGGAGGAATGCCTTGCCTATAAACCCGTGCGCAGTCCACTCCCGCACATTTCGTCCCAGTGAAAGTCTTAGTACGACGGCCAAAACGTTCACAACCGTGTTTTTTTAAATTTATTTCTTCCTGTTCGTCAGTTTTGCCTTTCAGGGGTTTGTACATTTTTATTTTTAATACATAGCATTTGCGCAAGCAACCTCTCACTCTTGTATCTTACTACTAGCTAATTTACAGGAGTTCATACTTACATTTTTAACATATCTCAACAATTTACACACAATGCTCACATTTTTAATATACAATATTCATTATTAAATCTAGATGCGGTCTAAACATCATTCAAAATTTATTTTAATTTTGAAGTGAAAATATTTTACAATTACTTATTTACTTTTTTGAAACATATATTCTTATAGTGGATATTTATTTCATGAGAGTTTTAACATATCTTTCGGATATCGTGAGCGTGTTCTCTTGCGAATGTTTAATTATTTCCCTATTGTAAATTTTATGAAAGGAGAAAAAATGTGAAAAAATGTATTACTGTTATTTCTTATTTACTCGTTTAAGGGCTCTATTTGTTCTCTTTAAATGTGTGTATTAGAAATGAACGAAGGAGCCTTTGCACATTCTCTTAAAAAATGTTTTGTATTTTTTGAAGTTTTTCAATGTTGGTTTTTGCTGTCTCATTCGAGACCGGACTGACATAAATGAGTGTATCATATGCTAGCCACGAAATGAGAGTATTATTTAATACTAGTGAGCGAGGTAACTTTGGTCTACAAAGAGTAAACATTTTGGCCTGGGTTTTGGTTGGGTTTATTTGTATTCTCCACTGTTGAGCTCACTTTAGAAAGCATGGGATATCCGCCTCGATGTTATCTTTTGCTACATTTATATCTGCATGCGTTGTGTATTGCAGTATCGTCTGCGAAAATCTCAAGATGTGAGTCTTCTAATGTGGGAATGTCTGAAAAATAAACATTGAAGAGTGGTGATAGTGCAGAACCTTGAGGTACCCCTACTCTTATTGTTATTGTTTCTGAACGTGCGCAGTTTATTTTAACTTTGCATATTCGGTCTGTAATAAAGCTATTTATAATGTCCTGAAAATAGAAAGGTACTCCCAGCTGTTTGAGTTTTAATAGTAAACCAGTATGCCAAACTTTATCGAACCTTTTTCTACGTCTAAATACAGCCCAATTGTATGCTGTTGGTTATGGAAACCACTTGAAATTTGTTCTACGAGGCCGATGAGCTGATGAGTTGTACAATAATTTTGCCTAAACCCGATCTGTTCATCTGGTGATGCCCTTATTTCTATGAAGTAAATACTCCATGGAAATAAGATAAGTCTTGTTTGGATTAGTTTCTCAGATATTTTAGATAAAGTGTATAATAAGCTAATTGGCATATAGCTCGTTCCTTCTTTAGGAGTTTTGCCTGGTTTACCGATTGGAAGGACAATGACGTGTTTCTACGATTTTGGATAATACCCAATTCTAAGTGCTGAGTTATATACTGCTGCCCAGACAGCAATTGAGCTTCTTGGGATTTCTTTCAAGATACTATTTGTTATTCGGTCGTGACCTGGAGACTTCCTAATTTTGAGATTATAATTTTAGTAATTTCATAGAGGCTAATACATTTAATTGGGGTGGGGGCTCTGTAGTACGTATCTGTCATGTACTCTTGCTTCACGGCGGTGTTTGGGTTGAGATGACAGTATTTTCAAAATTTTCGGCTATGAAATTAGTCTTTTCGTCGTCTGTGTGTACATAATTTCCTGTTTGAGAGTTTAGAGGAGGAAAATTTTTTCTTCTCCCGTTATATATTTTATTGTTATCAACAGCCATTTTTAATTTGAATGTATTTGGGATAGATGAGTTTGGAAGTTAGAATATCTTAAATTATATAATTTGATTTTAATTATCCTCGCTAGTTTTTTTATTATTCTTCTTTAGTTAGTTTTTCTACTTATTTGTCTTTCTCTTCTCAGTTTTCGTTTTTCATGTATCAGATTCAATATTTGTTTAGGGAAATTCCTATTGAGTATGTGTGCTGAAGGCGATGATAAATACTTTTGTCTACGTTTTTATATATTTCATTGTTTATTCTGATCATTTCTAATTCAAGTTTGACGTCATTTTTAATTGGATTTGTTTATTGGTTTATTTTTCTTGTTTGTTATTGAAATTTTACCTTGGAATGAGCAAATAACCGGATTTTGATCAAGATCTAGATCCGGAACAACCGTTTGATAAATGGGGAAATTGATTCCTTGGGATATTATTATATCTAAGATATCTGAGATGATTCTATTGTTGTAACGGTAGTCAGTTGGTTGGAGGTCAGGTGGTCAGTAGATATACGTAGCCGTTAACATTATGAATGAATATTGGTGAAATTTTTACAGCTTTATAACTTTCAGAATTAGCACAATTGCCTAAATTTCGAAACAGTTCATAGCGTGAACTCACTGGTATGTTGTCCCTGATATTCTCCTCTATTCCGTGGTTAAAGCCAAATCTTTTCCTCTTGTTTGAATCGAAGCACTAGCCGTTGTAAATCATGTTTTGTGATGCGTTTTCCTGATGTTCACCCACTGATGAAGGCAGTATCGGTGGAAAGGCGCCCACTGATGATGAAGATGATGGGAACCCGTGACCGTAGATTTCACCGCCGTTTGGATTTTCGTTAGTCACTTCCATTGACTGCACTATTAACCCTGAGGTTTCAAGTAGCCCTCCGGAGGAGGCACTCTCCCCACTCATTTTGTCAGATAAATCGTTGCGCTATGATACTAAGTAACTACTATGTAACTACTAATCTAAGTTCTGAATACACTGGAGCGCGGCGGCCCGCGCAGGACGAGAGCCCGCTGACCACGCTGCCTCAACGTAAGATAAAAGCTGCCTCTGACACGAAGCGTTCGCCTCGGCGGCTCGAACCGGACTGACTTAACTGCCTAGGACGCGACATCTCCCGAATGTCTATTCATGCCGGCCATGAAAGACTATAGTTATATTTCTGGATATCACTGACTGCGTCATAGATTATGGTTAAAACAACGTCATGCGGTGTTATGTAATTTAGCTATGACCATTCTGAAAATACCATAAACTGAAAATACTGCAACATGTATTTTCAAATTGGTCCCACATACATCCACTGCTCAGATATCGTTTAGAAACTATTTCATATTGATTACAACACAAAAATGTTATACAACAACAAGGCAGATGATTACTGAATAACATAATGCTAAATGTAAAAGAAACAAATATATTTATTGTGAATTTTGTCACAAAATATGATGAATGTAAATCAATGTTACCTGTATGTTTTCTTCAATTTAATGTCGCAGAAAATAATGTTTACTTTTTAATTTGTCATGTTATGCAAAATAAAAGTAGTGGTGCTAAAACACCTAGTACTTTCTCGCAATAAATGAGGCAAAAATAATTATTTCCTCTGCTTCCTCTATTGAGAAAAGAAATACATTAATATCATTAGAATAAAATTGTTTACGTTCATTCCAATAAATAAAAACAAAATGTTGAAATATGATTTATATAAAGTTATAGTAAAAAGAGTCGATTTGTGCCGAAACCATTAGTAACATAAATTGCCGACATGTAATTTTTGAGGGGATTACTCAAAATTAAGAGACACTGTCATCTGTTACTGATAATGATCCCCAGACGGCACGAAACCATTTACTGTTCGCTACCTTTCTTCAGTGTTGCCAGGTTAAGCGATTTAATTTGGATATTTATTCACTTTTATAGATAAATTTGAGGTGAGTGAGAAATTTCAATATGGGTACTTTTGAGGTTTGTGCAGAATGTCGCACTTCATTATAATTTATTTTTATAAGTTATTAAATTGTTTATGTTTCATGCTAAAAGTAAACGATTAACGAAACACAATAAATATTAATATCTGCTGCATATACCTTGACTTAAGGTAGGTAGAAATAAAGACGAAACTAATAGTTAAAATGAAATTTACTACCAATAAATCACATCTGATACACCGAAAAGAGAATCTGACTCAAACTATTATTCTATTGGCAAAACTATATTTTCTACACTTATACTTTGCACTTATACTTATACTTATAAACACTTATACTTATAAATTAAAAAATACATATATACACTTATACTTATAAATTGTCAAGGCGTTGCCAGATGTTCGCAGAGTGAACTGTTCACTATTTATATTAGTGACTTAAATTTTAAAAAATGAAAACAGAGTACATGTGAATATTTATTAATAACATATATTATTTCATGTGGGAAATCATTCTGTTGTTTATAAGGGTTACTTTTTAATCGAGATGAGAGCTGAATTTTTCCAATCAGAAATCCGCTCGAAATCTTACAAAAGTATTTAAAAAAGACCATCAGTCGCTGTTTTTAAACCATTTATCTAGGAGCAAACTACAAAGATTTTTTTAGGACTATATGTGTTATTTTTATCAAGTTTAAGTGTTTCCTCTACATATTTTTAAACCTCCCCCTCCCTATTTAACTAAAGTTTTAATTGTTCGTCCATAAAATTTGATACAATATCAATTACCAAGAAAGTGATTGTCTATAGTTAGAAGGATACCGAATCGTTGAATTAATTTATTGAATTTATTACTTTATTAAATTCATTATTATTTAACATTCTTAACATATTAAATATAATGATATTTAACTAATTTAAGAACTACTCTTAAAAATGGAAACAGTATGGGAAAATAACGTGTAATTTATCATAATTTAAACATCAATGTTTTTGTCAACATCGAAAGCCTTTTGATGTATCGATATTTTGGTAACATTTACCATCACTATTCATCATTAAAATCATGCGTAATTGAACGCCATTTCGTATTACAGGAGCACCAACATATTCTATGGAATGATGCATAAGCTGTTATGATGAATGGAAATTCATTAACTTACAAAATGAATTATTAGTAGTAATAGTTTGTATTTAAAACTTTAGAGTTCTTTGAATATGGATGATGTACACGATAGTAGTTTGTTCTCGAATAGGGTTAACGTGAATGTGAATCAACATGGCAACCTTCACGGCTACGTTCACGTTCGCAAATTTTAATGGTTCCACTCAATAACGTGGCCCAGCGTTTCCGTTTACATAAAGTTTTCATTGAAGATTCATTTTGAAGAAACCTTAAGGAGAAGACTTACCATCGGTAGAAAAGAGAGCTACACAATTAGAAACCGCAATAATAAAAGAATATGTGATTAAATTTTGCTTTCCTGCACTTCAAAACTTCAATGAAATTTTCAAAATGTAAAATTGGGTAGAATACTTCATTTAGACGAAAAGCTTTTTAAAATTATTGTACATTAATTTAGTTTAGACCAGGAGTCGTCAACTCGCGACCGCGAAGCCATCTCATGTAGACGAGGGGCATCTACCGACTTATACTTCGATTTTGATAACGTTGTGCGTCAGGGCATGTCTTCATAATGGGATATCTCACGGCATTTCTTGACTTTCTCGGTCGTGCCGCGAGGCACATCGCACTGCTTGATACGGTCGCGATCATGCGACATCTAGCAGCACCACCGAGAAAGACGCGAAATGCAGTGAGATAACCCATCATAAAGACAGGTCCTGATGCGCCAGGTTATAAAACCCGAAGTATAGTCTACTGAAAAATAAAAACAATCATGACTTCTTTGGTATTTTACGTAACTTACAACAAGGAGTTGGAGTTAAAAACAGTTGATTACACGAAAAGGAATTATTGATTATTTTTCCATGGTGCAATGTTGCGAAACTCTCATCAATGATTAACCTTTCCTGGACTGTTTGCACTGATTGGCCTTTCCTGAACTGTTCTTGTATTCGTATTTATTGTTTTCGTAAATGGAATTGTGTTACAGAACCCTTAAAGTGAGTCTACGTTATATTATTTTACCTATATTCCAAGCTCATTTTGACATAGTACTAATAACATGAATGAATTTTAATTTAATATCTTAAATTTGTCGAAAAAAGTATGCTGGAGACACATGCGGCCCGTGAGCAACTCAGAGTTCGACATCGTGACCAGTTACTAAATGTTTATCTAATCTAAAGAGTACTTAATTACGATAATAATACTGAAGAAATGACACGTCAGGCTTTACAATTCTTGGGGACGGTGGAGAAATCCTAACACGTTGTGGGTGCAAGCAGGATCTCAATAGAAGCCAATATAAAAGTTCCACGACGCTGAGTACACTCATACCCAGGCAAAGCCCCAACAGGCCACCACAGTTGGCTAGAAAACAAAAGAAACATGTTCATGGCGTTTTTTGTCATTTTATTGCATTTTAAGACATTTCAATATTTTATTAGAAAATATAATTAATAAAATTCTCGTCCGATCTCTTCAAAACATATTTGGAATAAAATAATCATTACAAAGAGATCGAGCGAAAATATTTGAAGCTCATAAGTTTAGACTGACTACAATTTTCTCTTGTCAAATTATCACATATTTCGTTTGGTTGTTTTAACGTTAGGAAATTGTAAATTGTTATCAACATTTTTCGTGTTCTCTTACCGATCATGTCGAACAATACATATAGTTCCGTTCGTCTCCTCGGGATATAATTCGTGTCTTTGAAGTAAATGTACATCTGCGCTCCTTTAAAGGGATACGATCTGAACAGGAGCAGAAATACATATAATTTAACATCTTTAATTCTTAAGAACATTAAATAAATATTACCAGAAATAATAATAGGAAAATGAAGAATAGTTAATACATACTATTACAAGAAACTATATTATATTTTATGTAATATTTGACTGTAAGAGTCACTATTAAGTACTTTTATACCACTTGGAGCATGTTTTAGGTTGAATTACTAGATAATTCACGACCTTCCATTGGGTCTAGGAATCCCAGCTTTTTACGCTAATTTAATTAACGATCTTAGTACATGCTTACAACGCTAATTTTATTAAGAGTGTTAATCGCAACTGTACGCATTCAGGATATTACATTTTCAATACGTACTGAACTCCCAGAATTTTCAACATTTTGGCTAAATCCATGGGAGTTCGAGATCTCTGGCTACTGTAGTGGATGTATACGCAGCTTTGCAAACAGGAACAAGTCAGTTTGGAGGAGTTCAGTAATCCTGTCTGCAACTGTTGCAATGTCCCTGCAAAAATTTGATTGTAGAACTTAATTCACTAAAGACTGATTCAGCAGATAATAAAATTGGTTTTTCATAGCTAAGTACAATTTAGCAATTTCAATATAAATATTTTCAATAGGACAATGTAACAATTTTAATGCAAACAATCAAATATTCAGTTATATGTAATAGGTAGCTCGGGAATAAGGAAGGGAAGTATGGTTCAAATATCTGGCGGTAAAAGAGACTAGATGACGAAACTTTGCTCATAATAAAACTTTTTACATTGTGGTGAATCCGTTTAAAAAATATAGAGCGTTTTCACAAAATATGTATTGGTAGGATGTGTATGTTTTTCTTCAATTTCAGGTAATTCAGATTCACTTTTAGGAATCCATTGGTTTCCTCATCTTTTTACGGTTAAAACGTGTTTTTAAATGTCGATATTAATTTCTCCTATACTACAATATGTAGAGGTTATACTACAATATGTATATGTAGAGGTTTTGTAATGCTGCAAAAATTGAATTGACGACCGAAAAATTGATTTACAAAAATTGTCAAATGAGAATATCAAAAAATTCAAATTGCAGCGCTGTTTTTGCATTGCAATGAAGTGCTAAAGTTACCTAAAATAAATGTGATAATTTGAAGACAATTTAATGACAAACTTAAAAATTTGTGTATTCTGTTTTGTAATTTTCCCTTCTTATACATTTTCGGTGGAGGGGGTATGGGACTTCTCGTCCGGGTCAACTACCCCCTCGGACTTCGACAATCGCCGGCCCTGAACATTGATTCAGTTCAAGAATAGTAGTGAGAAAATGGTTTTCAAATCTAAAATTCATTAACGTTGCTTCCTACAATTTCACCTTCTCTATATTTTTCTCACTGTTTCTGGCTACAAATTTCGATCACTTGTATTCACTTTTGTGATGTAAGCAAGTAATAAATGAGCAAGTTTCATTCAGTGCTTTTGAGATTTTTAATATTAAACGTATACCGAATTGTTATTGGAAGACTTAGGATATTATTTAAACTTACATGCTGCATCTTCACTGCACATCATTTTATCGCCTGAACATATTGGAGTATTTTGATCTCCTAAAAATGAAAAGAAAAACATTTTTTAAAATTACAATTTTATTTTTTGTACCTTAAAGTATGGAAGATCGGGGATATGTTGTTTTTAATTCCATTTATCGTAAGGAAAGTAAACTATAATTTTGATGAAATAAGTCATATCAATATGTAAAAGAAAGACTTGGCTTGTAAGTGATTAGTACTATCATTCTTGTGTAAGTAACTTTTCATATAAGCGGAAGGGAGAAAAATAGAGAGGTGCCAAAATTGGAATTGCGAACTTTTCAAGTGCTCACGTTAAAAAGTTGTCATTTCTAAGAATAATTTAAGAAAGTGCGATTTTTCACCTTTCACACTTGCAAATATATTTTACTTTATAGATGTTGTTAATGACCACGTTTCTTTTCCAGACTTGCTCTGACTCCCAGTGATTCAGTTATCGACATAAATACTAACTACTTGATATTGAATCTGAAAATCACTACTTTTTAGCAAACCAAAAGCAATTCTAGATGTCTCAAGATTCGATACTTTGCAATATCTATTTTTATATCCGAAAGAGATTAAGAGTCTCCACTTCGTCATAAACCACTTCTTACTCAAAACAGTAACTAAATATCGAAAATTAAACGCGTTTTTTTCACATTCAATAAATTGCATTTGTATTGACGTAATAATCCAATTAAAAAGCTTCAACAACAATTTCAGAGAGTTTTCTCTTGACAAATACTTTTAAGTATAATCTGGGAAGAGCGCATAACCGATTGAAAACTTACCCACGATCTCCCTCACTATTCTTCTTTAAGAGCTGACTTTTCTCTTTATAGTTTTAATTGTTCAGTACAGGCCTGCAGTAGCAAATATTCTACTAAACAAAAATTCATATACTGGTTTTCTAAGGCTTAGCATTCTTACTGCTCAAGTACACCAAATAAAATACATTCGTACGTCTTTCAATAAACATTTTAACTAAAAAAGGCTTAGTGAATTTTGCAGTTACATAGTATGAACAATACAAGACATACCAGGAATACCAACAACATTGCTGTTGAGAAACGCAAAACGTGACTAGCAAGCTATTACTTCATGAAAAGCGGAGTCTTTCTTGGAGCCTAGCTGTCTCATGATGTCAGATGTGCCGCAAGCAATGACACGTGCAATATTAGAGTAGACTTAATACCGTAATCAAATATTTACATTTATGGTCAAAATCGAAACTGTTTCGGCGTTATTAGAGTTATCCCGATTTCCTGGGTACCTTGCAAAAATATAGACATCTCTCACTTTGCCTGACTGCTGCGCGTATTGAAAATTATTAAAGATATTGAATACGATTTGGGTTATGAGAAATTAAACAAAACCAAAAAACTACCAAAAAATCATGTGTAATACCAAAAGGCAATCTATATAGTCAATAAATTAAAGATTATGAATGTATTTTTTGTCAAAATAGCTTTTTGTTAAATAGAGTTATAATTATAGACATTGCTCACTACTGTTATTGCGCAACTGTGTAATGTATTGTGTTCACTAGTAGAAATCCATGGAACTATAAATAATAACAAAACCTGTATGACCTATTCCATTAATTTTCTTGTCGACACTATCCTCAACTGCAAGTTGAGGATATAACTATTTCAAAAAATATATGAAGGTAAGGTATGAAGTGAAAGTAAATAAATATACAGTAAATCACGATTAGGAACAATTGTGCATATTAATTCTTAATGTTCATATAGAACCTTTCATCTTGGAAATATATAATCCGTCATAAACACTATTTTGGGAGTGAAAATCTCCGTGTCACTGCAAAAGTTTATTTACTCACGAGGCATGTAAAATGGAACGCATCCGCACTGGCTCAGCGTGAAGTTGGCGAGGCACTCCAGCCTGCAGTTGGACTGCGTGTACTGCAGGAAGAAGCGAAGCGGCCGTTCTCCAGGGAAGTAGCACTGGCGCTGCTCTACGGAGTAGCGCTCCCGCATGCTCGCATCGGCCAGAATCTGAAGAAAACGAAGTATTATTGTATTTTGGTAGTAGCAGTTGACGTCACTAATTGGTCACGGGTTTTGGTTTGTGATCCTTTGGTAGAATAACGTGGTACATTTTCACAGATTTAATTTTAATGCGCAACACTTGGTCATAAAGTGTGTTGGATTAGTGGATCGAGAGGGTAGGTCAAACAATTTTGTTGTTACATTGCCTATGCTTCGGCGTTTTGTTCGACTTCTTTAGGGCTATTAGGTACGATATTACATAGTAAGTAGATTATATTAGAGCGGAAAATTCACACATTAGTCATGTCACTCTTGTGGCATGTAAAAGAACCGTGGCGGATGCCCGACAAAAATAAATCCCAACGATAATATCCTGCTCTAATGAGGCCCCTCTTTATCCCGAACAGTTTGGATATAGCTAACTGAGCCTGCATCAGGGGACAGCCCGCCAGGCGCGCCTAATCGAAAGGTCCCCAGACCCTCATCGGAGGTAGGCTTTCAAGGAAGCCAACGTCGAAAAAGAGGTTGTCATCCAACTGCTTTGAATATCCTCTTAAGGGGATTGCCATTGATCGTACGCGGTATATGTATTAGTACTACTACATTTTATTAATGTAAATAGTTTTGTTCTTGAAACAATCAAGAAAGAAAACAAAGTCATATTGAAACCCACAGATGCATGATCAGTATGTTGTTGCGTAAAAACAGTCTGCAATTCACAATTTTGTTACATCAAATAGAGAGAAAGTGGTTCGCTTCATCGTGGTATTAACTGTAATATAATCATGGATATGGTGCAAATTATTTATGCCAAGCTTCTTTTTAAGTCACGATAAGCTGCACGAGACTGGAATGATTAACAAATGTGGGAAGATTCTTGATTTCTGCCTATGGACATTATTTGTTGATCTTTGCATAAATCAACAGCAATCACCCATCGTATTGGGGTTGAAGCTGCGCTGATATCGTGCTTTTATGGTCACTATCCCCTGGCGAAACCTTTCTCCGTAGTCGTTCTTAAAACTCCCGTATTTGCCTGAAATAAGGTAAGACGCGAGTACAAGAAATGCATCTTCAGTACCATTCGACCAGCCGCTGACAGGATGCAAACAAGTCGTTTACAAGGTCAGTATATCTATCTACAGTTTCTAAGGTTGTATACAACAACCACAAACGCGTCCCAAGATTCTTGCTTTCGTTCTGTGAGATCTAATCTGAACAAACGATCTCATATCAACTTCGGGATTTCTGGTCCAATGAAGACTCTTGCTTTCAATT
Source organism: Gryllus longicercus (assembly GCA_038098605.1). NCBI lineage: Eukaryota > Metazoa > Arthropoda > Insecta > Orthoptera > Gryllidae > Gryllus > Gryllus longicercus. The sequence goes on along the minus strand of JAZDUA010000002.1, from coordinate 12,337,006 downwards.
TTGCGTCAGTTTACGTCTTTCCAAACTTTTCTTTCAGGTATTGAATACCACAATTTATTTGATTTATTGCTGTAATACACTGTTTGATAAGACCCAATTTGATGTCGAGAGAAGGAAGATAAACTTTCTTGTGGTCCTGGAGTCAGCGTGTGTTAAACGTTGTTGCTATTGCAACGTCGTGGGTAGGAATCTACGCCACAAGGAAAACAAACTCGAGTGAGTATATACAAGTTTATTTACAAAGATGTACATATATACACAACCTCACACTTAGGGCGGTTTGTTAGAACTACCACAGCAGCCCCCCCCCCCTACATGCGCCTTGCAGCGACGCCTGCGACAGGCCTGCTAGGCCGCCACGCAAATTGGCACCTGGTGTGCCCCGGCAGATCGACAATCTACCTGACAGTGTTCGAGAAACACGTCATCTGATCCGAACACATCGAACCACCATGTGCAGTCGGTACTCCGGAGCCTGGGCGGACAAAGTTTTGTGGACTCGCCACGAGGAAACCAGAGTTGTTACCCACCCACGCCATCGCGACGCGATGTTATATAGGCGCGTGTCACATGACCTCCCACGTCATTTCTCCCCCCCTTTCCTCGCGCTTAATAGAGACATCTCTGGCGTTGTCTTTGCACGCGGCCCCGTGTCTTCTGGAAATTCCAGCCTTTTGTTCGGGCGACTATTTTTAGAACCCTCAACCCTCTACCTTGCGCTTCTGCGTTGAGCTGCTGCAAGCTGTGACGCTACACTATCGTATTGATATTTTGCCACTTTTATGCGGAATGCAATACTAGAATTATACTTGGGTAGGGAAAGGTATGTTTCATTTAGTGCTAACATTGTATGTGCCGTTTCTTGTTTATTTTGAGTTATGCACGTATGTGTCTTATTGATTTACCTCGGAGGGGGTTACTGTGATGCGCATAACGCTGTCCAAAGGCACCAGGAAGGAATCCTGATCTGGGCGGGGGAAGTCCGCTACACCATGGAGTTGCACCTACAAAGGCAAGAAATTCATAGATATTGCGGCAAACATATGTTACCCGTCACCGTACCCACCGGTGTGCGAGGCAAATGTTGCCGAAAAAGTCAGATCACGCACGGATATTGCTTACTATTCAGAAAGAGGTATTTTAAACAGAAGGGAAAGTTGTAAAAGGTGCTAAGCGAGATATCCATAATATCGAGTTTTCAGAGTAAAATATTTTTACGTGTGATAGAATGTTTTTCGCCAACTCATTTAAAGCTTGTGAAATAAAATTATTAAATAATACATTGTAAACTGCTTTCTAAGGCGTTGACGCCTTTGTAACACACCAATTTCAGAAGCAGTTGATTGGAGCATTTCATTACGTAGCAGTAGACTGGATTCGGCCAAATACTTTGAAATCCATAGTTGTAATAGAGTTAGTGTTCTGTACTTTAATTGAAAGCCAACAGATTCGTCACGCCAGAGGTGCCTGGAATTGTGTTGCTACTGTAATCGGTTTCACTTTTTTCTTCACGCAAATGAAAATTATTACATTACATTATTACGTTCAGCACTTAATGAATATGCAAACAATTCATATTTATAATTATCTTGCAATAAATCTGCAGTCAAATATTAAATGTTGCACATATAGGGGACAGTTTTACAAGACAGATAAACAATTATCGAATCAGCAGTTTTTATGCCACATTAGGTAAACGTTCTCTAAGTACATGGTAGTACACGAGAAAGTAAGAATGCCTTTTTAAAGCAAGTACAATATTACACAACACATATAAGAAAAATACATTTTGATTATTATCAAAATTGTCTTTATTTCTTATCCTCGAATAATACTTTTTTTATCTCCTTCACATACCATAGCACCATGGTGGATAAGCAAGGTTCCAATCTACTGAAATCGAAATTACCCGGGTTCCTTCAGTTTTGATACCTAAAATATTTGTCTTTACGAGGAATAATAACACATTAGAGTACTAATACTTGAATGTGCTCATTCGTTTCTGATATATTTGAATATGCTAGATACTTATAGTTAAATACCTTTTATAATTGTAATCTTCATAATACTGAGGCATCTCTGACAAATAACTCTCTTGTAGGAACATTGGATGAAAATATTCTTAACAATTTATTTCTGCATTTGAGACGTAGACGTAGTACTTTTGTAGAGACTATTCAATAACTTTACATTGAACTTTTTTGATTGCTCATTCATAAAGAAAGAATATATAATTTCCTACTGATGAACATGATATATATTTGGGGAATTAGTTTGCCTGTTGGAACGGTTGTGACTCTATCTACCTGTTAACGTGACATTTTCACTAAAACGCTCTTGATCTCAAACATGTTTCGTCGACTTAGGAATTTCAAAAATGACAATGGGTAAAACAACAAGAAAAATGCTTCATCATGTAACATTCAATTAGTTGAACTAAGTCGCAATGACAAACTTTTGTCGCAGAAGAGTGAGTATTGATATTGCAATGAATGTTATAAATAATAGCAATAAGTTTATGACCCTTATCTGTTTGACGCAAAGCAAATTTTAAATATTAACTAACGACTAATTTGAAAAATTTCAAGACTTTTTCTCCTCTTAGTGTTATTTACTCAACATCTACTCACATTTAAAATGAAAGCGCTTGAAATTATATATAGATATAAAAATTATGGAAAATTGCATTGATAAGACATATATCACTAAAATATTGTAAGTTTTTAGATATGATTTAAATTATACGTTTTAATTGTTGTAATTTTTAAAATTTCAAAGAATTTAATCAACATCGGAACTATATCAGTTTATCAATGTACTTTTTTAAATTCATCTTCTTTCAATGATAAATGCAATCATTTGCCAGAAAGTTTTGAAAATGTCACAATGTAAAGTATGTCGAAAATAAAAATAAACTATCCCCGCAAAGGTACATGTAGATATTACTCTTGACATGTTTATCAATTATCAGCTCAGAGGCTTTTAACCCATAAGTGGCAACGCTGGGTCTCTCGGATCCAGCGACATCCACGGAGCAGTCTTTTAAGTGAACAAAAATACTTATTAACTTATCCACCAGCCTATCTTCAAATTGAACCTTCCTGAACAGATGTAAATTATTATTTTTAGCTTATCACAAATGTGATGAGTTATTTCCGTTCAAAGTTGTTCATGGGTCGATCTCACCTAACGTTTCCGTTTAGGACTATTTTTAAAACATGGCCTGCACATTTAAAAGTTATTTTAATGTATTAGATTCGAAATATAAAATTAGAGAGCTTTTAGAAAACGATGATTATTTATCAAGTGATGATGAATTTGAAGATTCATTATTTGAACTAGAAAGTTTGCATAGTTCGGATTCTAAATAAGAAATTGAAGGAGCTGATCTAGAGAATCACAAAATTGAAGTTGAACCTTGTGTATTATGTTTATTTGTAGTCTAATTGTCATAAATAAAATCGATGTTTTAAGTTTAAGAAACGCAAAGTAATTTAAATTTTTGTAGGCTACAAGACACTTTATCGGATAGCATACAAAAAAGACAAAATGGGCGAAAAAATATTGTAAAAATTGTTTGTCTAAAGCAAAAATTGTATAACCGTTTTGTGAACAATGCGTCCATTTTGTTCATGTCATGCAGACACATTTTGTAAATATTGCAGTGTTTAAATTTCTTTACTTTGTTTTGTCATTCGGTCACTTTCAATTTTATTTGTTGTTCACTAATCTAAAACATTTACAAAATTGGGATATATTTCGTGATTTATAGTAGATAGATGATTTATGAACACCTATACTTCATGATAAAACATTTTTGTAATTAATTAGCACTTTAAATAGCCTCTAATAACTGATCACTGAGGACTCACCCCAAGATTAACGACAAGAGTCCTACCGTGAAGCTCGAGACCTCTCGCGGGATTAACGTTCCAACCTCTGGGTTAATCTGGCAGTTATGCATCACCCAAGTCGAGCCATGCCATCCCAATTCGTCTATCCATCAACTCATGCACATGTACATACATTCCGATTTGGGGGTACAAAATAGCATGTATCTGCGCGCAACGTTTACCAATGTTAACCATCTTTGAACAGCACCAATAGTCCTCAGTTGTGACGTGCGTGGGAAAGAATCTTAAACGTAATTGGAGATTTTTTTTAGGTAATCTCTATACTTTTTTCCCACACTGTAGTATAAGAAGGAAAGGTAAAAATATAGTTGCGGAACATTCTATACTATGTCTAGGTTGAGCTAGGATTGCCGCCGAGCATCGTTTCATGTCACTTCTCGACAGGCTGCAGGAGCAACAGAAAAATTACGGTCAGTGCAGCCTCAGCGATACACTAAGAATAAAATTATACTATGGTTGGCCGTTCGTTGTCATGTGGTAACGTCACTGCCGTAACCTACGCATCGGTGGATCAGAAACTTTGGCATATCTACAGTGTCACCACACACATTTATATAACAAATTAATCGCATGGTTGGAATGCCACAGTCGCTAAGTCTGTAAGAAGAAAACTAAACTCCTGTGGAGGGTATATTTATGTATGTATTGACCCTGCGTGGTCTACTACACCTTTGGTCTACCAGGAGAAGTTTACCCCTAAGGGGACACCTAAGCTTTACGTATTTATCCTCACTCTCCGCCGGCGGACAAGTACGCCGACAGGCTGGTCCCTACCGAATGCAGTTTGCCCCCATGATAACCTCCCCATTCAATGCCTGGGTCAGGGCGCTCTGCTAGCTCAGAGCTACCGGCTTTCCAGACCGGTACCGGAGTCAAGTCGATGCGCCACTCACGTGTGCCTGGACACGTCCCTCCTCTAAGCTAAGAGCATCGAGCCTCTGCCATGACGAAGCCAAGTGCCCGACACGACGCTACAATAGCTAAATCCAACTATGTTAGATGGCGTGATATGCGGCAAAGCTTTTCCTCTCCACACTCAACTGTCAACCATTTTCTTATTTTACTCGTATTCTTTTTTGCTCTCAATTCACAGAACTTAAACCGTGGGGTTTTGTCGTGCATATAAAGGAAATTGAGTATTCTACATAGTGAAACTTAGAGCACTGCACAAAGCATCTGCTCAGAGGATATACCGACTTGTCCAGGGGTTCCCAGTTTAACAGATATCTTTAAACCGTTCATTAACTGTGTATTTGAGAGGAAAGTATCCCGGTGATTTTTACCAATACATACGCAGATATAATAATATGAATTGAATATTGTATAAATATTGAATAATTTATGTGGATGCCAGATATCATCCTGTTTGACCTGCTCCTTATATTCTATCTCGAATACTCATTGGCGGACTAGATCGGGGCCAGCATTAGAGCTGAAACTGCAGCGACTTTGACTGAGGGGTCCTAGAGATTGAGTTCTGTCGGTGACGGATTTTTCACACGTTTAAATACGTAAATCAGTCACTGACTGTAAGAGAATTCTAGTGGCCGGCTGTTCTGATCAATTCTCAAGGTCGGCTATTCCTCCGGTCACTATCAGGATGCTACAGCAGTACCCTAACAAAGGGGTTAAGGATCGCGCGTAATATTTTCTTTCTTTTTCTTGTCATATCCTCATCCCTTTCTTTACTTATATGCACTACACTGTCACAAATGCCGGGAGCTTAGATCTTGTCTCGGCTGGGGCGGTGATGCTCTGGCGGAAGATACCTGTTTGGATAAACTCACGCCAGCCGACGTGTAGGTCAGCGCCAGAGTGGAGAAGGAAAACTTCCTCCTACCGCGATAAAACATTCACTATACTAACGGGACTAACGGCCATAGCAATTGACATGCCCGAAAAATCAACCAATTTACACTCGTTCAGAAAAGATCTCAAATTCTGAAAACTCAAGATTTATGCGAATAGGAATATTTAGCGTAAGAATATATGTAAATTAACAACTACCTACCTTAAATCCTTGACTCATTTGTTTGCAGAAATAATCGATGTGTAAGATTGCAAGATTAAAAATGAAGCCAGCATCTTTTCCAGCACCTAGTCCCCTGTAGGGATACGCTTCAAGACCAGCATTTGCGTGATATCCATCAACGATACTCCATTGAACATTAACATTCTTGTAATTAAGATAGTTTCTTGACCCGTGGAATCTAGAATGATACTGGCTGTTTTAAATACTCTGGAAACATTTTAAGAACAAAGCTTTTATTAAAAAACATGTTTACTTACGTGTGTTTTGGGAAAAGTGACTCCCTTGGAAGCATATTAAAAGAAAAACATATGCCTTCCTCTGTCAGGAGGGGTTCGAAAACCCCGTATTTGAGTTTTCTTCCAAATTTACATTCTCGAACTGATTCTTCTGCACGAAGGGCATACTGAAATAGTATCTACACTTATCTTTCCAACAATGGCAGCTGATTTTAAACGTTTGCATACTTTAGATCTAATCTTTACGAAATAATATTTAACATAATGTAACAGTTTGGAATCGCAGTGAAGAAAATAACGGAGTTGAACAAAAATTATTTTTACAACCATTTTATTATTTAAATCGTATTTAAAAAAATAAAATGTTATAAATAAAGTATTTTGGTGTACTGTAAATTTTGAAATTTATGAAGTAATATTAAATAGTATTTAGAAATTTTACTGCCATGTAAATTTATGAAAATAATTGAGAGTGCGGTCAAATGTTACTTCTCACAACGCATTTTTATGGGATATTTACTTTGTTTTCTTTATACTTTCAGGTACCCTGCGAATGGATCTTTGGAAGCTTATTACTATCAACAATTCAGAACTTGAAACGCAAAAAAATTAAAAAGAAGATTTTCAGAATTTGATTTACTTAAAAAAGAAGTTAATGACATTTTTTGCTATATTAAAGATTGTTTATTTTTAAACTAATTGTGGAAGCGAATAAATAGCACGCATTTGTGCACACCTTTGGCAAGTCACTTTCTGTCTTGGGCAAGGAGATTTCCTGTACCTTCTGAAGATGCAGGTTGCTTAACTGCAACTGTCAATCTAGTAGGACTTCTACATTCCGTACAGAGAAAGTTATGTAACTGTGCCGAATAAATGTTACAAAAAACAGGCTATTTGGTACCTTGACACCGAAGAATAAATCAATTATTCAAATAGTTGAAATGGATTGATTTCAATCATCGTCCGGCAAACATAATTTAAGAAAATATATTCCTTGATATAATTTAATAATTTTATAAAATTGATTCATTTTGTGAATATACTGTCAGAAATTGAAATTTGAAAAGTTAATAATGTGAAACACGTAATATGAGGTACACAAAATCTTCATTTTCCGCCGCAAGTATACAGTTAAAGTTTTATGACATATAGAAACAATGATTTTGTTTGATAAAGAATATAATTCCCAGGATAGATACTTTGACTCGTTGAGTAATTCTTGCATCTCACCTTTTCTAATCTGTCTATGGTGGAAGAGTTTCTAAAATCTGTGTCATCAAAATGAAGTTTGATGTCACACTGAAGTGAGAGATCAGTGAGAAGATCTTTCCTGTAAAACATAATCAAAAAACATTGTGAGACACTCATCACGTAAACATACTCGAGGAACAAACATATTAACGGGGAAGAAAGAAACCTAGGAAAAGGATTTTATTGCAGTCAATAAAAATGCAAATGCGAAACAATTGATTTTCGCCCTCCTATACATTACGAGAAATTGCTAGTAAGATTTTTAAAATGTTTGTTAGATTTACGACGTTGCGACGTTGATGGTACATACATTTATTAGCCCACGGAAACTAAACTTCGATATTACCGACTCATTATGACCATAAAATAAAAGCCAAAATGATCCACAAAATTGAATGAAATCAATTCGTATGAGTAGTGCACATACAACTCTCATTTTGGAAAAAATACTCGAGGGAAGATATTTCTAACAGGCCCGGGTTTGAATGTTTCCATTGCCCTTCTGTGGACATTAAACGTAGCAACGCTGCGCTGTACAGGTTTTCCGTCCCGCACACGGAACATTCAATGATAGTGTTGACGCGTAGGCTGATATTCGAGGAAGTGATATGCCCGAGTAAGATACTTACTCAACATTTCCTGTCCATGTCTTTCGTATTTCTTTGTATAAAATTACAAATAATGGAAGTAGACTGCTTATTTAAACATTATAAGAGCTAAAACATCACTCATCAATGAATAATTTAAAAAATTGACTGATTGTAGTAGACATCGTGTTGGGAATCACAAAAATCTTTCTAGAACATTTGCGATAGGAATAATAACTGTTATCGCAATGTTTTGTATGTCCTGCATTCTGGATTTCAGAAAGCGCAGCTTGAGACATTTACAGTCTCAGAGATGGTTTTCTAATTATATGGTGCTGTGTACATTTGAAGATGGCGCGCGGGCACAAGTCGGCACGCGCTCTATTTTAAAGAGTGCAAAACAGCAGGACGCTAACATCTTCAACACGTAGCGAGCTGCGGGAATGAGTCTTGGACAGCCTGGGGCACGGATATATAACGGATGGCTCAGCATCCGGGCAGACAGAAGTGATTGAGTCCGGGGTACGACTCAAGTGTGTTGTAGTGACAGTTACGATGACCGCGCACAAGTTCTGTGATTACTTCTGGATATTCTGTAAATTGGCTACGAACGTGACAATGAATTAGGTACGTTCCTAGGACAAGTGGAACATTGGCATTTCTTTATATATTCTCGAGAAAAGATTGTTTGGTAACAAGTAAAACTGAATAAACTGTTTTAAGGGGAAATATCAGCCTCCACCTTATTTCATACATTTCATATTAATATAAAATCAATATTAATTATGTCAATAAAACAATTAATATTGATGTTTTTTCTTAAAAATGACTTTTTACAGCCTCAGGCTACCATATCACCAGCACATAAAAACCCATTGTATAAGCGATACTCAAAACAATTTATTTTGGTTCTATAGTTTTAACATTTAGAAAATAAATAATTGTGAATTTCTTTTCTTTTTCTTATAACTCAACAGACAGCACTTACACGTCTGCCATGGTCTCTCTCCGATACCAAACGGAGATTTCTTCTACTTCAGTAGAGAATGTACCATTCAAGGGTATGTGTTCTGTCGATCACTCGGCCCTTGGGATAGATAATGAGAACAGAATAGAGAAAAAGAATCGCGTGCGGAACTTAACGGGAATTCTGAAGCGCTGCATTGGCATTCCTTGAAAGCAACACCATGGGTCAGAGCAGTCGACCTGCAAATTCAATTCTGACAGGCGCCAGAAACTCTAGAATGATAACCGGGAGAAGGTTCTAGGTTCCATTCACGGCGGTGGCAGGATTTGTGACACTAGCTATAGAGGTAGGTCGGATTCATCTGGTGTCTAGAGGAGAATTCTAGTGGCCGGCTGCTATGATCGGTAGTTTTCTGTGGTTTTCCATGGTTTCTCCAGGCGAATGCCCGAGCAGTACCTAATAAACGCACGCGATCTTTCCCTCCAATTCCTTGTCTTATCCTCACTCCTTGCTTATGCTTACATGTAATACACTACTAATTATGTCGCGAGACTAGTCGCGAGTTTCGAGCCAGTACGGGCTAGGGGAGGGTCCAGTTGGTGAGAGATACATGGAGAAACCCCCTCTAGCTGACTGGCAGGTTGTTGCCAGATCTCACCATGCAGAGAGAGAGAGAGAGAGAGAGAGAGAGAGAGTGAGAGTGAGAGAGTGAGTGAGAGAGATGACAGCCACATCTCAAAGAAAAAAATGCTGCATTTACAAGAATAAATGACCTTAGCAGTTGACGCACTCAGAATCATCATCAATCAACAGAATGCTAAAGCATTCTGCAAGTGTCCGGCAGACAGTAAGACTTCTTAAGCAGCTTGAGCCTTAAGAAGTTGCCCTCATGTTCGACGCCACCGTTGTTAGAAACTGATTATGTTTCCAACGTGATATCAGCCCCTCAAAAATGTCTATGACAAACTTACTCTTCGTCCGTGATATTGCCTGACCAGCCACGCAAGACGACATCCGTGTAGTTGAAGAGCTTGGCATTCATCTTTGTCTCGGGGCAGACGGTGACGGCAGGGAACGGTATCTCCCAAATGGCACGCTGTCGCTTATCCATGGCCACAATGACAGGGGACGCTCGGTAGCGCTCCAGTGACTTCCAGAACAGGAACAGGAATGCAGTGAGCGCCCCCACCACGGCCACCAACCACAGAACTCTGCAAACGAATCTCTTTTAAGTAGGGAACGGGATCTTCTAGAGGGTGCGCTGTCGCTTGTCCATGGCCACGATGACAGGGGATGCTTGGTAGCGCGCCAGCGACTCCCAGAAGAGGAACAGGAATGTGGCCAACCCTGGACAACGGAATCTCCTAGCCCTGCGAACGGATATCTCTGAGGCAGGGAACGGGATCTCCTAGGAGGTGTGCTTTCGCTTGTCCATAGCAACGATCACAGGGAACGCTTCGTAGCGCGGCAGCGACTACCAGAGGAGGAACAGGAAGGCTGCTAGCACCTCCAGCGTGGCACACAGCCACAAAGCCCTGCGTAAGGATAGGGGTATCGCCCCGACATATATCCAAATTAAAAACGGTGGTCTCCATTTTAGATGCTTGCTCTTCTAAAAAAGGATGGGGAATGGTACCCAAACAATTGAAGCCCTTGCGTGCGTCGCCATCTTACCTGCTTCACTTGAAGGGTCAACACCAATGCCAATCTAGGTCCACATACATTACCTGTCGTATTTGCGTACAAAATCGTGTTTTATTTCTATACCTTTCCACATAAGGCCTTTGTCGCTCCGTGATGTACTTCAGTCCATGAACACTGATGCTGTCACAGAAATCAAGAAAATGTTTCTTGCATGTTTGGGGCTCCTTCATCACATCTCCAACTGACCTACTCCTCCTCATGATTTACTACAATTTCCGAAAGACACTTGTAAAATATTTTAACACAGAAACTTTGTCACTTCTTATAAGCGTGATTTAAAATGCATCAATATTTCTTTGGTAATAATTCGATCGCTTTTACATAATTATGTTGTTGCTACAAATATTATTCGTGTGACAGAGTGATGTGGTTTGGTCCATTAATATTCCGTACAATTTGTACATTAGTCGATAATAATTATTCAAAGACGTTATTTCTGAATCACATTCAAGTTCATTTTATTTTGTGTGAAATTGGGAGCGCGGGCGCGACCGTCAAATCGCCTATTTGCACCGGAAACCTTGCGGGGGCATATGATTTAACGTCTGGAGCTGTCGACCTGGTTGGGTAACTAATAACGTGACAGTCTCATTGGTTCACCAATAAGAATTCTTAAATTCTTCATGAAAATTGCTATATTTCTTGGTCAAATGTCAGTCGCGTAACGTAATCAATAAATGAGGTGACAGCAACTATGATATAAAATGCTGTAAAGAAGGTTTTGGAGTTCTAGAATAAATATTTTTTATGAAATAAACAAATTCAATATTTAAATATTAATACTTTTCATTTTATGAAGAGAATTCCACCTTCGTTTATGGAACAATGAATTTTGAAATTGGCCAATACTATCGATGATTTCACGTCCGTTCATGTTATCGGAAAAATACTCTACACTCATTTTCACGTCGTGAAAGCACAATGGGTTATTATGGAAAGTGATATTCTTATGGATTGATCTCGTGACCTGTTGCCAAATCGATTGTTGCAAAAATAAGCTTAAAAGTACGGTTTTGTAGAGGAAATGAAGAGGAACGCGATGGTAATCATGAAATGTGTCATTCAATGGCTTTTAAATAAAATAATGAAATGCTGAATTACTGCGGAAATTACTTTTTAAACTCTTTTTTTCTCAACCGTCAAAACATTTCCAAAAATTGGTGGAATTACTTTGGAAGAAAACGATACAGTATTTCATTTACTTCAGCTGGGGGAAATTATTTCATTTTATCAATACGCCAAAATGTGTCCCTTTAAAAAATGAATTGGAATGGAAATGTGAGAGTTTTTAATTTATGCATTAATATATTGTCGCTGGAAAGTTTTCGTTCTTGAAGTTCAATTAAATCTTCCAGTGACAACGTTTTGGGTAAAATGGTGATATTATTTTCTATCACCGCCCGAAGGTCTTCGGATTTCAAGGTCTTCAAAGTCTTCTTCATTTCTTCTGTGTATTTGGTGTGTATGTTTTGAAGTCGAGCAGCCCGAGACGTGAGGCGACGAAAAGACGAGACACAGAGTGGTTACACAAAGCACGTTGTGTGACCCTTAGGGATAAAAGGAACTGTTTGCTTACATGCTGTAATCAGCGGAAAGGACCATTCAAATCAATACTCGAATGATCTTGAGAAGTCCTTTCGAGAATTTCATGTTGCTGAGTATTCTGGTCACTCGATTTTTGTTGGTAGATTGAGTGAAGATGGTGGATGAGAAGTGGTAAACAAAAGTACGTAATTTAGTCAGTTGTGAAGTGTATCGATTTTAAGAGATCAAACTAGTTCGCAGGTCAAAAAGTGAAATAATTAAAAGTAATAAAACACATTTTAAAAGTATTCGAGAACTTAAGAGGAACATCCAAAAACGGAGTTAATCGCATGAATGAATTTTGCAGAGCAACAGTCATCAGCAGACATTCCTTCTTCAGAATGAAAAAAAGAAACTGTGAATGGACAACTAATAACTCCGAGAAAAATAAAGTTAACTGGACCAAAGTATAGAACCAGTAGAGAAATGAAGTACGCCGAATTTGTACATAGCGTACGTCTCAAATTCTATGCGTTTCTATTTTAAAATGTCCCTACAAGAATGGTGTGTGTAATGAAAGATGTTAATGATAAGCATTATCCAAATTTCAAATATTCTTCATTTTATCGCTTATTGATATAAATTGGATTTGAATTTTAAAAGCGAGAAAAAAACATAAATGATTGAAAGTAATGATATATTTTGCAGATATTCATATCTATGAGAAATGCGACAGTTTAGAAAAGAGAAAAAGAAGACAATGTACTAAGATGAAAGTTAGAAAAATGATGGTCATAGTGTTTTTATTGCATAAATATTTGACGACACAATGAACATGTTACGATTTTTTTTCTTTTTATAAGAGAATAGATGTAATTGGTCGCTGAGTATTAGATATTTGCCCTAATAACAGTATTACGGATATAATAATAATAATAATAATAATAATAATAATAATAATAATGTATGCAAATAAACAATTTTTTCAGTAGATGCATATATTGAGAAAGGTAACCGTCATTTTGACGATTCTGGAGCAAGCAGGTAAGCAAACGTGCTGCGTCGGCAACAACCAGCTGATTCTCCATAAGCCACATGTGCCTTCACAACGTGAAAAGGAGTATAGGTTTTACGTGGGTGGTTCAAATTTAAATCGAAAATTCGTTCTCAACACCAAAATAATTACTTATTATTGAAAATGCCTAATATAGCAGTGCTACACACAATCAAAGATCTTGGATTTGTCATACGGTGGCGTTGGCTTTCGTAAATTTGGATGGGGTGGGTCGAGCAAGTGGACTAGTTGTGAAATAATGAGGCTTCGATCCCTCCCAAACATTCCTACCATAGCTCCAATTAAATTAATTAATTCGAAGGACCACCCAGACATCTGTAATGAGAAAAACAACAGGTTATGACCATCATTGCAGGTCTGGGACTGCAAGGATGGAGTTGGATGGAGAGTACTTGTTACCATAAAAAACTGAGAATCAGATCATGTAAACATATATTCTATTCAAAAGTACAACTTAACCTACAAACAAAGTAACAGAAAATAAGAGGGGGGTTTTGCAGGACATAAACATTAGAATACAATAATAGCTTGCGCACGTGGCGTGGAAGCACACATATGGTACGATGTGCAGGACGTGTTCTTATTGTAGAACGATGAGAAGGTTGTTGTCCAGACACGGGCAGGTTGCGAACCCACGCCCATGAAATAGGCAGCCGTGTTTCAGCAGACACGCAGCAGGATGAATCACACACACGCATTCGTGAAAGGTATTGTCGAACACAGCTTCTGGAAGCATGCCCGTAGTAGGCAGAATACGTGCGTAGCACGCAGTATATTGCCACACTGGAGAGAATTGAAAAGGTGTGACAAGATTGGTTGCACACACGTGATTATTGAGGGCAGCAATTACGAACCATGCCCGCAGTAGACAGAATATGCGCGTAGTGCGCGGCATTAGAAGTGTAGAAGATTCAACGGGCACGTAAATGTAGCGCGTGCACAGTACATTACATTACCAACGTAACAGTCCCAAGTGTTGAGCATGGCGCCTTGTATTATGCCCGCAGCAGGCGAACACGTGCACAGCACGGCACGTTAAGTGTAGAAATTCAGCAGGGGACGTAAAAACAGGACCAGTTGAACATACGCAATTATTGAAAGCAGCACCATGCGCAGCGTGGAGCCCAGGCGACGACAGACACGCCGCGAGGAGAGCGGCGCAGAGCACGTCCGTCCATCTCGACCGACAGAGCAGTACTGAATGCTGGCGGTTGGGGCCAGCGTCTTGCGAGCAGCGGTTTCTGTGTTGCGTCATATGACGCTTCTGGAAATTTCTAGTAACACAAAGACAGCAGCTGCGAGGCGAGAGTGGGTTGCATCGTTGCGTCAGCCGATTTCCAAGAGACGAGGCGTTGCCACACTGTAGCGTGTCTGAAAGCTTGCTTAGAAATACAATACTTGGAAATCGTCCGCAGGCGTGCAGTAGCCTGAATAAGATGTGCGTCTTTCTGAATAAATATATATAATTAAAAACAGCTTGCTCTGACAAAATTGTTTACAGCAATGTCTGAGCAATAGCGATATCTCTTGCAAAGTGAATTACTATTAAATTCAAGTGTAACGAGAACATTAGGGATAAATAAAATCGGATTCCTATGGCCGGTCCTGATGGTCGAGATCGACTAGGCAGTAGTGCCGTATCTCAGACCGAAGAATCGCTGGTTCGATTCCCGCCTCGGGCACGGTTATATTTGCGCTCGTCCTTTCCCCCCCCTGTCATCACCATATATTATGTCATATTCACAGTTACAATACCTTTAAGTGCCATAGTGGTTGCTAATGACCCAGAAGTTAATGCGACCCTAGAAAATGATGGCTGTAAATTTGCAGTCATCACTCATCTCCTAATACTGCGCGCTATAATAGTAATAATAATAATAATAATAATAATAATAATGATAATGATAATAATAAAATGGCGCTCAAGCGGAGGTAGCAGCGGCGAAGGGCGGCTCCTCCTGTGCCCTTGCGTCGAATTGATGTAATGACAGTCTGACGAAAATTTAGGATTTTGTAAACGAGACCCAAGGCATTGTTTATTTTATGTCAAAAAGAATTAAACACTGTGATGAGCTACGGAGATACGTGTATTCTGTGAACGTTTTCTTTATTCTGGAGCCCTACCCTAAAACCATATACAAGTTGAATTCTGAATACACAATTTCAGTTCTGTGTTATATTTATTGCTAGCTGAACCCGTGCGATTATATCGCACAGGAAGGAGGTGCTGCAGAAATACATATGCACAATATACATAGTGTTTTATTGCAGTTTGGACGTACAGAAAACGTGCTGACCAGATGCACGATTTCTGCCTGAAAACGTTTGAGCATGTTTATAATTTTTCATACAGGAAGCTTACAGTATGACCCAAGTGCCTTTGGCGGCAAAATCGTTCACTAACGGATTTGTTTACCCGATGCAGTGTCGCAAGAGGACCGTATTTCCACAATTTGTTCCACATCTTCGACGTTATATCCGCGTCGAGCCATGCTGATGCCTAAAGAACCCGTATTTTTACAATTTATGAAAATTATGGTCGTTTTCTTAGTTGGCAATTTGACGATTTAAGATTATTGTACTTGCGGAGAGTTGAGACAGAGTAACAGTAGATTAGGGGAATAAATACAGTGCCACGTGTCTGGCGATGTGTACTCACGCTGAGCTTACGCTGTGGTTGTATCTACCTACTATGCCATAATAATAATATTCGCAGGTAGCCTATTTTAGCCGTTCAGTTGACACAGATTACTTTTCTTTTCCATCTCATTATGAAGATTTAACAATCTCTGTCTGCCTACTTAATGCCTTCTAATTTATAATAATGAAAAATTACTTTTTAATTAATCACTGAAATAGAAAGCGTACTTTTGAACGAAATACTTATATACAATTAAGTTAAAAATTATAAATAATATACTATTTAACTTTGTAGAATACTTTAGTTTTATGTTATTAACTTTATGTTATGTATTTTAAAAACATACTATTTTAAATTAAATTAAAAAAAATAAATAGTATATACTATTTTTGCCAATTCAATGATCTCTAAGGCGGTAGTGTTGAAGCCGTCGCGCACCAGAAGATCACGGCTTTGAGTTCCGCCTCGGGCATGGATGTATTTGTGTTTGTGTGTGTCGTCCTCTCATACCTCAATATCATCTTCATTTCATTTTCCATACCCCAGGGCTAACAACCACGGGGGATAATAATCGGATCCAGGTAAATACTGATCCCCTGATAAAAATTACATGCACTTGCCACCGAGACAATATTACTAAGTTCAGGTAAATGCAGGGTACACGCAGGCGCGGTCCAAGCTGACCTTTTCGCGAATATATATATATATATATATATATATATATATATATATATATATATATATATTGTGACGTACCTGTAAATGCCTACACTTTTCGGGCACCAGCTGTGACGTAGCTGTTTTTGTCGGTACTTGCCACTGCAAGGAAATTACTAAAGATGGGGATCTTGCTCGTGAATGGGTCCCTATGAGGAGTCGATATAGCATTGGGAAATTAAATTAACACATGTTGTACAATCACAAGCATTATTTATTCACAAACCAAATCTGTTAAATACATGATTCAATACACTGATACTTTTCGCCTTGGTACCAAGATCAGCTTTATCATAGGATTTTATCATACCTTGGGGCCCCAACAAATACCTCCGTTGTCTGGATTATTGCTCGCGCCGGCAGGGGTCGCCGACCTCCAATGCAGCCCGGCGCGCCCGGCGGCTGGTGGTGTGGGGTCGCCTCAGACTGGCGGCCTCCCGGACTCCTCGGCCTTGATTCCTGGTACTTCAGCTTGCAGCATCACCGAAATATTCACGACTTTTCGGCTACGTCCCTCCCGCACCCGTAATATTCTTGGATCCTGTCGTCGCACTTTCCCTCTAATTGTCGTTCACCGTTTGATGCGATTACGTAGCACGTGGTCGCTATGCGCACCAGCGTCAGTTTCGCAACACACAGTTCTGGTAATGTTCTCACTGCATCGAATAGCATATGCGCGATTTACTGTTCTCCCCGCGCCAACTTCTTCCACATTTCACTTTCCCGGCCTCTACCGAGCATGTCTATGAATCTTGCGTGAGCTAATATCCTACGATACCGACCACATTTCGGCCACTTCCTTCGGCCACGGCCGACCCCCGGCGACTGCCTCAACCGTCGCACTCCTCGCAACTCTCGAATTCCCTACAGCTCCCCGCCCGGTTCGTAACGGCCGATCATCGTTCCCACGATGTCTCGCCGCAGCGACGACGGCGGCGGCGGCGGCCGTTGGTCCCCCCCACCGCTGTTCGTCGCGCCTGTCGTGTGTACCCCGCAGTTCAAAATGAGTTCTAATTTCTTATGCTTAATGTTCCTAATTTGCATAAAGAAACATTCCGTGTTTCAATATATTATATATATATATTATATATATTATATATATATTATATATAATATATTGTGGCGTTATGGGATTATACAACCCCATAACACCACCGTTTCGTCTGCATGAACACCCACAGGCAGCGAGGAGAGCAGGCGTAAACAAGAGTACCTAAACGCGCAGCCTGGTATCCGTTGCCCGTACTAATCAAAGGCGAACTAGCAAGCAACGTTTTTCCTGGTGAAGGGTTGAAGGAGGAGAAATACCCCCGCCACGGAGAATTTCCCCAGGCATCTCACAATAAATAGGCTGACGCGCAAGCGGAAGCCCTCTTTTCTTGCCAACACGCGTCGAGTAAGCAGCTCTTTTCTTGCCACCACGCGTCGAGTAAGCAGCTCTTCTGATTGTCGCCCTTCATCGGGTAAGCAGCATTTTCATCACCGCTCGTCAACGGCAGCTTAGATATTGTTTGCCGCCGCAACGACTGCTAGATAGGAGTTTTCGGCGTCGAACAGACGTGCTAGTTAGTCGTCCGCGAGATTTGAATATTGTTTCCTCAATTAGCATTACGGGAAGTAAAGTTAACCGTTGAGCGAAAAACATTGAAAGTTATTATTTAACAAAGTAAAAGTAGCAACGAGCGAGGAACTTGCACTAGTATTCACGGAAGTGCAAGAGACATTTTTCCACAACGAGGGCGTAGTCAGAGGCGCCGGTAGCAGCCGAGGGAGAAGAAGAGGCCGATTAGGAAAAGCGAAAGGAGAAGAAGAAGCCGAGGGAGAAGAAGAGGCCGACTACAAGAACGGAAGAGGGCGCAAGAAGACGGCGTACGACGCAGACGCTGGAATCCAGCAACCTCGGTGCAGAAGCCAGCGTGTGACCTTCCAGGCAGGAAACGGCAGTTTTCGAGGTAACACTCAAATCCATCGAAAAGTAGGTCAAGTTCGCGTCGGCAGAGAAAAAGACTAGAATAGGAAAGTGCAGGAAATCGAGGACACGGGTGATAACGAATTGTAGCATTGCAGGAGGAGATTTTTGATGCATTATTGCCTGCCTTAAACATTCGATTTGGAGCATTTATTATTCTGCTGTTAGCAGTTACAGTTAAATTATAATTGAGAGTAATGCACTTGCCCACATTTTGTTCTTTGCATGTAATATTTTTTTAAAAAAAGCAAGAAATTGTAAACTGAATTTGGTTTCATGTGCAAATGTAACTAGGATAGCTTAAATTTAGACATAATTAATTTTCCAAGGGAATTCCCAGTGTAGGTTAGAGAAATTGTTTCAGAGAATTAGTTTTGAAGAAAATTAAGTGTTCATTCATTTAATGGGCTGTAAAGGTTTCTATTTGTGTTTTTTGATTATTTTTGTAAAGTGTGATTCTATACTTGATTTTTTTCTTTGTCATTAACTTATGCCACAAAGTTTTTTGGGTAAATTATACGCTCGTTTATGTGCAATTTGTGTGATTTTATTGTGTCAATGGTTCAAACCTTTCTCGTACCCTGAAAATCCTGCTCCCGAGATTTTAAGCTCGCTTCACGAGCATAATATCTTATCAACCCGCTTACTGTTCATGCGGCTGTGTGGTGAAGGTACCAGTTGAGTGCAAGGTGGGTGTGTTAGAATATATATATATATATATATATATATATATATATATATATATCTTTTTTATTTACTTATTTATATATTTCTTTACTTTATCTCATTAGTTTTATAGTACATAGTTTAAAAATACAGTATATTAAATGAAAAATGATATAATATTATAAAGAAAACTACAATATTATCATACAAATACATTTATCTTCTCTCTTTTTCTATCTAATTAGAATTTACTAAAAAAAGAAAAGGACCAATCAAATTTCTGCACAAGTCAGAAGAAAGTAGAAAACTGCAAACATCGGAGTTTTGTAACAGAACTGAAACAGAGAAATCAAAGTGTAAGAGTATTGCGCATCCGTATTCCAATTTCTGAGTGAAATACGCATGCACATATTCGAATTTTACCGCCCAGCTTCAGCAAAAATCCGTATCTCGGCGCTTGAGATCCAACATTCGGGCAATCTACATCTGTCAACACTGATCCGACGCGAAGGTAAACAGCCATTTTGATTTTGAGGTTATGTGTCATGACATATTGTGCTAAAAATATTTTTCCCTATTTTCGCCTTCCTATTTTTCTTTTCTATGCTCCTCTTGGTTAATTAATACCATGTAGAGATCACAAAAAGAACACACACATAAATACCGCCACTAAAAGTATTCGAGTTTTGTTAGTAATTTTCTCGTGGTGTGAGAAAACGGAGTGCGGTCCAAGTTCGCACTGCTTTGCTGCAACTGGCTTGGGGTAGAGAGACAGTCAAACACCGATTCCCATTGACCCGTTTATCCCAAAATGAAGAGAAAAGAAAGATATGATTACAGCTTACAACTAATTGTGCCCTCACTCTCGTCGGGCACCTTCGCTTATAAGCGACAGACAGTCACCTGGTGGAGGATTCGCTATTAAGTGATTGTTCTCACTTTTGAAGAAACTCCCTGCGTGATTCCACGTATTCACTTGTGCACACGTGCCCAAGTGTCCACGTGTTTGAGTGGATTGGCATTTTATCCGCAATTTCCTGAGTAATGATTCTTAATGCAAAGCAATATTCATTACAAATTTTAAAATTCATAAGTGCTTTCCGCCTGCTCAGGATGGGTACTGCTGTGGTCACAAAAGTGTGAGGCACAGTTGTAAGATATAACTCCGTCCCCCATTGATTGCTCTTACTGCCCCAGTAATTGTTTTGGTTTTTTGGCTTTAAAAGTTAAATATAATTGATACAATTGTTTTCTGAATATTAACAATGCAATAAACAGTAAAAATATTATGAAAGTTACATTGAGAGAAGTAATTTCTTTTAAAACATTGTAACTCAGACCAAGAGGTTGTATGTCCGATCTTAACTTATTCACATCTAGGTGTGAGGTATGAAAATGAATTTGATTTGTTAAATAATGTTGATTATGAACGGAAAACACGGAAAATTTTTGAATATAATTTGGAGGTTTGAATTCTAATGTAATTCCCTTAAATGTAATTGCACATGAATCATTAACATAATCAATATATGGTCATTTCAGAATTTCAGCTTTTTGAGTCTGAGGGCTAGTTTGTAACTAACACCTCATTATTTACACTAAAGAAGTGAACACGTTGTTCATTCAGTAGCTCAAAAAGTTGTACATTGTTTTTACACTGGAAAAATCACATCCTATGGTATGTGTTGAATTACAATTAATTATGCGTGTAAGTTGGCACTGCATTTTTGAAGTATAACTTCAAAATGGACTATGTTGCTACGAATGCACAACAAACATTTACAGAGTCAGTCCATTAACACTTGCGATATCAATTTAGTATCTGATACTAAAATAAGATTGTAACGTGTTAACGGGCAGCTATGGCGGTAAGAGAGATGTAGTTTCACGAAAGAATCACGCATGGTGCCGGATTCTAATTGTTTTGTAAACATCCCATAAGCGTCAGAAGATGAAATTATCACCTAGAGGCAGGAAAGGTTCTGATAATAGAAGTCCTAAACGATGAAACAGTAACTCCTTACTCCCCGGCAAAGATACATGAGAAACACTAAGCTGGGGTGTGTCGTTGCCCCCAGCCCTTAGTGTAGAACTTAATACTTAAACAATTTCAATGTATTATCCCTTTCATCTATTGATAATCATGTATTTAGTAAAGACAGTAATTATACTGTTGTAGACATTATTTTTCAATAATTTTATTTCCAACGTTTCGGAAAGTATTTTGTTTTCATCATCAGTACTGTAATGGTCAGTTCTGATTTAATATGTTAAATATACTTACGATGTATAAAAAAAGATCTGCATATAAATTTGTACAAAATACAAAATTAAATCTCATGTATACATTTTATTGCCATTGTATTACGTTGTATAAGAAAACATTTTTGTGTCGCCATACCATTGTATGAACGGAAAGGAATAAATAAAGGAATACGACGAACAAAATCAGAAGAAGCAGCGTGTTAATACTTCCGGTAGAGCGGGAGGGGGGAGAGGTGGTCGAAGGTGGGCTTGGCGCGGACCTCGCCCTGGACGGTCGCCCCTCGAGGCGCCACGCGCCGCCGGACGACGCACGGCCGCACCAGCAGCCAATAGAAGAGCTCGAACAGGCTGAGCACGCTCATGCCCAGGCACAGGCCCAGCAGGCCGCCGGCGTTGGCTGCAACACACCACGTCCGCCGAAGCATCACTTCCTCGCTCACGGGTTCATTGATTAGCATTCTGGCATGTCAAC
The DNA here is from genome assembly GCA_038098605.1 of Gryllus longicercus. NCBI lineage: Eukaryota > Metazoa > Arthropoda > Insecta > Orthoptera > Gryllidae > Gryllus > Gryllus longicercus. The sequence goes on along the minus strand of JAZDUA010000002.1, from coordinate 12,314,986 downwards.
TGCTGAGGCGCTGATCATCTCAGTTGAATGGCGAGATTCGCTGCCGTCCTACACAGAGACTTGTGGGATTTTCCCCAACCAGGTATCTCCTACCAGCTGGGACAAGCTCTAAACTCCCGACCGGTCTCCCGGCATTTGTAGTAGTGTGCATGTGTGCATGTTGGTGAATTTAGTGTAAGTGAGGGGTGAGGTTAGGACTAGGAATCGCGCGCATTCCTTTGGACATGAGAAAGGAATATTCCCACAGTGCGATGGAAAACACATGGAAAACTCATATACAGAATAAAAGAAAAGAATTAGACCTCAAAATTATCAGATTAAATTGGCTATTAGAAAAAAAACTCATCTAAGCATCGCAAACAAAATTCTTCTGTACAAAGCATTACTAAAACCAGTCTGGACATATGGAATACAACTTTGAGGAGCAGCTCAAAATTCAAATATTGAAATATTACAACGTTTCCAATCTAAAAGTCTAAGAAAATTTGTAAATGCTCCTCGGTGTTATGACCAGAAAACAACAAAGATAAACACGGTTTCTCACGACGTGTTTTATTCCACAGTCCAAAAGAGCAAGTCAATTTACAATAGCCAAGTTCTAACAGAATTCCAGGAGAGAGTCCAAATACGTCGCTAAATCACCAAATATCCGTAGGGGCAGTCCAGAGTTCGTAAGCACTTCGACGTATCAACTATTCACAATGTCACTCTCTAATCACTTGCAGGCGCTCGCTTCCAACTGCCTCTTGCTGGCCCGAGTGGCTCTTTTATAGCTCGCTCGCGGCGAAGGATCGCTGGCCAACCCGGTGATAGGGGTGGGTTCTCGCGCGCCGCTGTCTGCTCGGGCGTGACGGTACTGCCGCGCTGTCGGACAGCGCACTCTCTTGAGCAGTATCGGTACCGTCGACCGGCGGCAACTTTAAGGGAGCCTGTTCGGCCACGGCACCCTCCGCGCCCAAATGCGTTGCGTATGGCGCAAAACGCACTGAACGAGTAACCCTCCTGGGCCGGAGTTCCGTCCTGGTCGAACAGGCGGGTTCTCTGCTGCTGCTGGTGGCTGCTTCCTCCCGTGTGTCAGCTGCAACTGTTGGTGTCCCAACGGCCGTGCGCTCCTGTGGGACATAAATTATTTCCCTCATCACTTTTCTGCGGAATTCCTCGGGTGATATCCAAGGCCTGTTGTCTACTTGACTTTCGTTAGTACGAGGTCTGATTTGCCCCTGGTGGCGTGTGACCAGCCTTTCTAAGGTTCGTACCGCATAAACTCTGCTGCCTCGAATTTCTTGTATTATCCCGGGCACCCATGCTGGTTCTTTCTTAAGTGACTGAATATATACCTTGTCACCTACCTTGTATTTTGGTCTAATACCTCCAGCTGTATGCGGGTCGCTAGGGCTGAGCAGCGACAGTAGGGTCCGGGGCTGCCTGCCGTGGAGCACTTCAGCTGGGCTCTTGCCTGTTGAGCCTGGCAGGACCCGGTATGTTGCCAGGACCCTTAATAGAGCTCGGGACTTTGGCGTCCCCGCTGCCCGCGCTTTCCCCATGGCAGTTTTGAAGGTTCGTACGAACCTCTCCGCCTCTCCATTAGACTGTGGGTGGAAAGGCGGTGCACAGATGTGATGTATGCCGTTGCTCGCACAGAATTTTGCGAATTCTTGGGACGAAAACTGCGGACCATTGTCTGAAATCAATACCACAGGTAGACCCTCTGTCACAAAAATCCTCTCCAGCATCTCTACGGTCTGCGTAGATGTGGTGCTCCCCATTTCAACTACATACGGGTAGTTTGATTTCGCGTCCACTACTACCAACCACATAGACCCCCAAAAGGGGCCGGCGAAATCCACGTGGACCCTTTCCCACGGTTCTGTCGGCTCCGGCCAAGGTGTCAGGTCTTTGGGGGGGGGCACTTTGGTTGAGCTGGCAAGCCTCACATCTCTTTAGCATTTGTACAATGTCGTTATTCATACCCGGCCACATACAGTGCCGCCTCGCCAGCTGCTTCGTACGAACTATCCCCCAATGTCCCTGGTGTAACAATTTAAGCACTGTCTGAGGCTCTTGGGTATAATTACTTTTGTGAACTCTTCGCCCTCCAACAATAGAACTCCAGCTTTGCATGACAATCTGTCTTGTTTGCTATACCATCTGGCGTTGCTTCTTAATCTTCGCGTTGGCCACCCTTCTCTGATGAAGCGCCGAACCTGGTTCAACTCTGGGACCTTGTCCGTCTCTCTTGCTATAGTCCTAGCCTCTAATGGGAAATCTGCTAGGTTTCCTAGATCCTCCAGGTCTAGCTGGAGGCACTCCTCTTCAGACGCGTCGAAAACTGGGTCTGGGCCGGCGGGTAATCTAGATAACGCGTCCGCGTTCGCGTGTTGCGACGTGCTTCTATAGTGGATCTGATAGTCGTAATCTGCAAGAAACAACGCCCACCTCTGCAACTTCTTGGCTGTGGATTCTGGGATCTTCTTCCCTGGGTGAAAAAGTTGCACCAGAGGTTTATTCGTTGAATTTTTTTACCGCAAAAATGATTGCCAACGCTTCCTTCTCTACCTGGGAGTAATTTCTCTGATGTTTGTTTAGAGTTTTCGACATAAAAGCGATTGGCCTCTCGATCCCTTTTCCATCTTTTTGGGATAACACCGCTCCCAGACCGTAGTCTGAGGCATCTGCCGCCACAGTTGTGATCCTTCCCGGGACAAAATGATTAAGTCTTACCGTGCGTAGTAACTCTTGCTTTAAACTGTTCCAAGCTTTGTTGCAATCTTCCGACCATACAAATTTGACCCCTTTCTTTCTCAGGTGGTTTAAAGGAGCTGCTATTGTCGAAAAGTTTCTAATAAACTTATTGTAGTAGTTAACTTTGCCTAAAAAAGCTTGCAGCTGTTTTAGATCCGTTGGCGGAGGCATCTGAATAATGGCTTGTACATGCTGCTGGGTAGGGGCTATCCCCGTGCTGTCCAACACGTGCCCCAGAAAAACTACTTTCTCTTTGAAAAATTCGCATTTCTCCTGATTTACCTTAAAACCCCTGTCTCGCAACACTGTAAACAATTTTCTCAAGTTTTGTGTATGGTCTTCTAGGCTGCGTCCTGTGACGATGATATCATCTAGATAATTGCAGCAACCATCCAGGCCCGAGGTAATTTGCTCTAGACAGCGCTGGAAGATTGCTGCCGCTGAGTTTACCCCAAAAGGTAATCTGTTATAGCTAAATAGACCGAGCGGAGTGTTGATTACCAGTACTTCCTTGGCCGCGGGATCCAACGGTATTTGTAGGTAAGCATCCCTAAGGTCTACTTTAGAAAACTGCTGTCCGCCTGATAGTTTGTAGAAAAGATCTTCCGACTTGGGAATCGGATATTGCTCCACTTCTACTTGTTGGTTCACCGTGCTTTTGAAGTCGCCACACAACCTAATCTTCCCGTTCGATTTTTTCACTAGAACCAAAGGCGTGGCCCACTGGCTCACTGTTACTGGCGTAATCACCCCTTCTTTTTGCAGCCGTGTTAATTCTTCTTTGACTTTGTCTCTAAGTGCCCATGGCACCGGTCTCGCTTTGTAAAAGCGAGGCTTATGTCCCTCTTTAAGCTGGATCTTAGCCTGAAATCCCTTGCATTCTCCCAACCCGGGCGAGAACACCTCCGCGAATTCTGAAATTAAATCTTTGATGACGTGCACCTCATCCTGGTCTGATATCTGATTCACCTCGTCTACGACTCCAAACCCCAGTTTATCAAAGGAGTCTAACCCCAGGATGTTCGTTACGTCATACCGGTCGACCACTAATAATTCTATGACTGCCTGCTTGCTCTTGTATGAAGCTTGCACGCGCACACTCCCTAACACTTTAATAGGCGTCTTCCCGAAACTGGTCAATCTTTTTTGTACTTTAGCGTAACCGGGAGACCCTAAAAGGCGGTACGTGTTTAGATTGATCAGCGTAACCGGTGCTCCCGTATCTAACAGGAAATCTACTGGTTGACTGCCTAACTTAATTCGCACCGTTAATTTTTTCTGCCCCTCTCCACTAATGACCTCACTAACCATGGCTACCTCCATGTCTTCTTCGTGTCTTGCGCTTCGTGCCGCATGTCGTTTTTGTTCACAGACTTCTTGGATGTGGCCCATTCTCTTGCAGTAAAAGCATTGCGCTTCCCTGAACCTGCACTCGGCTCTACTGTGATACTTCCCGCAACCTTTACAAGATTTCTTTGCCTTGAAAATGCTCGTACTTCTCGTTTTCCTTGAGTCGCCGCCCCACTTTGCCGACTTTGCCCCTATCTGATTATTTTGTCTACCTTTCCTCGCTTCACTTCTTTTCTCTCGCGCCGTTCTCGTACTGACACTACTACTTAAACTGTTAATACTGTCAGAGCTGCTGCCTTTCACTGAATTGTTATCGGTAACGCTACACACGCATGATCCGGCCGTGATTTGGCGGGCTGTCTCACGCGTGGTCTCGTAAGTCTTGCACAGGGTTTTAATTTCCTCCAATGACGGATCTCCGTTTTGCAAAGCTAAAAACCGAATTTTGTCCTCCGGCGTGTGCAAGACCACCATATCTCTGATGAGTGTTTCAGCGTATGATGTCTCTCCTTCTGATGGCGGGCATTTGAAATGACACTGCCGCGCCAAGCCAGATAATTCCGTGATCCACTCGCAGTGCGACTGACCTTCGCTTTTCCGGCACTGGAAAAATTTATACCGGGCTGCCAGTACATGCGGCGTTTTGTTAAAATAAGTGTCTAATTTGTTTTTAATTTCTTCCCAACTCCAATCAGTTGAGTCTCTTTCTGGGAGTAGTTTTCCCAACAAACTCGTCACTTTGTTCCCAACACAACTTAGAAAGAACGCTTTTTTTGTTTTTGCGTCACCTACCTGGTGACATAATAAGTGTTGTTCAAAACTCTCTAGGTACTCTGACCACTCCTCCGAGTCGGGCTGGAAGCAGTGAAATTGGGGCGGGGGGCGTCTGTTGATAGCCTCCAACAGAATCGCCAGCTGCTGCGCCTGCGCCTCTGCTTGCTGCCGCTGCGCCTCAGCTTGCTGCCGTAGCTGCTGCGCGAATGCCTCCTGTTGCAGCTGCATCTGCTGCTGCAGTAGTGTTAGCATTTGCACTAACGGGTCGCCGGCTTCCATTCTAGTTTTCCTCGTCGCCAAGTTGTTATGACCAGAAAACAACAAAGATAAACACGGTTTCTCACGACGTGTTTTATTCCACAGTCCAAAAGAGCAAGTCAATTTACAATAGCCAAGTTCTAACAGAATTCCAGGAGAGAGTCCAAATACGTCGCTAAATCACCAAATATCCGTAGGGGCAGTCCAGAGTTCGTAAGCACTTCGACGTATCAACTATTCACAATGTCACTCTCTAATCACTTGCAGGCGCTCGCTTCCAACTGCCTCTTGCTGGCCCGAGCGGCTCTTTTATAGCTCGCTCGCGGCGAAGGATCGCTGGCCAACCCGGTGATAGGGGTGGGTTCTCGCGCGCCGCTGTCTGCTCGGGCGTGACGGTACTGCCGCGCTGTCGGACAGCGCACTCTCTTGAGCAGTATCGGTACCGTCGACCGGCGGCAACTTTAAGGGAGCCTGTTCGGCCACGGCACTCGGTACGTAATGAACGCCACAATACACAGAGACTTAGAAATGACAACAATAAAAGAAGAAATTAACAAGACCAGCGCAAAATACTTAAAACGACTACATAACCATCAAAATACTCTTGCTATTAACTTACTAGACAATAGTGACACCACCAGACCACTTAAACGATATCATTCTTTAGACCTGACATACTGACTATAAATTGTTATATTATTTTCTGTTTTAATATTATATATGCGTATGATAGTATATTTTTAATATGTTAGTTTAGTTTAGTTATCAAATATGTTTAGTGTATGTTAATCTGAAAGAATGTAATATTAGGAGTACGGTCAATTGACCTTACTCCTCTCATGTTATTAAAATTGTATGTAATTTTGCCAAATGTTTGTACCAAAACAAATTGCAAAATAAAATATTATTATAAAAAAATGTAACAGCTGGCAGGTTGCAGCTGTTGACGGTTTCATCCAATCGGGGGCTTGAACGTCACCATAGTGACGTTACTATGGTGACGTTGGAGCTCCCGATTGGATGAAACTGTCAGCTGCTGATACCTGCCAGGGGCAGAGTTGCGAAAATCGCAGTATACCCGAAGGCCCCGAGGGAGATCGAGCACTCCCGAGCGACGACGACGCAACGCAAATTGAAACGCATATTGAAAGACAAGTATCAATGTTATTTTTACTAATTAGATATGACAGTTCACAACGATGTAAATAGAAAACATTAAAGAAGAGTTTATTTTTGTGCAATTAAAATTGGTAGCAAATTGGTATTGTATTGTAAAGTTTATTGTGTAATATAGATGGCAATAATGCTCAGGTTGTTTATTGTCAATAGTGAAGTATTATCAGCAAAATCAGATTTGCTTGTGGCCCTTCTGATAAGTAGTATTTCATGATAAAGGGATTCACACGTGTTATAATTACAATTGTATAAAAATATCAAGAGCAGAATTGGGAAACTAAAGAATATTAAAGAGCTCATAATAATTAATCATTCATAGTAACATGGTTTCCGTAATTTGATACAGAAAATTGATCATTGCAATTTTGATGCTGCGTGTGATATTTTTTAATTCAATGTTATATAAATGTAACTATAGTCATTCTGTAAAAAGATTTGTTCTGTTTTAAAATCTTTTATGCTACTTCCATATACACTTGACATGAACGAGGTTGTTACCGCCATTAAGGATCTCTTGCGCCCTTTGTATATCTATAAACAGAAATTTATATGTGTGATTTCCCAGCCTGCAAGATTTTCGAGCTCAAAAATCAGGAATTCAGGATACGTTGGGTCACAATATATAATTTCCTTTTTGGCGAACCGTGGACTGCATATTGTGAATCCCACATATTGAAACCCAATCGTATTCTTTCTGATTATTATTATTACACTTCGTATGATTTGATATTCCAAATAATTATAGGAGCTCAACGGGTAACAAAAAAATTTATAGCGTTCTTGATTGGGCAATCTTTGCTTCCCATGACGGCTGTCATTTAAATTATTTATAAAGAGTATGGTGTGGGGAAGAAAGAAAGAAAACTAATTTCACGGTCTTAAAATTCGTCAATTTTGTTTACGTGGCACAACTTGAAGAGTGGGAATTCATATTTGAAGGAGTGGAATTACGTGTCTGTCGAATATTTGACTTACTTTGCTGATGTTCCCAATGGAGAAGTGAAATAACTATCTTAGTCAAACAGATATTGAGATGGAGCCTTGAATATAGGTAAGTGAAATTGTAAATTTTCATAATCAAACCTTACCGCATAAATAATCCCTTAAGCTAACAGCCGTTGTAATAGGCTAACAATGGTGACGACTAGAACTTGTTTCCCCCATCAAATATAATACTAACAATTTCCAGCCATGTGTGTAATAGGGAAAAATACTGCGCGTCGGGACAATATAATGCGATGCAAAACACAACATTGAAAAATGTCTCATTTGTTGGAATATGAATAAAACTAGATATTGGGGTCTCAGTGATATGGAAAAATATATTTATTGTGATTGAGAAAACAAACTTATTGAATGTAATGAATATGTACGGCAAGAATGCATTTATGCAAGTATTTAATTAAGTAATGAATATGTAAGGCAAGAATGCATTTATGCAAGTACTTAATTAAGTAATGAATATGTGAGGCAAGAATGCATTTATGCAAGTATTTAATTAACTATTCAGCTCCGTTTAAACAACAAATACAGTAAAATTTTGAATCAATTGAATGTTTTACTATTTATTTGAATTGAAGGATGTTACTTAATACGATATTTTCTTAGAAACGAAAATGTTTGACATACCTATTAAGGCGTATACGTCAAATAATTCCATTCTACGAGTGGCGATAAAATAAGTTTCACGAAAGTAAATTGATATCAAAAGACCTCGCCATTTTTTCCATTCTTTATCTCTGAAACCAAAAAATATTTTTCTTTACAGGAGAAATAAAGGATACAAAGAAAAACAGGAAAGAGAGAACAAATAAAATTTGCGCACATGAATACACACTTAGAGACAAATACAAGACAATATTATACGTGATAAAATTGAATGCACCAAAGTTGTACTTTCATTGACAAATGGGTTTACACTCTCTTCAACACACCTGTCAGACACGGTTCTGGAGTATTTGTCAAGGTTTAGTCCTGTTCTTGACCTCTGACTCACGTATTCGATATGAGAACAACTCTGCAAGCAATTACACGTACGTATGGTTTCCGCTTTATCCAATCCTGAATTGAGACGCTCCAGTCGCCCTGCAGAGAGGAAAGTAAATGTGTAGTATGAAATATTAGAAAATCTGTAATATTTCTTTATATTATGTGATGCAATTTGTGTATTCAACATAAAAATTTTCTTAGGATATTCCGGATATTTTCTAGATGTTATTCTAAATTTTAAAAATTCGAATTGTTAGAAATATAAAATATCCTTTCCGAAAGAACCCTAAAATAATACTTTCCAATGTGATGACCTAGGAGCCAGAAATATTAATGTGTTGACAAATAATATTATTACTTATACATTTAATATTAATATGTAAAATTTAAGGAAGTAAATGAGTCCCTTTTATATTTTTAGGCCACCACAAAATTTTGTTTCTAGCAACAAGTCTGAAAAAGATCATTCTTCCTTTATTTAATTCTGTCTTTTTAACATATATTACTTTACTTCTTAAGTATTTATCCATATTATCTGATTTATTAGAATAAAAATAATTTATTTTAAATAAGGGGTTTGGTTTTAAATAGTTTGTGGATTCCCTCTGAAGGAAATAATATATATTTAATTAGTTGAAAATTCTTTAATTAAGAAATATTGGAGAAATGTTTAAAATTTATGGGTTTATTTTGCAATCAAAAGAAGTAATATTTTAAATTTTAAATAGTTTAAAAATATTTTATTTACTCACGTATAGCCATTTGAATGCATTTCATTTTGCCTCCTCCACAGATAGGAGTATCGGCAACTCCTGTGAAAGTACATCACAGAATGCGTGAATAATCATCAGAAAATTTAGAAAATAAGATTTCTTATGTAATCAATTTATTGTAGAAAGGTTACTAAATAGAGACAGAATTTACTTAAAAGATGTCTTATGTACTACTTGATAAATTATTAATCATCATTGCAGTGACCTGGCAGAAACAACATTTGGTTACCTGTGTTCGAAACTATGTGTGGTGCAACTATTCATTTAACATTTTGCCCTGGTCTAAAAGTGCTGTGTTCGTAATTGTGGAGGGAACTACGATGAAATCGGACCACATGTTCCCATGTTTCAGTTTCACGATACCCTTAGGAAATATTAGGTTGTGGTTTAACATGCAAGAGTTCTCGCACGGGTACGCTAGTAATAATAATATAGAAAATCTACAATTTTCATGATATATATATTTTTTCCTTATTGAAATCTGTTCTAAAAAATTATCTTTAAATAAGGTCATACTTAATTAAAAATAATAGTTTTTATATAATTTTTGCTTAAACAAAACTCAGTTTTAAATTAAACCGCCTCCACATTTTTGTTTAATTTTTTTTCTGATCGATCAAAGAAGTCTTAAAATCGCACTTTCGTTGAACGGTCCAAATTTTCGAAAATGGTAAAAATTACAAATAATAGAGAAATATGTGCTGTTGAACTACACATATAAGCCTACTTGTTTTGCAATCCAAGACGATGCTGTCTCATAAAAAGCACTTTTTAGAAAAGAAAATGTTAACAATTTTAACAATCATCTGTGTTGTCAATGAAAACACATGACTCTAAGATCATGTGATCTAACACCGTTAGACGTTTTAGTTTGAAAAAGTATGAAACATGACAATTTTTGATTTTTTTCGAAAATAGAGCAGATTATTAATACAGGACATTGTTGGTAGGGGACAAAAGACGCTAGGTGTATAGTTGCGGTTTGACACGAGCGCATCAATGAACAGGAATAACAAACAAGTGAACTGGTTAAGAGAGATAGGAAGTGAAAGCGAACAATTTTGGACAGAACTATGCCGGATTTTGTAGAGGGAGGATCAATGACCGCCAGGGCGATGAGTGAAAGTAATTGAATATTAGTTCGTGTTAGATAGAAAATGGACATGTCCGCGACTACGAAAGACTAGGGAAGATAATGAAATATAATTTACTAGCGAGAAAATAGTAATATTCAAGTCGCGAATGATAGCAAAAACGTAAAAGCTAAATTCAATGTGGTAGTGAGAAGAGCTTCAGATGGAATTATGGAACAGTCGCTAATTTAGTTTACTACGCTAAGATTGCTGGGAAAATCTTTGAAAAGGGAAGTTTGGACAATAAGTGGCAGAAACACTTTAACAAAAAGTTGTAGCAATATCAAGTTATGTTAAGGTGTAAGGAAATATTAAGATAGAAAAATAATTGTTATACTTTTTTCTAAGGTTTCAATGGCCATCAAATAGGTAACCATTAGAAAAAAATAATGAAATATTGTTGAACTTTAAAACCAATAGAAATTGAAATAAATTAATATTAAGCCGCCACTTCATGACACTGGCATTTTAGTTACAAATTTACAAGTTGTTTAATTTTCTAGTAAGAATAGTGATGAATATTTCCTAACAAAATTAAATTACACAGGTCTACAAAAATATTTTTGGCACCTTTTTAGATCTAATAACAGATTTTATATATTTAAAGTGCATGGATTACGGAAATGACTTCAAGTTTCCCGAATCACATCAGGTTTTTAAACAATTTACATTAAAATATCTTTATAATATCTTCAATTTGAATATCTGAAAACATTTTTTGGTCAACACAAAATTAAGAACTGAAGTAAAATTTACCTTACATTATTTTTTTATATCAGGGATGAGAAAATTAAAATTAATCACATTAACTTGAGGCCATTACTTTACTGTTACTGTTACACTTTACTGTCAAAACCACTTTGTTTTTCTAGTCAGCAGAGTAGTCAACAGAACCTTTGTCGTTTAGACAAAAATCCACTTATTCTCTTGTGCACTCTAGTAGGATAATCTCGTTGCAGTAACAACAGTAGTGAGCCATCATTCATGTATTCCATCGCTCTTGGTAGCGCCTTTCAATGTCTTTAATATCTTGGTGAAACATCCCACCTCGTCCGTCACTCACTGCTCCCACGGTTCCTGGAAAACAGTCTGCACGGGGGTGAAGGAAATGCACTTTTAGACTCGTGTTACATCCTAAACCCTCATATTTTTCAGCATATTATTTACATTACACCCATAGTTTGTATCTTCATAATTTCACAACTTACGATTTATTTCTTTGAAGCCAATTCACGCTTCCCTATACGGAGGTATCATATATGCTTCAAAATGTTCATCTTTAGCTGGCTCTCTAATCTGCGGCCCTACAAAGACACTTCCCTGACGTTTCCTTCTGAGAGGGTGGGAAATTTGTTGGTTAGGTACTTAAAACAACTGCATATCTTATACAGTGCCTTTGTAAAATGCTTCATTAATACCAAATGTAGGTGTAAGAGTGGCAACAGAATTTTGTCAGGAAATATTAAGCTGTTTTTAATAATGTTCTTGGAACCTGGAATCAGAGTGTTTCTTCTAGGTCATTTTCGTGTTGTCCGATGTTTCTTTCTGTCTCGACTGAACCATCCACAAATGAGACATGGGTACTTGGTGTAACTCTGTTGTCCTAACAACATGGACAAAACCTTTAAATCACCGCAGATTATCCTCATAATTTACATTTTCGAGTAGCAGTTTAAGATTGTCACATGTCTCCTTGGGATGGACGGAATGTGCTACTGGTATAGATGCTAAAGTGCTACCGATGTGTAGCAACAAACCTTTTAAATTTCATTTGCTTGAATCATTGAAAAGTCACCATCCATCAATTTTTATACTCTCCTCCTAACGTATTTATGAGGTTTGAAATATGAGTGCCATATACTAAGAAGTTTTCCCCATTCAAAAACCGTACTGTCTTTCTCTCTATTTCTGTCAATTGTAACATACGATCTTTGAGGTAGAAGATTGTTTTCTTTCAGACGTGAAGCTAAAACTTTAGAAGCATCCTTTGAGAGATTTAAATCTCCGACCAAATTGTTCAATTGTTCCAAACCAAATTGTTCAATTGTGTTAAAGGTTTGGATTTGTGTGCAGTGTTTGTATAATCAGATTCTTCAGCTAACTTGCCTGGTGTTGAACTTGAATCAGAATGTAGTATTGCGAGGTTCGAAGGAGGTTCTAGTATAGGAACGTCAGTGCCACGTGGTACATACCATTAGCAGACTCCAAATCAAGGAACACCGTTCCGCGTCTGTTATTTGTATTGAATCCTTTTACTTTGCAAATACAAAAATTACAATCGTTTAGATGGTTTTTGGTTTGCGCCACACCATAGGAACTTGAAAACTCAGTGCCTTCCTCATCCCCTTTCACCAGTTTCTTAACTCTGGATCACAAAGACCACGGTTTATCCTAATCCCCCCGTTTCATTCTTAAATAAGCGTTGTAAACCTTCTAACAAATGAGGTTATATTCTGTCTCTGTTTTGAAATCATATAAAACTTCCACAAATATTAAAAAAATCATTTGGGTCTTTCACCCACTTTCTTTGCATGTTTATAGCACAACAAAGATTTAAAGAACCGAACTAGTTCTTCGCAACGCTATGCTTGAGATGTATTCGAATATGTTCGTCTCACACTGGTTGATTTCACTTCTGCACAGTTTCTGTTATTATAAGCATGGAGCTATGTATACATGTATTCTTATAGGTATATGAAAATAATACTGTAACGTGCATCCATCTGACTGTGTTCTGTTAAAAAATCATGCAAAATGAACTTACATAATCAACTGCGTTTCTTTGATATATTGCGTATATTTGCGTATCTAACTCACTGAAGATAATGTGTATATTTGCAATATATTTTTGATCAGAATTAAAATTATTATTAAAAATTTTGAAGTGAGGGAACAAAAGTAAGGCCAGTATTGGATTCGGTGGCCAACTTACATGTAAGACAAGTGTCAAAATCAAAAAAAGGAAAATCCATGTTGAGCTGTATTATTCACCTCCGAATACTCGTATGAGTGGTATTTTGTAGGCCACGGGAAAAAAGGAGAGTACCCTAAGAAAATTTAAGTTTCTTGTTTCCGCCATTAGATTTAATTATAAAAGAAATTGTAGGGTCAAAATATAGTGTGGTTAAATTGTATAGAGAGATATATTTTATAAAAGAGAAATTGCGAGTTCCTACAATAGCATGACCGAAGTCGGGCAATAATATAGATTGTAATTTTTTTTAATAAAAAGAGTAATTTTTTAGTTACCACAATTGCAGACCCAACGCGAGGTAGTAAAATATTGTAAATTCAATTATTACAAAGGTTGAAATTTAGAGTTACTACAAAAGGTTTGTGTAAAATGTTTATGTCATGTATAAAAAATCCCAAGAAAAAAGTATTGAAGTAGAGGTATTGAGGTATTTTCAACAGGTACTGTAAATTTGGCACAATGTAAACTACTTTTGTAAATTAAATAAGTTATACAAGTGCTCTTACTTGTTCAGTGTTACTCTGGGTAAACAGACTTTTGGGACACATTGTAAATAGTGCAGAAATAGACAATTTGATTTTAATTTGCACATAACCTCTTTCGCTGGGCGGCCACAAGGTATGATTCTTACAGCAAATTGCATGATTTTGTAACGAAACGTTGCTTACTTTAAATATTTCTGTGGGAATTTCAAAGAATTACGTGGCATATTTGCATGCTTACCTTAGGGCAAAGGGCAAATATTTTGCATAATGTTTCTCTACTCTTCACATAAGAAACGAAGATGACTTACGCGGCATGTAATAGGCGACGCATTCGCACATACTGAGCGTGACATTTGCGAGGCACTCCACCTGGCAGTTGTTCTGCGTGTAGTGCTGGAAGAAAGCGAGGCGCCGCTCCTCGGGGAAGTAGCACTGGCGCTGCTGAACTGTGTAGCGCTTCATGTCTGGCCTCGTGAGCACCTCGCTCGGCAGCACGGACACCTGCAGACGAAAGGTATCCGGTTAGCGCTTGTGGGACGCTGAAATCTGTGCTAAAACGCTATGAATTGAATACGTCTTTATAAATTAAACCACGCTTGCGTGCACGAAAGGGGATGTGTTAAAAGTTATTTAAATATTTTACCTCATACTTATTTTTTCAAAAGGGTGTACTGCGCTCAGCATTTATTTCCAACGTCATGTCAGTTTTGTTAAAAAGTCAGATATTATAAGATATTATAAATGTAATATTTCTCTCCCCTCCAACTTAACACGTTTTTAATGACTTGAGAACTATTTGCGAGTAAAGTGGGTCGTATCCGACTGATTAAAGCATTGTGGCCACAAACAAATTAATGACATGGAGCCTCACCTCTCATTCATTCGCATAAGATTCTTCGTTCTTGCAGAGAAATGAATTTTTAAAGATATTAAGTACAAATTTAAGTTATACAAGTAATCTTTAATATAAAAATTGTTGTAATGACTTTTTAGAGATACAAGTGAAACCAATTCAAAATACAGTGAGACTCCAAAATATTCATAAGAATGGTATTGGTTGGTACAGGATAGCACTAAGTACTGTGTAGCGCGATTCTGTCGCAACCACCGGGAGTTCGGAGTGTTCCGGGTAAAATCGCAGGGACCGGGACTCACATTCGCCTCGTCACTGCACACCCTTTTTAGTACTATCGGCGCGGATAACTCCGAGAAAGTCCGAAAATACGTCAGACGTTTCCAATCTTTCAGAATGTAGAATCGAGGGCCTGTGGCCATCCAAGGGAAATAGGTGAATACAGAAATTTATGTCATGTATTTCTCTAGACGTGAAGAGAGAAAGTAGTGCCCTTTGCGGAACACTTACCTGCATCACGCTGTCCAGGGGCGCCAGGAAAGCCTTTTCAGCAGTGCGCGGGAACTCGTGCGGGGCGTGAAGCAGGAACTGCAGGCGAGAACATTCGTGTCGGTGGTATTCAATTGATTCATGATCATTCGTGTACTTTGATTGCCAATAAAACACGGAATTCCACTATTTTCATTTACACGTCATATACCGATGAGACAACTGAAAGCCCGAGTTTGATTGAAGACGGCTGAAGGTGATGGCTAAGCCAATGAAAGCTGCTTAAGTCGTGTACTGCGAACGGTTATAATACCAACGACACCTAATCAAAAAGCAAATATCCATACACTAATAAAAATGTTCATTACTGAATGTTTCATTATTAAATAATATTAAAAATAACCTGTAATATTGCTAAAATATAAATATGCAAAAAAGAAAATTAAATAGTGTAATCTTTTTTTAATTCCTTAAAAATTGCAGAGAAATTCAACTGGACATTCTTCTAAAGAAACACACACGTCGGCGCTTAGCAGCCAACGAACGTTAACCGCTAGAATGCCTACGTTGTTCCTGTCGAACGTTGTAGCTTCTTAGGTTTCCAAAGCGTTGAAAACACAAGGAATACTAAAAACGTACGTTGTATGTACGTTAAATCACTTTGAACGAGAAACGTACCTTTTTCCATTCATAAAATGAATAGATCCAAAAGAAAGATACGTTTAAAGATTAGTTGTATATGCAAGCATTTATTCTGGTGGTAGAGCACATTTCACATTGGTATCTTTCCGTTTTATATGGACTTGTTAATTGCAGAAAACATCAATGAACGACAGCCCGAACATTTGGAAAATTTTATAAACAAATTTCTTCCCCCCCCCCCGTTACATAAAACCTGAAAGAGTGTGAATGATCCCTTCAAATGGCGCTCGCTATTAATGACATGAACCCACCATCTCGTCCTCTTTTTTCTTTTTTTTTCTGTTTCATTCTAATATATTCCACAATTGCTAAGACCGCGGCATCCCTGTTTGCTAGCACATTACAACGCGGCATCCGTTGCGTTACATTTGACGTCCGTTGCGTGGCGTTGATCGTGTTCGTGTGGCCTACATACTAACGGACATCAAATTGACGGGCGCCAACTTTTGCGACGCGCGTGTGTCGCTAGTCTTTAGGGATTTACTCTTAGACCTCACTTAGGCACTTTATTTTAACGATAGATTTCGGCACTTTAGCAAAAGCGCGCATCCGCTTCATGTGAAGTACCTCCGAAATTAAAATATCGATTCGAGGGACCGCGACGTCAGCCAGATCGATTGGTGAATATGAACTTTGGAGAAAAGAGGCTTTACGGTTTAACTTCTAGCGTTGCTCACTGAGAGACTGAGGATAGTCGTTTCGTCAATCGATTTTCAGGAATCATGGACCTAGAAAACATGGATTCTGGTTACAGTACGAGTTAGACGTTTTTTTCTAAATTTAGAAACTGGATTTATCCAGTTTTTCGTTACTGAGGCTCGGTAATGAGTTTTTCTGTCAGAAATTTGCCGCTTTTCCCTGCAACATTACATCACTTTCTCGTCTTAAGTTTCTTCTTAAGGACAAAAATGTAAAAAGTGACATTGTCACAATCCACAAAATTCGCAATACACTACTGAACAACGGATTGCATACACTCAGTAGTAGACAGGCGGTAAACTCAGCTCATGACTGAAGTCCTCAGCTATACAGCAGGAATAAATGAAAAATGAATGTCACTGCGGGCGTTGTGTTGATACCACAATACTTTAAAGAAGGGGCTTGAGTTGCCCAGGTTAGATATACTCGTATTGCAGGTGTGTTAGCTAAAAGGAGGAGTTTAATTAGTCATATAACCAGGAAAGTCACAAGTGTCTCGTAATAAAGAATTTAGTTGTGCCACAGAAACAGGTACCGTTGCTTAATGTCCCCAAAAATACTTCAAAAAAATGCGACGCGATCTCTGTGTATCAACTTCTATTACACCATTATCCAACGCTAAACCCAGACGCAAGTATCACAAAAACAAGAAGTGCAAGTACGATCTTACAATGCCAATCGTATCTTGATCCCCGATACAAGTCTCAAGCGTTGATATATGTTGTAAATACAGTATAGGAAAAATTATTGAAATTAAACTCCAGCATGCAGAGCTAAAATCGGATGCCGGGTTTGACAAGCGTTTCACGCAAAAATCATTCCCAATTTGTGATCGCCTATGAGTTACAGGAGCCTGCATCAATGAATCTGGTGGTCCTAGAAACTGGGTGTCCGCGCGATAAAGTGAGGACAATATTTGCAACCTATCTCTACTGTTTAAACCGTGTCGTTACACTCTCATCTGGAAGTTACAACGTATTTATTACGAATTGCGAAATTCTATTTGAGATTGCCTATGGTTTGAGAAAGACTTAGAGGATCCCCGTAAAATATCAAGGTTATATAATCCGAGGCCCTTAGATCAGTTCAAGATGATATACTTAACCCTACAGTATGCAGTTTTTAAATCGGGAAGTTATACTATCGTCTACAGTTTAAAATCGTTTGGGAAAGTAGGAGCCCAGATGCAAAAGCTCACAGTCTGACCCACCGAATTCTCTGAGGCTTCTTCTCTTCAACACCTTAAGTTTGAAATCGTAATCAGAGGATACCTTAACAGATCAATCTCTGTGCACTGTGAAGATTATTGTGCTAAGAAATCTTAGTAAAAGAGGACTTACAAGGACATGAACTTATATCATAATTCAAGCGAAATACCGTTTCCGAAAATCCGTTTCAAGCGAAATACCGTAAAAGGGGGTATGGAATTCTTCGAGAACACGTGACAGTCGGTTGTCTTTCCATCACAAGGTTTGACGGATATGACGAAATAAATAAATATGAAAATACGACGAAAATGCAGTGCAAGTACATTGAATGCTCACATCACAGGTTTGTAAGATATGACGTTTATGGAAGCGATCGTGAATGACCAGAGCGCTGGGTATATTACATAATGGTCTTTTGACTCAGTCTTTTGATGCTCTTTGAGTTAAATTGACGTCTAATTGCTCAAAAGACTGATGAATTGTTAGAATCTGTGGATATTACAAGAAGCCTGTAATATTGAGCAGTGACTTCAACATAAATCTGGGTTCCAAAGATGGACAACCCTTCGTATAGTGCATTTGCAGATAATTACAACTTGCAATGCAACTTCCATACAACTTCATTTACATCACTAGGCAAGAAAAGCGTAACTTTTTTACCCGCCATACTTTCTGTAAACTAAGTGTCGTACTTAAGCTATCATAAAGTTTGCTAAGCACCACCGATACGAATCGTGTAAAATTTTAAATAAACTACGCACTGTATTGCCCTTTACTTCAAATCAAGGGATAAAATACACATTGCACACAGTCATTACGATTTTGGAATAACACAATATATTATGCAAAAGGGCACACAAACGCACTTGGCGACGTGCGTTGCACCTACAGCTCAAGATCTCTCTGGACAAGCCATTCAGTAAGTCAAGATAACATGCGTTTTCTAGCTTTGAAGCTCGCAACGCCCGAGAGTCGACGCACCAACAGTCGACGTCATCAGCGTTAGGTGACGCGCGACGACGCAACTCTCCTGTGACAGGCTTTAATGACACACCAGCGGAACCCAGTAGACGGTATCCTGCTCTCCATCTCTCTCTCGCTCTCTGCTTCTCTCTGGCTCTGCCTGTCTCTCAGTCTCTGACTCTCTGTGTCTCTTCTCGCTCGCTGTGTCTCCCTGCCTATCCCTATCTCTCCCAGTCTCTCCCTCGCGCGCGCTCACCCGCTTGTTTTCGGCTTCACCCTGCGTCATATGGCAATGTCTAGCAACAATGAAGCCGATGTGGAGCTCTTTACACTCGAAACTGAATTAAAATGAAGCGCCATCTTGTGCTGCTGCGCCATCTTGTAAAGTTACAGCAAAATTAACAGCAAAAAAAGTAGGTAAAGTTCTAGGTAAAAAGGCGTAGTTGTGCCAACTAGGATATCGAGATATTGGATATCGTGCCAACTTGGATCGGGAATATGGTGTCGGAGTTAACCGCTCTTGTACATACGCACCAACAACAACTTTTACTTTATCACTTAGTGGTAACAATAAATTATATATATAATTTATTGTTACCACTAAGAAAATGAAAATGTGGTTGTAGCAAAAAAATTATTGCACCTGATCACTGCAATAAGGCACGAGTTTGCGTGTAACGTACTCTCAACTTTACGTACTCTTAACCAAGTTACCATAATACTTGTGTATGTCTTAATGACATCTTATAGACAAAATAATACATAACTAATTTAGAGCTCAGGCAAAAAAGTTATGAAAAATACAGTTTCAGTAAATCACACGTTGAACAGATTCCGTTGGAGAATTGATCTAATCGAGAATTGCACGAATCTTTGAAAAACAACAAATCTTCAAGAGTTAAAAATATACAGTACTAGCATTCTGTAATGACATAGGTGAAACACAAGATACTTGCCCACATCCAATGAGACGTAAGAACTGGATACCTTTCCTTTGGAACCAGTGAACGGTCCAGGGTCACTAAATTAAGCCTTCTCGGCCATATAATACCTTAAATCCTTGTAAATATAAAACATACCTTAAATCCTTGTATGGTTTCTGTACACAAGTCATCCAGGTCGTTCTTTTGAACTCGTACCATAAAACTTATGCCTGTAGGTCTTCCAGATCCCAAAGCTCTATGAGGATAGCTCTCGATTTCCGCCGTTGAGTCATACCCGCCATCGAGAGTCCATTTCAATTCCACGTGTGGATAATTTAAATAATTTCTTAAGCGATGGAAACTGCAAATATCAACACAAATATAAATATAACTCACTAATAAGAGCACAATGGATCTAGAATAAAATTAACTTACTTTAAAAACATATTTTAGGAGCTGATATATAACATACTATGCCGATAATAGTGTTTCTACACATATTAAACAATTCATTGTTCTCCACAATTACAAAAAATCATGGAAAAATTGTTCGTAAATGTGAAAAAAGAGTACTGAGTTTTTCTTACGTGTTTTCGGAGAAAAATAATTTTCCTGGAATCATATTGTAAGAATAGCAGAGCCCCTCCCCTGTCAGGAGGGGTTGAAATTCTCCGTTCGGAATGTCGTCTTGACCAAATGTTGGCATGTAAATCATCGGTATTTTTTGGAGTGCATACTTGAAGTGGCGGTTTTGAAACAAAACACAGTAGAAAAAACTGATATCACAATAATAATGTTCAAGTCATTTTATTGTTAACAGTAACAATGAATGATTATAACAATAACATAATAAGACTATTGTTATTATCATTATTATTAATAATAGCCGTGTATTATTCTAACGCCCGTGATGAACCCGAGAAAGAATTAAGCATGAGAAACAAGGAATAATCGTGAATAATAATAAAACTTACAATAAGTTAACAGTAATTTTGTTGCTCTAGTTGCCATTGTTTCTTCATTTCTTTGTTACTATTGATAAGATGTTTTTAATATACCGTTGAATACGAATTATTTTCAACTTACAATAATAATATAAAGGATAATTGTTAATATTACTATTATCATCGTCAATTTAAAGCTTTATGTGCTTTGTGACTACACTTTAAAGTACAACGTAATCAATTTTAAAATTCTGCACCCATTTACCTCGTCTATTCTTTGAATAGTTGAGATATTTCTGAAATCTGTGCCATTTGCTATTATAGATGTGTCGCACAGCAATGATAAATCTTCAAAAACAGATAATCTGAAAGAAAAAATAATTTTTACTATAAAACTGTACCATAATATTCACTAATAAACGTTTTTATATACTTCATTTCAGAATCTACGTCAAATTTTATTATTTCTCCGGGGGTACTGGCAATGCAAAAAGAAATACCCGCACGCTAAATGTATCGGTCATTATCCCCTGCTTGTTTGCCTGTAATCGATGTTTCTTAATTGCTTTAATAACCTAGGGGTGCAACAACAAACCGCACTTTCTTGCATTATTTCTAAAATTCGAAGTTTGGAAAATTTAAAGTTCAATGAAAATGAGATCTGCTTCATTCTTTTAAACCTTCCTAGTTCAATCAGTTTAAAAAATGAAAGAAAAAAACTGGTTTTTAAGCATTTTTAAAAAAAAAAAATTGCATTGTCTTCAAGCACAAATTAGTATGCGAAAACTGCTCGTTTTTTTCAAATACTCATACAGGGTCTTTTTTAAAGATCTGATTTTTAGAACATATTTTTTTTAAGGCAAACATTTCTTTCTTCCAAATTATAAATTTGGAAGAACTCACCGTATATGGGATTAGCGCCAATTTTTCACCACCCTTTGATACATAAAAGGAGATAAATTAAGCAAAGTTGGAGCCATTTTTAAGAAAATAATTGTTGCATTTTTTAATGCCCTGTATAAACACAAAATTGTGCAAAACTACTCATACTTTTGAAAAACTGTACATGACCTTAGTAATTTTGAT
This sequence comes from Gryllus longicercus, assembly GCA_038098605.1. NCBI lineage: Eukaryota > Metazoa > Arthropoda > Insecta > Orthoptera > Gryllidae > Gryllus > Gryllus longicercus. The sequence goes on along the minus strand of JAZDUA010000002.1, from coordinate 12,293,465 downwards.
TGTTGGAAATAGGAGTTGAATATTGTGTCTCGTGTCATATTTCACTAAGTTTCAGTTTTTCTCGAATTTTATTTAAAATGTACTGAATGTATTGAAAATGTTAAGGCTTCATGCAAAGTTCTCTCAATACTCGAAGTATCTGTTTCCAGGAACAGGGGACCTTGAGTTCTATTAAATCGTGCAACGAATATCAAATTTTAAGAAAACTGATTTAATGGCTTTTGCGCTAGCGTTGACCAGAGATAGTACTGACGGACAGACGGGCAGATGAACAGACGGACAGATGGACAGACGGGCAGCCAGCCAAACGGAAAGGGCGGAAGGACAAACAATAGTTTTTTGTCAAACAATTTTTCAGTATCAGGGTCCCACAAAACACGAATTCTAGCTACATAACGTGTTAGAGGAAGTCATTAACTATGTATTGGAATGAAATTTATCGTTACTTTGTCTACCTGGGTCCGGCAATAACAGATGTTTCTGTGAAAACTTCGCCATTTCCGGCACACGATTGGAATACTTTATCCTCGTACGAAGTAAGGCGAGAAAGTAAATATCGCTTTCTATTTACAAAACACACAATTAAATATTACTTAATATATTGCACACGTTAATTTTATTACAATTTTTAAATCTAATTAGTGCACGATTCTCAGCAAGATATAATCAGTGATGAAATTTTTATCAGACACTAGATACCGTAGTACGAATCAGCTTCAGAGCTTACCGCGAAAAGTATTGTTGAAACGAATCACTGAGTTAAGGTGACTATATTTTACTTTCTCGCATACTACTCACGTAGTAAATAGAAAATATTTTAATGTTGCAGTAAAAAGGAGTTTTGTTTATCCGTCCTACCAAAAAAGTGGACAAATATTGGTTCTATATGTAGAAAATAACTTCTAACGGGTTGTATATCATCAGAATCATTCTCATTCTGTGGGTCCTTGATACCAAAGGAGAAGTTTACGACAAAATCAGATCTTTAAAAATATGTATGTATGTTTTAAAAAACCAAATCGTCTTCGCTCAATTTCTGCTTCAAATTAATGCAAATTATAAAAAAAAACATTTTCTCAAAAACCGCCTCAAATTTTATCTTCACCTCTCTCCACGGATAAGACAGATGACTCTAAAAAGAATGGCCCCGGACACATTTTCGTTGAACTCTCAGAATTTTCGAAAATTGCAAAAGTTAGAAATAATGCGGGTAAGTGCGTGCTTTTGTAGCACCCTTTGTTTCAGAATGTAATATTGTAAAGGATTTACCTAAAAACAAAGCAAATACGTTTGCCAAATTGAAATAAATTGAATCATCTCTTTATACTTTTTATTTTTGCTCAAAACAAATTTTAGTTTACTAAACCCAGGTTTTGGAGAAATTTTGTAGAAACCTAACGATGGATTATTAGTTCCGCACCAGGAGTCCAAGATGCGACGAATGACACCTTATTTTTCTCGATTGATGAACGACGTTATCAAACCATGACTGACGCACAGGCACAGGAACATACGCTGGTTAGTCGAATACTATAAAGGGTTGAAAGGAAATACACTATATTCCTGACTTATACGGTACACTCAATGCCAGATACCGTGTCGTGCGAGAGTATCTTCAATGAAAGGCTTAAGTATTTTTTGTCATTAGTAATGTATACGTATGTAAAATTTAAAATTCTATAACTAAAGAAATCAAAAACACATAGTTTAGATCTGTTCTTTTGAAAATTAATACTGCCTATTATTTAATTTGGGTATTAGTAAAATGCCCATTCAGAAACAAAAATTGGTTAATAGTGCTACAGAAAACTGGTGAGAAAACTGGTGATTTGAGTTTTGTAATGTCTTTCAGTGCTCTGAAACTTATGGGATTCTTTATGTGCTTTTTACTAAAAAAAGGTAGAAATATGTTTTATGCAAGCCCTGATTACAAAAAGAGTTGCATGAATGAGTCAGTATTTTTCCTTTATTTTACATGAAAACAACTGGAAAATTGCGTATGTCCCAAGGTCACGATTTCCGTCGGTCATTGTAATCCTTATATCACAAATCGTTAATATGAAATTCTTTATGCCTCGCTATGAAGAAGTTTTTTTCTTGATCCCAATCTGTAAGTGTTGACACATAAAATGCAATTCAAATTCTAATATTTGGCTTCAAGTCGCTAGTTGTCGAGTTATGAACCGTCGTGAGGCCTAACCTCTTTAAGATTTTGTATTTTTAATTGACCCGCTTAGAAGACAGTAACCCTATTCCCAAAACCCTGGCATTTCAAAACGCTGTCACTAGAAAGGCAACTTTCTCCTAAAATTATTCATCAGTAAACTTATGTTTCCTAACTTGGCCGCCAGATTGCCGCACCTCTCAGATAATGTATTCCTATAACGACTCTGGTTGTGAAGTCACTGAAAATTCCTGAAATCAGTAATATAGTTCTGTGAAATATTTTGTTACAGAGTGGAATCCAAACGATGCCCCATAACATAGTCCATTGGCGTCGAATACACGTTTGGGTGTTAACTATGTTCATGCAGTTAATTATGCCAAAATAGTATCATAAATTTAATTTCTGAGTGCCACAGTGATGCATTCTCTCTAAATAATTAACCGCCAACGAGAGCGGAATATCTGTACCATGTACGGCATTTTCGTGCACTGGATTTTAGACTCAAAAATAGCAAAATGAACATCGGACAGATGGTATGTGATCTTTGTTCTTAACGTTTTAGAACTCAAAAAACGCCTTTAATGGTTTTCTGTGCTTACAATAGTTTTCTAAGTATTGAATGTGTGTTGTAAACTGTTTTCTACATAGGTTATATCTTCGAAAATGGAATTTATTCAAAGCTATTTCGCATACTCCCTAAATGATCTCCCATATGCATGGTTTCTCAAAGTATTTTTTTAAACATTTGTTGCGTCTACATAGACGCAACGTATCTCGAAGGCCATTGGGAGGTATTGAGAGTTTCGCATTTTTGGAGAATTACTCCATTAATTACTGCACGGGAGTAATCCTCCATTAATTAACATTGTCCGTCACTTATCATCTCAATCAGTCGTCAAGAGGACCGCAAGTAGCATCTCCGCGTACGCGTTTCTCTTACGCGCTCTTGCATCACTACCCAGCGGGAAGAACTGGGAAGGAATTAGGATAGGGGTAGGGTTTAGGATACTTCAGAGAGGTTGCGTTAGTCCTTGTCAAGCAGACAAACTCAGTTTTGTCGGATGAAATTCCACATGAGACTGTCCGGGAATCGAACTCAGAACTCAATGGTGAAAAGCGAGCCACTTCGCTCTGATCCACCGAGCCAACTTAACAGCAAAATTTCCTTTAAAACATAACCTTCGATTTTATGAAATGAAAGATTCATTATTTTCTTAGCCACGAAGACGCGTTTTAACCAACTTACTCGTGCGGGTCACTTTGTCCGTTTTTTACTCTATCATAAGCTTGTGAGAAATTGAAGAGCGTGGCGCGCATCTTGGTTTTGGGGCAGACGGTGATAGCGGGAAAGGGTATGTCCCACACGGCGCGTTGGCGTTCGTCCATTGCGATTATCACCGGCGAATCCCGCCAGCGCCTCCACATCTTGGAGAACATGAACACGAACGCCAGCACTGACATCACGATGGCCACAGCCCACAGCCCCCTGGGGACAGCACAACGAAGATTGATGAGGAACTGAAAAATGTTTGCGGTGAGTCGATAAGTGAATTATCCGAAATTAACCCAACTAGTTTAACTTTCAGCTGCTGCTAAGGCCGTGCTATTAAATATCAGTTGCTGCTATTGTCTGAATAATATTTGTCTACTTGACAGTTTGGACGAAGAGTGATGTTGCCAATTACTCGGGCGGCAAACACGAGGTCGCGTGGTCGTTGCATCAGATCATAATAGCAGCAAGAAATAAATTGCAATAAGAGAACACAACAGTAGACGTCACAGAACGATGCACACCGACGCATAACGATGCATAACCAAAGAAGTAAGATCTTTAATTTTCAGTTGCTTCGCACTGTTAGATTTTATTTTTTTCTTAATTAGTATCGACAACTCTGCAGTGATGTTGGCATAATTACAAGCCTCTGATTGGATAAGGAAACCCCTGCTTCCCAGTCAGCCGCTAACTGTCAAGTAGACAGAAATATTATTCATATAATAAGGCCGTGAATATATATTTAAAAAAAAAAATGGTGGTAATGCTCTAAAAATTAAAATCGAACAAAGATAGCTGTCTCATTGATATGTTTTGCGTTAACCAATTTCTAGATTTGCAATGTAATGCGATTAATTTAAATGAAGTTCTATAAAATAGCAATACTTATGAAGTATTTTTATTATTCTACACTGGAATACGTAAAATTGACCTACATTTATCTACGGATATGGAATTAGAATAACGAGGTTCTTTAATGACAAAAAAGACAGTAATCGAGAGTATTTTATTTTAGTAGAGGAATGGTATGTGCATTGAAAAAAAAGACGAGAAGAAATTTCATTTCCTGTGTTGTGCGCTAATGTGCTTGTTCTCTTGCATGTGCCCGACTCTTTGGAAAAAATGTGCGTGTTTCGCATGCTCCCTCAAGGCCTTGCATGTTTCCATTATCTTTCATGTTCGCCCAAACTATGATCTTCTTTCAACAATGAAGGATCATTATTGAGTACAAGGAAAACAAGTGGTGCTTCAACAGCACGTATTTTCTCGCGATATTGTTAATGGATTTATGTACTATTATAATATGACAATTTCTGTTTTACACTTCAAGTGTTGAAACAAAAACAACTTCCTGCCATTGAATTCAGTGTATTCACTTAATACACAAACAATTTGTACCAACAATTTGTGATGCATATTTTAGCCCTAAATAAAATTATTATTTTATATTAACGCGAACGAAAGGTAGCCGTCATTATCACCGTCTGTTATCAGTGCGGCGTTACAACAAAGGTTTGCAATATGCAACAATGGCTGCTAATTCGTATGGAACACACATTTTGCAAATTAGTATTCTTCGTGCCTCTTGCCAAATATCAAAATGGAAAGAAAAATAAAATTAAATATAATATTTTTATATTCATCAAATTCCTCGGTTTTTGCACGCTTAACTCTTCATTTCTACATTTTATTATACAAAGGGAAACCATCTATTCATTTTCACATTTAACTCAATTAAAGGACGCAATTTGAAATAAGTTTAAAATTATTTCTAAAAGATTAATTTGTAAACGTATAAAAAACTCAAATGTAAGAACCGAACCAAGAAATATAAAAAAATATACAAATTCTAACTTACGGAACATACAACTGTCTAGAATCTCATATTACGTTCAGAAAGCACAGTAAATTCACAGCGGGCATCTATGTTTATCTTCAAATTACACAAAGAATACTCAATTTCGAAAAATATAACATGACTTTATTTGAAGATCTGTTTTGAATGAACGCATTTCATAAAGAAAACTATTCGTGCTACAACAACACATACTTTGTCGCTTTATTGGAAGCAGCTACGTAATATTGAAGTATTGCAATTTCTATTTTACTAACACCTCAGGTATTACATGAAAACGTCTAATTCATACAAAGCGCTTCTGACGCATATCTCTATTCATTTCGATAGCCAGGAGCATCAATCATTTCTTACTTTGACAAATGAAACAAAGAGGAATATATTTGACTGATACAGTAGTCGCAGCAAATGATATATAAGAGAGCAACGCGCTGTTGTCAGGGCAGCGTTGCCAAAACTATGTTCATTCTCTTCGCGAATAATATCAATTCTTTGCAAAAACGCCTATTTCCGTCTGTATTCAAATTTCAACTTATCGGTTAGTCATAGTACATCATACACAGTTGATAAATAACCCTTATACTAATAAACTAATCAAATTACGAATATTCTGCGATTTGTAATATAAAGTTAATTTTTACCATCTTTTTGTATACTATTGACACCGCCTCAAACGAAGCGCAGAAATTAAAAGTTTAAGGTAATATGTTCATTAGATCGACCACGGTGAAGTACTCCCAAAAATACTTTAAATTTAATTAATATTTCTGTTCTTCAAGGCGGTAAAAACATTTTGACCATTACCGGCCTAATTTTTAATAAAAGAAGATTAAATTAGTAGTTCAGGCTCTAATGCAAAAACTTCGCAGTATTGTGTTCTTTAAGTTATTGAAGATGTTATACGGTTAATGTATCTATTTCTTTTTTAGTTTTTTGCACTCTTCTGTATAATTTGCTGCAAATACTGTATCAGTAAAATTATTATTATATTTGTTTTATTTTATTTGTTTTATTTGTCAAAGTAAGAAATTATTGCTTGTCCTGACTATCGAGATGAATGCAGATATGAATCAGAGACGCTTTGTTTGAACGTTTTCAAGAAATAGTTTCGTTTGGAAGAACGTTTTCAAGCTGGGGAGTTTATAAAGCAGAAAATGCAATACTTCAATATCACGTAGCTGTTTCCTAAAAGGGAGAAAGTATGTGCTATTGTAGCACCACTAGTTCGTTTGAATTCAATTCAATGATGTTTTATTTACGCGCTATTCATCTTGACATTTGCGAATATGATACTAACATTCACGAGCGAGTCAGTGCCATTTAGTGTTACTACAAGTTTCTTCACTCATCGGGACTTTGAATATCCGCGATGAGCACAAAGTTCTGATGAGATATAATTTTATAGCTGGTACGTTAAAATAACTGTTTTGTCTTGTAAATGTAAATATTCCCCTTCGTTTCCATCACCTCTCGTGCCGTGGTCTGCTTTCTTCCGCAAGGTATCTTACTCCAGGAACACTTGTGCTCGCGCAAAATTCCATGACATGGTCGCGAATCAGCTGCTGGTTGGGTCGGAACCTTTACAGAGAAAAACCTGGAATAATTATATGCACATTGATTAAATAACTATCATAATTAAATAAAACTTATTAAATCCAAAAAGGTTTAATCGGTTTCTATTTTTGCTCACTCATGTTTTCTTGTGCTTTCACTTTATTTGTACTTAATGCGAAAGGAGTATTGGGTTTACTTATTTTTCCAAATCATACAATTAACGTAGTTTCCCCGTTTCCAAAATGTTACTCAGCCTAAGTCTGCAAAATTAATACCATCCACTTCGGTTGCTGCCAAGAGAGACATTGACTTACCCTAAAAAATGCTGAACCTTGATTTTCAACGCCGTCTTGTCATTTATTCAACATTATGTCCCGGGGCCTTGCTTTGCAAAAGAATGTCCCGTTCAAACCCTCAAACACGGAACACAAAATTTGTTGACATGTCCTGACGACCTGTCTAGACTATTTGTATGCATCCAATTCTAAAGTAATCATACGTTAGATGCATATTTTCCTTTATTAAATGCCTTGGGGGGTTTCTGGTGTGTCACATACATAAAAATTTTCCGTTTTCCGGCGCACGACTACGAAGTTTCTTAACAGAGAGGAAGTAAAATGGGACTTAAGTATTCTTCGCTGTAAGTAGTGTTTCCTTTCCCTTTTCATTTGATAATAAAGGTCTCTTTATGCTTGTCAATTGGATAAAGGCAGAGTCGTCAAGAACGTCAGTGTCAAGGAAATGGCAGTTATTACATACCATTAACTAGTAAAACGTGACGTCACCGACGCTATAAACTGTTTTAAAAATACTTTAATGATTTGAAAATTTTTTCTTGTCCAGCTTTGTCCAAATATGTTTTATCAATATCCGACATTGGACTTGCCAGTGAATCATAGTAGCTGCTTATGTTATACTCCTGTTTAAAAGTTCCAAACACTCAACGACATTGTGTGTTACCTCCATACGTGATATGAACTGATATTATTGCAAATTCAAAATTGTAATCGCCGTATCAAATACAGGCAGGTTGTGATGCTAATAGATGAATTTTAGAACAGATACATTTTTACGCTTTTCTGCTAATATGCAAAAAAAGCACATAGCATGTTTGCATTGGCCCAAATGCTAAATGCAAATATTCAGATCATTCCCAATTAATTCCGAAAATTCTGTCGCAACTTTTTTTACAACTACATTGTTGAAAAAACTAAACTGTTGAACGTATTCTCACCAACTACTACAACTTTTTCTTGATCCTGTGATACCTCAAAGGTTGTCGCAGCAATCAGGTGGTCTGCGTCTTCATTACTTTGCTTTGCTGAGAAGCCTTCATCTTAAGTAAAACTGGAAGAGGAATCTTTTATCGTTGATGGATTTCTACTCTTAACGGATCATGTGGAAGACTGGTGAAACATTTCAAATACTCCTATTCAAATGCGCTCACTTCCTAAAAAGACACTACAACCGAAGTAGAACAAGCGTGGTATTTGGTGGCTACCCAGAAGACCTCCCCATGAAGAGTATCAAATCTGCTAAGCGCCTCCGCCGAAACTAGATACACTTCTCCTGAAGTCATCTTTACCGAGTGAATGGTCGTAACAATGACTCACCAGAAATTCCTTTCCAACGGCAAACATAAAGCGCGTCTCATGCTTAAGCGCTCTCATGCAAGCGCGTAGCTTGCATACTGAGAGGTTTTAAATCAGTGGTGTACGACAAGTCATATACCACTGACTTGGGGGTCTTCCTCATTACAACAGCATCAGAGGGAGGGGATAGAGTGCCTGCTCATAATGGAAGAATTCCTTAAGCTGTTCATCCGATTGTTTGAGGAGGGATATCGCGTGGAATATGGTTTCAGGGTGCACTCAAGCATCCTCCCCATCAGTGGTCACCTTACATTTGAATTCTTGTATACATATTGCTCTTTTTTCTGGCAAACTTGATGTCGTCAAAAGATTGACCACCAAGAGCGAGAATTGATAAATTTCCAATTTAACAGGCACTGTGGCAGTTGATTGAGTCACCTACGACAAATCCTGTGCTGATGGACATAATAAAATTAGTAACAGGGAAATAATCGAGGAACTGAAACCACTCAATAAACAACTGAATGCCTGCATTATCTCGTGGCACTGTAGCATCCCTCGAATCAACATGTTGCTTCGAGCTAGTGAGTTATAGTCCCTCAAAACAAGGAATGAATGACAAGAAGAGTAAAAAAATGAACTTCACAAATGAAACTTTTTAATATTATTTTTATGTATTCCACAATTTAAATAAAAATATTTTATCATCCAATTTTAGGGAGGTGCTGTACGGAAACGGGTTGTTCAAAAAGTCTCATTAAGTCCCATCAAACGCAGAACTAATTCACCTTTATCTTTTGTTTGAATCACTTTATTGATAGATGAATGATTTTAGATATTACCAAAAAGGAGAAGTTAAAACGAAAATATTTCATAATATGTAACATTTTGTACTACTTTGATAAGCAGTAATACAGGAATGGGTGCTCTATAAACATGCGTCTAGTCTCGTTTAATGCAGAATTTAATTTCCTACAACTTTTTAATAGTGCCATGTTTTCAATGTTGTATTGTGCGAGACGCAGCTGTAAAACATCAAAAATACTCCTTCTGGGAGTACATTTTTACCACCCTCCACGTAAACACAACTCTGCCGAGGTGGAAAATCTAGGGTAGTCATATTGGGCTACAAATAAAACCATTAAAGCAAGAAAACATTTTGTAGAAATTATTTCCAATTTGGATTTTAATTCTACTAGACTATTTTTTGGAATAGAAGTACTAATGCGCAGAGGCAACCGGGATTTTTCTCCGAGAGGAGATTACATTTTTTTAAACTCTGTTGCCTTTTCTTCAACAACGACTTGGGGATTGAGCGTATATATACATACATGGAGTTATCCTCCGTTGCATTTTGTCGCCTCCAAACGGCGCAGTCAGTCATTTACTTTTATCCCTTCGGACAGAGGCTCGGCGCTGATGATAACCGTGATTCCCAGTTGGTCATCCACCCTAGGTGTCTTGAGTTGCTAAACGTAAGTGACTTCATGGAGCTTAGAAATTCTGCTTGCGACGTCGGATTGTTGTTAACGGATGGTGAACTGTTAAATCGCCGAAGAACACTGGTCGTTAAGAGTGCATTTTTATTCCACTCTTTGATTGAGTTGAGTCAATATAGTAAAAGTACAATATTATTAAATAGATATTTATGTACTGAAATCTTTATAAGCACGGGGAGGAGCTCAGGCCTCATCGGGCCTAATGCTCGCGGACTTTTTATCGCCCCTCGATCATTCGAACCAGTTAACGCCAGTGATACAAACACGATTTTATTTTTTACTTCCTTTTATTATTCAGTTTTACGTATTTACTAATTAAATAGACATTAATGTGATTTGTTTTTTTTAATTTCCCTCCCGTAATACCCTTTCATAAGATAACATGTATAATTAATTAACTGTTTTCACATTTCCTTCTTAACCGTGATCCTCTCGATCCAAGCAAGTCATGCAGTTTGCAGAAAGTTTTAATGCAGTGTACATCAAGTTCCATATAAGTCAATAACAAGCAATAACGAATCAGTATCAAATAACAGTACACTACAAAAAGATGATGTAATGATGGTTATTAACGAGTGTGATATTACGATAGGTGCGAGTACCGTAAAATTCATACGGGTGTATTAGCGCCCACTACATCGACTTTCATACGCCCTTTTTCTACGACTTAAGGTGACTTTTATAAGTTAAACATTTACATTTAATCATGGCAGTTATGTTTGTGGCAGTTGAGATGCAGGATTCAGCCAAGGCCACCTGGGGGACCTACCTTACCCTACCTCACCGTCTCGCAGATGGCTTTGGTTTACCACTGAGTTAGTCAAATAGGATCGACGTGAAATTGCGATCCAATTTATTTTAAATAATATTTCACATAAAAATACTAATAATAAAATAAATTAAAACTGACAAGCATAATATAATACTAAATTCAATTTTAATGCAAACAGTGGAACGAAACATTTTCTAGAACGCTTCTCAATGCATATTTGTCAATACTTAATTGGTAAACTTCTCTGTAATTGGTCACGAACCTGTATCATAATGAAAATCGTGTCCTTAAGCAACCGATTGGAGCCGTCAAATGACAGAATTACGCAAGGGGAGAAGAGGAAAGGAGATTTACCTGAGGCGCTGCGTCTTCTCCGAGCGGCCGCCGCGCCGCGCCACTGTCCTCGCCCGGGGGAGCATCGAGCCGCGATCGGCGCCCTGGCGTGAGCGCGTGCCCGCACACCTCTCAGTGATGGACTATCGCCCGCCACTCGCCCCGGGGAGGCCTGTTGCACCTCCGGCGGTTATCCGCGCCGATCCCCCACGGCCCACTCGGGGACGGATCTTGCTTGACTGATTGCATCCTCCTTGCGTGACGCAAACGTTTCACGAAATCGTTGGCCAGCGTGAGAAAAGGTATTTAAACGATACGTGTTTGTAAACATTGCGAATCGTGCTGTAATAAAATAAGACGCGTTGGGAAAGTTTTAATTTTTATATCGTTTGTAGGAATAATATTTACAATTAGATATGTCGTTTTAAGTATTTACTTCTTTGAAATGATAATGATGGTAAATGAGTATAATTGGAGTAATTTCTTCCAACTGTATTTGCCTCTCAATTTGGAACATAACATTTTCTAAACATGACACTTCTGAAATGATCTTTATGCTCCATCTAAACATCGCCCATTGCCAGAAATAATGTGACACACAATTGAGTTGTGACAAGCGGTTGCAGATGACCTTCCAGTTGCATTGTAAATTTCTCTTCTTTACTGAATGTAACTCTTTTACTGATAAGACGAAGACATTAAATACTACACATCCCGTTGAAGGTTAAAATGACGAGGTAATGTTTATTTGTGTTTTCTTTGGCGCATCACGAAATGCTAGGAGCATAAAATAATTTGCTATGGGAATTTGAATCGGAAACAGTTATATTTTTTGCTATAATCACAACGAAAATAGTTTCAGGGTCTTCAATTTATTTGTAAAATTATATTAAGCTTGAATTTATGCATGGTTTATTGCTGAGGAAAATTAATTATTAATGTACTAACTACAAGCAGTATATGTAGTCATGCTTTAGAGCCCCCACCTGAAAGAATCTCCAATAATTATGACACCGAATGTGTCCACAAATTTGTTCAAATTTGGAGCATAAATACACAAAAATAAGTGCCAACCAATGTGTTATAAAGAAACAAAATTAATATATTTAATTCTTATCTTAAAAAAATACTTTGTTAAATTGCCGCTAAACTGTAGGTAAAAGTTGGTTTTAGTTTTAAACACATAGGCGTATTTGTAATTAAGTTTTTTATTTAAGAATATTATTTATGTTAAAAATATGTACAAATATGGTAAAAAAAACTATTCACTTGATCAGCATTTTAGCGAAATGTTGTTTAGCTGCTAATGGGGATAACTGAACGTCCGTAATCGCATGAACATGTAACAAAACATTCAACTGACATAGCAAGCAAGAATTACTCCCCGTTCTAAACATATTCACAGTCAAAGAGTGTAATTATTTTTGTATCCCTACTTACGTATAGTTTCTGTCTGTACTGGCCCAACAGGCCCTTATGGGGTCAAGACCTACCAGCGGCGTCCCAGACTTGCTCCCATGGGTTATGGGGGTACGGGTGGTTATCACACAGACATCCCGACGCCGCATTCTGGTCACCTCAACCGCAGAAGTAAGCTTTCTCAGCGTCACACAGCAACAGATACTGGGGCATTGCAAGGAAAGCGCGCACTAAAATCTGCTCTGACCGGGAATCGACCCGGGAGCGCTGACCAACAAGCTACCCGTGGGGGTATGTATGTTTTAAATATTGAAGTTACTACTTTAATGTTCAATTTGTAAATTCTTGCTCTTCTATAAAAATTTGCTCAAGAGGCACAAACTCTCTCAAACAACATTGCAATGCAATAAATTTGTTAACAAAAATAGTTTCTCTAGTACTTTAATAACGTAGCATAGTATTTATATAGTTACACTCCAAGGAAATCAACAAACTTTCTCTTCCATAACTCAACGTGAGTAACAAATATGTAATGTCGGGCGGTCTTCTCCTTGAAGCCTTGCCGTTGCATGTAGTTAATTGTGCCATAAACAGAAAAGCACAGAGTATGAGAAATCAATATGTTGACTCTGTTCGAGAATAGGCTGAGAACACAATCAAATATTTTCATTATTCATTCAAATTCGAAACAGTTTCTTTGTTTCTAGATTTTTCCCGAGTTTTTGATTATCTAACGAAATCAAAAACACTTATCAAAAGGCTGCATAGTTTTTTTGAAATTTCTGGGCATGTTGGAATTTAGTAATGGAGACCAGTTGCCTGCAGCAGAAGAAAAGTTGCTAAACAAAAACACCAAAATGGTTTTCCAAAAAGTAGTACCTACACGGTTAAAGAACAATACATAAAATTCTCTCAAGCAACACTCCAATAAATTAAATATTTTAACAAAAACAGTCTTCCCTAACATTGTAATACATTAGTATCGTATTTATAAACAATAAACAGTTCCTTACATACCAAAAATATCGAAAATGCTGTTGTTCCCTAACGCAACATATGAACAGCAAATATTAATTTGCGGGTGACTTCTTCCTTGAAGCCTTGCTGTCGCATGACTTATGCTGTATCTCGAGTTCCTGGGGATCTAAAAAAGTCGCGTTCATCTGTCAAATGGCCGGGGACCATATAGTTATTTTACAATTTTCAATTTGTACGCGCATTGTAAATTAATAACATAAATGTTTTTGGATTTTTTCTGAGTTCATAGTTCTAACGATCTAAATATTTTCAGTCCATTCCTGGGCGTCTGACAAAAACATAGACACCTCTCACATGGTCGGAGACTGCGTAATAGTTTTCGATTTCTGCACGCAAAAATAATTAGTAATATATGTTTTTGGATTGTTTCGAGTTCCTAGGCATCTAACGACACTACAGACAGCTCTCAAATGTCGGAGGTTGCAAAGTCTTGTCTCTATTTCTGCACCATTAAAAAATAATAATATTGATGTCTTTATATTTTAACACATTTTACAGAGTTCCTGGTCATTTAAGAAAACCACAGAAACTTGTCAAAAAACCGACGACTCCAAAGCTTTCTTTGCATTTCTGCACGTTGTAAGTTAGTAACATACATTGATTTGAAAAAAATTAAGTTCAATATTTTAAAATTCTTAGAAAGCTGCACAGTGCTTAGTGTCTTTTAAGATATTGATCCAGCACTAGATAAATCTGATGGTTTATAATAACTGAGAGGTTGAGAGAAACTTTATCAACTTCGGTTGGTCATCAGGGACACCAACAATAAATATCATACATTGTAAAATTCTTTAAAAATGTAATTACACTAGCGTTCCCGTGCGAGAACTCCATTATTGAATCTTCCTTGACAGTTAGCTTTTTGTTTTCCTTGTTAGTCACTAAAATATTAGCAAAGGTTCAGAAAGCTTGCAGAATCTTGAGAAAGAAGAATCTTGAAGAAGCCAAGTAATGTTTTTCGTGCAAAAATACAGAATTGGGCAAGTACAAATCCACTCTTTGCAATATATCACTTTCCTAGATCTGTTATGAGGAACTGAGGGGGCGCCAGTTTGCTGGGGTGCGAATATTGAAAAATTGTTTCTATACTAAAAAGTATTGGATTATTTTCTGCGTTCTTACGTACCCCAAGAAAAGCAATTCCGAGCCCATAAATAATAAAACTAATATTTTCACCTTTGAGTAATAAATACCGTTTGTTACCATTAGAAACAATTCAGTAGGCCTATACTTCACTTCGGTACATGAGAATGTTGTTCAAATAATGTTTACGTATTGAATATCTTAGCGGACCGACACCTTAAGTTTAATATCAGAAGATTTATTATTTACGATACGAGTTTACAGCAGGGCATTGATGTACAGACTTCCAGATACCACCAACATTTAAATCGTACGTCTGGATTGTGACCGTTGGCAGTTGTCGAATGATTCCGCTATTCTTTCTATAATTTTAAAAGTGGTTATTTTTTTAATTAATTCACGTAGTATTGTAGGCTAGCCGATGATACCTTGCGATTACCAAATCTTCGCAGCTGCTGTTATGTGCTTCATTCAATACAACCCGAGTTTCATTCTTCGGCAGTGGTGGCGAGAAGTAGTCAAGAGCTCTGCTGTGCGACCCTGTCAGATCAGTTCCGAAAAAACCGTTACTTCGTAGATCGCCACTCCAATAACGGAGTGGCGGGGAACCACGCGTCGCATCGCGACAAAACTAAACTTTTATCTTGCGAAGTGAACCACACAAGTGCTACACATAAATAATTCATCGAAATAATTCCATTGAAGTGTGACTCATGCAAATTAGTGTAGTGAATGTCATGCAGCTATGAGCTTCCAACAAGTGAAGTCGTAAGTGCTGCTTTGCTTGTTCATAAAAACAGTGAGAACCAGACAGGTACAATGGAAAGTTTCATCCCAGATAACGCAAATCAATTCACAGAAGACAAAATGGAGGTGACGCTGGAGAACAGCAATCAACATAACACCCCCGGCGTCAATCGCAAGGAACCGATTCAACTCAGCCAACCCCCAACCGTTCAACTACCAGAAAAAGACTCCTCATACTCCAGAAAAAGGTCAGTGATAGACAATGTTATAGAGCGTGAACCCAAAAAATTCATTTACAGTGATCAAATCTCAAAATTTAACTCTCTATTATTTAATGTGCCGGTGGAAAACAGGTTCGGACCTCTAAGCGAACTTGATAAGCAAGCAACCGAAAACATATTTGCTGATATCAACGACCTTCCTAGTAATCAAAGTCAAACCCCCAATAAAATACCACCAATCATAGTAGCAGACATCACCAATATTAATGCAGTCATCAAAGAACGTAAATATAGTCACCAAAAACATCATTGCAGATCAAAAAAACAATAAAATAAAAGTACGTGCAAACTCACCCACTGATTTTCGAAACTTAATCCAGTATCTAATCTCTCATCAAAGTTTTCATCCTTTAGAGACCCACTAAACAAAAATATATCTGTTGTGTTCAAGAATGTCAATCAATCCATGACTAAGAAGTATATGAAAACCTACAATAATGCTTTCCTTCGCTTATAAAAATCACCAGACTTCACAAAGAAAACAGTCCTAATAGTAGTTGCAGCTGTTTTTCAGAACAAGATCCAATAGACATTATTCTAGCCATTAAGCGAATTTGCAACCATTGAGTAAACGCGGAAGCAAGGAAAAACTCCAAGGCTTCATACAATGCCAGCGGTATCTAGATTGTGGCCCTACAAAAAATAATTGCAACCACTCAATTAGCTGTTCTTTTTGTTTGGGTAATCACTACTCACAAAATCCAATACACAGAACCCGCATCAAGAATAAATTTCCTTTCCATACATGCCTAAATAAATTCTGAGATCTCGAACCAAAGTAGAGATACCTCTACCACCCTAGTAGTAATTTAAGTTGTATTTTGAGATTATTTTAAGTTAATTGTAAGTAGATAAAAGCAATTATAACAAATGTAGAATGTATTTAACACTGATATTTGTTTTGTCCTTTCAAAATGAAAATAAATAAAATAAAAAATAACTAGAGTTTTTTTGATTTATAATCGACGATAGTTTCCCGTATGAATAAATAGGAACAATTGTAACATAGGCTGGAATTCCTGCTGGAAGGCGACAGTTTAATTATCGAGGCAGCCGCTGTGTTGCCCTTCGCAGTTAGCTGGAGCTCGAACCAGACGCCTGACGGAATCTCCTCGCCTCCTTTTCTCCTCTAGTCCCTCAAATAACCTGAACGTAATTATTGTGGCACACGAAGACGTCTCCTCCACTAGTAAATTAGAAACTAGTTAGAAAATTTTAGAAATTATACAGATATAAATGTATGTAATTTTGATAATCTTTTGAAGACGCCGTATTTCCTGCTGGTAGGCGACAGTTGAATTGTCGAGGCGGCCGCTGTGTTAGTCTATTTTGCAGTGTCAGATGTAGACAATACGTAATTTTAAGAATTATCGATAGAACAATGGTATAATAATAAATAAGCATAACTACGAAAAACCAAAAACATAATAAATTTAGTTATTTCAATATATAAAAATATATTATTTAAAAATTAATTGATCTCGCGAAAAAAAATTAACACCCATAAATGATTAATAAAATCGTATTTAATTTTTATCCTGTATATGTGTCCAATTTTGAAACATAAATTATACTTGTTATTGTATATAATTTCCTTCCTCGGCGGTTTGAAAAAAATAGACTGCAATGTTTCGCGTGCGTACAGACGGTGAAGTTGATAATCCGTCTCTGCGTGTAGAACTGCTGTACTAAATCGACGTGTTGATTATATCAGATCTTATTTCTACGAGTATACTGTTTTCTTTTCATTTATTTGTATTTAAATTATATTAGTGATTAGAATAATAAATCGACGTGTACTAAATCGACGTGTTGATTATATCAGATCTTATTTCTACGAGTATACTGTTTTCTTTTCATTTATTTGTATTTAAATTATATTAGTGATTAGAATAATAATATTCACAATGCCTTCAGTATGTTCGGCCTATAACTGTAAAAATAGAAGTCATAAAACCAGAAATATTTCATTGTTTAAGTTTGCTGCCTAATTTGTGATTTGTTTGTTTGCATCTCATTGCAATAACATTCACTTTCAGGTGATATGCTCATTACAAAAACATTTCAACAGCTTCCATTCTTATGACAATAACCGATGCAGGAAGCATTTTTTTAATATTCTCAGTTCGTTCTCTATATATTATTCACAGTCCGTCACAGACAGCCGTCGAGTCAACATCGCGCCGCGCTGCGCACAGTGACAGCACAGTGTTACGCAGTGAGCTTGTGACTTTCCTTAGTCTGCGTGTTAATTATGGACAGTTTATTAATCAGCAAATACTACAGAGAAGTATGATACCGTTATCTCTTCCTCCCCTACGGGGGAACAAGTTAACGGGAAATGACCTCGAATGAAGCATCGGCTGAAGGGAAGGCCTCTGACTACAGGAGCCAACCCGCCTCAGGTCAACCTTCAAGGCGCACAAACTGGAGTAATATTGTACAAAATTCTATGTATCCGGACAAAGAGCAAGGTTTGATAATTGATGGGAAAGACTACAGTACATCTCTAGAAAGGTATGTAGAAGCCCTAGCTACTGTTGTTTCACCACGAAACATAATATACGCTTCCAAGATCTCAAACAGCAGAGTGTGCATCTTTCTTAGCAGTAAGCAATTAGTTGATGAAGTAACAGATAAATATAAATCTATTAATGTAGATGGAAGTGAACAAAATATGCGACCATTTGTCAGTAAGCAGAGGCGAGTAGTTTTGTCAAATGTTTACCCAATGATCCCCAATGTAGTAATTGAAGAAGAACTTGATAAATTGAACGTAGTGCGAAGTTCTAACGTGTCTTTCCTTAGAGCGGGATTCGGAAAAGAAGAATTCACATATATTCTGAGCTTTCGTAGGCAAATGTATGTGCCGGAAGACTCACTAAACCAAATACCTGATTCTATGGTAGTTGAGTACAAAGGAGAGAGAAATTGGATTTATATTTCTTATGGCACTATTAAATGCTATCAATGTGAGGAAGAAGGTCATCTAGCAAGAAACTGTAAAAATGTAGATAATATTAATTCTAATATCACTGCAGATTTAGCACAAGACACAAACAAGAATGTTGAGCACAACCACAACGATAATTCTACTTTTGATGAAGACTTCCCTTTAATTGAGACTGGAAAGACAGCTAAAAGAACACTTTCGCAGATCACAAATACATCTAGTAATAGAACCTCGGAACCACCCTTGAATAGTTCGGAAGAAAGAGCACAAGAATTTGCTAAACCTGTCAAAAAGAAGAAAAAGAAGTGCAATCAAGAAAACAACTCTGAAAATAAAAGTGAGAAAAAGAACATTAGTGAACAGTTAGCTCCAGTTAAAGAAAAATTAGAAGAAACTTCCAAAGTTCTTAATTATGAACAACTCAAAGATTTTCTAGAAGATACGTACGGAACTTGTAAGGCACTACAAATATCTCTTAATTATACTAAGGAAACTGATAAACTGATTGCATTGCTCAGAGATATGTACCCATTACTAGTGGATAGAGGCATGAAGTCCCGTTTTACGAGAATCATGAAGAGGTTGAAGGATCCGGTAGCGTCTGATTCCTCAAGATCATCTTCGGAGAACGAATGTTTATCAAGTGAAGAAGAATAATGAAAATCAAAATTCTGCAATGGAACGTGAACGGCTTCCGGACACGATACGAGTTCTTCCAAAAACTTCAAAATGAGGAGAACTTCGATATTGTCTGTATACAAGAATCCAATTTTAAAAATAACCATTATATCCAGATCAAAGGTTTCAAGTGTTACTACAAAAATAGATCGTCATGTGTGAATGCTAGTGGAGGTGTGGCAATTTACGTTCGCGAATCGTTTGTAAGCAGTGAAGTGCAAATAACAAGTGATCTGGAAGTAGTTGGTGTATCCATAAATATAGGATCTAGAAACATCATGTTGTGCAATATATACATCCCAAGGTCATTTCAACTGCGTAGTTGTGAACTTGTAAGTCTAATTCAACAAGTTAATAAACCATTAATATTACTTGGTGATTTTAATTGTCACAATGTGCAATGGGGCTCAGTAAGAACGGATATCAGGGGGAAAATAGTAGGTGATTGTTTTGAGAAGAAGACCTTGTGTTATTAAATGATGACAATAAGCCTACATATTTCAACGTGGCAACAGGAAATGTAAGTACTATCTATCTAAGTATGTGTACGCCGAATCTAGTAAGATACTTACAATGGAAAGTTTCCGATGACCTATTCAACAGTGACCATTATCCTATCACCGTGATCTTTGAAGGTACATCGGAACATGAGGTTATTTACGAGCCGCGATGGATTCTCTCGAAAGCAAATTGAAGCCTATATCAGCGAATTATTGAAGGCAAAATTAAACATTTAAATAGTAACGATGATTTTGACTTAAATCAAATAGATGCAATCTTAGACAGCTTTGAAGAAATAATTATGACCACCGCTGTGGTAACCATTCCGAAAACTACTGGTAAAATAGGAAAAAGGAAGTTACCGTGGTGGTCTAAAGACTGTGAGGAGGCTGTTAAGAAATACAAGCATTTGTTTAATGTATATAAGAGGCATAATACGGATGCAAACAAAATCCGATTCAAATCTGCCAGAGCAAAAGCAAGGAAAATAATAAAAGAAGCCAAAAGAAATTGTTGGAAGGAATTTATTTCATCAATTAATTACAAAATGAATAGTACAGAAGCCTGGAAAAAAATCAACGCCATAAATGGAAAATACAAAAGTACCAGCATTACTTCACTCTACACTTCCGACGGTACCAACTTGATCCTTGGGATATTGCAAACAGTTTCGGAGTTTATTTTCAGCAAACTCTAGTGATCAGAATTATGATAATGCTTTCATTAAATACAAAGAAGAGATTGAGAAAATTAAACCCGATCTTGAAGAAGGAATCACAGTAGATAATGATATTCAACATCTAAACGCACCCATCACACCAAGAGAACTGCATGAAGCAATACATAAACTTAAAAACACCAGTGCCGGCCCTCATGGAACCCCCAATATATTCATCAAGAAGATGCCTCCATCCGCCATAAAGTACCTGTTACATATATTTAATACGATCTATATTCACAATGTATTCCCTAAAAAGTGGTCTGAAGCCATAGAAAATCACCAATTGATTTCCCCATATCAAAGCGGGTTCCGGAAAAATCGTTCAACAATGGACTGTCTAGCATCAATAGAAAACAGCATATACAACGGTTTTGCTAATAATATGAACACCTTAGTTGTAAGCTTAGACATTGAAAAGGCCTATGAGATGGTGTGGAGAAGACGGGTAGTGAATTTAATAACGTCGGCCAAGATTAAAGGCAACATTAGCAAGTTCATTTACAATTTCCTAAAAGAACGCTTTATCAAGTTTAGAAAGAATGGAATCCTGTCGGACAGCTATAAAGTTATGAATGGCGTCCCACAGGGGTCAGTACTTAGTGTTATTTTTTTTACTTATTATTAATGACCTCCAGAACAATGTTAAACCTCCAGCCATCATCAATATGTATGCGGATGATAGCAATATTAGCATAACTGGCAAAGATATTACAACATTAGAAAAAAAGGCTCAAAACATCTTAGATGCAGTCATGGAATTTTCAAGGAAAACCGGGCTCAAGATTTCCAAGACAAAATCCACTTTCATAGTTTTTTCTAGGAAACGATCTCACAGAAGAAACATTGAACTAAAATTAGGACAGCATAAGTTGGTACAGAGTAAGGAAATTAAAATCTTGGGAATGATTTTAGACGAAAAGATGACATGGATTCCGCATATCAAGAATTTAAAGAATGAGTGCACCAAAAGAATGAGCCTTGTCAAAGTCATTAGCCATACATCCTGGGGAGCGGACTATACGATTATAAGGAGAACGTATCAGGCAATCGTCAGATCAAAATTGAACTATGGCTGTATACTATATGATGCGGCCAAGAAGAACATCAAGAGAATGTTAGATCCTATCAATAATACGGGAGCAAGACTGACGTGTGGTTCTTTCAAGACCAGCCCAACAATGAGCATTTTGTGTGAAGCAGATTTATTATCATTAGAAAAACGTAGAAGAAACCTAATTATGGGGTATACGATTAAAGTGGCAGCCAACAAACTGAATCCAATAAATAAAGTGTTCGAATATGCATACAAACATTATAGAACATCTAGCTATAAAAAGAAGCTCCTGAGACCCCTAGCAATAAGAGCAATTCAAACACTAAAGAAGATACAAGAGAAACTACCAGCCCTAAAGATTACGACTGTACCTGACTATGCCCCCTGGACAATACGAGACATCAACGTTATTGAATTTGCGAATATCCCTAACAAGCAGAATACTAATCATCGTAAAATTGGTGCTCAAATAAGAAATGAACTAGCAAAATGTGATGGTTACAATACAATTTATAGTGATGGCTCAAAGATTCTAAACAACCTAGGTTGCGCAGTAATAGCTTAATGTGAGGTGATCACCAAAAAATTACCGGATGACTTCTCAGTGATATCCAGCGAATTATATGCCATAGCTGAGGCTCTTAAATTCATCACAAGGGCCAATCAAAAAAGATTTATGATAATAACAGACTCTAAAAGTGCTGTATCTGCTATAATGATTCTATCCATTGATAATGTATTGGTCGAAGAAATAGTTGGAAAAATCAACCATTTGAACACTGAGGGTAAAGAAATAGCGTTGTGCTGGATACCATCGCACTTTGGCATTGCAGAAAATGAATTGGCAGATAGAAAAGCTAAAGAAGCAGCGCGAAGCGAAGTTAGAAGTGATATACCAGTAAGCTATCAAGAATACCTCAAAAGAGTGAAGAACAAATTAGCTGACCTCGACAGTAAAGAATGGAACAACTTACAGGGTTCCAAATTAAGATCAGTTAGGAAACTTGAAGATGATAATCCAACGGTCAGTTTCTGCAGAAATGATCAGGTCGTCTTAACAAGATGTAGAATACGACACACAAAATTTTCACTCGGCTACTTATTGAACAGGACGGATACTTATAACTGTAGTGTGTGCAAGATCCCTCTTTCAGTAGAACATTTGTTTGTTTGTCCTGAATATGAAAGTGCAAGAAACAAGTACAAACTAAGTTCTCTTAAAGATCTCAATAACAAAGAACAGTGCATTCATTTGCTTTGTAAAGGAAATTGAAATGTATAACAATATATAACCATATATGTAAAATTCTAAGTTATTGTGTTATTTTGTACTGATTGTGTATTATTAAGGTAGTCGCTAATAACTCTATGTAGTTGATGCGACTGTAAATAAATCAAATCAAATCAAAATCATTATATTATTACGTTTTTAAAACACTGATTTTTGGCCGTGATCACAAAGTAATAGGATTTATATTACGCGCGGCCCGCGCCCTCGCGGCCTTAACCAGCACGAAACGGAATCCTAGAATACTCTCTTTTTCCAGAGAGCGCTGCTTTGATTGCAACAAAAAAAAACATGGCTTCAATTTATTGCAAAGATTCGATAGAGTGCTTCTTCTACGTAGTATATTCTAACTCGTTGACAGTGACGTATACGAATGTGTCTTGAAAGTGTCAAACGACTTTCTTGCAACATTATTCTGATTGGTTGTTACCAAAAGGGCCTTTCCACTCCACCGCACCAAGTGATTTGCTTATCCGGCGCCTGCCGTTTTCTCGGGCGGGCCGTTCAAACATGGGAGCTTATGCGTTAGATATCTTCAGGCCCTTGAACATCGTGATCACATCGTGATACTGATGAATGAAGTCATGGCGATTTATGCATATGCCGGAAAACTAGAATAGTAATTCAAAGCGTTTGTACTCGTAGATTCTTTGAAACCATCAAAAACATGTTTGTTTACCATTACAAATATCTAGAATTCTTTCAGAATACTAAACATGTAAAAATGTTCAGAATTCTTTCAGAATTATTAGAATTCTTTCAGAATACCTGCAAGTAAACTGATTGAGAATTGGGACAAGCAATTTGTCTTATCAAGAGGATTTGAATGAACAATCACCTCTGTTGACGTTGCAAGGCACCCACAACTCATTTTAATCGAAGAAAGGGGCAAGTTGACGTAGAAAGGGGGGCATTTTAAGGAACTCAGCATTGATTTCAAAACAAACGCAATCTGGATTTTTGTATGTAGGTATATATTATATAAATAATGTAATAATTTTAATAATTTTAAGCGTTAATAGTTCTAATAAAAAATACACATACTCTTACCACTAAGAGTTTTAGAGAAGTAATTAGAAGTTATATGGGCAGAAATTTGCTAGAAAAATAAGAATCGAGAGAGTATGTATTAAAGGAAGTAAATCTATTTACTTTCGCTCTAAAACATACATCTGTCACATACAATGTAACATAAGTAATAGAAAACGTACAAGTGCTACTAAAGTGACAAATTACTCAAGTTTCTAAAATACGCACGTTTCAGTTACGACCTCTTGTTTATTAACGTTTTTTTATTAAATCAAAGGATTCCTTTCATATTCAGCAACATTTAATTACAATATTAGGAAAACACTTTACGTTTACAGAAGAATACTACAAAACATATTCAGGGTGAGACATTTCAGTTGAAATGTAATAGTGCCACAGAATAACACAGCCTTTTTTCCATTAGTTTGATTTCTAATCTCATTATACAAGGCTAGTTTTCGGTCTTGTCCCACCCTCTTTCCAGTTGATAACTATCAGCGCCTAAAATAACTTTTTTCACATTTTCTCAATTCTTTGTTTCCCTAATAGTAACAATGGAATATGACTAAAAATATTATAAGTAAAAGCTGATCTTAAATGCACATTTTCACTGAAATATTTGGTGCCGTTCATAAGAAAGTATCATTTCACTATCAAGAAGTATTTCTCAGCAAAATTATATCAGAAATTTTAAAAATCTCATTGAGAACAGTGTGGTGATTTTTTCTACCTAAAATGATCCATCCTGAATGCTACATTTTACAACATTTTGGACACAAGTAAATTCTTATATATTTTTTTATCTTTAAAAGGTCATCTTATAACACACAAAGAGTATCTTCTAACTTTCTACGTTTGTTTGCTTGATCTTGAAATAAAAGCAAGGTTTGTTATTCATTGGTTAAGTTAAGTAGCTTGGTGTTATCACTCCAAGATACTTATTTTTTCTCTTCGGATATTTCAGTAAAACGTTCTAAATAATTTGTACTTTACATTAATTATTCTATTGAATTCTTTATATATTTATAAATTGGTATCCAAAGTAGTTGCTTCATTCATAACTGCTATTTAATTTATCAGTTAAAATACATTCTATAAATTTACTCAAATATATCATTAGTGATGAAGAAATTGCCTCTAAATGAGTAACCCTTTTTTGGGGGAATTATGTTCGGCTCATGTAAACAAGTGCTTGCAAAAGATTAACGTAATTAACGAAAAAATTGTTAAATATATTCAGCATGCAATGCAAAAAATAGGATATTTTTAAAGTATGCCCCAAAAATCCTCAACACAGAAGGACGGATGTAACTATAGGTTACTTATAATCATTTTATATTTTTAATTTTCAAATTAGTAGCCCTGATTTATATGAAATCAGTTTAGTAAACATATTTTGAATTTTGGACTTTTCGAACAGTACTGATCTGTACAGCTTCTTTCCAGATGACTTAAAAAATCCGTTTCAAATTTATTTCGCAATACAGACTCGCACTTCAGCATACGCCTTTTGGGTCAAATATATGTACTATATAATATGAACGATTTGTAGGTTGTATTTAGGAATTTTAAAGGAATTGTTTCGAGTCAAAAATTCTCGGCACGAAATTAATATTGCTACGGAAACAAAAGCTCGTTGTCATTCTTCAAGGAAGGACC
The DNA here is from genome assembly GCA_038098605.1 of Gryllus longicercus. NCBI lineage: Eukaryota > Metazoa > Arthropoda > Insecta > Orthoptera > Gryllidae > Gryllus > Gryllus longicercus. The sequence continues at coordinate 12,267,969 of JAZDUA010000002.1, read as the reverse complement.
ACAAGTACAGAAAATGTTCAAAATACACATGCCCATGCCGTAGCTCAAAAAACTAAAACTATTTTAACACACACTTACATAGAATGATTGTAAAACTGTCCTAAATACATGTTGCTTTAGATCTTAAATATACGCTATTATCTTACTTTTATGTAGACCTAATTGTACTATCATAGATTGTGGTTTAAGTAGCTCAGGACGGCTCGATGTTCTTTGTTTTGGCAGACACTATAGAGTCAGGAACTTCCTCACATGTGTTCTAGTGGTCATATGAATATTAGTTTTGTTTCCTCTCTACTATGAGTTTGGATGAAATTATATGTATTAAGAGTTAAAAACAGTCCATGTTAAAATATATAGTAAAAACAATATAGCACAAACATACAAGAATATAAATCACCTCTTTTATGAAACCCAAAGCGTAATTATTTTTTACGACTGTTTCACCGGCGTTCTTATTCATTGGTATTTGATTCAATAAAATGAACAATATTTGGTACACTTTATCTGTCATAAATTATATTTTAGTTTTTGCAAATTCCAAACATATTAGCGTTCATAGGTAGGCATCCATTCCGCTCTTGAGTAATTTCTTTCCCATGGGTTGTGAACAAACACCACAGTATTATTGGATACGAGAAGCCTAGAATATTTTTTCCTTTTCATTTCAGAAAATATTGTTTCCATTTTTTAATATTTACTTATGATATTACTGTTAGGACCTTTCAATTGAATTTAATAGCGTACAGTTGTGACGTACAGTTCAAGAAACTCAATTATAAAACGCTTCTTTTAAATACCTCATTTTTGATTTTTATTGTGCATCGTTATTTATTAGAGCTACATTTTCTACTAATGTTTTTACGACAAATAATTAACTAAAACACACAGTCAAAATTCTCCCTAACAAATAGAATCCTTCGGTAACTAAAGATGACTCAGAAAATGTTGGTTTTACCGATGCTCCATTTTAATATTAGCAAATTATAAATGCATATACGATTTTTTTAAAAAAAATTATTACGATTAATACGACTTTTTATTTCGTGTTTTAACTCTGTGTTAAGCTGTATTTTCAAAATATTTAAAAAATACTTTCTACATGGGCTGAGAATAAATGTGCAACGTAATACATTTTAATACATGTAGAGAGAGCGGAAATGCCGGGACCCGTTAGCCTTGTTGATTGCTGGTATTGGCGACATCTTGATGTCAGGGGGCTGAGGAGCAATCTTTTTGGAACGCCAAAAAGAGCGCACCAGCAGCCAGTAGAGCAGTTCCAGGATGCTCAGGTAGCTCATGCCCAGGCACAGACCCAGTAGGCCCCCGCAGTTGGCTGCAACACAGTCAAAGACCTTTTACATATCCGATTGGCTTATTTTAGACGCAACATGTCAGGGAATATAAATTTTCTGTACAGAATAAAAACCTTATATATCGGCTGCGTGTGTCATAAACATTATGCTAATGTTTTTAGACGATTTGTTTCACATTTTGTGTAGAAATAGCTGAACTCTTGCAATTTTTTTACAAAGGGGGAAAACAAGAAAAGTACATGTACACTAGAGGGTCCTTAAAAAATCAGCCTTTATTTGAAACGAATACCCTCTTAATTTTTTTGACGCCAAAACAAATGTATATGAAATTTTGTGTAAGTAGGAACACGGCAGCTAGTCGCGACGTGCATGGAAAGTTGTCAGCACTTGTAGGCTCAGTCTATCGCGATCTGGCGTATAGACGTTCTAATAATTACTTGTTATTTTGTAAGTAAATGCATATTATTCGAATAGTCAATATGTCAATGGAATTACGCAGTTCTAAAATAAGTACATTTTTATTGTGGGACGTGAAACATTAAATAATAACTACAAATATTCCCACAAAAAATTAATGATAAAGAGGAAAGGGCACGCCTTGGAACTATGAGGAAGAAAAGCAGCTTGCTAAATATTTCTCCAAGCCAACTGCTTTGACACCCTCTTATGAATCGTTAAAAATATATTCATTTTCTGATTCTAATCCGAATAAGTTTTTGCAAGCCGATTGACAAGGACCCCCATGAGCGGCTGAGCTGGCTCAGTGCAGTAACTATTCTCACTGCAGTATCTCTGACAGGAAGGTTTCAATATTCGAGACCCAACACTAGCAAGAAAGCTTTGTCATTGACTGGAGGACAATCCTAGTAGCCGGCTACTCTGATCCGTAGCATTCCGTTCTTTCACACGCACGCAGGCGCACGCACACACACACACACACACACACACACACGCACGCACAGACACAACTACTTATATCGGGAGCCAAGTCAGCAGTTCGAAGCTGGTCCCGGGTCGGACTCTGGCGGAGATACCTGAAATGGAAAACTTCGACGTGTACATCAGCGCCGGATTTCACCTTCTAACGGGCGCCACTACCGGGGATATACTATGCATTACACTTATGTGAGTAACTACAATGGTAGTTGACGCACCCAAAGACAAAATAATCAGTGGTTCCGTGTATATTAGGCAGCTCGGAAGGAGGTAAAAACGTTTTCATGATGCAACGAAATTAACAATACAAGAAAGCAATAGGAAGAGAAACAGTGAAGAAGAATGTTAGTGATACGACAAAGGAAACGGTACCCAAGAACAAACAACGCCATGTCAGTATGCGCATTACGTCTAACCTCAATAGGAAACTTCACACGCTAACGGATGATGAAAAACATATAGAATTATTTTTATTTTTTCAAATTTAAGAACTTTGTAACATTGGAAATTGATGTCTTAGTGGTGTCAAAATAAGAAAATAATACAAACTTACAGAATGTTGGAATAATCACAACAATCAATCGATAGATTGATGACAAAATCGTTCATTTAGAGCTGTGTATCATCTGTACAGTACTTCTGGAATTGCTAAATCATATTTTCCCAAATAACCAAGCTTGTTACCTTGAAAAAAAAGAATAAGGAAAAAAATCCCCTTTCTTACACAAATAATTGATAAAACAAACCAAACTTAAAACTTAATTTATCTCAGTTCCATACTCTTGCGGGTTAGCTCCTCTGTCACTGAACGCCTATTATTGTTGAATATTAAGGAAACAGAAAACGAGGTTTAATGACGACACAACGTGCCAAAAGATACAATTCACTACATGTAGAAACACGATTTATGCACTTGTACAATGCCAAGGTCTCACAATACCAGTTTTTCTGACACAAACAGCCGAATCCCTCCGCAGCATTACAATACTTTTTATTTACTACATAAAAATTTAGTATGGTGGGCAGGTAAAAAAGTATTACGTTACATATAACAATAACATTTTTTATAAAGATACACATGATACAAACGATTGATGGACATTGCGTTTAAGTACTCTCTCTAATCTGAGCATTTAAAAGCGCTCAGTCTTTGCATTTAAAAAAATCTCGTTGACTTCGCTAACGTAACTCTCAAATGCTCACATTACAGTCATTGCTCTAGACGAAGATCTTTTTGAAGAAGGTCTTGAAAGAACCAAACGACGAAATGAACAAATGACGATAGATAAGCATTCGTTCTATTAATATTTCATTTTTTTAAAATTTAGTTTTAATGCCATAAAATTGTTCAATAATCGATAGCTATGATACTGTATGCTTAATAAATGTCATTAAAAAATCAGAAAATTTTCGTTGATTATACAACTCAAATTTCTTCCTAAACGAAAAGTCCTTGTATTTTAAGTGTAAAACTGGTGGTGTGACAACAGCACATACTTTCTCGCATAATTTCGAAATTAATTTTTGAAAATTTGGAGAGTTCAATGAAAATAAGACCCACGTCATTATTTTAAACGTCTCTTCTTCTATGCGTGGGCATTTTTTAAAGAAAAATGTTAAAAAATTGGAGCGGTTTTTGAGAAAATCTTATTTAATAAATTGTACTAAATTTAAGCTCAAATTACTTCTAAACTACTCATATTTTCAATAAACTGTACATGATCTTTGTTAAAGACCTGATTTTTGGGAAAAGACTTTGTTAAAATCAAAAATCTCAATCTTCAATTTGGTAGTTTTGAAATGTTAACATTTTGAGATTTTCGACACTATAGAGCGATCGCCAAAAATGAAACTACCACCATATGTTTTACCGTCCCTTCATACATTTGAAGAAGAAATTTAAAGAAACAAATTATGCCGATTTAGAACAAAATATTTTTTTAAATGCCTACATTTCGCGCAAAATTACGTAAGAGCTACACATAATTTTGCAAAATTGTGCGTGGCCTTATTTCAAGATCTGTCTTTAAAAAACAGATTTTATTAAGGGAAAATCTCTATCTTCATAATTGTCATTGTAGGAACCAACACCAAAAAAATTTGAACTTATGCAATTTTAGAAAAATTATGTTTTACAACGCACATGCGTCCTGCACCATTCTCTTAAACGTACTTTGCGATATACAACAACAAAATTTAAGCAAAGTTAAATCAAAAACGTTGAAGTCATTTATTTGGAAAATTTGAAAATGTACCAGGAGCTTTATGATCAGTATATCCCCCAAAATTAAAATATCGATTGCAAATTCAAGGGGCTGCGACAGCAGTCACATCGATTACGGAATGTCAATTTTGAAGAAAATAGGCTGAGCAGTTTAGCCGCTTGCGTTGTTCACAGACGGACGGACATATTTTGCCGTCAATCTATTTTTCGCTACCAAGGACCCACAAAAAAGTATTCTGACAACACCACGTGTTAGAGATTTTTTTTTCTAAATTTAACAAGTGGATGTATCCACTTTCTCGTTGGCAGGCACGGTAATAAGTTTTCATGTCGAAAATTCGCCACTTTATCGCGCAAGATTACATAACGTTCTTTTCTTACGAAGTATCTTCTTGACAACGAAAAAGTAAAAATATCTATCTTTAATATTATAGTTATAGGAAGAAGGCACTCTACCTAGTTGGTACCGAGAGAGGTGGCTCCACAGCAGTGGCTCTGGTTTTGACACCAGCTAGAGCAAAATCAATCGCTGACTAGAGGAGAATTCCAGAGGCCGGCTGCTCTGATCAGTAGTTTTCCGTAGTTTCTCCGATCAACACCAGGCAAATGCTGGAGCAGAGCTCTAACAAACGAGCCGCGGGCGGCGAGCAATATTTCCTTCCCATTTCTTGTTCTATCTTACCCCGTACTTACACATAATTACACTTACATGCACTACAATACCAAACATACTGGAACACTGGTCGAGAGCTTACAAGTGTCCCGGCTGGGGCGATGACCCGCTGGAGGGAGATATCTGGTTGGGGAAATCTCGCTAGCCGTCGGTTTGTCGGCACCACCCGATTTCACCATCCAGCGAGGAAGATCTCCGCTATCTCCCGCGCAGACATACACTACACTTACTGGACTAATGACTTAAGTCGTAGACGCACACGGAATAATCAATCAATCAGTTGTTGATTGTGTTCAACCTGATTGGTAGGCAACCATGATGCGTGTGTGTTTAGTTGACGTTTCTGACTCAGTCAAAGGAATTATGTGTATCCGCCAAACACCATTGTATGAAGGGTTGCCTACCAATCAGTAGCAACTCTTGACTGACCTTGTGAAAGTGTAACTTGCTACATGAACGTTCTCGCCCTATATTCATTGAAAACCTAGTGGTGCTTCAACAGCACATACTTTTTCGCGTTATTTAAAACAGTCACATACTATTAATTTCAAGCAGAAATTTTGCGAAAACTACTAGTTTTCTTAAACAAATGTACATGACATTTATTAATGAGCCGATATTTTTAGAACAGATTTTGTTTAAGATAAAAATTTCCATCTTCCATTTAGTAGTTTCCAAATGTTACGTATTTGCAATCTTTGAAAATTAGGGCAGTTTAACGAAAATTAGACTTGCGTCATTCTTTTAAACATTCCTTGTTTTAAAAATTGGCTCGGTTTTTAAGAAAATATTGTTTTAGAGATTGCGTAAATTTCAAGCGCAAATTACGTAAAAACTATTAATTTTTCAAAAAAATTGTTCATGACTGTTTTTAAAAAGCTGATTGTGTATAAAAGACTTTGTCTGAGACAAAATCTCTATCTTCAATTTTGTAGTTTTCACATATTAACTTTTTCATTTTTGAAGAACCGAGCAAAAGGATACCGCATTTTTATCGTCCCTTGTTACGTAGGTGGAAATATTTAAAGAACAAATTTGGAGCGAGTTTTGAAAAAATAAATATTTGTAAATGCCTATACTTCGGGCAAAATTGCACGCAAATTACTCACATTTCCGAAATGATGAACCTAGCTAATTTAAAGATGTTTTTTATGGAACAAACTTTACTTAGACAAAATCTATATTAAATAGTAAAGTTGTAGGAGGACACCTAAAAAGTTTGAACTTTTTAAAATTTTGAAAAATTATGCATTTCAACAAAAATGAGATCTGAACCATTCTCTTAAGCGTCCATTATCCTACCCAATACCCACGCTGTCTCTCTCACTACCCTTAAAAACGTTTTACCATAATAGCTGTTTCTTATTTATTATATAACTAGCTTTCTTATTTATTATACACTCGTACGAAAACTCTAGAATATTAAATCCCACACCTTTGCAATTCAATCGCACAAACTAGCAAGTTAATTTTCACATACAGCTGCAGATTCTGAACTTCTCTGAGCAGTAGCTTCTCGCTTCTTGGTAGTATCGAGAACCCCGAACCAGCAAAAATGTTAAACATACAATGTCTAAGGGGATCCAGATCCCAGTCTCGCATGTAAATTATGGGGCGAAGAACTTTTCTTTGAGACCGCCTAAAAATTCCAGGTTTTAAGGCCCTAAAACGCTTATTTTTGGAGGTGTATAACTATAGAGATATCATCAAAGCTGCCCGTGTTGCGAATTGCACTTGACATGTATATTTTGATGCGTTTTTTTTCAACAAATTCTCCGCATTTTTTTAAGTTAAAGTGCAACTGTCATTTGTTAAGGATTAGTGAAATTGTAGTTTTGAGAGACCTCATTTATAAAAATTGGTTGCAAGTTTTTTTTCTTCTTTCAATTCTGCTAATTTACAATCTGTTCACTTGGAACAATTAGTAAATGGTATACATGATATAAGTTGCTATGAAGAGAATCTAAAGGGTAAGTCTAGAATATGTTCACGCTTTAGCCTATACACATGTTCACTATTGTCCAACATGTTCACTGAGTGTTGATTCGGGTGGCTTTCCAGTCTCATCTGATGCCTCTTGCTTCTCTCCGAGATAGTCTCTGACATTGTTGAGATGTTCAAATCTTTGTACAAATTATTGTTGGTGACGAACCATGGGGCGTTGCATATATATCTCAATGTTTTTGTTTCGAATCTTCTCAGGATCTCCAGGTTTGACTTGCTGGCAGTTCCCCAGAGTTCGATTCCATAAGTCCATATTGGCTTGATTATTGTCTTGTACACTAAAATTTTGTTGTATAAGGAGAGCTTAGACCTTCGGTTAAGTAGCCATGATAATTTGCTTAATTTCAGTTGTGATTCTTTCCTCTTTTTCAAGATGTGAGGTTTCCAGGTTAGGTGACTGTCTAGATGTAAGCCAAGATACCTCACAACAGTTGTTACTGAGAGTTCTGATGAGTTTAATTTCACTTTGGGACACTGTTCTTTTCGAAGTGAGAAGGTAATCTGTTGTGATTTTGCTGTGTTTATATTTACTCTCCATTGATTCGTCCATTCTTCTATCTTGTCCAGATGCGCTTGCAGGTGTTGCGATGATCGAGTTGAGTCCTCATCGACAGCTAAAATAGCTGTGTCATCAGCAAATGTAGCCATCATTGTGTGTTCTGTTGTTTGTAAGTCAGAAGTATAGATTACATACAGAATTGGTCCTAGGATACTTCCTTGAGGGACACCTGCTGTCTATGGCTTAAATCCAGAGAAAACGTCTTGGTATTTAATTTGAAAAAAGCGGCTGGATAGATACGTTTTAAAAAATGAATAGAATGAGTGCGGGAGTAATTGTTTGATTTTGAATAGCAGGCCTTTATGCCAGACCCTATCAAATGCTTGCTGTACGTCCAAGAAAGCAGCTGAGCAATATTTCTTTTCTTCTAGGCTTTGAGATATCTTGTTTACTATTCGGTGTGTCTGATCTATAGTTGAGTGACCTTCACGAAACCCATATTGAAAGTCTGGTATTATTTTATTGGTTATTGGTTTGAGCCGTTGTAAAAGTAGTTTTTCAAATACCTTGGATAAAACTGGGAGAAGACTTATTGGTCTGTATGATGCAACGTCTGTAGCAGGTTTTCCAGGTTTCGCTATGGCTATCACTTGTGCATACTTCCAGAGAGTCGGATAGTGGCTCTCGCTTATAATGGCATTAAAGATGGATGTGACGAATGATAGCGCTTCCTTGGGTAATTCTTGTAATATTGTACCAGTTATGAGATCATGTCCTGGGCTTTTAGTAGGATTTATGTGCTTCTTAATGGTTTCTTCTATTTCGCATAAATTGAACACCTTGATGGGTGCCGACTGTTGGAGAGGAGCCTGTAAACTTTCTATTACCTCATTTTCCGTAATACTTCGTTTTGCTATTGGTTGGAATACTGTGGAAAAGTGTATTGCAAGACATTCGACCTTTTCTTCAGGACTTCGTGCCCAAGTGCCATCTTGTCTTCTAAAAAAAACCAATCAGCCACAACAACACATCTCGCCTATTAGAAGACAAAATGGTTGCAAGTGTGAGCCACAAATTCCATTTATACTACTGAAATAATACAGGAGAGAATATATTATATTCGTCATCACAGTAACATACTTTATTGAGATTTGGACAGTAGCTTCTAAATTTTCCTGTATACACCTGTATTTTCTATTTTTCTATGGAAATACTTGCTCAAATCTGCCCAGCTGCTGGAATTTGCAGGAAAAGTAAGATACGCTACGGGGCATTTTTTTTTCAGAAATACAAACACAATTTAATATCCCTGGTGTAAATGGAATGTATGTATTATAAAATTTCTTCGTGTCAGTTTTATCTGGCTTGCAATCTTTTATATGGATAATAAATATTCTTAAACGTCATACAGACTTGATCGCACACCTGACCTTTACATGGCCAAGTAGAAACGGGTTCTCATTCCAGAACTGAACAGGTTTTGACAAACGCGAACTGCGCTTTGAGTTGGTGGTTATCCGCTTCTTGCGGATAGATGAAAGTCTCACGAATGCCCTTTGAGATCATTGCCAGGAGGGTTTAGAGGTTCCGTCCACGACGACCCAAATGATCGATGCAGGTGTTCTTGCAGAAATATAGTGATGGGATGACGACTGCTTAAATTAGAAGGTAAGAAGGTAAACTGAAGCTGACTGTAAAAATAACTCTTCCAAATGTGAAATTGCTCGCCGAAATGTTTCATCCCGACTTTAAATGAAAGTTTCAATTGAACTAAAGATTTCTCCCAATCTTTGTGTGAATTTTTGTTTTCAATATGAGAACCAACTAACTCAAACGCATGTAGTCTACTTGTGGAAAAAAATAATTGCGTTTTAACGATATCGGAAAGCAGGAGAGTGTAGAGCTTATTAAAAACTAGACGATTCACATCAAACTCAACTCCTTCCACCAGTGGACACTATTCCTTTTGATTTGTTGCTCATCATATACTGAATGGACTAGGCAAGTAAATGATAATACAAAGTGACAATGCTTACCGATAAAACTTCCTAGACCGTAAAGTTCCATTCGTCGATACGGGATGAAGTGGGACTCCTTGTAGAATATCAATATCTCTGACGTTTGTGTTTCCTCGAGCTCTTGTATCAATCTAATGTGAAAAATATAAAGATATATTATTATTATTATTATTATTATTATTATTATTATTAACTTGGTGGAATGGAAAGAAATTCTATCTCCTGCATTATTTCGTAATCATTTTGTACGCCTTGTGAAAATATTTTGTCACCAAAATATACCTTTTGTGCAATAAGTATTGTGCAATATTTTTTGTGTTTTATTGGACACGATATATCTAATGAAATAGTGTAATGCAAGATAAATAGGTTTGTTGTTCATGCATTTGAATACTTATTACAAGGGTCCTTTCAACAGGTGCAGGTTGCAATCTGGCCACGTTTTTCTATAGATAAATATTCACTATTTGTACATGCTGTGAGAAAGAATACTACTTGCCGTTACGCACTGGCAGTTACTGAATAACATTTCCAAAATTCCACACTTTTCACAACGCCAATCGTCGCAGACGCGGGGTTTGCGCTGCCTTTCCCATTGTCAGCGAATGTCCACTGAGGGAACAACCGTTCCTACGGGCACGAGTGTCAACTCGGGGCAGCGAAACAATAAGCTAAGGACATTGCCACGCCATTGACAAGCCCACAATGCCGTGCGAAACAAGGGCCTATTCTTCCAGGCACTAATTATTGGACTTTGAGAAACAGATACCCTATGTGATGCCAAAGTGTGCCCGCGGCAACCAACTATAAGTTAATATTCTTTGGCAAACGTTCATTATTTTTGACACGGACACATCAATATATGACCGTTCAGTTGAATGTGTTTGTAGTACACCGACTTGTAGGCCGACGTTTTACCTGTCATGTCACAGGCTTCCTTACGACAGTGACACCGCGGTGATGGGCGTCCGCTATAATATATCCGAAGTAAATGGATATATCCGGACTCCCAAGTGCACATTGATGTCAGTAAGTTTACTCAATTATTAGAGTTATTAAAGGGGAAAAATGTAGCATACGAGCCGAAGAAATCCAAAACATTTTCAAAAGAAGAGTGGAAAATGCACCATTCCTATACCGCTTCAGTGGGGTAATGAAGTATATTAGCACACTAGGGCGGTAAAGTACTTCATTACAAAACTGATTATAATGACACAATGTTTGACTTTACCTACCCAAAGTGAATACAAATTCAAATCGAACGGAATTACGAAATCCCAGCTGCTATTTAAACAGCTCGGGGTGGTGCAGTTGGGTTGCAAGTAGTACAGGTTGGTTGTTATCACGGCTCGCTAAGCGGTCGTGTGAGTGAATTGGAAATTAGTAGATGGCTATTGGAAGTGAGGTTGGGGAAATGTATGGTTAGCTTCTCCTAATTAATTTCGATTGGCTGCTCTCTATATTATGTGAGAAGGTTCGGAGAAAAATAAAATAAGTGCTCGATTTTGTTTATAAGTTATTCATTAATAATGTGAGTGTTTAAATTCGCGCTGTCATTTTTACAGGTTACTTCTAGTTCATTATAATTGAATAGTTTACTCTGAGGTGTTATGAAATGTGTAATTTAGTGATGTAGAAAGTGAAATGAAATGATATCTTGGACATTTGAGTTCTTTCAACTTTTCAGTAATGTGTTCAATGTACCTACAAATGTGTCTGTATATTTATTTATGTATGAATACCCTGCTGTGGAGTAAATACTTACTCGTCACTGATGTTGAGTAAGAGCATAGTTTTCCGCCAGTTATAATTTGTTCGGGAACGTTCTGTCTGATAACTGACAAAGCTGCAGCTTTGAAGGCAGTCGCATTGAAGACCTAATTTTTCCATCTTATCTTCACTTACATTGTATTCTTTTAAATCTTCTTCCATTCCTGATTTTAATAACTGAAACATATCTAAGTACAAGGTGTCAAGAAACAAGAGTCATCAACAGTGTACAGTTGACAGTTGTGCAATGAAAGTATTTCCAATTATTTTCATTTGCTTTGATACTGTGAGGTACAATAAAGGCTCGTGAACTCAAAGGCAATACTGCTCAAGTGAGCAACTGGTGAGCCCTGGGATTATAAGTAGGCAAGCGGTATGTCCCGCTGCTTGACGACTCAGCCGGACGGGAGGAGAGGAAAGGAGCTCGGGTTATTCGGCTCTAGTCAGGTGATGGTCTAAACAAGTGTGAAAAGTCAGGCCCGATTTATTGCATTTGAACAGCCCTTCATTAGGGCTGAATGTTGAGACACATTGTATCGTGAAATTTTCTCTGACACATAAAATTGATTTCGTAAAGTATTTTACGTAAGATATTTTATAATTTCATTTTTTAAATCGATCAGTGTAGGTGAGTTTTAATGGATCTTATTTCAGAGTATTGCTCTTTGAAATGTTAAATTCAATTCATTTCTTTAGTTGAACTTTTTTTAAAGAAAAACAGAAGACTTTTAGTTTTATGAATAAAAGATAGCAACGAGCGTGGTTGACAAAATTTGAAGGTAAGAAAGTTTCGTTACAGTTTTGACAAATGAACTACAGAGGTGATGTGATAGTACTGGCGTGACCAACTCAGTTAAAAAACCACAGCTCCTGTCACATCCAGAGAATAATAACACAATGTTACGCACAAAGAGAAATCTTGATAAATTACTAAACTAGTGGTGCTACAATATTACACACTTTCTCTCGTTATTGGAAACAGCTACATAATATTGAAATATTACATGTTCTGCGCTACTAGCTCCTCCGCTATTATTAGTAATCGTACAATTCAACCAAGAAGCGAGCAATGCACTGTTGCCAGCGCAGCGTTGTCAAAATTATGTGCATTCGCTGTGCTAATAATATCAATACAGTAATTAGGATATATGCAATTGACATCAAAATAATTACGAAAGTTCTGGCCGATTACTATTATCGTAAGATAACATTTCCCATAGCGTTTCATTGTTTTTCTTTTATTAAATACGCAGTAATGTTTTTAAGGGATCAGATGATATTAAATGGTATATAACATTCCTCGCCGGGCATTCTAAGGAGTAATTTATAAAAAACTGCTGCGAAATTATTCGCAAACTGGCTCTCGGTCTACTAGTTACACCACCACCTGCTGGGCTTATTAAAACAGCTGTATCTTATCACCGCTAACATCTTGACATTCGACAACAATTAGCTTCACAAATATCGATGCCGCATTGTTGCGATATATCTATTAAGTTTCTCAGACTGCTTAAAACAAAATACGTCAATGCATTTAGAATATAAATCGAGTAAAAAGTATAAGAAAGTGAAAGCCTAAAAATAGAATTAATATTGGCATTTTCAATAGTAAATTATGATTAAAATTAAATTAATTATTTTTCATATCATTCATTCAATTCTTCTTGAAGCACCTAGTTGGTGTGAAGCCTGTATATATGTCGTATATATGTCCTGAAATTCTAGAAAACTACTCCTTTTTTCAAAAAATCGTACATGCTCTTTTTTAAAGAGATTATTTTGTACATCAGACTTCGTCTGATTAAAAAATCACTATTTTCAATTTTGTAGTTTTGAAACTTCTTTTCCAAAAAAACCGAGCGATACCCGAGAATTGGAGTAGCACCATATTTCTTACCGTCCCTTATTATATACGTGGAGAAAATGTAAAGAAAAAATAAAGAGCGGTTTCGTTTATCTAACATGGCATCATTGATATCTCCGACTGGAAATTGAATAAGGGAATTAGAGACTAGGATTGACGTCTCTATATTCATACAAATAGAAAAAAATATACTTACATAAAGCCTGAGTAACACATTCTAGGTTATTTCCGCTACATATCGCTGTGTCAGTTTTTCCTGAAAACAAGTTATAATATAGTACTTGAAGATGGTTGCTTCATTTTAAGCCCAATAAATGTCGCACCAGTGAAACTGAAACTAGTGGTGCTACAGAGTGGCATAGACCTTTCCCTATTAGATTTCTATTTCTTTGGTCTCGTTTAGTTATTCGGCCATTGATATACTAATTCAATGGATCTACCAACACATACTAACCCTAAACAGAGACAAAACAATCACAATTCCCTTCCGCAACTCCCGCTAAACACAACGATACTCAAATACAAATGTAACATTAGAAGGAAACACAATCGCATAAGAAAACAAAATTTCTCAAAATCGCCATACAATCCAACATTAAATGGAACTCACCTTTAAAAGATATTAATTCAAAATTGAGCAATGTTATTTATGCGCGTAGAATAATAACAAGAAATGGCACAATTGAAATAGTCCGAACAGTGTACTTCACAAATGTGCACTCTATTCTCAAATACAGAGTTATAATCTGGGGCTCAGCACTAAAGGCCAAGCAATCATTCAAAACACAAAAGAGAATCATCCGGACAATAACAAACACAAAAAGGACAGATTCCTGTAGAACTCAATTCAAAAAATTTACCATACTTTTTATTATTATTATTATTATTATTATTATTATTATTATTATTATTATTATTATTATTATTATTATTATTATTATTATTATTATTATTATTATTATCTTACATTATTCACAGTATCTACTGGTCGGTATGTCAACCACACACAGGAATGATGACCAGAAGTGTGGTTGCTTTACTGAAGGTTCAGATGGCTTCTGACAATACGGCAAGTATTCAAAATTACTGACTTTTGCATATTATATACATTCCTGGCATCCAAGTGAAGACACTCCAGTGCCCGAAGTGTAATTTTCGAGATCACTCCTGTAGCTGATATTATTATAGGCACAGTTGTCACTTTACTGAAGTTCCACTGAGTTGCGACCTCATGGGCGAGATCGGTATACTTCTGGATCTTCTCTTGATATTTTCCCGATATGTTGTGGGTATTGGGTATTGATATGTCGATAAGGAAAACCTGTTGATGGTTTCTATCAATGTACGTTATATCGGGTCTATTGCCGCCGACATGTCTGTCAGTGATAATGGAGCGATCCCAGTAGAGTGTGTGCTCACTACTTTCAAGCACATTCTGAGGCACATATTTATAATACGGCACGGAAGTGGCGAGTAAGCCCGTTCTCAATTCCAATAATTGGTGTACCTGCTTCGCCACTTTATCATGCCTCTTTTTGTATTCCAACTGTGCGTGTCTGCCACATCCACTTGTCACGTGTTGGATAGTTTCGCTTGCAGCCTCACATCTTCTACACGAGTCGGAATGAATGGTAGAATATCTCAGAATGTGTTTTCTGTAGTTCAATGTTGGTACCACTTGGTCCTGGATAGCTATCATGAAGGCTTCTGTCTCCGGAAAGAGATCCCCGTGCTGGGGCCATGCGTGCGACGCAGAGATGTCGACTTCTGGTTTACTCAGCTCGTGAGGTATGCAGTGCTTCCATGCAGTGCCTTCGCTTTCCATAAGGTTATCTTCTCTTTCGTTTCAATGATTGGTTGAACAGGAGGATCAAGCTTTTTCAAGTTCAGAGGGCTATAGTTATTATCAACTGCGCTCACTGCTTGCTGAACTTTCCCACAATGTTCCAAGAAGTATCTTCTGAGTGAAGCAATTTGAGAGCTGTGTAGATTTATGAGATCTACAATCTCGCCCTCCTTGCGACCTTGGAAGAGTAAAACGCTCAGTATTTGAATGGGGATGATGTTTTCGGTGGCGAGTCATAGCGGTTCGAATTGTCCTCTGGAGGTTGTCGAGGTCGGTATTGCTCCATTTAATAACGCCAAAGGAGTATGTCAGCACTGGAATAACAAATAAATTGATGGCCTGCACAAGGTTTCTAGCAGAGAGTTGAGTTTTTAAGAGTCCATGCAATCGTTTACACACTTCCGTTGTTAGTATGTTCTTAGTAAACAGAGTGTTTGATTCGGAGTGACTGTTGGAAACCCAAGTATTTGTAATTTTCATGGGGTTCCAAGAAGGTAATCTTTGGTTCATTATCAGTTTCCAAATTTATAACTTGCATATGACCCCGAATGATATTCACTCTCCTGCACTTATCCAAACCGAATTTCACCTTAATGCCGTCAGTGAACTTCTCCGTCACGTTTATTAGTTCCGCATAGGACTCTCAGTGTCTGCATACAGCTTCAGGTCATCCATGTAAAGAAGATGTGAGACACGAAGAAGAGTTGAGTTCCCCTTTTTAAGAGCGATTCCATAATTAGATGAATTGAGTAGAGTAGACAGGGGATTCAAGGCTAAGCAGAACAATAAAGGGCTTAAAGAGTCACCCTGGAAAATCTCTCGGCGGGTGTGTATAGAATATCTGTGGGCGGATTGTTTTCTATTAGAGAGATACAGTTTTGTATTCCATCGACTCATCGCGGTTTTCAGGAAGTTTTGGATAAACGGGTGGACCTTGTATACATCCAAACATTGAAGGAGCCAAGAATGGGGCACAGTGTCGAATGCTTTAGCGTAATCTATGTAGCATGCGTACAAGTTTCTTTGTTTTGCAAGCACTTGCCCCATAATTACAGAGTCTATACTGAGTTGCTCCTTGCGTCCCTGAGATCCAGATCTACATCCTTTCTGTTCATTTGCTAAGATGTTCTGTTCCTCAATGTGTGTCATCATCATTTGTGAAACACAAGATGTTATGAGTTTGTAGAAAGTTTGAAGGCAGGTTATAGGCCTGTACTTCGAAGGGTCTTTAGTGTCACCTTCCTTTGGTAACAAGAATGTTCTACCTTCAGTGAGGAAGTAAGGTAGATTTTCTGGATTGTGAAGAAAATATTGAATTATATTAGCTATATGATGGTGAGTGCTGGTAAATTTTTTGAGCCAATAATTGTGCAGGCCATCATTGCCTGGTGCCTTCCAGTTATGTGCTTTGTTCAAAGCTGCTTGGACAATTTCCACGGTGATGATTGGTTCACCAATTAGAGGGATATCTCGGTGTCTGTCATATTCCATTTCAATCCACGTCATATCTGGGTTGTGGGACACAGCAGATGACAAGATAGGCTTCCAAAAGTCCTCTATTTGTGCCTTTGAGGGAATCTCTGACTTTTTCATATCATTTACAAGCTTTTTGCCCTTTGACATATTCCTGTAGAATGCTTTCTGATTTCAGTTAAAAAGAGAATTCTGTTGCTTCCTCGTAGTGCAATTCCTGTAGCGTCGAAGGCGTTTTGTTAACGCCAAAAGCTTTTGTCGTAGGGTGTCAAGATATTCTGTTATTGTTAAATTCAAGGGCTCGTGCTTCGTATGTATTTTTGTATTGATAAGGATGTTATTCACCTTTCTTCTCAGTTTTTCTGAGATATTTCCATTTTTAAATTGTGTGAGTCTCCCTATATCTCTCCTAGTGCCCAAGGTGGCATTCTTTTTTCACTTCGATCATTGTGGGCAGTTGGTACGCGGCTGAAAAGTTTGGAACCGTTACATCTTGAAGCCACAACCGCAGTACAATAAATTGCTGTGTGTACTTCTTCGAAAGATGGTCTTTGTAGTAGATGTTGTGGCAGTACTTTCTCATTCAAGACGCTGATTGCTCTTGCTAATTTCTTCGAGCAATTTTGTCTGGGAATGAGATAGCGGTTGAGTGGGTTAGTTCCTTCAAATTCCGCAAGTGCGACTGCAAATTCATTGCGAATTTGCACCTCTTCACTACTCTTATCATCCATACTTTCTGACATGCTTGTCCCATTGTCATCCTCAGTTTGCACAGCTGATATCTCCACTGTCCTCGGAATACTAGGTTCTCAGGAGTCTCACTTCTTCCTTGATTCACTCATTTTTCTCACTTCTTCCTTGATTGCTTCCAAAACTGGTGCAGAGAGGAGATTTTTCTGAACAATTGCTCGACGCTGGTCCGCTATTCTTTGCTCACTAACTTCAGAATCAGGGAAACGGTGAAGAAATGTTTGATGTAACTTTTGTCGGTAGGCCGTAGTGTAAGTCTCCATTTTGGTAATGGTGTAGTATTCACGCATGATGAAGGTATTTATTTCTGTAGTCCACTTCATCCTCCTGCGTTGCCTGCCTGCGGCAGTGGTCTCTGGAAGCAATAGATTGCTTCTCTGGGAAACACGTGCGGCAGGTGCAGCTATAAGTGGAGATGGATGGGTGCTGCTATGTTCAGCTGTAGTATATTCGGGGTTATCCCCGATCAGGGCCCGCCTGTTCAGCTCCTGATCACCACCGGCTCGCATGCTGTCACCTCCAGCGGTGGCTCCGAAGGTGCCCTGGCGCTCCCCAGGCAGCGGCTGCTTTTCCGAGGCCTTACGACGCATATTCCGTGTCTCCATATCTCTATGGGTGTGTCATCGCCCTGTTTGCCGCCATATTTTCTGACGTTGCCCGTCTCCCACATGGCTAAGTTCTCAATTGCTCGGACGTAGGGCTGGACTTCGGGAGACTTATTATTATTATTATTATTATTATTATTATTATTATTATAAGTTGTAGCAGTAAAATGTAAATAAAAAGTACATTTTATTTTTACTTTAAACCTGAAACAGGTCTTCAAATGGTTTCCTACTAAAAATAATTATCTACTGTATAATAACTTAATCTATCTGTAACATGTATTGTAGTTTAATTCCAAGGTCAATGATCCCATCTAGGTAGGGTTTTTATCCAGTTTTCCTGGTCCTTTGAGAAAATGCTGAGATGGCCTTTTGTTTTGCCTCTGGACAATAATGTAACTCCACTCTCTGCATCCAAGACATCATATAGACTCGTCAACCACGGTATTATTTGTATATGTGACTCAATAAAATATTATTATTATTATTATTATTATTATTATTAAAAATATAGAGAAGAATTAAAGAAAAAATTTGGAGTGGTTTTTGAAAAACGTTTTGTAAATTTCAAGCACTTAATACGGGAAAACTACACTTTTTTTCAAAAAATTGTACATCAACTTTTTTAAAGAGCCAACTTTGTACAACAAACTTTGTTTGAGACAAAAATTTCAATCTTCAATTTTGTAGTTTTAATTTTTCTTGTGATTTTCGAAAAATTGGAGTTATTAACGAAACAGAGATCTGCATCACTCTCTTAAACGTCCTTCCCAATATTCAACAACAAAATTTTATTAATAAATTTAGAGCAACTTTTTGGGAAATTTTGAAAATGTCCAGATAGATTCATGTAAAGTAACCTTTAAAATTAAAATATCAATTTCAAAATACAGGGCCCGCAAAGTCAGCCAGATTGATTAGGTATATCAGTTTGGGAGAAAATCGGCTGAACGGTTGCGATGTGCATAAACGGACAGACAGACTTTTCGTCGTCACTCGATTTTTCGATATGAAAGGCGCACAAAACGTGAATTTTAACACATATGCTAGCATATTTTTTTCGATATTTTGCCAGGGCTCGGCAACAAAGGTTTTACGTCGAAAAATCACCATTTTCCGGTGCACTATTAAGATACTTTTTCTCCTTGCTTTAGTAAGTACGAGAATGTAATAATATGAACAAATTGCTGCTAATGTATATATTAACGACGCGAGAATTACATTTTTGTAATTTTTGAAAAAATAAAAGAATAGAGCAAACTAATATTTATGTCATCTCATAGAGTAGATTTAGCACTATCCCTACCAAAAGTTTAAAGACAAAAGTTGGAGCCATTTTTGAGAAAATTTGGATTTTGTTATTTTTTAAGCTTTTCTTACAATTTGCTCCAATCTTTTCAAAGAGAAGTGCCATTTAGGACTATGTTTTACTGTTCTTTAATATTCTCAAAATAATATTTCCCTACTTCAATTTGGAAACCGTAAAATTAAACAACGTTTAAAAAAATTAGCTTGGGTGGCGATAGACGGCAGCTGGCAAGAGTATGTGGCAAGACTGAATAGCTAGCCGAGACCAAATGAAATAGGAAACTAATACGGAAAAGTCTGCGCCATTCTGAAGCACTACAAGTTCTGTTTGCGAATGTTATACATCGAAAAGTAATCTCATTTCCTCCTGATCATGAAGACCAGAAATGAGACGTTTCCACAGAAACGAGAACTCGAAACACACTGAGTAATTTTTGTTGTTGATGTTGATGATTATGACGGTGATGACGACGTTTATAATCATAAAAGCAAGGAAGTAAGTGACGGGGTGGCGGCGTGTACACTCACGGGGCATGTAGAAAGCTACGCATTGGCACACGTGGAAGGTGACGTTGGCCAAACACTCGAATTCGCAATTGTTGCGCGTGTAGTGCTTGAAGAAGCCCAGGCGGCGTTCGTTCGGGAAGTAGCATTGACGCTGCTTGGGCGAATAATTTTTTCGCAGCTCGTCGCTTGTTGATATAGTCCGCGGCATCACAGCCACGTGCACCAGACTATTCAGCGGCACGAAGAACGAATGTTGTCTCATTTGCGGAAATTCCCACGGATTGTGCAGCATCACCTACAACAGGCGATGGTGTGCAAGAACGTGTTGGTAGTTCTCCAGTTTTTAACATTTTTCTTAGACCTATTCATATCAACCTGTTCATATCAAACCAGCAAGAAGTAGTTTTCTACCAACCCTCAAAATATAGAACGCCAAACGATAACCCGCAAACAACAGAGCATATTCAATATGAACAAAATGATAAGAGTGCAAGAAATTTGGTCAGTGCAACACTCCCATTTTTATTTTATAAATTATTTTAGAACATAGTTTACACGTTGCTACGAATTTCCGAGTTAGCAATGAGGCTGCAGCCATGGACCTCCTCGATCCTGGGCAATGCATAAGTTGTTTTGTGATTTCATGTCAATGCAAGAACACTTTTGTCGAGAAGTATGTTAGAATCTAGTTCGTTAGTTCGTAGAAAATTGAAAGAAAGCATTTTTTTAAATTTCGCATTGCTCAGACTATGAAAAATACTGCTATAAATCGTTGTCGTTTCTCGTTCTTCGCTCTAATGGTGGATTCATTGAGTAAGCCAAGGACCAAATTTGAATTTTTCTAATAGTTTATCCTAGTTTAGATACTTTTAACTTACCTCGAATCCTTCAACTGAATACGAGCAGTAATCATCTATGTCTTGAGTTACGGTGCGAAGTTGAAATTTCAGCGCTCCTTCGGTGCCTGACTGCAGCGATCGAAAGGGATAAGAGTTCACACTTGCCGAGGAAGTGTATCCATCTTCAAAAGTCCATTGTAAGTCTACATTCCCATATCTCACGTAATTTCTTGAAGCATGAAAACTGTGAATAAGAATTATTTCAAGTGTTTCAACAACACTATCAAATTACAGCTCACCCTCTTTGAAAACTTGTAGTGTTATATCACATACTTTCTCACATTATTTGCGAATTTTTCCAATATTAAATTTAAGAGTAATTTTAATTTTGAAGGGTAATTTTGTATTTGCAAAGAAACGTATTTTTTGTATTATATATTCTTCAGTTTTGCTGCGTACATATAAAGGATTCTCAATTGTGGGAAAAACAATAAAATTTTGAATTTATTTAATTACAGTATCAAGCAAATTGGCACAATAAATACTATCTCTTGAATCTACGATGCCTTCAGTCAACTATGAACATATGATATATGTAAATAATCAAATCTATTTTCAGTCATAGATAAACGATCATCTTTTCTGTTATAATAAATATTCCAAAAAGCATATACTTACGTATCATCTTTGAATAATTCTTCATTTGGTAACATGTTAAACGTATGGCATATTCCATCTTCTGTCAGAATAGGCTGAAATAAAGTGTTTGGTTTTTGAAGCATACCAAAAACTATATCACCATCTGTTATAAAAGGTGTTACCGAAACCTGCAACAGAAACATTATGGAACTGCTAATTTTCTGAACTGTGCAAATTATGCCTTTGTAAATTGAAGATGTTCCTCTTTATTCAAATTGTTCTTGCACTTTTGATAATGAAGATAGAAATTTGTTTGTTAATGAAAATATTACTTAAAAGTAGATCTAAAAATCTTTAATGTAGTACCCTTTTTCAAAAATATTAATATTTTTTGGGAAATCGTTTTTAAAATTGTGGGCATTACATGACTATAGAGAATATATTTTGTAGCGTAATATAATAAATCTAGCGTGTACCCTTATTACATCAGTCGGTGAAGGTAAAGGTACCACCGCACAAATGCACAGAGGCCTATGTGAACCAAGGGGGAGATGAAGGTGTGACACCTATTCTTCGCTGTTGACACAAGTGTGTGTGTGTGTGTGTGTGTGTGTGTGTGTGTGTGTGTGTGTGTGTAGCGCAGCAAAGAAGTTATTTGCGAGCACCGACAAAGCATCTTCTTCGCAAAGGATCTTCGGTACGTGCAAAGGATCCAGAGCTGCCTGAACGAGTATAACTGGATAAACTTCGGCGGGATTCGAAACTTTTTCCCTTCAGATAAGAAAGCCAGCGCCTTGTCACAGAAATAATTATGAATTTTCATTGCCAAAAATATATTGTTTATTTTAATAGCCGCTTTCGATGGTTTAGCCGTCATAATAAGTTTTCTGCTGTATGGAAGCCACAAAACGACTACGACTACTTGTAGTCGTTTTGTGGCTTCCACACAGCAGAACACTGATGATGGCTAAGCCATCGCAATGTAGTGACAACTCTTATAATGATTTCATTTGAAATGCCACGTCAGCACAATATCAAACTGCCCTGTCACTGAGCCACCGCGGCTCGTACATCAGTCAGTAGGGATTGCGATTCCTACTCACAGCCAACGTCGTGCCTGATAAAATTTGTTCTCACCCAATTAAGTATTTTTTGTATGAAAGAGCAAATACACTGAATTAAATGGTAAAAATGTAATTTTATTTAAACTTTTGAAATTTCATAAATGTAAAGTTAGGTTAACTTAAATTAATTCTTTTAATTCTTTTTTTTTAAAAATCCCTTGGAATGTTTTGGATGGATCCGTAAGTAAATAATCAGCTTTCTTCCAGGAAATAGAATTGTCAAATGACACCTTATTTGCCTCGATTGGGGAATCGGAAGTCGAATAACAACGAGTGATGGACAGAATGACAGAGGGAGACACGGACGAATAGATGAACGAACAGGCAGAAAGATAGCCAGATGGACAGTCATACGGAAAGGCAGGTGGACTGCCAGGTAGACAGACGGGTGGACATACAGAAGAACGGACAGACAGACAGGCAGGCGGACGGACGGACAGACAGGCGGACGGACGGATAGACGGACAGAGAAAGTTGCATCCACCCGATTGTGCCGTTGGTAATTCTTGCCTTCGGAGGAAGACTCGAAAACGGCCTTACTGCACCGCCACCTGGATTGATTTATCAGTGATTCCTGGCGCGTCAGCTGCTATTAGTTTAGTAAGTGCAGTGCATATTTTTATCGCCGGAGGCGGCGATGATCTTCTCCTGCAGGATGGCGAGATCCGGAGCCGACATACCCCTTCAGCTTGTGGGAACCCACCAGGATGGCACTGCCCTGGCTCCTAGCCTACGGACAAGCTCTAAGCTCCCGACTGGCCTCCTGGCATGTGTGATAGTATAGTGCACGTAAGTACAAGTGTGCGTAAGTAAGGGGTGAGGATAGTACAATGAAGAGGAAAGAAAGATCGCGCGCGGTCCGTGGCCCGTTTGTTAGGGCACTGCTCCGGCATTCGCTCGGTGTTGATAGGAGAAATTACGGAAAACTACCTATCAGTCCAGCTGACCCCTAGAATTGTTCTCCACACAGCATGAACTCGACCTAGCTGTCTAGCTAATGTCAAAAATTCTGCCAGGATCAGGATTCGAACCTAGGTCCTCCCGACCAGAGACACTGCAGTGACATCAGCTGAGCTACCTAAGCCGGTCCGCAGCCGCAATTTTTACGGCGAATGAGCCGAAGTGTTAAATTGATTTTTTCCCAGCAGATCTGCTGGTACAGAATTTTTTTTACTTATTTTTGCTTAAAGGGTAGTGTGTAAACAGCATAAAACTCTCACATACGACCTGGACTTTCTGCCTTTTTTTGGTTCAAAAAAATATATTTCACTTTTAGAAGTGTTTGATTCCGAATATGAATTTAAAAATTTGAAACACTTTCATTTTTACCTTTACGAATAATAGGATGGATGGGCTGTGTAAACGGAGGGTATTCGTAGAACTAAATCAGTCATGAAATGCGACATAGATCAAGACTTTGCCGGAAGAGACGTGGATCCTTGATACCGAAAATTTGTTTGTTTGGACATCTGTTCTGTAAAACCTCGATTTAACATATGAGGAAGATGGTAAAAATATGTTCAAGACACTAACCAATTCTATGCGGTCAATGACTTCATTGGTGCGAAAATCCTCACTTGAGGTAATTGAATTCTTGCATTGGAGGGTGATATCTGCGAGTATTTGTTTCCTGTAACAAAAATGAAGTTATGTTATTTATTCTATTTTATAATTTGGACAATAACAGTGTTTGTTTGCGCCAGCAATTTTTATTCTGCTTATATGTGTCTTTTTTAAATTAAAAAAATTGTTTTAAACCAATGACAATTAATTAATTAATATTGCCACAATAAAATAATTCATTGACATAGTATCAACTGTTCTTAAGCATTATTTGAATATTTTCCTGCTATCAATTTATATATCTTGCTTCTTACATTCAATTACCTTAAACTGGTTTTTTGTTCCGTTTCCCTTATCTTCCTTTATCTTTAATTTTTAGTTAGCATGCTTTCTTAACTCAAACATCCTCATCTTGATAAAATTTCTTGATAAAACAAGAAATTTTACAAGTTCCAATATTGTTTTAGAAGGAAGTGCGTTAATTACGTCAATTGACATTCGGAATAAACTTTCTACACGCACTCACTAGTTTATGGCTATATTCCTCGCGTATTCATTTTAATTGTTCTGAATTGGAGGCAAAATACGACGTTGGTTACATCATTGTTTCTATGGCTATTATTTGTGAATAAATAAGAACAAGTAAAGAAATAATAGTAATTTGTATTAAGTAAAGATGGCACCACACATTCGGTATTTGGCGAGTGGAGAGCGATAGCTCACCGATTCACAAGTAGTGGGGGTGGGTTGCTGCTTATTTGTGAAGCGCCTAACAATCGGTGCTCGTCCTACCTGCAGCATGTAATTTCTTTTGGCAAACTAAAGAAACCGTATATTGGCAGAGTGCCTCGCATACTCTGGGGCAGCTATCGACCGCTACTCTCCAAATGCCGAAAACGTGGAACCACCTTAATACAGTTCTTCCAACTCTAGGTTGTGTTCGGAATGAATGATTTATCTTACTGCTCATCAGAGAGGGAGTCATAGCTCAATATGGCTTCGGAGAGGTTGTATTGCGTTGAATCAACCCGAGCGAATGGGCATACAGTGACGGCAGGAAAAGGAAGGTGCCAGACTGGTTGAAGGCGTTCCCCCATGGCGACGATGACTGGCGATGCTGCCCATCGGCTCCACGCGCTGTGCACAAGGTTGACGAATACTCCGAATCCTATGGCGATGCCCACCGCCCAAAGCACCCTGTGGACCAAAGGGGTTTACAAATGAGGAACACTGTATCTAGCGTCGAATCGAAACATTCAGTTTGGGGGTAGGAATGGCAACAATGGATCGTTTCTTCCTCAATTAAAAACGTTTCCCACCCGATCGATTTTTCAGGAATTTTCAGAGTTAGTATTTATAATATTTACAGTACTTTGAGTAGCCCTCGGTGGCTCGTTGGTGCACGTTTTGCACGGCACAAGCACGGGTTTGATTCCCGGTCGGGGCAAAAATTAATTGCGTGCTTTTCTTGGAATGTCCCATTATCTGTTACAGTGTGACGATGAGAAACTCACTTCTAATGTTGAGAAGATCAGAATAGAGCGTAGGGATGGCCATGTGCTAACTCACGTACCCCTTAACCCATGGCCACTAGGTTGGGGCGCTGCTGGTAAGCCTTAGCTCGTAAAGAGCTGTTTTGCGAAAGAACACACGTGCATACTGCAACATGATGTTAGAAATGTTAAAATTCAAATTAAAATGTATGATAAATTCGATCCGATTACGTTTCTATCGTTTTGAATATGTTTCTTAATATGCATAACACTTTCTCATAATCTACAGGTACAATTTTCATCAGGCACAAGGGTCCATATGTTTTTTTTACAATTTTTGTTAAGAGTTCGTCTAATAGCTGTATTTAAGTCCATTTTCGTGAATTTTAAACGCACAGACCTTCTTTCATAATACTACGTATTATTAAGTATCAAACTACGAACTAAATTGCATTTACATTACAGTTTTGATCTTTCACAACCTATAACTTACCTCTCGTACCATGGTCGATTGTCTTCAATAATGTACCTGAAGCCAGCAATGCTAGTGTTGCTGCAATATTCTGCAAAGTGGAGTCGAAGCTTCCGCAATCTCAAACGGAAAAAGACATGATTTTTTGTAGAGCATGTATTTAAAACAAAGACATTTAATTGAGTCATTCAAAATTTCAGTATGTTTCTGTTTATCTGGTGCGTGGGCGACAATTCTATCGAAGAGTGCGTTTGGTCAAGTATGAAGAAACATACGAGTAAATGAACTCACGATGTGGGTAGAGCCTGTTACACGCTGTGATATTTTCAATGCAATTGTTTTATAAAAGGTTTCATAAAACGTAAATGTTATAATATGTAGTTTTCAGATGGTAAAATTCGGAATTTTAAAAAAAAGAAAATAAAACATGCCTATTTTCATCAAACATAATTTCCTCAAGTAAAATAAAACACATCACAACTTGTGAGCATTTGCATATGCCGTCGAGAGCAACGTAACTGATTAGAAAACCTCGAAGCTCAAAGGACAAAAAAATGCGCCATATTTGTGACCGGGCGTAGGTTAGGTTAATTTCTTCGAAAAAGGATTGACAAAACGCCCATCCAATCGATGCAAGGTGTTGGCTGAGAGTGGCGCAGGAAAGCACGCATTTGTATTATAATCGCAATGCAAGACGCAAAATGCAAGACAAGACAGTAATATCAGTACGAAGTATTCCCCACAGCCAAAATTGACCATGCACTCACCTGCTTTATGAAACATTTTATAAAGATTTATCCACTTTTTTGTTACCAGGGTCCGGTAAGAGGAGTTTTCGTGTCGAAAATTAGCCGTTTTCCGGCGCACGGTTACAATACGTCTTACACACGTAAGGGCGAGAGAAAGTAAACTATCCTAATAACATTAATTATCACAAAATAATTAATTCATATTTAATTTGAAGAAGCTTAAATATAATTTAAAATGATTCTTAATTTCCTGGGTAAACAAATTTTAAGTCAAAGGAAAATTTTAAATGACTCTCAGCACTAAATTATTTCTTAAAACTAGAAGTGTAGAATTCACATTATCGCATTGTTTCTATATTTTGCAATTACCGAAAGAGAGAGAGAGAGAGAGAGAGAGAGAGAGAGAGAGAGAGAGAGACAGACAGACAGAGAGAGAGGGGGGAGGGAAAGAGAGAGAGAGAGGCAGAGAGATTTTCACAAAAATGGCTTCTTTGTTGTTAAACTTTGACTTCGGATAGCGTAAAGGACGCTTAAGAGAATTGGGAAGGTATCATATTCGTTGAAATCGAAAAGTGCAATTTTTTGGCGTCTTCTTGCAACTACAGTATACAACTACAAGATAAAGACTTTTCCTAAATAAAATATTTTTCTTGTAGACGGAACTTGAAATAAGGTAATGTTCTATTTTTCGGAAATATGAGTAATTTTCGTGAACTTTTGCGCGAAATATAGACAATTTTGTAAATTTTTCAAACAGTTTTTCTCACTAACCTTTTCAATTTTTTTGATATTTTTTGCTCGTATGTGAGAAAGGACAATATAAAATATGGTGTTACTCCCGTTTTCGATGAACTCTTCTATTAACGAAAATTGCCAAAAGCTAAAATTTCAGACTACAAAATTGAAGTTAAAGATTTTTAGTTTAGAAAAGCTGCTATTATTTCCTTTTTTTAAGTTCATGTACAATTGTTTTTGAAAAAAAAAACATATAGATTTTGCGTAATTTGTGCTTGAAATTTATGCAATTTCTAAAACGTTTTTTCACAAAAACACTGAACTTTTTCTTTAAATTTTATCCTCGTGTCTATCAAGGGACGATAAAACATTTTGTCCCAATTTTGGTAAACTCAATATTTCCGAAAATTGCAAAATGTTACATTTTAGAACTACAAAATTCAAGATAGCAATTTTTTCTTAAAACAAAGTCTGTTATAACTAACCAGCTCTTTAAAAAAGACCAAGTTAATTTTTTGTTAATTTAAATTTATTCAGTGTTTAAAAAAATTCCTAAAACCACTCCAAACATTTTCATTGAATTTTCTCTTCGTACGTAATAAAGGCCAGTGAAAATATGATGCTAATCTCATTTTCTGAAACTGCCTGTATTTTGAAAAATTGCAAATAGTAACATTTTAAAACTTCCAACTCGTGTCCGAAACTCCCTGCGTTTCCATTGCTAAGAGGTAATGCTTTCGAGTAAACTCGCAGGACTTGGGTTCGAGTCTCGGTGCGGAAAAAATTGCTGGTTGAAAACACTATTTTGTAGGTTTATGTAGTAATATAATACAGCGGAGGCAATTGAGAAATAATGCGGGAAAGTACGTGCTGTTATAGCACTAATAGTTTTACAACAGGAATTTTTTATGACAAAAATCTTTATTCTCAATATTGTACTTTTGCATTGCTTGCTTTTGCAATTTTTTAAACCCAAGAGTATTTACCAAAAGTGGTACCAGCACTAATTTGTTTACTTTCTTTAATACATACGAGGAAAAAATTGAAAGAAAATAATTGGTGCCGTGTCTGAGAAAATAGTTTAAATGATGCTTATACTCGGACATCACGCAATGCTACGCAAAAACAAATCCTATTTTCGAAAAATTGTACATGACTTTACTTCAAAATATGTCTTTCAACTACACATTTCATTAAAGAAAAATCTTAAATTTTCGACATTAAAGTTGTAGGAAGACATCAAAAGTGTTAAATATTTATGACTTTCAAAGAATAAGAAATTTGAACGACAGTGAGACCTGTGCCATTCTTTTAAGCGTCGTTTACTCTTAATAAAAAAAAATGAGGCAGCTTTGGAAAACAAATGATATTGAGGCTTCATTTAAAGTACTTCTAAAATCAAATTGTCCGTTCCAATCTCGCAGGGACTTCAGTTCGTGCAAATGAGGAAATATCAATTTCGAATATAATCGGCTGAAGTGTTTTGACGCTGGCCACAGAAATATAAACATGCGGACGGACGGGCGAACGGACGTCTTTTGCCATCAATCGGTTTTTCGGTATGAAGTACCCATACAACACACCTATACTACCTTTCGATACAAAATTTATTAACTTTTTTTTACCAAGGAGCGAGAAAGAGAGTTTTCTGTCAAAAATTTGCCTTTTTTTTTGCTGCGCTTCTTTATTTTCATGAGAAGTAAGACAAGAAAGTAAAATTATAAAATATTTGCATATTTCTAGATTCTACACTCGATGAAGATGTATTGGGTAAACCGCCCATTACCAGGTTGAAAAATAATCACATCAGAATGTAGATGCTTTGAAATAAGTTAAATGAATGCAATAAAAGGAATAATTGTACTTGAATGAAATTAATGAAACAAAATATGATACGAAAAAGAGAATGGCCTTCCTCAACATTTAAAAATGTTTAATGTTTTGATACTAGACAATCAGGATGAGATGTAATAAAGGAGGACAACTTTAACTTGTGACAAACTGAGCATATTTAGCCAAAGTAATTCTACATTTTGTGGTATACGTTACACGCGCAAATACATATAGCAACATATAATAGAATCTAATTTTCTACTACTAAAATGTTCACTGATGATGATCCATGATAATCCCGAAAGACTAATAAACAACAGTCATAAATTATTTCATTGGTACTACAATTAATTGAATGATGATAAGAGAAAATAAATCAGAAGAATGTTTTGATACATACGTTTTGTGCGACTTATTGAAAACCGAGTCTTCTTCATATTCTTGTCGCATCTTGTTCATTACGTTTGAAACGGGGAAACAAGATGTATTCCAAAGAATCACTAGAACATCCAAAATTAGGACTGTCCACGACCTCTTTCCTACTGAGGTACTCGTACGTACGCGTGTTTGGATCGATCCAAAAGATCCCCAGCGAATTCTCTGTTTAACGAACATGGACGCCTGGATCGTTGACTTTTTGTGATGCATTCAATGATTAACATGTTTAACTGACCCGAGTAATGAATCTCATCACGAACGTGTTCGTGCGAGTTCTAATGCAAGCACGCGAATTTATTCTCTACATTCATATCTATGGATATTTGGGTATTAAAAATTAAAGAATAATATTTGGTCACCCTACGTGTTTGTTAATGATATTTATAATTTTAATACTTAATATTATAGTTAAGATATACTCTTTTATTATTACATAGTAGTTAATATCAATAGTCATAGTACCATTAATAGTAAAGAATAAATAAAGACCGGTGCTTATTTGCGTCATTTGTAATTTATCTCAGAAGCTTTCAACTTACTTCAACCATAGAAGTATGCCAAAGGATAAAACAAACCAATTTCCATTGTTCAAATTGGCAGCCTAGATATGACATGAAATGTAAACAGTGTTATAACTATTGATTCCATGTGAACTAGTCTGTAATTTGTTTAACAAGTCTTCTCAAACCTTTCATAATCATTTTAAAAAGCGTGAACTGGGATGAAGTTGTCATTAACGGAGTTTTTAACTAATAATCATATTCAAAGCGGCTCAGGGCAACAGCTGCTTCTTCTGCAGTGTATCTGAGAGGAAGGTCTTAGGGTTCAGGTCGACGATGGAAGATTTTTGACACTTAGAAAGAGAGTTAGATAAAAGACAGACTGTCTGAGGGAAAATTCGAACGGTCGGCTGCCTTGGAGGCAGTTTTCTGTGGTTTCTCCCTTCAATACAAGATGAATGCCTCTTCGCGCTCTGACTCTCAAGTCTGCAATATATCACACAAAGTTCTCCACTTTACCAATGCAAAACTTATCTCACATCGTAATTATTTGCATTATGAACGTTTTTATATATTTTCGGTGTGTGAGTAACTTCAAATAATTGCCAATAAAGTTTCTCTAAAAATCGAACGTTGTCTAGGAAAATTAACTCAAATTTGCGCAATTTGTGAAAGACTCAAACGAAAACGTGCGTAAGAGAACAGATTTAATTTTTTATTATTGTACTAGGGGAATTCGGAAGCTGTTTTTCTGCCCTTCATCTCTCTCTTTGTTTCCCCCTCTCCCCTCAGCAATAATATATTACGAGTGTTGCCTTTTATATTTCAGGATTAGAGAACAAAAACAAATATTAATCATCGAAAATCACTTTATTGGTTTTCAAAATATTCCCCATGAAGATCTATACACTTTTGCATACGTTTGAACCAATTGTCGAAGCACTTTTGCCACTCTGATTGAGGTATCTCCAAAACATGCATTCTGAATGCAGCAACCGCTTCTTCAGGTGTCGAAAAACGTTGACCTCTCAGTTTGTTTTTTACGTACGGGAATAAAAGAAGTCATTCGGTGCCAAGTCAGAGCTATACGGCGGATGACTCATCAAATCGATGTTTTGGGTGCTCAAAAATGCAGTTGTTTGAGCCGATGTGTGAGCTCACTTTGTCGTGGTGACGAGTGATCCGTCTTCGGCGGTTGGTTTTCCTGATTTCTTGGGAGATAGCTGGCAAAAAAATCGTTGTGTAGCACTCAGAATTGACTGTTCTGCGCTGTTCTAGTGGTACGGTTGCGACATGTCCAGTTTTTTCGAAAAAACAGGCGACCATCTGTTTGGAAGTGCTTCGTGCGCGAACAACTTTTGTTAGATTTTGCTCATCTTGAAACACCCATACAGTCGACTGCTGTTTACTTTCGGGCTCATACGCGTAAATCCACGATTCATCACCTGTCACGACGTCATAGACGTGTTTCGAAACATCGCGATCGTATTTTTTGAGCATTTCTTTCGACCAATCGACACGAGCCTTTTTTTTTAGTGATTGACAAATTGTGTGGGATCCAACGCGAACAAATTTTTTTGACAGTCAAATGTTCATGCAATATTGAATGTATGCTGGACCCACTAATGCCTAAGGTTGTCTCAATCTCACGATAGGTCACATAACGATCTTGCAATATCAGTTCACGCACAGCATCAATAGTTTTCGGAGCAACAACTGATTTTGGACGACCTTCGCGAAATTCGTCTTGGAGTGAACTACGACCACGATTGAATTCACCATACCATCGATAAACACTGGTCCTTGATGGAGCTTTATCGCCAAAAATTAAATTAAGTTCATCCATGCACTGTTGTTGCGTTAAATGTAAAAAATAATCGCACGAAAATGTTCACGTTTTAATTTCATTTTTGGGCTAAGATGAATCTTTTAAGTTACTGTAAACAACACAAATAGCGCTCGTATGTCTAAACGTTCTGAGTACGTATAACCTCAAAACATCCAACTTTACGATAGAGCTGTCAGTTGCCAGATTGCTACATCGGGGTTGTCAAATCCCGAAACATAAAAGGCAACCTTCGTAGAATGTACAAAAAGATCTAATCCTATAGATTACGGCGTGAGAAACCATTCTTTGAGGCCATTGGTCTCAAAATTTTAGTTTTTGGTGCCCTAAAACGCTTCGTTCAGGATTTATCAAACAATGAGGATTCAACAAATTCTGCCGAGTGTGTTGCGGGTTGCATTTGACATTAATATTTAGTATTGTTCTACTAGTTATTGTGGTATTCCGACGGAGATGAATTCTACAAATCAGATATAATTAACGTTGGTATATCCTTTCTTGAGTGATAAATGCTGTAACTACCCGGCTTTGTTTACACACACACACACACATGTGTGTGTGTGTGAGTGAGTGTGTGTGTGTGTGTGTGTTAAGTGAATCAAAATTCTTCCTTTTATAATAATTAAATTTACAATATATTTCACAATTTGTCCCTATAACTTCTCTCAATATTTCTAATTAAATAGAAATGTCTAGCTCTGGTTTTTAGTAAATCTTTGGGCGTCAGCATACTTACTCTTTCTTAGGGAATTTTCGTGAGCTATAAAACATCGTTCATACGAGTATTCGGCTGGTGAATAATTTAATTTAGTTAGGAAAAATTTATATCTACTCTTGCTCATAAATTAAATAACTTAAAAAATTCATTTACTGTATTGCCAAAAATGGACTCACTAATTGTGGTCCTCTTGTTGGGAGTTAACGTATCTCCTTTTCAAGAAAGGACATAAGTTAGACTCGAATAGCTATAGAGGAGTCAATCTTCTAAATACAATTCTCAAGTATCACACAGATACAGCTAACATCAAAAACTATCACACAGATATTGAAAGGCTTAATAGAATGGAGAGACGAACAACAAGGATTTAGAAGAGCAAGATCATGTAATGACGTGATTTTCATCCGACAAATTGTTGAGAAATCTCTGGAGTTCAGTAAACCTGCATATATGTGCTTTGTAGACATACAGAAGGCATGATAGCATTATAGACGTTATAAGATTACTGAAGAAAGAAAACATACCGTGCAACTTTATTAAACTTATAGTGAATATATACAGAAATAACAGAATTAAAGTGAAACATAACGGACAAATATCTCAAGCCATAGTGTGACCACTTGTTTTTCATAGGAAAAGAGAAAAAACGTGGCACATTGCCACAGAAAGTAGATTCGAAAGTGGCTCGCGTAGTGTCCGAAATAATCTACAGGATACGATAGTCTACCTAGTGGGTGAGGCGACGGTCAGCTTTCGTGGAAATAGATTTTGTATAAGACGCAGCAGAACGGGCTGGTTGTGTTCTGGAAGAGATTGATGAATCTGGGCATTCAACTCGGACGACCACCGATCGCACTTCAAAACTCTACAGAGACAAACCGAAGAGGTAAATAAATTTACTTTAAATTTAAAATAATCAAAGAATAGCAAATGCGTCGAAGAAAGTGCGTTATAGAAAACAAACGTAATGAAATGAAAATGAAGAGCACGTGTAGTAATTATGAGTGTAATTGACACGTATTGTATTCTTCCTTCAGTTTTAATTTTCCGTTACGAATATGTCTAGTTGTCTAGAATCGTATATGTCTAGTTCTTTACGCAACGATTATAATCCAGAAGAGTGATGGTTACAACAAAGAAGCATTTCTTCATATGGTTGGTGGAATGAACAATCCATAGCACGTTACTTTTGGCCACTTACATTTCCTGCTTGCATATTAAGTGACTGTAAATACAATTCTCGAACAGACGGGGCCGCATGAAGCAAGGTGATCCCGTACGCGTAAGTCAAGAGATCGAGTCAACGACCTCGGCAGTAGGCGAGGCTGTTTGAAGGTCACGGGACGACGCAAGAAAGACGCCAGTGCTCTTGTGTAGTAGATCCTCGTTTACCTACCAGTGAATACAAGTAAGAACGATCCCATAAGGATACAATCATTATTTGGAAATCTAGTCAGATGAGATAATACAATAGGCATTCTAGGAAGGACTTTCAATCATTCAAAAGATAATTCAAACCAATTGAATCAAGCATTCTTTATCAGGTAACGTTAAATCTAAAATCCAAGTGATGTGTTAAATAATGCTATGATTGGAAAGATTAGCAGAGAATCTAGTCAGTGAAAATGTACAGTAGATGTTTGCTGGTAAAGATTGTGTTGTTCTCTTCCAGGAAAAAATTCTTTGAATTGTTATGTATGTACTATATGAAATTGTAAATGAACCAGAAAGAGAATAAGGAGATTATAGTATATTTTGTTAAAAAGATATATATGATTGATATTTGAATGAGCATGAGAGTCATGTTAATACAGAGAATCCACATCCCTGAGTTCCCAGTAATGCTAATAATTTTTTGTACAGGTTTAAAAGCAGAAGTAGGTTATGTATTTGGCGCCCAACGT
Organism: Gryllus longicercus; assembly: GCA_038098605.1. Taxonomy (NCBI): domain Eukaryota; kingdom Metazoa; phylum Arthropoda; class Insecta; order Orthoptera; family Gryllidae; genus Gryllus; species Gryllus longicercus. Next base: position 12,233,323 of record JAZDUA010000002.1, on the reverse strand, counting down.
ATTACCAACTAAAACCTGAAATATATATAACCGATAAAAGCTTACAATAGAAGCAGCCCAAGAAATTACACCTGGAGACTCACTAAGCCCGTTACTGTTTAAAGTAGTAATGCCATTTTGGACCCCATAATATAAAATCCATTTGGTATGCAAATGATACAGATTTAATTTCAGGAAATGAAGACGATCTACAACGTCTATTACTCCGATTCTTTAGAACATGCCAATGTTTTCATTTTCATATCAAAAGAAACAACTAAATGCATTAAAATTTCGAAAGAGACATTAAGATGCAAATTGGTTGTGAAAGAACACTCAATAGAACAAGTGACGAAAATAAAATATGTAGGTGTAGTGGTAAATCAGTGGTGCAGCCAAAATTAGAGCAGACTCCAAGAAAATATCCTCAAATCTTGGAAGTATCAGAGATGCGAATGTTAAGAAAAATAGTAAATAAAACGCTAAGGGATAGACAACGAATACAGACAAGGAATACGACAAACCTGTCAAATAGCCATATCAGACTGGATCCTTGAAAGATGATGCCAATGAAATGACCACATAGACAGAATGGAGAAAAATAGACTGGTGACGATGACAAGAAATGGATGACATGAAAGAAGAAGGGTGGGTCGTCCAAGAACACAATTGAATGAAATTTTATAAATTTATGGTAGTCTGATCTACGTAGATTGTGAACTCGTAAAAGTGGTTACACTAAACGTCAGTGGTTATAAAATATACTTTGTTTGTTTAAAGAGACAGGCTACAGCATAAAAAAGTTTGGAGGTTGAGGGTTTATGTCACACTGAGATAGGGTTGTGAATATCACAATCAAATCATAATGGATCTTAGTTAGTAACCCAAAACAGCCGACCCCAGCTAACTGTGATACGGTTATGAAGATGATGATGATGATATTGATATATGTTAGTGTTGTCCTCTTCGCATGTAGCGCTGTCGACGTAGGTACCCAGTAGATCGTGCTCTGTGTGGCAAGAGCTGGTACGCGTTGGTGTTATATGAATTGGATCCAGGGAATGTTCTTTCCACTTTCACAACACAGATCTGTCCAGTTCTGTGAAACTTAAGGGGATATAAGCGAATTGATTTAATTGTTTAGATAGATAGATAGATTTATTAAAGTTCGCTTTGAGCTAATGCTCGGTGGCAAACATGATAACAATTATAACAATTTCATGAGAACAACAATAGACTAAGTTTAAACACACAATATATTGTACAATTGCTTGTTTACATTATTGGGCTAACTATAAATTATCATGTCCGAATGAAATGCCTTTTTTCTTAAGTAAACTTGTATTTTAAATTTTTTTAAAGTTTACACATTTTATTTGCAATTATAGCACATTATCATGTTTTTTGAACGTTCTTGTCAAATATTCTTTTTACCCTTGAAGCACTGTGTTTTTGTGTTTCTGTATTTTTCACTGAGGGATAAATACCTCCCGGAAAGAAAGTGACAACGTAGGCGAAAATTGATCGAATTTGTAATAATTTTACCATATATTAACATTTGTAAATAATAATCTTACCTCTTACTTTTCGGAGATGATGACAGTGAGATTTCCGAACTTGTGTTCCTGTATATCCCAAAGACTGGAAGAGGATTGTGGGTATTAGAGCTTTCTCACTCTCATTTTCATATTAGCACGAGATAGTTCTTCTGCCAATTGCTTCAAAACTATGCGCCTTTTCCCACTGACATTACTCTGAGAGTCGTGATTCATTTTTGTGAAGATTTTGTATGCATTGAAAGGCATACAAAAAGGCAGCGTTAATGGTGTTACAAAATAACGTCATTGGCCAACGACAAGTTTGCTTTTGTGATGTGTCGACCATTTGGTCCATGAGGTCAACCCCATGGGTCAAAACCAATCTTTGTTTTGTTATATGTGAGAATAAATGAGTTTTCTTTTTCTCCTCATTACTTGTATCTTAGTTCTGATGAATTGTGCTGCGAAGGTAAATAATTTTAATTTTTTTGTTTATTCCCGTTTAGAAATTTAACTCGAGGTATGAACGTAAATGTTATCAGTTGTAAAGTTGCGTAAACATCCTTTGAATAATATATAGACCAATTCTTTTACTGTTTTGTTCGATAATCTTTTAAACCGGTTCATATGTTCTTTTTCCATAGTTAATTTTGCCATTTAGTGCAAATCCACTCCCTTATTCACAGTACCAAAATATCTTTATTGCAATTTTGTATGGCAATAACTTTCGTCTCCTGCGCAAGACAAATAACGAATGATTGCATACAAACTCCAACAACACAAATGTGTCTCCTATATCTTCAAGAGATCCGTTACGGGAAAGCATACTACTGGGTCTTGTAGGCACTCTCAGGGGGAAAGCACGACTACAGTGTGAGATGATGCTCATATGTTGAATTTGCGATGATGTGTTTTAATGAAATAAATTTCATACAAACATTTCTGTTGTGTTCCAAATATAATATATTTAAACGATAATAGTAGTAGTTTTGTAACCTAATTTTTATGAACGAATAAGGCAATATATTGGATGATCCTCAGTTCTGAATGTTTAATTTTATATGTGAAATTATCCTTGCTTGTTTGTATCATATTCTGCAAATATCGTATGTTAAAATTTAATCATTTTCGTTTCATTTGAGAAATAAGAAATGATTACTGTTTACAACTAGCAAAATAATCGTAGATATGAATCGTAGGATACTCGTTAGATTCTTTCGACTTTTCAAGAGATGGCTGAAGTGTTGGTTTGGCACAAATTGTAATAAGACAATATTACGGAACCGTTCCCAATAACACGAGAACTAAGTGCTTTTGTAACACCTCTAGTTTGTAAATCCATATGAGCTTTGCTCTTCACTAGTTAAAAACGGCTCTTTCACTAAAAAATGTACGAGGTATCAAAAAGTGTACAAGGTCATTTCTTAAAAATGCCCTATTATCTTTACGAGAAAATAGGATTAGGGATTACAGAGATAATTGTGTCTGCATTATGTTAACATCCGCCATTTTAATAACATCTCAAGATAAGCCCGACCACAACATTTGGTGTCACTCAAAATTTTTACCAGCAATATGGTATTATAATAATAATAATAATAATAATAATAATAATAATAATAATAATAATAATAATAATAATAATAATTTTTACGGTGTCTCAAGATTAGCCCAACCGCAACATTTATGCCTCAAACTTCCTAATAGTACACAAAGTGTCATTTTAGGTGGAAAAGGCATTACCATCGTCTCCTCACATAGATGAACAAATGTTTCTTACGTAATTTTACTGAAAAACGCTTTCTTACTGCATAGCATATTCTTAATTTCTCTTTTTCTATAACATCCGGAAGGTTCTGCTTTATCTCCATGCATTGTTCAAGAAGAAAACCACTTACTTTTTTCGTACAAACGACAAGAAACTTTTGTTAATTAATGGAATGTGGATGCGTGTTTACGTCAGTCCTGAATTGCAAGCTCTCCGATAGCAGCCGATCTCACCAACCGGCTGCCGGTATTGCAGTAAACTCGCTGATCGGATATTGTGTAAATGGCTTCCCAAGTCTACAACAGCACCGCGACTGGAAATGCGCACAAAGTTCCGTTGACAAAAGGGATGGAATGGAATTGTAAAACTACACAATAGTAAGTTATCTACGAAGCGACCGAATCACCTCGCGCACGTGTTCAGTAAACTTTTGCGTATGCAACGTATGTTTCGCTCACACTTCGAAAAAAATACTTAGTTTAATTTTATTTTTTACACCACATGGATGAAGTTTACTAACCTGTCTGCTGACTGCGTATCGTCCCAAATTGGTACAAAATATTATACTTACACTCCCAGTAAAACATTAATGTTGACGAGGAAGAATAAATAATTGAAAGAAACACTTCGTGAAGTTTTGCCCATTGTTAGAATGGGACAAATTGTTGTTTCACACACAGAAAAACAAGTATGAATAATCGTGGTTCACGCATGGTGTATTAAAAAATATTTTCTGTTATAATCTGTGCTTCTGAGTCCAATATGTTAATAAAATTGATAATACTAAGTATCGGTGTTGTGTTTCTTTCACATAAACTATATTTTGTTCATCAGCATAATTAGAAGGTAAGGAGCAAAATTCAAAACAAACTTTTAGAACAAATCATAAAATAATCTACACATTTGCATTGCTTCTTTTACAAACATCGGTTTTTACTGGTGTTCTTTCTTTTTGTAGAGTGCCGGAAGTGTTAGTGTCATGATCTTAACGGGCGGAGGGGCGACCTTCTTTGAGCGACGAAAGGGGCGCACCAACAGCCAGTAGAGCAGCTCCAGGATGCTCAGGAAGCTCATGCCCAGGCACAGCCCCAGTAGGCCCCCGCAGTTGGCTGCAACACAATAAAGCTCACTCATCATATTTTTGCGGCTATCCCATTAATGAAATTTCAGCCAGTAGAGCAGATCCAGGATGAAAGCACATGCCCAGGCACAGCCCCAGCAGGACCCCGCAGTTGGCTGCAACACAATAAAGCTCACTCATCATATTTTTGAGGCTATCCCATTAATGAAATTTCAGCCAGTAGAGCAGATCCAGGATGAAAGCACATGCCCAGGCACAGCTCCAGCAGGCCCCCGCAGTTGGCTGCAACACAATAAAGCTCACTCATCATATTTTTGAGGCTATCCCATTAATGAAATTTCAGCCAGTAGAGCAGATCCAGGATGAAAGCACATGCCCAGGCACAGCTCCAGCAGGCCCCCGCAGTTGGCTGCAACACAATAAAGCTCACTCATCATATTTTTGAGGCTATCCCATTAATGAAATTTCAGCCAGTAGAGCAGATCCAGGATGAAAGCACATGCCCAGGCACAGCCCCAGCAGGACCCCGCAGTTGGCTGCAACACAATAAAGCTCACTCATCATATTTTTGAGGCTATCCCATTAATGAAATTTCAGCCAGTAGAGCAGATCCAGGATGAAAGCACATGCCCAGGCACAGCTCCAGCAGGCCCCCGCAGTTGGCTGCAACACAATAAAGCTCACTTTTCATATTTTTGCGGCTATCCTACGAATGTAATTTCAACCTGTAAAGAAGCTCCAGGTTGCTCAGGAAGCTCGTGATCAAACACAGCCAGCAAACCCCTGCAGTTGGCTGCAACACAATAAAAGTTCTTATGTTTTTAACACACTTTTGTTTTTGGCTTAAAACAGAACGTCAAATAAATGACTAGAGAGAGATTTGAATGCGTTTAGTTTAAACCGAAAACCTATTTACTGGCATTCGAAAGGCGAGATTAGATAGGAACCCCATACATAGAGACTCGCGTTCCCGTACCTCGTAGGAAGAAAAAAAAAGTAATGAACCGAGTGCTGGGTGTAGTGCCTTGTGTATTCGAAGAAGAGAGAAAAAAGAAAAAATAAGAAATGAGAAAACAAACACGGTCGTTGTGCGAACGCGTGATACGAAAATTCCATTTATGAGTGTGTCCAATACGAGGGTGAGAAGTCGAAATAATAATAGCGATAAATAATACATGAAAAACAAGTTAAGATATAGGAGTAATTACCACAGGCTGTATTACCGCGCGAATATGTGACTCGAAAATTCAAAATTGTTTGACCTGGTGATCCACCGATGCAAAGGAGAAAAGATTAAAAAACTTAGTGTTTGGGCCAAATCTATTTTGTTTTTATTAAAGAAAAACAAAAGAAATAGCAAACAATAGGAGATTGTGGGTGGCTCTGGTAGCCTTAGATACCCAGAAACGCCAAAGCCCTTGGCAATATCTGAAAATTATATGCCCACTGAGGTCTTCCTCAATCAATAGTCAGTGATGCAACAGTTCCTGTCTCAGCAATGTGACAACAAAATGTATCAAAGATTGGATGACTCGGCTTGTCTTCTGTTTGGAAACTCCATCTGATACAGTCGTGTACCTTGACGTCTATTACCAGTTCCATGGCCAAACATAAAAATTACATCTTCATGATTACGGAAAGAATATCCTGCCTTGATTGAACGAATCGCTTGCAGTTAACTTACTTCCTGTACACAATTAACACGTCGAAGTCAGACTAATGACAAATGAGAACACGTCTCCATAGAAACATATCGCCATCTACCGAGAATACGACTCAAGGCCTTCTATGAATGAGTGCGTATATGGATGAAGTTGTGGGGTTGTACATGAAAGGGCGTTAAGCGTAAGCATTCATTAATAAATTAATAACGAGAAAACGATGGATTGTAGATCACATGTTTATACGAACTCCTTGTTTTCTTTTTGTGTAAGGAATCCATGCCCGAAGTTTGTAAAAGTACTAAGTTTTCGAAAAATGTACATGAAACGATTTTTCTCTATTATTAAGATGCATTTATTAAGAAACGTATTTTCTCAATTTGAAGGACAGGTTTGAAAAACCTGAGCGTTAAACTCAAAGTACGCGAAATCTACGAATACTTTCCAAATGTACATGTTATGATATGAAGATCTAAAATTTAGGAATACTTTACATTTTATATAAAGCGTTTGGCTTTAACATAGAAGGTAAAGGACGCGAAGAAAGAGAAAAAAATGAACTTTTGCCATTAAAAAATTCAGAATGTGTAGTGAAAACAGGACAATAATATTTTAAACAAACTTATCTCTTCGTTGAGGAAATATGAAGAAAACATTTAGTATCGCTTAGAAATAATATTTTTACTCCTTTTTTTACAAATTTCATCATTCTAACATCATTTGAAGATTTTATTTTATGGGACAAATTTTTGCGAAGAATTTCCATAATACTGAATTAAATTTTCAATATGTTTAATATGAATTGACCAAGTACTAATATATCAATTAATTTCAAGTTTTATTTCAAGTACTGACAATACTTACCAATGAAGGTTCCAATTCCTTGAAGTTCCATTCGACGTAATGGGAGGAATTGGCTCTCCTTGAAGAATATCAACAGCAACGAAAACTTAATTTTTTCTTCTATTTCTGCTTTCTTGCTATTCAAAAACAAAAACAAAAAAAATATTACACAAAAAAGTTGACGGAAAATCTCATAGAGCACAAATATAGTTATTTATGTAACAAGTCCTTACAGATTAATAGAACACGTGTTCCACACAAAGTTTTATTTCGTTATATTTAGTTATTCTAGTCGTTGTAGTCGTTCTAGTCGTCGTTCTCGTCATTCTTGTCGTTCTCGTCGTTCTAGTCATACTAGTCATTCCAGTCATTCCAGTCATTCCAGTCATTGTAGTCATTGTAGTCATTGTAGTCATTCCAGTCATTCTAGTTATTCAAAATAAACATTTAACACTTTCATGTGTCAAGAACTGTCATCACTCTCCATGTTCTGCGACAAGGGTTGTCGGTGCAGTGCCTTCGTACCGTTTTTAAATATCAATGGCAGTGCGCGAAAGACCAAAAGAACGAAATGGGACAAGTGGTACAAAGTGGGGAAAGGAGGACGAAGAGGGCATAGAAACAAAATGGGTTAATGGAAACAAAATGGACAAAGTTGAAAAGGGGAAGAAGGAAACGAAATGGGACAGGAAGGGCAAATTAGAGATCGGGGATGTGACTAATGGGATAAAATGGGTTCAGGGGACACAATGGGACCTGTAAAGGAAATGGGGCAATGGGACAATTGACATAAGGGGTCAAGGGGACAAATAGCACATAGGGACAAAATGGGATGATGGGACAAATTGAACAAAATTACAAAATGGATTGGACAAAAACGATTGGAAAAATGTGGAAAATGGGAAACTGGGACAAGCGGTCAAAATAACACGTGCGACTAATAGAACAAAGTAACAAATGGACATGAGGACAAAATAGGACAAGTTGGACTAATAGAACACAGGGACAAATGAGCATGGGGACAAAGGGACAAATGGGAAATGCGTGTGTGTATGCATGTGCGTGTGTGTGCGCGTGTATGTGTTTGTGTGTGTGTGAGTGTGCGTGTGCGTGTGTGTGTGTGTGTGTGTGTGTGAGAGAGAGAGAGAGAGAGAGAGAGAGAGAGAGAGAGAGAGAGAGAGAGAGAGAGACGGTGCGGGTAATTTTTGAAAATGTCAAATTCAAGGAGCCGCGTCACTAGGGAGAAAATTTGGAGAACAACGACTTAACGGTTTAGCCTCTTAGAATTGTTCACAGACAGACGTTTTGCCGTCAATCAAGTTTTCGGTATCATGGGCCCACAAAATAAGAATTTTGGCTACATCGTGTATTGGAGGATATTTATCTGAATTATGCATCTGGATTTATCCACTTTTTTGTTACCAGGGCTCTGTAATAAGAGTTTTCTGCCAAAAATTAGTTTCTGCCAAAAGTTTTTTCGCACAGCGTTACATAACTTCTTCGTAAGAAATTCCTTCTTAAGCGCAAGAAAGTAAAAATCAACAATTTTGTAAAGAATCTGAAATATTTAATGATACCTAGTTACGTCTCTGTACATCCCTAATGTACATTTTCTGTTTTTAAAAGTAAATTTGTTATGATTTAATTGTAACACTTCAAATTTTCCTCACTGTGCCGAATATTGTTAGGCAATGTCTAAATATTCACTAGAAATCACTAAATATTGCTGCTTGTGTAAGAACCACATTAGAGGTATTGATGTACATATAATAATAATGTTATCATAACTGAACTTTAGTACACTTTTTATACTTTTTAGAATCAAAAAAATGGCATAATCAACTTTATTAAAGTCAGGAATAATGTATATACAGATAGGAGTAAGGTAATGATATCGTTTAGAACGCATTCGCATTAGAACGAGAAAGTATATGATGTTGTGTCACCACTAATTACACAGTCTAAATGATCGCACTAGATTAAGGTACCGAATTAGACGTAATGTAATAAGATGTCTGACGATACATAATCTTAATAACTGTTATCAAATTCTAGAACTCGTGGTGCTGAAACAGCACGTACTTTCTCGCCCGTAGTTTCACGAAATACAACAACAAAATTACACGAAAAGTCTTCAAATTTTTGAAAAATTGTACATGGCCATATTTCAAAATCTATCTTTAAGTAATAGATTTCATTAAGGGGATCTATATTGTTTTAGTCGTAAGAAGACTCCGAAAACATTTTGAACTTTTGCAATTTTCTAAAAATCAGGGTTTACAACAAACATGAAATCTGTACCATTCTCTTTAGCGTCCTTTACATTATCCAACGAAAAATAATAAAAAAAAGATGGAGCCGTTTTTCTGAAAATTTTGAAAAGATTTTCATGTAAAGAACGTTCCAAAAGTAAAATATGATTCAAATTCAAGGTGCTGTGACGTGGTATCAACCAGATCGATTGGGAAATATCAGTTTTGGAGAAAATCGGTTCATCTTTTCTGAATTCATCGGTTGAGCCGCTAGCGTTGTTCACAGATGAATAGAAAAACGTTTTGCCGTCATTTGATTTGTCGGTATCACTACTCCGTAGCGAGAAAGTGAAGGCATTTTCAAAATCAACTATTACATTCCTTTTTCATTATTGAGTATTCGTACCTCTCTTGCTATGATAACATTTTAAACGCAATGTTGGGACAAACTTACTCTGGTGGTAAATTTTTCGTTGATTCAATGAGATGTTCCTTAACATTTGTGTCGGTTGTAGAGCGCTCTGATCGATATTTCACGGAGAGACACGTCTGCAGACAGTTGCATTTGAATCCTAGTGCTTCCATCTTATCTTCAGAGACGTTGAAAATATTTAGGTCGTCTTTCATTCCCGATCTCAGCAACTGAAACATATCTGTGCAATCCATCGGTGAACAAATCTGAACGCACAAATTTGAATATTCTACTTCGTATATTCTCTAATAAAAATGTTGCAGGTTTTTCTTTCAAACACTAGCTATTTGCTCTTCTAATATACGAAATAATTTAGATAATAATATCTACAATATTTGTTCTTGGTAAATAATTCTTGGTAAATAATACTCAGGTGCTGGTGGTTTTCAAGTAATGAGTTTTGTTACAGGTTGTTTTCCTAGTAGGCAGATTACATATATAAACTACAAGAGTGGCATTAATAGATTGTCACACTTATAAATCCTACTCTCTTTGTTTCGATATTTAGTCGCTCTCACATTCTATCTCGCGCTACGTGACAAAACGATAAGTACCTTCTATAGATGGATTGCAACTCGAACAACCAAAAGGTAACGAACAAATGACGGCATGTAAGAGTTCATTCTATTAATTTTATGTCATATTTTATTTATTCGTTGCATGCGTCGTCGCCGAAGCCGTAAACTGTTAAAACGTGTTTCCAGGTGATGAAAATGTTTTTCATACTTCGATTCTTTCATGTCTAAGTTTGTTTAAATATGTTCTCACAGTGTCTGGCATTGGACTTACCAATGAATCGTAGTATCTGTTGATGTTAAGCTCCAGTTCGAAAGTTCCCAACACCCACTGGCTTTGAATGTTACCTCCATACGGGATATGAACAGGTTATATTGCAATTTGAAAATTATAATCGCCGTAAAAATTACTTACAGGTATGGATGATGTTAATAGAATTTAGAATTTAGTACACCTACATTTTTACATTCTTTACTGTTAATCACAAAAATATACATAAAAGATCACCTTTAAGCTGTTCTTCTGCGTTATTCTCTAATCCTAATATAAGATTATTCTCAATTACTTCCGAAAATATTGTCGCAAGATCTTCTGCAACCACAGTTGATTCTTCCTCGAATTTGCTTAATACATCCATATTTTTGTCTCCTAATTTTTGAAGAGATTAAAACTCCACAAACTAATTTATCTATATTTAGTCTAAAGTCTAATGTACGTCCGCATCTTTTTCTGCAATTACTCAATTAACAGTTTTGTTGGCGAATCTACATAAGCATTAAAAGGTGGCTGTTTTATATGTTTATGAGAATAAGGTCTTAGTTAAGTTTAATAAGAATAAGTTATTTGTTACATTCATTTGAAAATCGGGATTGCACACTTCAGAACGTAAATGTGGGAAGTTAAACGTAAGAACGTTCGTTCATTCTCTAGCTACCACCCCTTGTAGAGTAGTTTTGTTTTCCCCGTACTCACTTGAAGCTTTTCGAATTTAATAAGTTTCAAGGTTTGCTCATAGGTTTTCGTATATTATTTTTTTCAATATGCATGAAAATGAAATAAAATCTGCCGCGCTCTTCACTTGGTAATTCACTTGTTCACTTAAAGATGTCACGCAAACGGACCTTGATACACCTGACCACAAAATCGAAATGGCGGATTACCATCGCGTCGGGTAAACCAATCCGATAGTGAACGATTCTGCCACTAGAAGCGCTTAAGTCAAAGTGTAAACTTCCTGCGCGAAACATTACGAACATGCTCGAATCGTGCAGTCTGGACTACAATTCGTCCAATATGCCCGTCCAATATGCACGTCCAATATGCACGAAAACTGTACCGGGTATACCGGGCTTAATACTCAAGTTACTTGACGGTAAGTCTCACAGGAAGTCAACATAAAATTATTAATAATTGTTTAACAATAAAATGGTAAATGAGTGGTGTAATTCACTAATAATATTATATATTTCTTCCTTCTACTGTATAAACGTAGAATTTTTACTGTATTTCTACGTTTCAAAACCATTGTTGAAAAATTTGTAAACACTGTCTAGACCCAGTTTTCCCTCGAGGCGAGGCGAGAGCACTGGCGTGGAATGGCAGAGCGCACTTGGGAGAAAAGGCTTAGAGGTTTGTGTTTTTTTGAGGAGTTAAGTAGAATCGGAACTTTGGAATTAATCGATGGAATTTTGTAAAACGTTTAATAATTTTGTAAAATTTTCAAATTAAAAATCCAATGATATTAGTTATCAGTACTGACATGATTTTGTTCCGAAAATTAGGAAAATGTCACTTGACCACTTATTTACTGCGCATTCAGATATGATCTACCAACTACTACCACCACTACCTCTTCCACTAGCTAGTCCAATACCACTACTTTTACTATTACCACTACTACTACCACTACCACTACTATCACTACTATCACTACTATCACTACTATTACTACTATTACTACTATTACTACTATTATTACTATTATTACTATTACTACTATTATTACTATTATTAGTATTATGTAATAAATATATTTAAATTTAAACCTGAAAAGATCAGAATTTATAATGAAAGGTTAAACAGGATGTATAATGTATGTAAAGTAGTCAAACAAAATTGGTATTCTTTCTTATTGTTTTTTTTATGGTGATGGTTTTTGTACACTGTCAATGTAATTCTTTTGGAAATAAATTATTATTATTATTATTATTATTATTATTATTATTATTACTATTATTACTATTATTACTATTACTACTATACTACCACTACCACTACTAAAAATACAGCTCGTAAACAACTTACATTCTGCTTTATATACACAATTGTCGTTGAGATCAGTGCAGATTAATGTATCCAGTTCTCCTGAAACCAAAAGTACAATTAGTTAAATACGTCAGTTAAAAATAATACTTAATAAATTCATTTTAAATAATTTACTCAAATACAAAACGACTTGTTTTTAAACACTGTTATACAATACACTATTTATTTGAGGAGACACTTGATTATTCAAATATTATTGTGACGTACTGGAATTAAGTTGCACGGACTAGTTTTTAAAGAAGTATTTACATATATTTACTGACTAAATATACACAAGTTAAATACACAGACATTTACATGAAACTACCTGCAACCTTTTCTCCCCCTTAGCCGCGAAAACCCCGCGACCTTCTTTGGGCCTACAGCTAGGCCGGACGCCGACCCGGTCTCTGCCTGGAAGACCGCGTGCTTGAGAGCACTAGAGAGTCACACAGTCTTTCGGCTCCCTACATGTCCCGCTGCGTTAAGTTACCCGGCGGGCTCGCCCCTCCCCTCTCGCCTCTTCTTCTGGAGCCATGCTCTCGGCGCCCGAAGGCCCGCCTTCTCTAGGGGTCGTACGCAAGCCTCAAAACTCGCCACTGACCTTTGTTAAAAGTTCATTTCCGGGTGGGCCTTTCCAGACGCCACTCCCCTGGCGTCCCACTATTTAGCGCAGGTGCGCTCCTCGGAATCGCCTCCACAGGGCCAGGCACATCCGGAATGAACAATCCACCCCCCTCCCAGACTGCGTCCGACTCAGGCACGTTGGTGCCCGACGCCACATTATATGCGTCCGACACGACGCCACATTATATACGTACTAAGGCGCATAAATTGCGGGACACTATTTACATGTGTCTAAGGATAACATTTTGAATTGGTCTACACTGAGGATTGAATTATTGCACTAACGCTATGTTGCAAGATCCCAACGCTCCACCATCCCTCATAAATTCTTACTTGACCAGGGAGCAGGGGAAGAGGGTGGGGTCGTGGACAGATTTAGTTTCTTGCCTTCTGCGTAAGTATTCTCGGAGGGCAAGGTACTCTAAAGCAACTAGCGTGTAGTATATACCCGCGCTTCCATCACAATAGCTTCGCAAGGTGTGCTAGGTACTGCTCTGATGTTACCTTTCTGTTACTTACTTCGCACCATTCGTCGAGCACGCCAACAATTGGCTGTTTGATTGGTTGATTTGTGCTTCCGGACGCCTCTACTGCTAAGGCCATTAGTCCTGTAAGTGTTTGCCCTCTGGAGGGGCCGGTGATCTTCCCTCGCTGGATAGCGAAATCTGGTGCCGACCTACCGCCAGCTAGCGGAGTTTTCCCTAACCAGTTTTCTCCCACCAGCGAAGCACCACCCCATTCGGGACAAGCTCTAAGCTCCCGACCGGTCGCCCGGGATGTGTAGCAGTATAATGCAAGTTAGTGCAAGTGTAAGTATGGGGTGAGGATAGGAAGAGAAAGGAAACGCGCGCCGTCCGTGGTCCGTTTGTAAGTGTACTGCTCCGGGATTCGCCTGGTGTTGATCGCAGAAACCATGGAAAACTTCCGATCAGAGCAGCCGGCCGCCAAAATTCTCCTCCAGACAGCGACTGAATTCGACCTGGCTGACAAGGTAGTGTCGAAAATCCTACAACCATCGGGACTCCAACTTTACGTTCCAGTTAGAGGAACTGGAGTGACATCAATTGATGCCTTGAGCCATCTTTCCCGTTGGTAGGAGTACTTCATCACTAGTGTAGCTGTCACAAGCAACACAATTCGCGTGGGCGTGTATTTTGTCTTGTTCTCGCACGCCTCCGCAAGCCTGCGTTGACCACTGTCGACTCTACCATTATGGCGCCCTGACGTCACGCCAGTACCAGGTCTCGGCGCAGATGAACTTGGCGCTAACAGATGATCTAACAGGTGGGCTGACCTATACATCCTCCGCCACACCCACTTTCTTCGGATCACCTGATGTAGACTTAATTGCTTTCGGCGACGAATGTGTGACAGTGAAAGCGCTACTAAATGTATGCGGAAGCGGAGAGGAAAGGTCAGGTGTGGGTGGGGAGACCTCCTGAACGACCTTCAGGATCAACTGTTAGTGCTGTTTGGTAAGTGCACAACCGGATTTTGTGGCTCAGGGCACCAACTACGTCACTGCAATGCCCGAGACCAGAAGTCCGAAGATCGGAAGGTTGTGCTTCTGACAGTGGTAGGATTTTCAACAGTAGCTAGATAGGTGGAATTCAGCTACTGTGCGGAAGATCTTATCATTCAGATCGAATTCACTCGCTGTTTGTAGGAGAATTGTGCGAGTCGGCGGCTCTGATCTGTATTTTTCGGTTAGTTTTTCCAATCAACATCAGGTGAATGCCGGACTAGTCTCCGAACAAAAGGGGCCAAAGACCGCGCGCGATATTTCCTTCCCCTTCTTTGACCTATCCTCACCGCTTACACCCACTTACACTTACCAACACTACACTACCACACATGCCGCGAGACCTGTCGGGAGCTTGGAACTTGTCCCGGCTGGGGCGGTGCCCCTCTGGTAGGAGATACCTGGTTGAAAACCCCGCATGCTTACGTTAAGTCGGCACCGGATCTCCCTATCCAGCTGGAAAGATCGCCGTCACAGGCAGAGGATAGCATGCACTACACTTACCGGACTAATCCGTTAACGCGCTCGGAACCACTAACATTCATTCAACTGACACGCCTGAAACACATATCAATCATTCAATAAATCGTATAAGTGCAAAAGGTTGCGCAGGCCTGACGGAAATATTAAGGAGCGAATCGAGTTCAAAACCCACAACCGTGTGTTGCACGAGGCCTGCGGAAGGCGACTTACGCGGCATGTGGAAGGCGACGCACTGGCACATGTGGAAGGTGACGTTGGCCAGGCACTCGAACTCGCAGTTGCTGCGCGTGTAGTGCTTGAAGAAGCGCAGGCGCCGCTCCTCAGAGAAGTAGCACTGGCGCTGCGCGGGCGAGTAGCGCCGGCGCAGATCGTCGTTCGTCAGCATGATGTTGGGCGTCACCGCCGCCTCCACGACGCTCCCCAGCGGCACGAAGAAGGAGTTCTTGCTCATTCGCGGGAACTCCCACGGGTTGTGCAGCGTCACCTGCCACCACGATGCTGCGGCTGGATTTGGAAACTTGCTCGCGCGGCGCACAGTAGGTCAGAGGAGGGGAAAAGTTGGCAAAAAATCCAAAACCAAAATATGCTTCAGAAGTTCCAACTCACATGAAAGGGGTAGCAAAATATATCCTTCATCGTTGCCCGATCAGGAAAGGAATGGGGAATCACCCCACTCCTTTCTGTAAATGTTAATTTATTATTTTTGTTATATGTCTGTTCAATAATTTTTTTCATCAAAATGTGCATAATTTATTTTTTGTAAATTATATTACTGGTTGCTGGAAGGTTTTTCAAATATACTATAAGGTGGATAAATGCTGATTGTTTATAGGAATTTGTTTCTGTAGGAATTTTGCACTAAGTAAATAAAGGATTTAGATGAAGTAAATTCCTTTATATTCTCTTGTAAATTGTGTCTGGAACTAGTGTGTTATACAACAACATATACTTTCTTTTATTACTTTTTCTGTAAAGACATAATGTTGCAACTCCTAATTTACGAAAACTTCAGTCATCATTTGAAGAGCACGAGGTACAGAAAAATATTTTGAAAATTCAAAAGTACAATTGTAAATGCATTTCTGTATTTAAATTCAGTATACTGCACTCAGACCTTACAAAATCTTTAAATAAAAACAAATATTTCTCTCAACAAGCATTTTAACCTCAATGCTTGGGTTTCTGAGTCGGACACCTTACCACTTGCCTGCCTTTGTACGTTCTGGATTTGGCTGTTTAATTACCAGTTGTTATACCAGTTAATATAGCAGTGATTATGAAGTACAATACAATTCTCACGATTTAACTCAAAATTAATAAAAAATACTAGAAATTCGAAAAAAAGTATATAAATTGACATAACAATCCAATATTGATCAAACGACTTCATCAAGAAACAAATTCCTATCTTCAAGTTTCAATGTATCATTCAGGTGATAAAAAAAAGAACTCTCACTCTTTTCGAAATTTCAGAGATTTGTAAAGAAGCTACATACTATTCCATACTATGCTGCACTACAGCTGTTTGGGTTTGGAGATTTTCGAGTCGCGTTGCTTGAAAAAATATACTTCCTGAGACTATAGACCGATAATCGCGAAATTCACTGTAAAATGTTCAAACAATATTACTTCCACTAGTGTGGACAGAAGAGTTAGTGGTGTCGTCAATATGTATGTGTTGCATGCTTGCTCTTAGTATGCATATGTATGCTCTTAGTAAAAACATATTTTCAGCCACTTTGATGAAATTGTAATTACTTGTTACTTTCATTAATTATATATTTTGATGCGAAAATTTACACGGATGACTTTTAAATTAAATATTTAAAGATTAAAGTTTTGAAAGGTGAAAAGTTACTAATGTTATAAACATTAAATAAAATATGCATTAAGGAAGGAAAACATTTTTTTAATTATTTGAATGAAACTTGTTTCATTTTAAAAGATTTAAAGGCAGTTAGGAACGGAGTAACCCTACCTGAAATCCCTCAATGGAACCACTGCATAAATATTCCAAATTCCTAGAGTAAGCGTGGAGTAAAATTGACAATCCTCCTCTTCTGCCTGATTCCAGGGTTCGGTAAGGGTACGAATTGCTCCTCGCCGATGAGTATCCTTCACCCAGAATCCATTGCATATCTACGTCTCCGTAGTGTAGGTAGTTCCTAGACGAATGGAACCTAAGAAATAAAATGTATTAATTTATTTCAATAGAATTGACACTATCAGTTATTATAGTAAGCTGAGGATTTATAGGCACGAACAAATGTAGAAATACACAGGCAAAATAGACATTTAACAGTGTAAAATATGCATTTATAAAGGTAAAATAGAAGGTTAAAAAGGAACTGATTTTTTCTTACCCGTATTTATGTAAGTGTGTAGAAAGTATCTGAAGTTAACAATATAGTTACCTTCATGAAATGTTCGCTTTCATCATTGTTCTGACAAATCCTCATAGAAATCCTTTCTATCATTCTTGGTCATTTCGGACAAAAAAGCTGAGTCGCAGTAGCTACCTTTTTGCTTTCTATTAAATGCAAGCTGATACACTAATGCTGCACAGTATGATCTTATCTCTCACATTTAACTTATACATAATTAAAAATATTGTACTATTTTTTAATCATCATATATCACACAAATGTAATTAGTGGTGTTACAACAGCACATATGTTCTCACATTATATCAAAAATATTATTTTGAAATTTAAAATTTTCAAAACTTCAAAAAGTTTAACGAAAATGAAACATGCGCTATTCTTTTAAGCGTCCCTTGATCTATCCTTAGAAAAAAATTGTAGTCGTTTTGGAGAATTTGTTTACAATTTGCGTTTTTTTAGAGCTGGAATTTTGCAAAATCACTCATTTAAAAAAATTATACATGAATTTTTTATAGAACTGATTTTTAGAACATATTTCATTTACAAGAGTCTCTGTATTCAATATCATACTTTTGCAATGTTAACGTTTTTGGAATGTTCGAAAATACATAGAGTTTGCAAAAAATGAGACCAGCGCCGATTTTTATATCGTCCCTTATACATACGAGAAGAAAATTTTAAGAAAATATTTAGAGCCATTTTTAAAAAAAGTGGTTGAAAGTTCGAAGTAGAAAATCACTTGACAACCACCAGTGATTTAGCACAACACGAAATACCTGTTGAAGGAGGTAAGAAGGAACATAGCGTAAGAAGGAACGTAGCTGTAAGAAGGAACATATATTTATCGATAGTTATTTGATTTCTTTATACTCCGCAAGCTAAAAACAAAAAAGCCTACAGTTTTTAAAACGTTTCATTAAGAATAATTGCATTTTGATCAATAAATACGAGAATAGGCAACATTTAGGCATGTATTAGTGAAATAGGCATTTATAGGCACTATAAAATTCCCATATATTGTTTCTAAAGCCCAAAAGGAAAAATGATCTAAAAGATTGCGATTTCGATGGAAGGGGAAAAAAAAGAGTCAAATAGACAAAAATCCACTACTAACTATAGTCATTAGTATTAACTCACCCCAATTCCTGTACTCTCCAAAATTAAAATATCAGTTTCAAAATCAAAGGGCTGTGACATCAGCCAGATCGATTAGGGAATATCAATTTTGGGAAAATTGGCTGAATGGTTTAGTCGCTAGGTTGTTCATAGACGGACAGACGTTTTGCCGTCAATCGATATTTCAGTATCGAGAACCAACGCACAACACATGGATTCAGTCTACAACACGTGTTATAGAACCTCTTTTTTGAATTTACCAACTGGATTTATCCACTTTTTTGTTATCGCGGCCCGGCAATAAGAGATTTTCTGCCTAAATTTCGCCTTTTTTCCCAGCAACACTTTCTGTCTACTGCGTAAGTGACAGCAAGAAAGTAAAAATGTCCTGCACCTAGCGTCCTAAACTTAGCTACGAAATTCAAAGTGAAACTCAGAGTTATGACATTTTACGAAATAAGGAAAAAATTCTAAACGATTTGTTAAAACGACAAAATTATGTTGAAAATACTCTACTAAAGTTATATGGTGAATTTTAGGCAACTTTCTTTACAGAAACCAACGAAGTTGTAATTGTTTCAAGTAACCGTCAGGTTCCGTCTTAAAGATATTTTACTGTCCTATTATACCGCAAATTCTGTCCCAATGAACACACCTGGGATCAGTTTTTGTAAAACTCATTACAAATAGAAGAACATTATGTGCGAAAACTAATTATTTTCAAGCATTGAGGAGAAATTTGCGCAAAATACAACTGCCGTCGCGCGGTGCGTAATGCGTATATCTGTCATTAAAAATGTTTTCATAATTGTAGTTGCAGAAAGATGGCTAAAAATATTTAAACTTTTGCAAATTTCTTCTACAATTTCAACTTTTAATTTGAAGTGCTGTGCTACCGAATGGTCAGATTTTCTCGGACTAGTTAGGTTTCTAATATCTTTGTTTTGGACTAATTTTTCAGTTTTGCCCCATCCTCTTGCCAGCTACATTTTATCACCGCCCAAACTACATTTTTTCAGGTTTTCTCTATTTTGCGGTTCCTACTTTTTGTTGAAAAATTTGGAGCCGTTTTCGAGAAAACTTCGGTTAAACGTCACTGTAAATGCGACATTTGAAACATTTTTCCACAGAGATCCGTTGAGTTTTCGAGAAACGTCATTGAAAGTCCTTTGAAGAAATTCTACTCACAATGCAATAATATATTGAAAAAGCTGGAAATGTACACAATTAATGGCATGAGATACATTTAAAAAAATACATTTGCGTATTTTTTGGAAAAACAAATCTTACAGGAAAATGACTATGTCATCATATACAGTGCATTTAGTATTATCCCCACTAAAAGTTTAAAGAAAAGTTTTGGATCTGTTCATGAGAAAGTCATGTTTCTGATATGTTTTGATATTGAACATATTTACCTCAATACTACGAGGAAACTACAAACATTTTCAGAAAAAACCTACAAGGCCGCCACCCGCCAATGGGGCGCAGCCAATCGAGGCTCATGGGCGGCTTTGCGGTACAATGGGCGGATGGGACGGAGGGAGAGTCGGTGGTTCGGCTCGTGTCACCTTGAATTGCAATGCAAAACGAACTAGTAAAACAACTAATTATGGAGAAAACGCCGAAAAAATGTGAACTTTTTCAATTTTCGAGAAGTCAGGAACTTCTTTGAAAATTAAACCTGCATCTTCTTCTCAACCGTACTTTGCGCTACCCGACAACAATATTTAATAAAGAAATTGGGACTCAATTTTCGAAATTTTTGAAAATAGCTCAGGAGTGCAATGTAAACACCTCCCAAAATTAAAGTAACGGTTTCAAATAAAGGGGGATCTGTCAATAAATTTTTCGGTATCAAAGACCCACAAAACATAGATTTTGAGTCTTTATCCACTTTTTCGTTAGCAGGGACCGGAAATGAGAGATTTTCTGTTGAAAATTCTCTCTTTTCCGGCGCACTGCTTTCTCTTTTTACATTCGTTAGGGCGAAAAAGTAAAACAGGACAGGATATCACTACAGGTGCAAGAAAAATCCACATTTGTGATTTCAGAGTCTCACAAAACCAATCCTGTCGAAAAATTGCAATTTTCTCTGCAGCATTACGTAACTTCAGTCACTATGTAGAATACTAGAAAGTAAAATTGTATGATTGCCTGGTTCAAAAAATATTAATATGCAGAATCAGTAAAAGCAAATTTTTAATAGAGGAAATTATAACCATTTGATTATGCTAAAATTTCCGAAATATAGAATTTACTAATTTTGAAACAAATTCATACTGTTGCATACGAAGAATTTAAATAAGATGGTTCGGAAACTTCTCTAGCATACGGAGACATGTTTAAATAAGATTGTTCGGAAACTTTTATAAAAGACCTGATTAGAATTATTTTAAAAAATGGTAAAGATACTCACGTATTGTTAGTAAATAACACTTCATTCGGTAGCATATTAAATGTACGACAGAGACCAGCTTCTGTAAGTAGCGGTTGAAATACACCATTATTTTTCTTATGATGGTTGAACGTTACCCATTTTACCACATTGTCAAGAGGTAAGGCGATCTGTATTAAAAAAAAGAAGATATGCTCTCGGTTAAAATATTTTAAATTGTTTAAAAATAATAACATACTATGATTAAAATTATTATTATTAAGTTACATTGTTAGCAATATTATAGAGTTGGACAAAAGCAGTAATTTTTTCTGGGTAGGATCTCTTGCATATATATTTAATGTTAATTGCTGTTCTCATCTCAAAATTACACTCAGTTGAGATTTTGTTTAAAATCTACGTAAATCTTTTTGTAGTTAATTTATTATTACTATTATTATTATTATTATTTATATTATTATTATTATTATTACTTACGTAACCCAACTAATAAAATCGTAGTTCCATACAACACACCCCTAAAAATAAGATTATTGATAGAGGTTCTTGAAATACAATTAAGTGATTATAGATAATCGTAATTTATTTTGTTGTGAGAAACATCTTTCTCCTCATCTCTTAAAACTTAACTCCAATTTTGTCAATCCGTACTGCTTCTCATTTAGGATTATCAATTCGGGTTGTTCCTAATTCATAACGTTTACGGTAGCGAATGTATATTTAACTAAACACTTCAGTTCTTTATAAATTGCCATGATTTTTAAATAACTTTCGTGAACCTTTCTTACATTACACCGCCCACTGTAGTTTCATGAAAATAAGAGGAAATGGAAGCAACAGAGTCTGTTCCTTTTTACACAATCAATCACCCACGGCTTTGTGCGTCACCTCCTTTTGAAACGGGGGAAGGTAATTTTGGCCGTCGGCCTGGTACTTTCTCGCTACCGCTTAGGCAGTGCAAAGAAAGTTATGTAATGCAACGCGAAAAAATGGCGCATTTTCAGAAGAAAACTCTTATTACAGGGCCCTGACAACAAAAAGTGGATAAATTTAGTTGCAAAATTTAGAAAAAACTCTTCTAACACGTGGTGTAGCCAGAATCCATATTCTGTGGGTCCTTGATACAGAAAAATCGAATGACGGCAAAATGCGTTCATCCGTCCGTCCGTCCGTCCGTCTGTGAAAAACGGTAGCGATAAAACCGCTTAGCCAATTTTCTCTAAAATTGATATTTCTTGATCTTGCTGATCGCGGGCCTTTGAATTTAAAACCGATATCTTCTTATTCAGGGGGGTAATTGAAATGAAGCCCCTAGGACATTTTCAAATGTAAAAAAAATGTATTACATTTTAAATTTTATTAAAATTAAATTTACATTTTAAAACGTTTTTCGGCATATTCCTACCACCACGATTTGGAAGATACATTTTTTCTTAATAAAATGTGTTAAACAAAACAGATCTTTAAATAGGATCATGTTGAATTTTCGAAAATTGTGTTTTTTTGAGCAATTTAGCTTCAAACAGTCGCCCGCTTCTATTTTTCTGCGCTTCGTGATCGTAATATGAGAGGGATTCCAGGTAGTTGTATGATACGTGACTAAGAATTTTTTCTTTCATATTTATTTTTTCTTTTCTTACATTTAAGATTTTGTTATCAGTTTACAAATTAATATTTTAGAAATTGTTGAAAACCTATTTTTATCCGTGTTGCGAGGAATGTATTTGAATTTTCAATATGTTGATGTATTTCATTTCAAGCAATCCGCACAGATTAATAAAATTAGCCCAATTACCTTTTCTTTTTAGGTCGGCCACCCCACAATATTTTCATTCAATTTTTTCTCTGCGGTGATTGGCAACACTGAAGCAAGCATTTATTTGCTTGTCTTCGTTGATGTGCTTGTTGTTGTAGTGTGATAAAAATTAAGAAATTTAAAGTATTTTGTGACCAAAACTGTTGGGGTTACGTACCTACCCTGGGTAGGGTTAGTGTAATATTTTGATTGTTTGTAGTAAATATTTTTCTGTTTAGAAAAGCTCTTACCACACTAAGTACAAGAGAAATATAAAAATGGTTGGCTCCTTGTACAGGCTGACAATGCTGACGAAGATTTTGATTGGAAGAGATGATCGCGAACAGACAGACATCGGACGGGCGAACCGATGGAGGAGCAGACTGATGTTTTGCTGTCAATCGAATTTTTAGCTTTAAAGATTCATAAAACAGGAATTTTAACTACACAACGTGTTTCAGGAAGTAATTTGCTATATACAGGAACAAGATATACTAACTAGGACCCGGCAATTAGAGTTTTTCTATCGAAAATTCTTCGTTTTCCAGCTCCCGCTTACAACACTTTCACTTCTTATGAAGGGCGAGAAAGTAAAAAAGGATGCACTTGCAGTTGAACAAACTCAATGAGAAAAAGCCCCGATAAGGCGGTGTTTAATGTGTCTAGGAATGAAAGGTGAGTGTCTAGGAAGGAAAACAATTTTTTAGGCAATGTTTGCCATAAGCACATTGTGCGGAACATCAGAAAAAATTGCACTGTTTCAAAAGTAAGGGAAATTTGAAAATGTGTTTCAAGATGCTCCGGAAAGCAGTAACGCAGAAAACTCAAATAAAATGTCTTTTTTGCACCAACTCGCATTCAAAAACTGTTCAAACTTCGCATGTTTCTTAAAATAATATGAAATAGTAAATTTACGCATTCTATTAAAGGTAAATTTGTAGATACAGTTGTAAAATATCTTGTCCTTTCACTTCTATCTTGTCTTTTCACATGCGAATAAACGTGTACATTTGTAGCAAATAGAAAAGTTTCCAACGATTAGTGTTAATTCTATTGAATAAACTAGTGGTTCTACAGAATGGCACAGACTTTCCTGAATGAGTTTTTTTATTTTATTTGGTCTCGGCTAACTATACGAACTTTGCCACATATACGTTTTAGTTACCATCTATCGCCGCCCAAAGCTAGTTTTTAGAAAATTTTTACAATGTGTTGGTGTTTGATGTTAAGCACCCTCAACATTAAAATATCCATTTCAAATTCAAGGTTTCGTGATATCTGCCAGATCATTCAATGAATAACCATTGAATCCATATCCAACTCTATAATTTCTCAAACGTAAACGGACTGACAAAGAGATTTTTTTCGAAAACACTTTTTCACGTTCAAGAACACACAAAAGAAGTGTTTTGACAACCCTGTGTATAGAAAGTGATATAAGAGCAAGAATCAATCCCCCTTTTTTTTATGAGCGACATACAATACGTGTTGCTGTGGAAATTTCAACACTTTCTCTTGCAGCATTTGACGTAGCACTGTCTACTGAAGCTCTGTAGCACTGCAGTTACTGAACTTGAAAAGATGCAAATGAAAATTTCCAACTTCATTCGGCGTAAGGAAGGAAAGGGTAATGGTATGTTTCTGGCGGTGTAGAGGAAACATGTCAGGAGTGTAAGAACCCGAAATCAAATCCCAGCATGGAGAAAATACTTTCTGCTGGAAAATTTTTTTTTTGAAAATTCTCGTAGTACTGTATATTGCGTAGCCGTTACAAATAGAGCATGAAGTTATATGGTGTTAAAGAAGCACTAGCTTTGAACATAACACATCAAAATAGTATGTATAGTAAGAGAAACTTTATTTCAATGGGTAAATTAAAACCATTCACTATGATTGTATAAAGTCAAACTTTACGAAACTGATATCAGAACCGTAATAAGAGTTATTACGATTCATATATCCATGCTTCATTAATTCAAAAATAATAATTTGTGTAATGCAAGTAATATTAGAACAAACCTATGGTATACGTACTATGAAAATAATTACTATCAACATAAGTACTATCAGATGTCACCTTTTGCAGGACGAAGAGTCCAATTTAAACAAGAATTATAGTTCACTTGCATTTTGACAAATTGCGTTTAATGTTTCACGATATTCAAATGGTAACATTATATTACAATATTCGATTGGTTATCGAGGCATAAAAGTTTTTCATAATTCTCCAATTTCGTATTGTTATAAGTTGCGGCAGAGTTTGTTGACGCAATTTTGACGGCGGATTTTCATGAAATTCGCCAAAAATGATCAATAAATTGCTTTTAAAATCTTTTAAACATGACTTAAAGCAAAGAAAAATTGAGTAACAAATATAATCAAAACCGGTTAGGATGAATATCTCTAGCTGTTGGATTTTATACTGATGTAATCGAGGCTTCTTCTATTCGTTCAAGCTCACAAACTTTTGTTTTGAACTTTTGTTATTTATCAAGAAATATCTTTCTTTAGTTATCCAGAAATTGACCGAAACGACAATGGCGTTGATAGGGGTTATGGGACCTTTAGATTACAGACAATGGCTGACATTACTATTTCTGAGCGATGAAATCAAATAGATTCCTCAAGAATTTTGTGGTGAACACTTGTATCTCATAAATATTATTTGAAGCAAGTACCATTAAAATGATCTTAAAATCAATGAAATCAGATAAAATTGCATAAAAAATTATGGATAGGCTAAAAAATGACTCATTTGTCGAAATCCACGGAAAATGCAAAAACATAAAAAGATGTATAAAAATTGATCATTTCCTTTTGTCAAAACATAAAATTAATGTCTATACTAACCGGCATTGTTCTAAATTCAAGACAAAAAATGGTATTTCATTAAAATCCGCCCCCTAGTAATGAGATATCTTACAATGCTCATGTCGTAAATAACTATTTCAAAACCATTAATTTTAGTCTATGTGTATAGCAAAAATCATATCATATTATTAAGGCAAACAGGATCTTAAAAATGATTTTGATAATTTGAACTGTGCCACACTGAGTATATTATTTCGTAGAAAGAGATTTAGGTGTTCTGTATTGCATTCAGAAATTGCCGAGAGGAGGGCGTGTGCAGGGACAAGTCCTTTTTCTGCCTAAGCTTACAATTGTTGAGTCTTCGTGTAAAGCACTTTCAAAAATCAAAATATCCGTTTGAAAGTCACCAAGTCTCGAGATAGTTCAGATGGAAGGAGGAAAATCTATTTTAGAGAATATAGGCTGTACGGTTTACGAGCTAGCTTTTACCAAGTTAGGACACGCAGACAGAGGTTTTGCCGTTAATCGATTTTCGGTAATAAAATGGATTCTGGCTACACTATGTGATATGAGGAAGTCATTTGCTATATGTAGGAAGAAGATTTATCTATTTTTTCGCTACTGGGACCCGACAATAGCTTTTCTCGAAAACTCCGTTTTCCGGCGCCCGATTACACCTTTTCTCCTAACATACCTATAGGGGAGAAAGTAAAAAACCAATATGACAGGAATTCGAATAGAACAAGTAACAAACTTTAAATATATTGGATGTATTATACAGAATGATATGCAAAAGAATATATAATTGAATTAACTATTTAATTTCTATTCAATATTTGATTTGGCAATTGAAGCCTCATCAACAAGAAATGTTTTAACATACTAATTAATTAGATGCATGCTTAGTATTTGCAGCTATAAAGAGAATACCTTTATCTTTTCCTTAATTAAATCATTTTCTTTTTAATTAAACAAAAAAGCACATTATTTTTAATCATTCAACTTAATCACTCACACGTAGTGTCTTAATTTTATCAGTCTAATATTTTTAAAATCTCAAACCTCTGGTAGGGACATGAATTAATTGCATCTTGTATATGTTCGTGCCTCACTAATATATTAAACACTTACATTTATCGAATTTACGATATAATAGCCCGGAAATTGGTGAGTGTAAAGGAATTTTGTTCATATTTAAAATGTTTAAATGGTAAAAGCAATGCCATTAGGTTAGATTCACGTCCGTGTATTGGGATTCGTCTCCTTGGTAGAAAATATTAATTCGTCGCGGGTTTAATTTATGTCACTATTAATATCGGGCCATACAACGATACCGTAATAAGGAAGGTAACAACATTTGAAATTTTTACCAGAAATTTGATTAATTGCAATTCCGTCTCAATCAATTTGTTCGAGATAGGTTCATACCCAATTTTAAAAGAAATATGTCTTAATGCCGATTTCAGAGCGTTGGAACGTATCTGAAAGGCGTTCTAGAAGGAGAAACGATTCCTGATGTGGGCAACATTCATTCAATGCCAATACTTTTTGCGACAACCGATTCCATCGACAATTTTTTCACATTTATCAGTAAATGAATCTTTGTTTAATTTTGCTGTCGAAGTCACGCGAACCAGGGTTGCCGAAAACATACAGAACCATAACTCAACTTGCCCTTGAGAGAAAAATTCATTCGCACTATTGCTTCTTGAGCCAGTCTTTGATGAACATAATGAACTGTGCAATATATCTTTGCAAAGATTTTCCTTGCAATCCGATAAATTTATAGCTATGCAAGTCGTACTATTGAATAGTGAAGATAAAAATAAATAATATAGCTTCTGTTTATATTCGCCATAAAAATGGTTCTTTAGGCGTTATTAAATGTTTCAGATAATTTTCGTTTGACAAAGTTTCGTTTGAATTACTTGAAGAAAAAATAAAAAATATAGGTATAACAGGCCCATTGCTCCATTGGTTCCACTCATACTTGAGAGATAGATCTCATTATGTGAAAAACAAATCTTTTATCTCAAAAAAAATGAAGATAACATCCGGAGTCCCTCAGGGATCACATCTTGGTCCACTTTTGTTCATCTTGTATATAAACGATATTTATACGTCCTTCACAAATAGTAAATTTTTACTTTTCGCAGATGACTGCAAATTTTATCGTGTAATTAAAAGCGAATCTGACTGTACTGAATTACAAAATGATTTTTTTAATCTGGTAAATTGGTGTGAAAACAACAATATGAAACTAAATGTTGAAAAATGTAAAATTATGAGCTTCTCAAAAAGTAAATCTGTAATCAATTTTCGATATGGAATTAATAACATATACTTAGACCGAGAGACTCAAATTAAAGATCTGGGCATCATTTTTAACTCAAAAGCGAACTTTATCGACCATATCGATTACATAACAAGTAAAGGCCTCAGAACTTTAGGTTTTGTTAAAAGACACAGCGGTGAGTTCAAAAATATTGATACGCTTACAACATTGTACAATTCATTAATTAAACCTATATTAACTTATGGTTCTACGTTATGGTCTCCCTATTTCAACACTCATATAAATAGAATCGAAAGAGTTCAACATAAATTTTTAGCATATGCATCGTTTAAAGCACATTTACCAAATCCATCAATAAGTCATAACTATACAGACATAATGAAATTAACTAATCTTAGTACATTAGAATCATATAGACATTATATTGATGCTTGTACTCTGTATAAAATAATGAATGACAAAATACAATGTAATAAATTGAAATCTTTATTTACCATCAATGACCAATTATACAGTCTTCGTAATGTAAAACCATTTAAAACTATTTTATACAAATCATCGTACGGCCTATACTCTCCAATAAGCAGACTATCGCGAATAGGCAACAACACACTATGTCCGTCCCTTAAAATACCATCTTTTTTTTCCTTCAAAAATAAGGCAAAACTATCTATATTGAAATGTTGATTGTAAATATATTGTATATGAACTATATATATAATGTAATATTGTTGGGCTATAAGCCTGTAAGCTTGTAAATAAATAAATAAATAAATAATTTGTTTACATACTAATGACACTCAAGCGAATGAAAATATTAAAACGGGAGTTTTAATGGCTGTTTAGAATAAACAGGAAAGGTTGAATCTTTAAAAAACAGTCATACTTGCCGTAGGATAGAAATTGTTACTTCAATGATCCCACGGAATTGCCAATAAACGTTACGTCTTGTTTTTTTTTGTTTTTGTTTTTTCAAAGAAATGGTAAAGACAATCATTTCGTTCCGAGGCACAGTTTATCGCCTCGAGGCGCTACCGAGGCCGCGATATCACCTCTGCCCTCGGCATGAAGCGTATGAAGCGAACAATCGAAGCGAAACTTTGCAAACATCTCTTTTCAGTATACTTGTGTGCGGAGACAAAACTGAATGAGTGCAAAAAATGTGGGTGATTATGAGATACTAAGTTCTAATAAACAATTAAATATCTCGAGAACGAAAGTTGGTAGCACCGATTGGATTGCGGAATTTTGTATTGCGGAATTTTGTAAAGGGGATTTAGAAGCCATAAAAATTGCAACATTTGCAAATCTATAAACAATTTCAACTTTTACCGATCTAAAGAGGGGAGAGTCTCTCGATGTCGCAGAGCCGAAAACAGCGAATTAACAATTTTGCAACAATTAACAATTTCGTAAACAAATTCGAAATATGCGCTTGAACGGCCGGAAAGGATCTGTAAATTGTGCCTGAGATGAAGATTTCAATATAACAGTTTGACAGAGTTACAAATTTCTTGCTAAAAGATAGTATAATTGGTGCAAAAATGCTAAATATTTTCTGGCAAAATCTCTCATTCAGCAGGGAAAGATGCTGACATTTCTGGATAATACGTACGAGTAAACAATGAAGACTCTGCACTCGGGAAACAGCGTCTTTCCTGCCCCCTGGGACTTTGCGCCGATCACATCAATCACGTAGACACTTAGGTTATAACTGCTAGCGATTGGTATACTCGCCCCGCACCCGGATCGAAGGGTGTCCAAGTTTGTGTGGACGGTTGGGAAGATAGAATTTCATCCACCAGTTATTGTGGTGGGAACCTTACGTGACCGACCCTTTACGCTCTGTAGCAAAAAAGTAAAATAAAATTGGGGCTATTTCGAGAATATTTTGAAAACGACCTGGGTACTTCGGGTAAAGAACAGGACTTACAACTCAAAATGAAAATATCAGTTTGAAATTCAAGGGGACGTGCCAAAAATACATTAATCGTGGAATAAAAGTGTAGGTGAAAGTTTTGCGTTCAGTACAGACGATCGGACGTTTTGCCGAAAACACATACACATAGATTCGTAAGCATCGTACATACCCACTCTAGGCGATCGATAGCTACGCTAGATCGTTTTGGTTCTAATGACGGTAATGGGTTGATGCAATGAAGGGTGAAATCTGCTAGCTCTTGCTTCCTGTTGGAAAGAATTTACACAATTAGGGA
Source organism: Gryllus longicercus (assembly GCA_038098605.1). Taxonomy (NCBI): domain Eukaryota; kingdom Metazoa; phylum Arthropoda; class Insecta; order Orthoptera; family Gryllidae; genus Gryllus; species Gryllus longicercus. Next base: position 12,203,261 of record JAZDUA010000002.1, on the reverse strand, counting down.
TGGAAATATTTGTACAATATTTGAAAAGTCACGGTCTCTTACATAATTCTGAATGACTTTGACACCATTCGTTTATGTAATAACAATGCAAAGTTACTTAGCAATAAAATCTGTCATCATCGTAATCCGTAATGAACAATTTTCTCAGGATTTATATACTAAAAAATTCGAGTGAAATGTAATTACCAGTACGTATCAATTAAAGGAAGGGTTTAGTTTACTTTCATGTAATATTTGTATCGATAAAATAGTGGTTTATCAAAAACACGTACATTTTTTAACATTTTCTGAACTTCTCGTCCCACTAATAGTAAAAATAAAATAAAAATTATTTGAAGACTATCAAAGAAAACTGAAGCCTGGTCTTCGTAAATGAACGTTTTCATGAGTAATATCCGAGAACTGCTGTGATAACCAGTAAATTCACGACTCGCGTAGGGAAGAAAACATGTCCAATGAAAATATAAAGAAAAGTTTAATGCAGAAAATGATAAGTTTAAAATTTATGATAACAAAACTTTCAAAAAACAATTATAACAAAACTTCTTACAAGAACTGTTATTAACACAATTATTAAAGAAGTAGGAAGTTGAGAGTTCCATTCATGGGATTCCATGAAATTCCATGGAATTCCTATTTGAAATGGAAGACGTAGAAGCTGAATTCATTGATTAGAGAAGCGAAGCGAGATTCGTCAATTTCGTATGAATTGAACATACATTTGTACTCATTAAAATATTTTTCCTGTATAATTATTTTGGCTGTTATCAGAGTTTTGATAGCATATGCTTTGCACACTGGACTTTGTACCAATCCGGTCTTTGTTCTCCGAACGCACAGTAAAGAAGCAAACGTAAAATTCCAGATTACAACATTTACCAGATGTGTTCTATCATTCCCATTCTCTCGCTACTTCTCAAACTTCCAATAACAACCATGTATTTTAGAACTATTCGTTTTAAATTTGCTTTCTTAGCATTTTTATGAGAATCAATAAATATTATTAATGTTGTGAACTACTAATGACAGTTAAGAAAACGTAAAAAAACTCGGAGAAAATAAGTAATCGAAATAAATTTACTTACAGCTCATCGTTTAAAAACTCGTACTGCAACGTATATTCTGTGATGTTGAGTTTTGCAAGGTGTATTCGAGAGTAAGGGCAAATAGTAACTGCTGGAAATGGCACCTCCCATATTGGTTGTAGACTCTCTCCTATGGTGACGATGACTGGGGTCTCCTTCCATCCTCTCCATGCGTTGCACGCGAGGATTGTGCAGACGACAAAGCCAATGGAAATGCCCACCATCCACAGAATCCTGTCAGATAGAGCAACGTATACATCTGAAGTTTTGAAATGAGAACGCGGTAACGGTCAGAAACCGACACTTCCTGCCTTCATTCAATTCCACTGCCTTTTTAACGTCCTAGAGAACCTGCAATTAGAGTGTTTAACATCTCCACTCCTTCTGAACTTCACTATGACCCCTAAGCCTATTGCGGCCGAAAAAATATCCTGCCGCTTGTCCAACATGTTACCAATAAGGAATTAGTAGCCGCTAGTTATTAAATAAAACATCATTACACTAAACAAGATATATATAAAGGTTATGATGAAGCAATATATATATATATATATATATATATATATATATATATATATATATATATATATATATTTATATATATTGTGGCGTTATGGGATTGTGCAACCCCATAACACCACCGTCTCGTATGTATGAACACCCACTGGCAGCGAGGATAGCAGGCGCGGAAAGCAGAGGTTCTTAAACGCGCGGCCTGGTATCCGTTGCCCGTACTAAACGAAGGCGAACTAGCGAGCAACGTTTTCCTTGTGAAGGGTTGAGAGAGGGGAAGCAGCCCCACCACTGAGAATTTCCCCAGGCGTCGGACGATAAATACGCGAACCCGCAAGCGGAAGCTCTCTTCTTTTCTTGCCACCACTCGTCGAGTAAGCAGCATTTTGATCACCGATCGCCGAGCCAGTAGCATTTTGATCACCGCTCGCCGAGCCAACACTTTCGTTAACATTAGTTTAGATATTGTTTGCCGCTGCAACGACTGCTAGGTAGGAGTATTCGGCGTCGAACAGACGTTCTAGTCAGTCGTCCGCGAGATAGTGCAGATTCAGTAAAGTGTTTCTTCAATTAACGACACGGAAAGTAAAAGTTACCCGTTGTGAGAGAAGCATTGAAAGTTTTGGTTTAGCAAAGTAGAAGTAGGTACGAGCGAGGAACTTGCACGAGTATTCGGTGAAGTGCAAGGGACATTTTCGCAACGTGGGCGTAGTCAGAGGCGCCGTTAGCAGTCGAGGAAGAAGAAGAGGCCGACTAGGAAGAAGAACGGAAGAGGACGCAAGAAGACAGCGTAGACGGCAGAGGCGAATCCCGTCTCTTACGACGCAGAAGCTGGGACCGAGCGACGTCGACGCAGAGACCAGCGCACGACCATCAAGGCCAAAAGTGGGAAGTCCACGAGGTAACGGTTAGGGCGCGGAAAATAGGTCAAGTTCACGGAAAAACTAGTATAGGAAAGTGTTAAGAATTTGAGGACACGACTGGCAACAAATTGCAGTATTATAGTAGGAGACGTTTTGATGCGCTATTGCCTGCATAAAATATTCTACTTAGGACATTTATTATTCTGCTATTTTCAGACACAGTTAAATTGTAAATGAGAGTAGTGCACTTGCGCACATTTTGTTCTTTGCGTGTAATATTTTGAAGCAGGAGATTGTAAGTTGAAATTTTGGTTTCATGTGCAATGTAATTAGAATAGCATAAATTTAGATATAATTCATTTTCCTAGGGAATTCCCAGTGTAGATTAGGGTAATTATTTCAGAGTATCAATTTTGGAGTAAATTATGTGTTCATTCATATGAGTGTGTGTTGTAAAGGTTTCTATTTGTGTTTTGATCATTCTTTGTAAAAGTGTGATTCTATATACTTGGTTTTTGTCATGAACTGATGCCACTAAAAGTTTATGGGTAAATTATACGCTCGTTTGTGTGCAATTTATGTGATTTTATTGTGTCAAGGGTTCAAACCTTTCTCGCACCCTGAAGATCCTGCTCCCTAGAGTTTTAAGCTCGGTTCACAAGCAAAATCTTGATAACCCGCTTACGGTTCATGCGTGCTGCTTGTGAAGGTGGTAAGTTTGGGTGTAGGTGGGTTAGTTAGAATATATATAATAGTTTTATGAGTGCGCTTGCTATTTCAATTTACCGCTCATGCCAAGGGCGATGATCTTCTGATATATATTTAAAACCTGCGATACTCGTCTCATTGCAATAAGTTAAAAACATATTTCCAAGTTTCCATTTTTTCAGCCAGGACAGAAACTCTCTGTGGGAACTTCTGCATCTAAAACAAAATATATGATAATTCGTGAACATTCTTCGTAACTTAATTTTGTTGAGTGTTTATCAGGTGTAAAAACGTGAGAGAGATTATTTTTGAAATTTATTTAGAAATATTCAGAAGCTTCGTTTTCGTTTGAAAGATGTATTAAAAGAACTCTGGTAAATTAGGTGAATAATCTTAAGTTGAACAAGCATAACTCATCAAATATGAAAGAATGAAATTAAACGCTCACATTAATAAAAGGATCGCAATATTTATATTTCCCAAAATAACATGTAGGGGCATTTTTTATTATTATTTAATACTATTGTTATTTATTTATTATGAATCTTAGAAATATCAAAACCCCCTTCCATCGCCATCAACTGTCTCATTCACAAAAACCTTTTTGAAATTTGCAGAAGACCATGTAAAGTTGACTATGGAAAATAATACTTCTAAATATACTCAATTTAGTCTTAAGATTGTCCCTATGTCATAAGAGTGTAAACAGTTTTATCAAATGCCTTCACTCATTTATAGACAAAAGGCTTGGACCCGTGATAACCACTAAATCTTGAAATAAATGCATGTCGCCATATGTTACATAACAAAATTTTCGAGAAATTAAGTTTTAAAGACGCTCGCCGACTGCTGGTTTTGTGTGTAGTGTGTGTGTGCATATATACTATTTTACAAGAGAATACCAATAATTATAAAAATTCAAAATTTAATAAATTAGATCGGCTTTCGAATAGTGGGTGACCACTAGTATACGCGTATATTGCAAGCGAAAGTTCAGTCAGTCACTAAAATATGAGTTACCTACGTTGTAGCAACAAGCAGCGATATGATGAAATCAATCAATCCGATTTAACCGGCAACTCAAATTAACTCGAAAAATAACCATAGTACAAAAATGTCTCAGACAAAAAATAAATATCTCGAAGGCGAATATCTTCCTGATCCTCGTCCTTCCCCTGCCTATCTTCCCTGCCCGCTGGGGGTGGGGAAGGGAGCAACTTTGAAATATTAAATAATAATCCCCATTTTTATTATTGTTTTGGATTTTAAACCAAAAAAACGTAAGTTTTGTCTAAAATTTTTTTTTGACTTCTGATAGATGGAGATGTAATCTCAAAAATAAGCTATTTTGTAATTTTGAAGTAATTGCTCTTTAGATATAAAAATAAACAAACACCAGTTCAATAATTGTCAGTGCAAGCTATTTTATTTCATAATTATATATTTTATATTTTATTCAAGACGCATATCTCTGAGGCTTCTGCACGCCCATAGCGGCTCACTTCTCAGAATTGTATTTCCAAGCAAGCTTTTAGATACACCACTGTGGCAACACCTCGCTTCTTGGGAATCGGCTGACGCAACGATGCCAACCCACTCTCGCAGCTGCGCTTACTGGAAATCCCCAGTTGCGTCATGTGGCGCAACATAGCTGCCCGGGCGCTCACGCCACGCCAGCGCCCCCCACCACTGCCAGAGTTTCCGTTGTGTGCAAGAATTCTCTGGAAACCCAACCGACGACTCGCCCAACCGCCAAATCAGTACTCGTCCGATCTCCTAGCTGTGCGGATGGGTCTCCGCGCCGCGCTCCTCGCGGTGTGTAGTCAGTATTTGCTCTGCCGCTAAGATGGGCAGACGTGTTTCACGCCGCTCTCCACCCAAGTCGGGCGGACATGTCGCGCACTTGTAACTCTTCCTTTGGTGTAATGTCCAAGTTAAACGGACACGTTGCGCGTTGCTCCGCGACGTGCATAAGGCACCCATGGGTATGGACGCCTTTCTACAATGGTGCTTCGCCGTCTATACGTGTAACTGGCGCCTGCCGCACACGTTCAGTGCCCGTGCTGGTAACATTAGTGCAACTTACTAACGCTCACGCCATGTGGGCAAACAGTGCATTGTAACCATGTTCATATGTGTTATTTTCATGTTACGTGTAATTGGCTACTACTTATAAGCTAATGCACAATGCCACGTGCGCTAATTACTTTCATATGTGTTATTTCCATGCTACGTGTATTCAGCTACTACTTACAAGCTAATGCACAATGCCACGTGCGCTAATTACTTTCATATGTGTTATTTCCATGCTACGTGTAATTAGTTACTACTTACAAGCTAATGCACTCATGCCACGTGTGCTAATTAATCTCATTATGTGTTATTTCCATGTTACGTGTACTTACAAACTAATGCACTCATGCCACGTGTGCTAATTAATCTCATTATGTGTTATTTCCATGTTACGTGTATTCAGTTATTACTTACAAACTAATGCACTCATGCCACGTGTGCTAATTAATCTCATTATGTGTTATTTCCATGTTACGTGTATTCAGTTATTACTTACAAACTAATGCACTCATGCCACGTGTGCTAATTAATCTCATTATGTGTTATTTCCATGTTACGTGTATTCAGTTATTACTTACAAACTAATGCACTCATGCCACGTGTGCTAATTAATCTCATTATGTGTTATTTCCATGCCACGTGCATTTAGTTACTACTTTCAAGCTAATGCACAACGCCACGTGTACAAATTGGTCTCAATATGCATTAATTTCATGTCAAATATGTAACTTGGTTCATAGGTTAAGTTGTATCTTTATCATAGGTTAAGTTGTATCTTTAATTTATAATATACGTTTATATGTTTTGTATTCTATCGTTTCATGGTAACAAGCACCCTATCATCTCCCCATCCTTGCAGTCCCAGACCTGCAAGGGTAGTTATAACCTGTTTTCTCTTCACAGGAGTCTGGGTGGTCCTTCGAAGTCAATTAATCTAATTAATCTAATTAATGGGCTATGGTTGGAATGTTTGGGAGGAGTCGAAGTTTCATTATTTCACAAACCAGTCCACTTTGCTCGACTCACCCCATCCATTTTGGTCCTTCGATTGCCGAATTTAACCAGCTATTTATGTATACTTATATATATATATGCCTAACTTCTATTTTTAATGCCTTCCAGGTACCAAGCTGATATTCACATCAGCACTTATTCTTTTTTGTACTTCCATTGTCAATGTCTACCAGGCATTAAAGCTGATACTTACATCAGCATTCACTTTGTATGTGCCTTTTGAGCCATCATATTTTGTCTTTTGAGTGTGCTTGTTACTATATACAAATCAAGTGTTAATTGTATTCATTTTATCAATGTACTTGTTTTTTATGTAACATACTTGTGTTAATTGTATTTACCTTGTCAATGTACTTGTTTTTCTATGCAACATACTTATGCCCGATTCAAAATGTTACATGTACCATACTGTCCTGTATCGTGTAACGAGGCTGTATGTTCCTGTATCGTGTAACGAGGCTGTATACTGTGCTACTGACTGATGCTGCCTGCTGTTCTACTCAGCTGTTTTCAACAAATTTGTAAGTGTAGTAACCTCATAGATGTGCGTCTACTCAGGGTATTAGCTTACTTGCTTGCTCGCAAAGATATTACAATTACTGATCTTTTATTAATTCCAACTCAACTATTAATCTCGTTTGCTACAGCACGTAAGTTGTGTGCTACTTTAACTTCATGTGTATACATTTGTGCATTTACATTTCATGAATGTACTTCTTTGATTGCGCATATATACACAGTGTTTTACTTCCATTCACAAGTGTTACATGTACATTTGTGGACTCACACTGTATGTGGTCCTTTAATTTCATATGTACACACTTGTATTTACATTTATGTGCTTCCTTAATTCTATGTACACTCAAGTGTTCATTGTGTCACATACACACATTTGTGCCTTTATTGCAATTTTAAATGTCTCATGTATACACATCAGTGTTATTACTTGCTTCTTTTTATGTGTCACATGTACATACAGTGTGCTTTGTTTAGTGTTTATGTATTTTTGGGGAAAGTCCAGTGTTAATTGTTATCAGGTTAGGGCTCCCTTCTGATCCCTCAACATTCCTGTTCTGTCTGTGTCTATCAATTGCCGATTGAGCATCCAAGATGGCATCACAAACTCTCCCTAAGAAGGTTGTTAACGTAATGGCTAAATTGAAACGTTATTGCACCTTAACTTCAAATTTTCTTGCAGAAAATGAGAAACTCACTTTACTTGCGTGCCAACAGTTAATCCTCAGAAAGGAGACGCTGATTAAAACTTTTGATAAGCTTAATAATCTAATTGATGACATTGATCTAACTAATGAAATTACTTCTCAAATAAATAATCTCTTTAATGTATATTATGATGTTCTCGCTGCAGCTAATGTGGCAGTATCTAATTACAAATCAGCTCCCGCTGACAATGTTTCTGTTTCCAACAGAGCAATCTCCCCCAACCATACTTCTAGGAATTCCAATTCTCACGTTAATGACAAGCCTCACACCGCCAGGGCAGGCAACGTCAACAACACGGGAAGGAATATACTACCAATTTGTCCAAAATGCAATTCGGAGCATTTGATTAAGGACTGTCCTTCATTTTTAGAATCATCACCTAAAGCACGCAATGACTTTACTCTTAAACAAAGTGTAAGTTCTAGATGCCTTCACCCGGAGGCCCATGGTCATTCTTGTCTTACAAAATGTACCATCTGTAGTGAAAGTCACCATAAACCTCTGCATTTTGGTAATGAACCTCCCACTAATCAACAGGCTGCATCAGCTGTTGTGACCAGCTCAACTACCAAAACTAGAATTGTGCTTGATGCCTCAGCCAAAACCACTGCTGGTATTCCTCTTAATGATGCACTGTTAAATGGTAGCAAAATTCAAAACGATCTCTCTGATCTTTTACTCAATTTTAGATTTAACAAAATTAGCATTTCCGCTGTTCTTAAAACGTTTTGTCAAATTAATGTAGACCCATCTGACTGGAACCTACAACGTGTTTTATGGAGAAATTCTCCTGAACCCATGCAGGGCCTTGCCTTAACTACGGTGACATATGGTTTAAAACCAACCACCTTTCTTGCTGTTCGCACCTTGCATCAGCAAACTACAGACGAATGCACTGGCCTCCTTATAGGCTCACATGTGCCAATGTCTAATCTTTATGACGATGATTTTTTACATTCATCTCCTAACCTGCATGCTGCCAAACAATTCACTTCTGAATTAAATGGTCCATTAACAAAGGGTGGTTTCCTCCTACGCGAATGGGTTTCAAATGACAAATCTGTTTTGTCAGATCTTTCAGATCACCTGCTGGCCAAGTCAGGTCACAAAATGTTTGAACCCAAGACCTCCGAAGCAGTATCCGCTTTAGGTATTTCCTGGAATACTGTGACTGACATGTCCACCTTAGTATTGTCAGACAAAATCAATTTCAACATTACAAGGTTCACAAAACAATATATGTTATCTGTAACATGTTCTTTAATTGATCCACTCCGCCTATTGGCCACTTGCATAATTACATGTAAATTGTCATTTCAAGGATTCTGGGACTATTCCCTCAATTGGGACCAACCGCGCCCACCTGACATTGCCCTCAAATGGCAAGTAGTGTTCACGTCACTAATTAACAAACCTACATTTAATGTGCCACGATGCATTTTGCCATCTGCACACTCATTAATCGAATTTCATGGCTCTTCTGACAGCAGCCTGATAGCCTACGGAGCAGCAAGCTATGTACGCTCTCCAGGTGAACACGGTACTTACACCGTAACACTGGTTTCTGCCAAATCTAAAGTATTGCCCTCTAATGTGAAGTGTAAAGGTGACACCTTTTGTGTGTTAATCACCTCTGGCATTGTGGGGGTGGACTATCACATGTCAATTCAAATTTAAATATAGGTAATTCATAGTTATTTAGTGTTAGTTATTTAGAGTTATTTTGTTTATTATTTTGTTAGCTGTAAAATTAATTCATTATATTGTAGATATGTTAGTCATTAAGATTCTTGCATTATTGCATTTGCAACCTCTCCGAGGTACAACATCTCATCCGAGATATGCCTTATTAGCTTCGCTATGGCAACATTTTGCATTACTGCATTTGCAACCTCTCCGAGGTACAACATCTCATCCGAGATATGCCTTATTAGCTTCGCTATGGCAACATTTTGCATTACTGCATTTGCAACCTCTCCGAGGTACAACATCTCATCCGAGATATGCCTTATTAGCTTTGCTATGGCAACATTTTCCATTACTGCATTTGCAACCTCTCCGAGGTACAACATCTCATCCGAGATATGCCTTATTAGCTTTGCTATGGCAACATTTTTGCATTTTTGCATTTGCAACCTCTCCGAGGTACAACATCTCATCCGAGATATGCCTTATTAGCTTCGCTATGGCAACCTTTTCAATTACTGCATTTGCAACCTCTCCGAGGTACAACATCTCATCCGAGATATGCCTTATTAGCTTTGCTATGGCAACATTTTTGCATTTTTGCATTTGCAACCTCTCCGAGGTACAACATCTCACCCGAGATATGCCTTATTAGCTTCGCTATGGCAACCTTTTCAATTACTGCATTTGCAACCTCTCCGAGGTACAACATCTCACCCGAGATATGCCTTATTAGCTTTGCTATGGCAACATTTTGCATTTTTGCATTTGCAACCTCTCCGAGGTACAACATCTCATCCGAGATATGCCTTATTAGCTTTGCTATGGCAACATTTTGCATTACTGCACTTGCAACCTCTCCGAGGTACTAACATCTCACCCGAGATATGCCTTATTAGCTTTGCTATGGCAACATTGCTATTCAGTGTTAGTTATTCAGAGTTATCTGTTCATCATTTGTTAGTTGTAAGATTCATGTATTATTATGTAATATGTCAGATTACTTTACTACATCTTGTGCTATCGCACTTGCCACCTTTTCGAGGTGCTTTTCGAGGTCTAAGGTCAATTATGCCCTTCTAATGCTACATTCACTATCCTTGCCACAGATCTCCATACACCCTACCACTCCCATCTATGCCTAACTACCTAGCTTGCCCTAACATCTTTTTAGTCGGACGACCTAATCGTCCTGTGGGGGTGTATGTCAGTGCAAGCTATTTTATTTCATAGTTATATATTTTATATTTTATTCAAGACGCATATCTCTGAGGCTTCTGCACGCCCATAGCGGCTCACTTCTCAGAATTGTATTTCCAAGCAAGCTTTTAGATACACCACTGTGGCAACACCTCGCTTCTTGGGAATCGGCTGTCGCAACGATGCCAACCCACTCTCGCAGCTGCGCTTACTGGAAATCCCCAGTTGCGTCATGTGGCGCAACATAGCTGCCCGGGCGCTCACGCCACGCCAGCGCCCCCCACCACTGCCAGAGTTTCCGTTGTGTGCAAGAATTCTCTGGAAACCCAACCGACGACTCGCCCAACCGCCAAATCAGTACTCGTCCGATCTCCTAGCTGTGCGGATGGGTCTCCGCGCCGCGCTCCTCGCGGTGTGTAGTCAGTATTTGCTCTGCCGCTAAGATGGGCAGACGTGTTTCACGCCGCTCTCCACCCAAGTCGGGCGGACATGTCGCGCACTTGTAACTCTTCCTTTGGTGTAATGTCCAAGTTAAACGGACACGTTGCGCGTTGCTCCGCGACGTGCATAAGGCACCCATGGGTATGGACGCCTTTCTACAATGGTGCTTCGCCGTCTATACGTGTAACTGGCGCCTGCCGCACACGTTCAGTGCCCGTGCTGGTAACATTAGTGCAACTTACTAACGCTCACGCCATGTGGGCAAACAGTGCATTGTAACCATGTTCATATGTGTTATTTTCATGTTACGTGTAATTGGCTACTACTTATAAGCTAATGCACAATGCCACGTGCGCTAATTACTTTCATATGTGTTATTTCCATGCTACGTGTATTCAGCTACTACTTACAAGCTAATGCACAATGCCACGTGCGCTAATTACTTTCATATGTGTTATTTCCATGCTACGTGTAATTAGTTACTACTTACAAGCTAATGCACTCATGCCACGTGTGCTAATTAATCTCATTATGTGTTATTTCCATGTTACGTGTACTTACAAACTAATGCACTCATGCCACGTGTGCTAATTAATCTCATTATGTGTTATTTCCATGTTACGTGTATTCAGTTATTACTTACAAACTAATGCACTCATGCCACGTGTGCTAATTAATCTCATTATGTGTTATTTCCATGTTACGTGTATTCAGTTATTACTTACAAACTAATGCACTCATGCCACGTGTGCTAATTAATCTCATTATGTGTTATTTCCATGCCACGTGCATTTAGTTACTACTTTCAAGCTAATGCACAACGCCACGTGTACAAATTGGTCTCAATGTGCATTAATTTCATGTCAAATATGTAACTTGGTTCATAGGTTAAGTTGTATCTTTATCATAGGTTAAGTTGTATCTTTAATTTATAATATACGTTTATATGTTTTGTATTCTATCGTTTCATGGTAACAAGCACCCTATCATCTCCCCATCCTTGCAGTCCCAGACCTGCAAGGGTAGTTATAACCTGTTTTCTCTTCACAGGAGTCTGGGTGGTCCTTCGAAGTCAATTAATCTAATTAATCTAATTAATGGGCTATGGTTGGAATGTTTGGGAGGAGTCGAAGTTTCATTATTTCACAAACCAGTCCACTTTGCTCGACTCACCCCATCCAATAATTTTTAAAAAGGTATCAAGTGATATCACTTAAGTCCCAAACCCCAGGGGGGTGGAAATTCTCCTAGGGGGTACGGTGGATGGTAACTTGCAAGTCTCAAACGGGAACTTCTACTTCTTTCATTAAATAATTGGATTTAACCTATTAAAAGTATTTTTATTAGTGATAGCGTAGAAATGTTTTTAACAAACTACTTTGAACATCACCTGGAAGCAACGACGTGGACGTAATAGGTTTTTGTTTCCTTCGGAGTGATTGTTTTAGATGAGTTCCCTCGCTTCACGCTACCGCGATGCAAGTTTTTAAAAACATGAATGCTAACTTATCACGAATTAAAGAATCTACATGTTAAATGTAATACTTTAATGAAAAATGGGTGTTTTCACTTGAGGTGAAAACTACCACCCCCCACTCCGAGGGGTGGAGGTGGGATGTGGCTCAACTCTTATCATTAGATTCGTTTTTTTTAAATTATCGAACACGTGTTTCTTTATTTTTCAATTCAAACTGTAATTTCTCAAGAATCACATAAAATCTTATTTTTGAAATTACAGAACAATCTATCAGAAATAAAAAAAGTTTTAGACAAAACTTATGTATTTTTTAAGTAAGAATCCAAATCTGAAATAAAAAATGGTAATTTTCATTTATGATTTCAAAGTTGTCCCCCTCCCAACCCTCAGAATTCGGAGGCGAGGTTTGATTTTAGATCAGGTAAATGTACCCTTTGGAGATATTAATTTTTTGTCAGAGACTTTTTTGTACGATGCATGTTTTTCGAGTTATTTTGATTTTTCAAGTTAAATGTGACACTCGGTATACATGACTCAATTGATTTTCAGGAATAAAATTACTTTGTGCATATAACTACAAAAACAAATATTTTAGTTGACGTACCTTCGAATGTTATATCCGGAAATTAGACCTACCATTTTCTCTTTTCGAAGTTGCTTCTGGCGAATTCTGTTCAAATCTTCAAGAGTTCTCATTTTTGCTTAGAAAATGTCTCCAGTACTAAGACTATGACCTCATGATGATGACGTTTTGTGGCGTGTTATCGACGCGAACGGCCCGCAGCCAATCCTCTTGATGGAAGGTGTATAATTACCGGACGAGAAGATCGCTGTCTTTATTTTGTGATGTGAACAAATGATTCGCGCGCTCAACGCGGCGATGGAAATATCTCACGAACGTGGTGCCGGCAAATAGCAACCCAGGCACACGAGTGGTCTTCGTGCCCGGGGCGGCTGCCTGAATAAGATTATAGAAATGCATGAAATACTTTTTTCTACGAATTGCTTTCATGCAAAATTGAAAGTTAAAAATTTATTTTTCGTTGTTTATCGTTATTTAAAACTCCACGTTCTATGAGCTAAGGACGAGTAATTATTTTTCTCCACGACCTTTTAATAATATACGTATTCCTGCTATAAATCCAATCGAGGAATGACATCGATTTACATTCCTAGAATTTCCGGAATTCATAGGCAGATTTGCATTCTCTTCGCCGCTTTTGAACCGCGATATACATGATTTCGCAGCTTCTTTTACGTAACCTAGACATTGCTGTACTCGTATTTGTTGTTATATTTCACATTGACCATTCAACAGAAATTGACTCGTGAAGCCAGCTGCAGTGACAATGAAATTAGTACTTCACCTGAAATTAGGAAAATAGCGAATTGAACAACTATTCATTTAATGCCATAATTATCAAGGAAGTACCATTAACAATCTTATACAACAAAAATGGAGTGGAGAAAGAGTAATAGGGTGAATTCTTTTAGCGAGAATGTGTTCTTGTCTTACTTTACGAAACTTTCTCCATAGTATAAACCCTCCAGTTTATGACAAATTTATTCAATGTTAAGAAGCACATTGTATGTACACAATGAAGTAAAACTTGAAGATTACTCTAAAGTGTGTGCTTTACTTTAAAGAAACTCAAATAAAACAAAATCTGTTTAAGGTCGAAATCTGAATATATGAAGGTCGTAGAGAAAATATAGTATTCCACTCGCGTAGAATGACTATTATTTACTCGTAGAAATTACGACCCTCTTACGTTGCTTGTGCCGTAAGCATCAACTCGTGAATAATGTATGATATTTTACCTTAAAGTTGTGCACAATGTATAGATGAAACAGAATGGAAGTTTTTTAAAAGTACTACAAATGTTGAATATTATCACATCCCTAATACGACGTGTAAACAAAGAAAATATTACCTTTATCGGAGAAGACCATTATTGATTTTCGCTTTATCACAATATAGCTCCTGTTATGAATACTTTTTTTTTGCATTTCGTGACTTTCCGTATCTTTGTTTACATATTATGGTTTGTGTACTTCAATTTGGTTTGTTCTCTAGTTTCGCTAGACCCATCAACAATGACCGACCAACAGTGTGCTCCTCGTTAACATTTACGCTTTCACTTTCGGGGGAAGATTTGTTTCCAAAGTGGAATTTGAGAGAAGCCAAAATAATTCTCCCAGCTTCACGCGAACAGTGACATAGTAAAGTTTTCAAATATTTTTCAATGTTTGTTTCTCCCTAATTTGTATTTCTTAAATTACCTTAGCCAAATGGAGCTTAAATCTTCGATTCCTTAACAACAAGATCAGTAGGTTGATTCTTTTCAACATTGTATAAAGCTTCGTATTGTAAGTGACAGAAATCCTAATCATGGCTCCTACTGTTTCTTATTATCCGTCCTTCTTATCAGAACAAAATATTTTTTTTATTTTCTGTTATTCTATTTTAATTTTGCATAGGTAACTAAACTGTATGATCAAATTTTATGTTTTAATAGTTTCGATTGAAATTTTAGAACTAGGTGGGACTAGGCAATTTATAGAATCTTTTTTCTGATTGCAATACTTTCAGCATAATTTTATACCATTTTATAATATTGATTTTGATGCAGATTATTGGGTAAAGAACATATCTAACTAAAGCTAATAAGATGAGATGAAATGAGATAAAATCTTCAAAAAAAATTTCCAAGTGGCATAGTCTTTTGAAATCGTTTGTCTTCATGCTACACATAAAATTAAAAAAAAGTTCGCTCTCAACCGCCGAGCGGAACGGACGTGACCTAGCCCCGAGTTGCTCGTGCAGTTATCAGTGACTGAGTCAAGTCTTATCAGTGCTAGTGCGATCGATAACGCGTTTGAATAGGCGTAGTCAACGATCGTTTTGCCGCATTGCGGCAAAACTACAATACAAACAATTAGACTAGTAATAGTGCACCGTCACAGAGACAAAATCATCAAGTGTGCTTATAGTGTGTGACATAACAGAACTAAAAATTGTTAATACCACAGTAAAAAGTGCTACAAAATAATACGATAAAGTGCTCAAAATGTTAACAGAAGAAGATTCACATCAGCAGATCCATCGAACTATTAAATAATGATAGAAACTGTGAATTATACACAAGACAAACTAATTCACAATTCTCACAAGAAAACCAAATAGCAGATCTTCAACAACAGTATCAACATCTCCTACATCAAAATCATATTCTCCAAGAACATCTTAACAAATTAGAACACCAAAACAAAATTCTACAACAACAGCTTCATCATTCACGGACCGATGCAACAAACAGCGCAGAAACAACGGCACATATTCCTCAAATATACGTGGAACGCGCACAATCAACTGGAAACCTCCAATCTGCAGAAGCTAGGCCTACAGAAATCAACAGTGATTCTCAACAGACAACAAGCGCACAACATCAACACACCAAAAAAAGAGGACTTACAAAAGTAGGTAACTATAGTGACGCCAAGCGTAGAATGCTGATCGTACTGTGCAAGTAAAGACATTACCTCAATAAATAGATATTCAATATTAGAATCAGTAGACGAATCAGAGGAAAATAACAATGAACCACAATTAGAAAATGTAAAAATTTCCCCAATTTGCCTCAGAAACGCAGGAAATATAACTCTTCTAACAAAAGACCTAAAAGAACTAATAGGAAACGGCTTTACACTCAAAACAACAGGGAATTCAGTAAAAATATACATGAAAAACGTTTCAGAATACCGAAAAGTCAGAAAACATTGTGAAGAAAAAAGTGTTCCCTACTACACATACTGTGTGCAAACTGAAAAAAACTTATCAGTAGTAATAAAAAATGTACCCATAATATTCACCGAAGAAGAAATTTACAACGAATTAGAAAGTCTAAACTATCCAATAAAAAAAGTAACCAGATTAACTAACAGAGAACAATTACTATTCAAAGTAGTAGCCTTAGAACTATCAAACTCCACTGAAGGAAAGGAAATATTTAAACTAGACAAATTACTTCACTGCATTGTAAAAGTAGAAATAAGAAGGAAACCACAAGGCCCCCCTCAATGTAAAAAATGCTTTACTTATGGACACACAAAAAAATATTGCACAATGCCCCCAAATTGTGGCTACTGTGCAGAACATCATTGGACAAAAGACTGTAAATTATTACAATCCACAAACCCACCACCCCCAATTTGTACTCTATGTAAAGAAAATCATATGGGTAGCTCTAATCAATGCAAGTACTTTCCAAAAAGAAAGAGAATCCAACAATCAAAACAATTCAATACCCAATTCCAAGCTCTACAGTCACATCAAAAATATGAAAACAAAACTCACTCACAAACATTCCCACAACAAACAAACATAAATCAAAATCCACTACATCCACAATTGGCTCTTAATAACAGTCAAAATACAACTTCACCCACTTATGCACAAACAGTTACACAAAATACCATACAGACAAATATCACACAAATTTTAATGCAGATGTTACCAACAATAGTTAACCAAATAACAGATACATTAATTCCACAGATACAAAACATTGTATCAAATCAAATCTCAAATACAATAAGAAATGGATAAACAGCCCAACTTAAAATCAATAACACTTCTTAACTGGAATGCAAATGGCTTACCAAATAAAAAAAATACACTTATTCAATTCCTGAAAAAACACTCAATAACAATTGCATGCATAACAGAAATACACCTTGCACCAGGACAATCTTTCAAAATCACTGGATATAACTGTTACAGAGAAGACAGAATATGTCAACATGCAGCAGGGGGAGTAGCAATACTAATTAAAAAGAAATTAGACCACTCATTAATTTCTATTCCAAAATCGAACAACCTAGAGCTAATAGCAGTAAAAATAACTTTAAAAAATGAATATTTAAATATCATAACAGCATATAAACCACCTAAAAAACAAATCAATATAAATGAATTAAAGCTAATATTACATAACACAGAACCTACAATCTTAATGGGAGATCTAAACAGCAAACATATCAATTGGGGTTGTAAAGTGAATACACCTAATGGGAGAAAGTTGCTAAAAGCATCATCAACATTAAACTTTCGAATCATAGCCCCAAAAAACCCTACTCATTACCCCAAAAACTGTAATGCTGAACCAGATATCCTTGACATTACCATTTCTAAAAATCTAAAACACACCCTCTATGCTCATGTGTTACCTGAATTAGACTCTGACCACTGTCCTGTTATTCTCACCTCTGATATGAACTATATTAAAACTAAGTTGTCATTTGGCTTAGACACAAAAAAAATAGATTGGGTAAAATTTCAAACAAACGTCGATAATTCTCTTCCCACAAACCGATTCATGAAAAACAAAGAAGAAATTGATATTGCCATAGAGACCTTCACTAAAATCATACAAAAAGCAGCAAAAGAAGCAAATACTAACCCAAATTATAAACCAAAATATACACAACATACAATACCTATCGGCATTGAAAAATTAATTCAAAAGAAACACAAAATACGCAGGCAATAGCAGCAATATAGAAGCCCAGACTTAAAAAAATACTAAATAAACTATCACACCAAGTAAAACTAGTTTTAGACGAACACAGAATCCAACAATATAAAAATTACATTAAAAAAATAAATCTTAAAGACAGCAATTTATGGCAGGTTACAAAACAAATATTGAAAGAACCAACAATCATACCAGAACTAAAGAAATCAGATAAAACAGCCACAACAACAAAGGAAAAATGTGAAATACTAGCAGAACATTTTCAAGAAACATTTACTCTAAACACAACCACAAACAATAACAATTTAAACCATATCAATAACTGTGAAGTAACAACAGTTCCACACCCAGTAAAATATATATCACCAAATGAAACATACCAAACGATCAAACAGCTACCTATGAAAAAATCAGCTGGAATTGACCAAATACCAACCATAATTTTACAAAAACTAAATAAGAAAGCTATTAGCTATCTGTACACTAGTCCTGTACAGAGCAATAATTCTCCCCATTATAATGTATGCATGCCCAATATGGTACAACACATTGGCGACTAATATCAAGAAAATACAAACATTTCAAAATAAGATTCTACGTATAGCTGTAAATGCCCCCCGGTTCATTAGAAACAATCAATTACTCTCAGAATTAAAAACAGAAACTATACATCATATACTGTTCAAACGCGCACATTCCTTTTTCACATCTTTGCATAATATACCAACAACTGACCACTACAACCTTGGTTCATCAGCAACAACATCCCGAATCAAAAACAGATTTCCATATGATAAATATGTAATACAATTTGCTGACCCCCCTTAAATCTATCAGAATTAGAATAAACAATGTAAAGAATAATCAACAAACTTACTTGTAAAACATTAAACAATAATGAGGAACCTGTTGGGCTTCCCTTATTTCTATTTATCTAAAGAATGATTGTATTTCTTTTATGAATGTGATACTTGTTTAAATGTTGACTGAAAGGTATTCTGCTGTCTTATTTATTTGTATACCTGTATTTTAAGTTGTTATTGTATGAAAACAATCCCTGTAAAGCAGTTATGCTGGTCTGTGGAAATAAATAAATAAATAAACCAATAAATAAATAAATAAATAAATAAAATAAAATAAAAAAAAGTTTTAAATTTTTCGAAATAATACACGAGCCTTATTCAAAATTCATTACTACTAATCAGGAAATGCAAACAATTAGATAAAATATAGTGCTGTAGAGAAAATGAGTTTCTATTAAAATACTAAAACTACTAAAAAACTGAATTTATCATTCCTCTTACAATTTCAATTGCATTTACCCATGGGTGAATTTAGATACTGAAGGCCTTAAAGCACAAAACTGAATTGAGTACTCATTGAGATAAATCTTTAACTAAAAATACTAATTATGGCAGAACAAAATTTTGTACAAAAATAGATGCAAATTAACTAATTGTTTACAAAGTGGAAATTGCGTTTTTAAATTTCTCATTTACAAATACATGTTTAGTTTCTTTTCTTTTTTATTTATTATAGTCGCATCAACCAAAGGTACTTAGCAACTCTTCAATATTTTACATTCTCGATATTTGATTTACATTGGTTATTCGTATATACAGTGCAGTTATTACAGTAGTTTCTTATTGTTTTTATCAATGTATTTTTAAAATCGAACACTGTAGTTCATTAAACCATTTGGTAAATGATTATTAATCAGATAAATACATTGTATGTAGTTTTTAATATTTATTTTAAAAAATCTGGGCATGGGAGTCTCAAGCCTTTATATTTTGTTAGTAGGGAAATTCAACTCTGAATTTACCTATAGCTTGAGTAGTTGATATAAACATCAACAAAAAAGTATTTATCATTGCAATACATTTGATGCCACAAAAAAGGTTATTTCTAATACCTTTGTGCATTGAATGCCCACCCAGTAACTCTACTGATTGAGGTGCTATGCCAAAGATTGCTATGTCGAGTCCTGTGTAAGGTACATTGTAACTATGGTGTAGAAGGCAATCACAATCCAGTGTGTATTTCGTGTAATACAAAAAAGATTATGAATAATTTTCGAATAATTAAACGACACAATATAAAATAATAATAATAATAATAATAATAATAATAATAATAATAATAATAATAATAATAATAATAATAATAATAATAATAATAATAATAATAATAATAATAATAATAATAATAATAATAATAATAATAATAATAATAATAATGTACTGAATCTATAAAAAATTCTATGAACTCTTAAGATCACCCATTTTCTCAGAGAGGAGAATCAAAGTAATTTTTTGGGAATATTTATTCAATTGAGATTTTCATTGAGATTGCAAAAATCATTATATCCATGTAATTACAGCGTCGGCGACAGGTGGGCCCACGCGGCACGTCCGGCGCATCGTATTGCTTTCAATGTACTGGTAAGTGGATGTTGGGCGACTGCTTTTGCGCGTGAAGGCGCTGCCCGAATCCTTCACGACGGTCCGCGCCAGGACTAGTACCGTATCGCACCATAGCGACCAACTCCTCGCGGGACCCCTGTTCCGTCAACTTCTGCCATGGGTCACTTAATGGTCTGCCACAGCGTTGCACAGTCTTCTGTTCTCGGTAGTTTCGGAAAGCAGAATACGAGCGTTTCCTCGCTCGACTAGTGGCACTTCCTGCCACTAGTCGTCATTCGTTTGTTTCTTGGTAACCGACGAGAGATCGAGATGATGCCGCCGTTCAGTTTTCGAGGGGAGTCGCGGGGAGCATTTAATTTCCCCGGCCTCTAGCCGCGCTTCCACATCACGAAGTGATGTGCCACAAATGTTAGGACAGTTATCGTAATGTTTGTTTTCGACGTATCATAACATTCGTGCTGCCGTTTATTCTGAGAAGCTACAAAATATTGCAAAAATGTGTTAATATTGTTCGTCTGTATAGCTTATTAATCATGTCGTTTAATGTGTAGAGTTCTGTTCGGCGTTGCGGAAAAAGATGTCCTTGAAGGAAATGTGCAATTCTGATAATTTCTAGGGAGGACTGGAGAGGAAAATAATTAATTAGAAGATATAAAATACATATTTGAATAAAGTGTAACTTGTTATAATATTGTTGCTTTTAATAATAACACTATTAATATTAGTGTCGTTCCCATTGCCTAAGGAAACAAGTTAACTTTGGCAAAAAACAAGTATGTAAAGCAAATGATCAATATGGGACCGAATTTGTAATGAAATTTATAGATACATAGGAAGCTCACGATCAAGAAAAGCGTGGGAAAATATTTCAAAATTATATCAAAAACGGAATGAAAATAGAGTTCTGAATTGTATGGATTCCCAGCAATGGAAGGAACTCTATTGAAATAGTGGGATGGTCCAGGATTTATTTATAGACAGTCAGTTTGTTCGTATTTTAACATTTATTTACCAACGTTTCGGAACGTAATATGGTTTCTTTTTCAAGGTACACTGAAACATTCTGTACATTAAAATTATAAATGCTCGACATAATGATGCAAAACTGGATAAAACATTGTTAACAAATTAATAAAAAATGTACCAAGTGCATGCGATAGCTTATCTATTATAAATAATAATTAAACAAATTTTATAATTTCAAAGTAATTGGTTGATAGATCTGCAGACCTTAAGGATAAACTCTTTTACTTAATTGAGAAGATGGAGGTTAAATTTTAGTTCCATTACTGAACAACAAAGGTCTCCGTCAATAAAAGTCCGCGTTGCCAATGTGACTGAGTTTCGTGAAAAACGTAACAAGGCTGAGTGAAAGTAGGAAGTAAGGTTTAGTGAGGATGATGACACAAAGAGATGATGTGGAAATTACAAAAAAAAACTTGATTCCAAGTGGCAATTTATAACATTGGCAAACTAATTTTGAATTCTGGTGGTTAATTTCATTATTAAGTTATTATAGATATATGAAATTTTGTTGCTCTCAACCATAGTAATTTCAACATTTTGGAAGTCATTTTCATGATTTTTATCAATCCAGTGTTTAGAAAGGTAATTAGAAGGGTAATCATTTCTTGAATTTCATTATTATAAGATTTTGAATTTCATTACTGAAATTTGATTATCATAAGTTTTATCTTGTCGCTAAAGTTGTGATATTCCCAAAATTTGTCTTTTAAACAAGAATTTAGACGGTTAATTTGACTGTGATAAAAATCGTTCAAGACTTCAGATTAAAATAACTTAGCATTCTTATTGAAATTTGAAGTCTTGAATGATTTTTCTATGGATGTGTTATTTCAAACAAACTTTTCTAATGTACTACTTCCAGGGTTATGAACATGTTCTAACTTCACACATTGAACAGAAAGATATACATAGTATTCTTTTATCGTTACGTAAATGAAAGAAACTCCTCTGTCTGGAAAAGATTTTAAAATACTAAAAATATAATGACAATAATACTACATAAATATCTTAAAATGTGGTTTAATTATAGTATTACAATGTATACAACTATATATTAAATATTATGTATACATATGTATATATATATATATATATATATATATATATATATATATATATATATCTTAAGAATAGTTTATTTCACTGAAGTATTATTGAACAATAAACAGAGACAAACATAGAAAGGCCCTATCCGAAAGAGGAAACTTCATAATAGTCCATGTTCAATATTTTTAAAATAAAATATCGTACTGCGAGTATGGATAGTCTTGCGCACAAGAAGCAGTAACAAAAGGAGGTACGGGGGACTCAGTACGCCCACACCGTGTCACATTTCTTTTGCGACGAAAGTGCTTGTAGCTGTTGAAAGATAAGTGATCAGTTACGTAAATAAAGCTTTCTTCGACAGGTATTGAGACGCATTAAATATAATATTCATATCTAAATGTACAGGGGCTTCGCAACCACTCTGGGGTGACAAATGCCACCCTGCGCGCCAACTCCCGTATTCAAGGAAATATCACGAAATTTTGTTTGGTAGAAAACTCAGTTCTTTCAAGAAAACCCTTCGTAATTCAAATATATACTGCTATGTATGTTCATGTGGGTAAGAGTGACACCTGTCGCGTTTGAGATACGAACGGTTGTGTACTGTCATAAAAAGATGTAAGACAATTTATCTGGGGTGGAAGTCGTGAGGAAGCCGGAGTCTATCCCTTTTGTAGAGAGACGGCAGAGTCAAGGTCTTGACGTCAACGGGCTGAGGAGTGACCTTCTTCGTGCGCCGAAAGGGGCGAACCAGGAGCCAGTAGAGCAGCTCCAGGATGCTCAGGAAGCTCATGCCCAGGCACAGCCCCAGCAGGCCCCCGCAGTTGGCTGCAACACAGTACAATCAAAGCATGAATTTTTGCCAGAAGAACAGCTTACGTTATTTATATTCACATTAACATTATATATTTTCTGTGAAAAGGAGCTTCAAATTTCGAATATATAGTAGTGCTTAAAAGCTGTTTTCTTCGATCAGCTCCAAATGTTTGAAATAAAATTCCCATTTAGGTCGAGGTTTTAACGTTCTTTAATAGTCATAAAATAATATTTCCATTCTATTATTAGGAAACCGAAAAATTAACAAAATGTCAAGAATTGTTCTTTGATAGGTGACAGCTGGCAACTGGCTACAGTATGTGGCAAGTCCGAATACTAGCTGTAACCAAAGGAAATAGAAAACTAATACGGGAAAGTCGGTGCCATTCTGTAGCACCACTAGACACTTTCTTGTACATGTATGTAGATAGGAGTAGTATACGTAGTACAGAGACTCTTATGTGATGCTGCAAAAAATTGATTTCCAGACTTGAATGGAAATACAAGTTTTCGAGTCTGCTGATTCCAAAAAACTTTTTTTTTAAACGTTCGTCCGTCCGTCTATCTGACCGTCTGTGAAAACTACTAGCGCTAACACGATTACTAGCATTTTTCTCAAATTTCAGAAACCCTTGTTCATCAGGATCTATTAAAGCTTTGAAAAAAATCTTTAAAATTTGGGGGTACAATATATGAAGCTTCTAGGACATTTTCAAAATTTTCTCAAAAACGGCTCAAATTGTTTTCTTTAAATTTCTTGTATGGACACAGTAAAATACACTTACAACGGTAGCATATGTCCAATATTCACTGTTAACTCCCTGTAATTTCAAAATGTTTGAATTACTTTCGGTAGCTTCCTACAACTATAAAATTAAAGTTAGAGATTTCTCCTTCAAATTGAATTCGTTGCTCATAATCAATTGTTTCAATAAAGTCATCTACATGTTTTGAAAATTTTAGTTGTATTTACACAATATTGCTCGCAATATTTGCAATTAAAAAAATGGAAAAACAAGATTTTCTC
This sequence comes from Gryllus longicercus, assembly GCA_038098605.1. NCBI lineage: Eukaryota > Metazoa > Arthropoda > Insecta > Orthoptera > Gryllidae > Gryllus > Gryllus longicercus. The sequence goes on along the minus strand of JAZDUA010000002.1, from coordinate 12,179,098 downwards.
GAAACGGATCGAAATTTTTTCTTTACCTTTTGTCAGTAATAGCACTCTTTAAGGTGACGTAAACGTCATATTGCTCTATTATTTTTTTCTTCTAAAATTAGAAAATAGTAATTTTTGACTTGTCTCTCACGTCGTTTATATTTACATTAGCGGCTATTTGTTCATATTATTTTATTTGTGATTATATGTGCTTTAAATACTGTCAGATTAAGTTTCTCGAAAACTCAACAGTTTTCTGTGAAAATGATCTCAAATTTCCGCATTTTCAGAAACGCATTTTCAAATGCATTTACTGAAAAATGGTTACAAGTTTTTTCTTCAGTTTTCTTCAGCGGACAGTGCTAATTGTACTGTACAATACGAAAAAGTTAATTTTGCTGTATTTGTTTTGTTTTTACAAAAATTACACAAATTTATTTTTTAAATATCTATCACGCTGTTAATATGCATATTTCCAGGATTTATAAACACGATTGCATTTGTTATTGGAATTTCTTGAAATGACTTCATATGATGTTTTTAGAAAACTCAATTTGTCAGTGAAAAATGCTTCCAATGGTGCAGTCACAGTAACGTTTAAGCACAATTTCTTTTAAAACATCTCCAAATGTTTCAGTGAAATTTGCCACTTAATATGAGGTTTTACTCTTATTTAATATTCTTAAAAATATAATTTGATTCTACTATTATGAAACCGAAGACTTGAGCAAATTTAAAAAAAATGAACTTTGGGTGGCGATAGATTGCAGTTGGTAAGAGCGATCCTAGCCTAGATCAAAATAAATACAAAACTAATACGGGAAAGTCTGTGACATTCTGTAGCACCACTAGTTACTTTCTCGTATGCGTACATATATATGGAGTAATATACATTGTATAGAGAAAGTTATGTAATGCCTAAACCATGCGTAGGATTTTTTCCAAAAAGGCTATTTCGCCGGTCGATGTGACTCCACTCGAAGCGTGGCGATTTTGAAAATCTTTCTTTAAAATTTTGAAGGACATTACATGAAGCTCCCCGGACATTGTACAAATTTTCTCTAGAATGCTCCCAATTTTATTCTTTACATTGTTTGAAAGAATAAAGTAAACTACACTTATAATGATAGGATAGGTTCGATTTTCACTGGTAACTCTAAATTTTTGAAAATTGCAAAATATAAATGACTTCTAAGAATTAATATTATTAAAGGCATTTTATCAGCAACGTGGGTAGCTGAGAGATTGTTATGCCTTTAATATACAAAGTTATTATTTTCTCTAAGATAGATTATGGAGAAATTATTTACGTGAGACAAGTCAACAATAATAAATAGGCTTAATCATGCCCACGCAGCCGAATGAAAATTAATCATTATATCATATCTAAAAGAATCCTTATGGTGTGCAATGAAGAACCTCTTCACATCAGAAGAAAAAACTAATCTTTCCATATTTCAGAAAAATATTATCCACACCCCTATTTATACAAATGCTTTATCCAGAAAGTATTACGATATGTAAAAATTTTGCTCTGAAACTAGTTTCTTCAAGAAATCCACTTTACATTTTATACTGTTCAAACCATTATGATTAAATGTGGATTCCTTTTCTAATAAATTTCAACATCCGCCTAAATGATCTTTCCAAAAAGGAACGAGACACATTAATTTATCCATCTTAATTCAACGAAATCAGCTATAAATTCATTGGATATCCATACATTTTCTCTTATTGTTCCCCAACAGAAATTGGAGCTAGCTGTGCAGAAATAATAAAAGAGATGTCTCGCAGTCAAGGTTCCTACCAGTCTCCAAGGCTTTCAATATATTCAAGAGAAAAGCGAAGACAAATTTGTTATTCTTACAGACTCCAAAAGTGTGCTAGTAGGCTTATATAGTACTGAAAATCAGGATGCTGTAGTACATGAAATATCTAATCTATATAATTACTTATTACACATCAACGAGGAAATAATTCTTATTTGAACCCCATCACATCGAGGTATTGCCGGCAATATATAAGTTGATAAAGCAGAAAAAGGCTTATATTAATTCATCTATTGTAGACTCCGTCTCCTACAATTACGTCAAAAAGAACTTCACCAAAAAAACAAGACTCTGAAAAACTGACAATTTCAAGTTATATGTATTCAAAAAAATATCCTCGATTATCACCTACCTTCTCTTCGTAATGCAATCACTTACCAATGAAATTCTCGATATCGTATAGTTCCATACGACGAGTAGGGATATAGTGTGATTCCTTGTAGAATATCGTCAGCAGAGACAACTGAAGTTGATTTTTCATGATTAATGACCAGCTAAAATATAAATCATTAACACATTAAACAACATATCTATATTACTAATTTCTAATTCTCAATTTAGAAGAAAAGTATGACGTCTCCGGCAATGTGACAGTTGTCTATATTTTGTTAGATATTTTAATCTAGAAACCCGAAGAAAATTATAAAACATATACAATAATAATTTTGAATATGCACAGAAATTCAAAGAATCCTTTGCAACCTCCGACCATGTGACAGGGTTTTGTTTCGATTGATGATATGAGTTTCGGTAGATAACCGGGAACTCAAGGAAAATACAATAACATTTCAGAACTTTAAGCTTTTGGTGCAAAATCATTACTTTTTTTGTTTTCTGCCTATTCTCATTCCCCGCGCACCAAATTAATACTCATTTTTAGTGTATCGCTGCTTGTCAAAGGGATAGGTCTCCAGCAATTAAATATTTCCTATTCATTCCTTGCGTATCACAACAGTTTTCATGATATTCTTAGAGTGTAAAGAACTGTTGTTATATTTATTACTATATTTTTACAGTATTCATGAAGACATTATGTTAAAATTTGGTATTAAATTTTTTGTAGTGTTACACAAAAGTATTTTCTCTGTTTTCTTGAGTAGTGTGCGTGCTATTGAGTTGATATTTACTTTGTGTGGCTTTTTTCAGCAGCATTTTGCTGCTACTGGTTTACTTCATTAGGTTGCAACAATTAACAAAGCGTCAGGGCAGTCAGAGTCAGCTATTCTAAAGAATTTTGACGAAGATAAATATATTTTTACATTACGAAGGAAAATTGAAAATTTAATGGCAATTTTTTTGCATATCTATTTGTACATGATATGCGAGCGCTTCAAGACAACTTTTATTTCCTCGCTAGAGCTTACACAGCGTAGAGAAAGTATTGTAATGCTGCGAAAAAAATTCAGTCAGTCTGTGAACAACACTAGCAGCTGAACAGTAAGTAGGATATTCTACAAAAATGATATTCCACTATATAACTGAGGTCGCGGCCCATTGAATTTCAAACCGATATTTTTCTTTTTTGGGTTGCTTTACTTCATTAGGTTGCAACAATTAACAAACACAAATTAGAAATGGTAAATTCGAAATTCCTGCATTTCGTTTGACGTGTGGTCAAAATGTCGTTCGCAAAGTGGCAACATGACGGAAGGAGATTCCTAGGACTGTTGTCATTTTTGGCGGTTCCTCTAGAACATTTTCAAATATTAAAAAAAAAAAAGAGTTCACATTTTTTATCAAATTTTTTGTCGGTTAGCGTAGAATCCGCTTATGATAATGATACAGATTTCATTTTCATTGAAATCCCTGATTTTTTGAAAATTGTAAATATTCAAACTTTTTTCGACGTCTTCCTACAACTTCAACATGCAGATAATTATTTTTGCCTTAATAAAATGTATTTGTCTGAAACAAATCTTCAAATAAGGTCATGTTCAATTTTTGAAAATGTGAGTATTTTCTAGATTATTTTGCGTCAAACATACACGATTTTAAAATTTTAAACAATTATTTTCTCAGAAACGGCTCCAAATATTTTCTTTATTTTTTTAGGCATGCAGAAAAGAACGTAAATAAAGTTGTCCTGTTCCCACTTTCCTCGCACACTCACTATTTAAAAACAAATTGAACAAATTAGAAATGGTAAATTCGAAATTCCTGCATTTCGTTTGACGTGTTGTCAAAATGTCGTTCGCAAAATGGCAACATGACGGAAGGAGATTCCTAGGCGGTTCCGCGTCATTTTTGGCGGTTCTGTTAACGTAAGATGTAGAAAACATTCTTACAAAAGGAAATATATTTCGGGAAGGCAATAGAGTAAATTTAACTTAGAACTAACAAATACATTCCATTTATTTAAGTTTTAATTGCTGATTATCGTATTCAGAAATTATTAGCTTTCTTTGATATAATCAAGGGAAGCTTGTGTGAAATATTATTCTTTCTTTTCAGTATGTGATACAAATACTGTAAGAGTTGTTTTTTAAATGTTTGTTTTATTTGCAAAAGTTAGAAATGACCACAGTTCCTGGTCCAAGCGCTTAATGTGAACTGGACTTTTTCAAATACCTAGTTTTTCTTTCTTGCACCCCCTTCGTAAGAAGAGAAGGTTATGTAATCGTGCACCTGAAAACGACGAATTTTCGGCAAAAACATTATGATTACCGAGATCTGGAAACGAAAAAGTGGATAAATTATGTTGCTGTAGAGAGTAAGTTACTTCCTCAACCACGTGGTGTATCCAGAAGTCATGTTTTATGGCCCCTTGATACTGAAAAATCGATTCACGGCAACACTCTGTCTGTCTGTGACATCACTAGCGCGTAAGTCGTTCAGCTGATTTTCTCCAAAACTGATATCTCCCCATAGATCTCTAATAAGGATTTGGAAGTTTCATACGGGTATTTTGATTTTTGAGGATACTTTACCTGAAACCTCAAAAATGTTTTGAGTAGAGTGCGTCGTCCACGTAGTTTAGGGCATAAGCAAATATATGACTCTAAAAATGAATTTGTATGTACTCTATGAGGTTTTCTAGTACGTGGTAAGTCCATATATATAACTCACTGAAGATATTTGCATGAAAATGTGTGATGTTGATAGGTTGGGGATATTTTTCCTCACAAAATATGATATTTTAGTAGATGCTGGGAAATTTCTTTCCTAATCCTTTGTTAGCTTTTAAAGTGTAATCTAATCCACGCTCCGTTAAAAATGGTACATTTTGACTAATTGTGCATTTATTATTATACTTATTGTGCATTAATTGTGTATATCACAATAGATAATAAATGTTTAAACTTCTTTACTAAATTACAATGTTATTCTTTCGTACACTCCCAATATGAAAGAAAATGTCGTATTGTGCATGCATATGATTATATAGTATATGCATGTTTGGTGTAGTGTCATGTAAATTGGCCTTAAAATATATCCATTGTTGAAGTTCCTACCAAGCTCTAGACAGAAATTTCCATATTCCTGTGTCAATTCTGAATTTAGAGAATAATAGTAGAGCGTCCTCCTGCCTCCCTCCCCCCCCCCTCCCTCCCCCTCTCTCCCTCTCTCTCCCTCTCTCTGCTGTCCTATACTCTCCTCTGTCGTCTCTCCATCCGGCGCCGCCCGCTTGTCCTGTTCTTCTAGGTTTTGCGCTGCGTCACACGGCAACGCCCAGCTACAACGAAGTCTAGGTGGATTAGGAATTGCATTTAACTGAAGCGCCATCTTGTGCTGCTGCCGCCATCTTGTAAAGTTGCAACAAAATAAACAGCATAAAACCCTTCTCCATGAAAAAAACATGTGCATGTGGCAACTTTAATGGAGAATGGCCAAATGGTGTCGGAGTTTATCGATCTCGAACAAACCGAACGTAACCAGCACATTCAATAGGCACATAGTTAAATGATGTACTTGTGAAATTACCGCATGCAGGCTTGTTTCGCACTCTTGGTACGTTTATAAATCGCGTGATGCTTCATCATTTTACTTCTTCCTCTTCCGCAAAAAAAAACTACTACTAATGAGAACGAAGTACTGCCTAATCCAGGTCCATGTCCACATGATGGCCCCCGACGTGGCTGTCAGAAAACCATTCAATTTGCATCGCTACACTAGCGCTATGAGTGTACTCAACCATTTCAATGTCCTTGAGGTCAATATAATAGTACCTGAGGCACCCAGATGAAATTATTGCGTTTTCTTTGTTGAATTCTCAGTCTTGTATGAAAATCTGAGCACTTTTCACATTAATGCTAAAAATTAAACTTTTAACACGCTCTAGAAACTTTAAAAGTAACTGTTATTACTAATGGCTGCCTAAAAAAGGAATTATGAATGTTGCTATTTACTTAAAATGTGTTATGGAGACTACAACAAACACAGTCTTGGTTTGCTTATAGAAAGATAGTATAAAGGTACGTACGAACTGTTGAAATGGAGAAAGAATGTTGTGAAGTCCACATGAGCACGTGATCGTTGTAACTGGTAATTGAGAGAAGTACAGCTCTGCAAACAGTTGCATGTATGCTCTAACTTCAGAACATCTTCACTGAGGTTAAGTGCTTTTAAATCTTCTTTCACCCCTGAATTCTTTACCTGTAACATATCTTAATATGCAGACAACATGTAGATTAGCAAATCTGTATAGGATGCATTACTGAATTTGTGCGTATGACAATATATCAATAAAAATTTAAAAAAATTATCTTCCCTAAGAGATATGTCTAGCATGATCACTAGAAACAAAACTGAAAACATAGTAGTGTCCCTTATACTCACTTCATATAGAATGGATTAAATTTTACATTCCCTGGCCTACTTGAAGCACACGGGAAAACATCTACTCGACATAATAGGTCACCAAATTACCGGTTACATATTACTGGAGATAGTCATTGTTTTGTTTTGGAGCAATATTTTTAGTGCATAAAATAATCAACCATGATGCTGAATTAATCGATTTTATTTCATCCGAGTACAATGGAGAGTTTTTATGTAACTTATATTCCTGAGAAACGACATGCAACATATTTTATTCAATAAATATTACGCAATTTTCACAAGCAGGTTTGCAAATTTAGAGTTGATTGTGATGTTAAAACAAATTAAATTTTTTATGCCTTAAAAAGACGTATACTAAAAAATAGTGCTGCTATGTACACAGCAGAACTCTCGTATTTTTATTTTTTGTCTATGCTATAGTTTAGGAGGAAAGTATTGACATTTCTAATTAATACGATCTCGAATTATTGGTCACAAAAACCGTGTTTAAGATTCCTTTGAGCTATAACTTCGTATTCATGTCAGGAATAACTCACCAGTTTCTTTCTGAGATGCACAATTTTTAACAATCGAAATGTATCTTAAACAACCACGTAGCTGGAAGTCGATAAATAAAAATTCAACTCACTTGATGAAAAAGTTGAACAAAGAACATTTTTACCGCCATTACTTATAAAAACAAAAATTCACCTTTGGTCCTGATGGGGCTCATTACACTGATATAGTGTACTTGCTAAGGCCTGCCCGGACATGTTTCGTGCATGCATTCACTTGTTCTCTTCTACACGATCATGTTTTATTTTATTTCAGTCGTCACTCCTATTGTCTGTTTTGACGTTACCGAATACATTATAATTAAAAAATATTAATTTCAACAGTTTCCAATAGAAGCCTGCCATAAGGAGCTCTCCCACGCGCCTTTCTTGCGGCAAGGCCCTTCAACGCGCACGCAACTCCCGCCTTCAAATTCGCTACGCGCAGCTGCGACCCTTCCTTTTGTGTAGGAGAATCCCCTGCCACTGCTTTGTTTATTTATCTTTTGCGAAAACACCCTTTTGGAACTGACGTAACCATCCCTTTAGAGCCTCTGCTGCGCCACCTAGTAGCCATTAGCGAATTATGTTCGCCCGGGCCTACTTCTACGACGCAGCTAGATCCGCATGTGTTTTTGTAAAGATGGTGCAAGACGAAGAAACAAGAGACTGAGAATACTGTAAATTTTCCACTCCGAATTTCCTTACTAAGTGCACTGCGCACTAGTTTCAACCTATCATCAACTAGATTTGTAAAATAAGAACTTTCCAGAACTTCGGGAACCCGAGAGGGGGAAACTGGGGCTTTTGTGGACTTTTGCACGAGCGGACACATGCAGAATAAGAACAGAACAGACTAGCAGAGAGAGAGCAAGAGTGAGGGAGAGAGCGAGAGGGAGAGAGAGAGAGAGAGAGAGAGAGAGAGAGAGAGAGAGAGAGAGAGAGAGAGAGAGAGAGAGAGAGAGAGAGAGAGAGAGAGAGAGAAGTGTTTCCTCTGATCACTGACGGCGTTCGAACCTCTGCACGCAGTCAGTTGAATTTATTTGATTTCGGACTTACAAATGTTGTTGAACCGCAGTGTTATTAGTCCAGATAAATTTCTGTGCCGTGTTTGGCTTAAATTTAGTAAAAAAAGAATATTTTACTAAATTCGTTAAAGTGATAAGTCCGACGGGTTAATGAATTACAATCACTGCGTGCAACGAAATCTGCTTCCAGTACTTGTCTTCATCACGCAAAAGCGACCCAGCGAACCGCAGCGACCTACAGTCGTCAATACCAGATTGGCATTCTCTGGCGGCGTTGAACCGGCCGGTTGAGCGAAACTCCGCGTTCTGGCTACCTGCGTCAGTGAAGAATCTACGGCCGCCGCCCGAGCTGCCGCGAGGGACACCATTCAGCCCAGAAGATCATTGAACTGAGCTGCTATCACGGTGACGTGTTTTTATGAACTCGGCTGTTAGCTCTCAACTGCCACTCAGGCATCTAAGAAAACAGACTTTTGAATTCAATCATTCATTTACCTAATTTTTTCGAGTTCTTTTAAAGCAAAAAAAAAGGTTTTTAGCCGCGCTTGGGCTACTAAAAAGGAATCTGCGGAAAACCTAGTAATTTTAAACATCAGAATTTGCTTAGTTTTTTGGCATTTATTGTGGATAAAATCCAACGAGCTCGTAGTAGGCCTATTCTAATTATTATAATTGATAATTTTCTTGCGTGAATCATTAAAGTTTATGCTAACCTCAATTCTAAAACTTTCATTTCAATGGAAGCAACGTTCGCCCGCCATCCCATATTGTCAGGCCACCATTCTACCGTCTGAGGAGATCTTCAAAGGTAAGGCGGGCCACCTTTTCCAGAGACGCGAAGGACGCGACTTCATGGCACTGTGGGTCAAAATTAGTGCAATGTCTCCAAGATTCCTGCTTCATATGTGGGGAGTTCATGGTGAAAAAGCAGGAGTTAAATATTACGGATTTTCGTAATAAAGTTTACTTCCTTTATTTTAAATTAAAACTTTGTGATCACGATGAAGTTTGGGCTGCTCATAAAGTATGTAGGCGGAGTGTCGAAGATGTTCGTAATTACTCAAAAGGTAAGACTAATTAAAACTAAAAAAATAAATTAATCATAACAGTGATAAATGCAATATTAGTCGGCCAAAGAAAATAAGTAGTTATTAAAATATGAAATATTTCACAAATTAAATATAAAGAGAAATAGAAATCTCTTATTACACAATTTTACATTTACATAATATAAGATTAGGAGCAGTTGTTATTCACAGGACATACAAATATCACTTGACAATTCACTTTTTTTCGAAATCAGACAGACACACGGTTTCAAAGAAAATATTGATATTGATATTTGGACACAACCTTCTCCACATTACATTCCAATTAACGTAAAAATAAAATTGTACTCACATGATGCAGAAATCAGACAGTCGTCTTGCGCGTTGCATATTGGTGTATCAAGTTCTCCTGAAAGGAAAACAGCATACAATCAAATATTAGTAAATTAACGAATTTGTTCAGCAGCTGTTGGTCGATGGCTCAGCGCCGCGCTCAGCTTTCATTTGATTTGATTTGTTTCTATTTCTATTTCTTTCTTTACATATTTGCATTAAGTTAGTCTTCAGTCAGAGAATGAAAACGAAAGATCACCTAGCAAGTGCATAGAAGCGGTTTTCATGTCTTTTCTAATATCGTTCATTTCACATCGCAGACGATACTGCGGACGGGTTGTCAACTGCATTCATCACATGTGAAGAAGACTAAAGCGATTACCCATCTCGCGCACAGCAGAAGTTCAAGTTTCAATAATTTTCGATGTTTTAAAAAATAGAGATAAAGCAGTCATAACCGATGCAACATGAAATAAATAAATGTGACTTTTCTCAAGATGAATTGTAGGAAAACCACAAAACGATGCATAAATGGAACTGTTTTGAGCCGAAAATCTGTAGTTACTATTTGTACACCCCTAACTTCACCCGCTTTCACCTTTCCCCTTAGGCTTCCACCAACAGCCTCGCGTCTCGCGAAACTGCGCCGCCCCTACCCCACCACCACACGTATTTGGGTGCACTGAAATTGCTAACTTGTATTGTGTTTTTGGCAGATCCTGATTGAGGTTGCCTGGATTTACTCAATCGCTTAAGGTGCTTGCTGGGATGGCCCCTTGTTTGCAGTCCCAGGGATTAATGTATATATCGTTGCCTTACAGGTGGGAGATGTTGGGTCTGCTTTTAGAGTCTTGTAAATATTTTAAATGGTAAACATTTCCTAAATTTTCATAATTTCTACTTTTCTTGTACGGGGTTTAAATTGAAAACTTTTCCTAAAATTGAGTTGATCGTATTCACATTTTTAATTCCTTTTTTACTTAATTTAATAACCGAATTGTTTTATAATACATTCTTACATTATTAATATTGTTAATATTATTGTTATTATTATTATTATGAAATACAAGTATTATCATTACAAGATACATAATCTTCCAATGCTTTCCATTTTTCTCAAGACATGAACTCTTGACTCGATGTGTTTTTGTTCGTATGCTGACGATATTCCCTCCCTTTCTATTTTTCTTTAAAGGTAATTAAGAAATACGTACGCCATCTTAGCTCTTTCAAAACATTTGTGTGAAATATTTAGTAGTATTTATTAACCTTTCAATGACTTATACACGATCCTTCCAATCGTTTCTGTACCTAACTTGCTGTCACAAAATATAATTTCTCTACATTTGAGGGAATTCTCGTAGCGTTCAATCTAATATATTTATGATTAACTTTAATAATCCCTAACTTAAAATAAATAAATAAATTTAATCTCACAAACCCTGTAAGAGTATTCCCTTTTCTATCTACCTCTTCCTCCCTCGCTTACATTCCTGCCTTCAATGCGAAAAAGGCCCTCATCAAAATTGGGTACGTATTTCTCTCTTTTAATGCCATTTTCATTAACTATTGTATTAAACATTTTTTGAAAGTGGTCAGGCGGAAAAGCGGGCTAAATTGCCTGAGTCTAATCCCCAATAAAAAAATTTTCTTTCTTTCGTTCGTTTCATTCTTTCGTTCTTTCTCTTTTTCTTTCTTTATTTCTTTCTTGCTTTATTTATGTATGTATTTATATATTTATGTATGTATTTATTTATGAATGTATTTATTTATTTATGTATGTATTTATTTACGAATGTATTTATCTATTTATGTATGTATTTATTTATATATTTTTTATTTATTTACAGCATTTATTTATAAAATTCCAGAATTATGTTTTTCGCCCAGACGCTGCAAGGTATGTACGACTCAGTTGGCTAACGCATCTGGCCAACAATATTAACATTTTGCATATATCATTTTAAATTAATTTTCATAATGTATATTTAATTTTTTATTTCATGTATTCCTTTAATTTTTAGCTCTGAGGATGAGCGCTACGCGATCGAAACGATTGTAATGAAGCCCAATGTATGATTGCAGTTTTCACTTCGTCTTCGTTGAACCGTTGACTACCAAAGAAATCATTTAAGTACCGAAACAAGTGACAATAACATAGTGCAAGGTATGGACAAACTAATCTTATTTTAAAATATAACCTACGTACGTTGTAAATGTCACGTTTTTTTTGTTTAAAAAACGGAAAGGTGATGGGGCAATTATGGATTTAAATTCAGCGTGTGGACATATACATAGAGAAACCATGTGTAGTCTTTGGGTATGACAACAACCCCCTAAAACAAAAACTACAATTTCACTTTGTTGTGATTTAAAGGATATTGGAGGATGGTGGAACAATTATCGCTTTAGATTCGGATTCAGCGCGTCAAAATACATAGGAAAACACTGTTGAGTCTTTGAGTCTGACAACTTTTTTTGAGTGCCTAGGCAATTTTATAGTTTACTAGTTCATTGCTGTGTGATTATAGACATGAAAAAAGTGACGGTATTGTTCTTTCTCTGGCGGGCCCTTCTGATTCTTATGTCCGCTTTTATACCAACACAACAAATATATTTTTATCAATTTGATTTATTAAAGGTAAGATACAAGAATATACAAAAAATAATGGCAAAATGCTCAAATAAATAAAATAATATAAACCTTATTTTGCATAATTGACAAGCGGTATAATATTATTACGTTACCGTTCCTAAAGGTCGAGAAAGTATGTGCTGTTTCAGCACCACTGGTTCAGAGTTCAATTAGCTTATCGCTGGTAACGTTCCGTACCAATCCTAGAAAAATTAATTTGGCAAAGAAAGAGCTCGTGAGATATGAGTAAGAACAATGCTCTTTTACATGGTCTAATAGAATAGAAGAAGACGCAGATGATGAAGATTGTAAAAAAAAGGACGAAAATGCATAATGTAGATGAACATGATGTTGATGAAAACGAGGATGATGAAATCTGAATCTGAAATGGCGGCTTGTATACGCACGAGGCATGTAGAAAGCCACGCACTCGCACGCGAGGAATGTGATGTTGGCGAGGCACTCGAGTTCGCAGTTGCTGCGCGTGTACTGCTTGAAGAAACGCAAGGGGCGCTCCTCGGGGAAGTAGCACTGGCGCTGCTGGGGCGAGTAGCCCTGGTGGAGCTCCTCGCTCGTCAACATGGCTTCCGGCGTCACGGCCACCTGAACACTGCTGCTCAGTGGGACGCTGAACGAATGCTGTTTCACCTGTGGGTACTCCCATGGGTTGTGCACCGTCACCTGCAACCGAGATATTAGGAACACATGACGTGGCTTTTTCGTCCGGAATTTTGTTGCAATGCAAAATACTTTTGTTCAAGAGAGCGGTATTTAATTTTCCCATAACTTAATTTTCTTTTAATTAATTAAGTAATATTGCCTTGAAAATTATATCAAACTAGTTTCTCGCATTGATTCTAAATTTGCAATTTTCGAACATTCAGTTTAACGAAAATGAGATCCAAGCCATTATTTTAAGTGTTCCTTCATCTATCTTTGGAAGAAATTAAAGAAAACACTTCGAGCGGTTGTCGAGAAAATGTTTCGTTTTATAAATTTCATTTATTTCAAGCACAAATTATGCGAAAACGGGAATATCAATTTTGTGGAAAATTGAATGGTTTAGGCGCTAACGTTGACCACAGGCAGAGTGACCTTTTGTCAACAATCGATATTTCAATATCAAGGACCCACAAAATATGGATTTTAGCTACACCACGTTTTAGAGGAAGTACTTTACTATACATAGCAATAGGGTTTACATTTTCATTACCAGGGCCTAGCAATAAGCGTTTTCCTGCCGAAAATTCGTAGTGTCTCGTCGCACGATCGTACATAACTAACTCTTCTTACGAAGTAAGAGCGAGAAAGGAAAACTACGACTGATCTCTCACTCTGTAATTGCATTGATTCTTTAAAAAAATTGGGATCTTTAAAATAGCAATATATCTGGTAAAATCAAGACAGCACGTCTAAGGAGATGTCCCGAAAAAACATCTTGCATATTGCTCAGATGCAGATAGGAGGCACCCCCCTCTCTATTGAGCTAGTTGTGCTCAAACTATTCTGACAAATGCTCAAGGATTGAGGAACAACTAAAAAGAGCTACTTGAAATGTAATAGAGCTATCTTTCAAAAAAAATTCGTAATAAAAATACAAAGAATAAAAATTAATATTACCATTACTACAGAAACAAAGAAAACAACTAAAAGGTACATGTAACATAGACAGCTACCTTCAGAGATATAGTGGGGGTAAAAATGCACAAAAAGCTGCAAAGAGAATAAATATTATGTTCGGCCAGAAGTGGACACAAAATATAATCCATTGTAATTGACTAATTGAAAGAATAGTAGAGGTACAATTTAAAACACAACCAGAAGAGGGGAAAAAGAAGAGAAAATGGTTTGTTTATTATTTTGTGTTCAAAAGCCCATGAACTGCTAGGAAATTAGTCCCGTAAGAGAATTACATTAATCATCTCGGAAAGCGTCTATGTTCTTGTCCTGCTGGATAGTGAAAATCTGCGCCACTAACTCATCCACGTATCTCCCACCACCGGGGCACCGCGCCATCCGGGAAAAAGCTCTAAACCACTGACTGATCTTTCGACTTGTGTTATAGTGTAGAGCATGTAATGTAAGTGCAGGTATGAGGAACTAAAGATTTCGCGCTGTCCGTGGCCCGTTGGGGTACAGCTCTGGCATTTGCCTGGTGTTCATCGAAAGAAAAAAAAACATGGAAAACTACAGATCTGAAAGCCGTCCGCTATGATTCTTCTCATCTCAATGGCTTAATTTGGCCTTCCTATCTAGTTACTGTCGAAAATCCTGCCATCGTCTGGACTCGAACCCTAGAATCTTTCGATCAGAGGCACCGAAATAATATCAGTTGATGCCCTGAGCCACTTCATCCGGTGCAAATTCGTAAAATTAACATATCTTTTTCAATACTTATCATACGAACACTGATCTAATAGTTCGAGTCCGCTTTTTATGAAATTACATTACATATTTTTTTCTTTCTACGTTCAGTTCTTAAAAGTATGATATTTGCGAATCAAAGCAAGCCTAACACAATATCCAAACTCTTATTTAGAAATATTTACATATTGTGTACTATAATACATATTTTACTTTAACTATTTTACTTATTTTGGTAAACTACCAATTCCTATGGAATATTTCAAATATACATTGAAATTCTACCAAATTACATGATATCTCACAAAATACTTATTGAATTTTTAACATTTTTTTTGTTCAACCCTTTGCGGTTGGATGTGTTTTATCACTTAAACGTCGTACATGTCGGAGGCCATCCGTAAGATGACATAGCGGCGATGGCCCTCAGCTCGGAGCTTTCAAAAAGGTGGTTCGCCCTACAGATCGGAGGGTGTCACTCAGATGACAGCCTCCAGCCCGTGATCCAGTCAGAGGGCACCTCAGAGATGACAGCTGCTTTTCTTCATATTTCTAAATAAGATCTCCTTCCATCAATGAGACAATGTCGCGAATTGAAAATAGATGGGTCTATCGAAATATATACGAACGCTATCCGATCACATGTTTTGCGACACTCATTCTTGTCTTTCTCTTTGAAAGTGTTGAATATGTTTCACTACAGGATGATTCCACTATTTTGTAGCGGTAACTAAGTGCGAAATGAACAATTTGGAGAACGTAGATATTCTGCAAATGTAAAAATAATTCCTGTACAAATTAATCTTAGAGTTAAAATCAAACAATTGTTGTTGTTTTTTGCATTGTATCGACTTATTTATTTTGGAAATTATGCAATCAATAAATTTAACTTATAAAGTTCTTATATTTGGTACGTGATTTTCAAATATTAAAGAAAAAAGGCAATTTTTTGAATTTATTATTCATATATCTCGATCGTTGTGAAGTTATAGCAAAACTAATAACGAACAAGTACAACACTGCTAAAAATATAATGCCAGATGAAAAAGTTGTTACGCGCTTGCTCGGGAGACTGCGAAACAATAGCCGAGCTGCCCAAGCGCGAAGCGTGCAACCCTGCGAGTCAACGCGCCATTTTCTTTTGTCATCTCAGTGATTCTCTCTGACCTGTGGGACAACACGCTCCCTGCAGACACACGAGCTGAAAAATCAATTAAAGATGTCATCTCAGACATCGAGGGCACGCACAGATACATGCAGTCTGTTTGGGTTAACCTCCGCCTCAACGTCTTATATGCTGCGGTAACTACGTGTAGAAGGTGATAATATAAACTTTAGATGACGAAAGTATCAGTGAGGAGGTATTTCTTAATCTTTAATACCAATTTCTGAGAAATATTGGCTATGGCAAATGTGTAACTCTTCGAATAGAAAACTTTGGTGATTGTTTATCAGTCATGGAGTTTCCTCGTTTCTATGATTTCCCTCATTGCTCTCAAACATAAAAATGTATTCTTCCAAAATTAGTTCAATAGATCAAGCAATATTTATTTTTAAAATTGGCTTATTAAATATTTGAAACTATGTAATTTTTTAATTACAAGGCCACACCAACAGCTAGGTCATTAGTTACCGATATGGTTAACAGTATGATGTGATATGGTGATAAGGAGGGGATGAAATGATGAACATATATGCAACCATGCACGAGGCGGGACTCGAACTCCCGGTCCTTCAGTCAGAGATAGGTAGGGCACTACTGCCTTAACGATCATCCGGACGACCATTCTGTTCGTTTGTAAATGTTCCATTAATAACACTTTGATATTACATTTTATATCATTTTTATGTGTTTACTAAAAATTGTAATCTTTTTCATTACATATTTATGTATATATTTTGTCATTCATGCTACATATTTTTCGGGACTTAACGAATCATACATTTTGTATATAAAAATATTGGTTTCAGTGAAAATCAATTTATGTTGCAGCTAATCTCGAGGGCCAAGATTGTTAAACAAGGTAAACAGAAATTTACGCATCAGCCAGTGTTCAGGGTTAAGGTTACACCATGTACTCACCTCAAATCCTTCATGACCGGTACTACAGAAATATTCTTGATTTGATGTTATCATAGAAAGTAAAATTGTGAGACCCCATGGCGAGCCAGATTGCACGGCTCGGAAGGGATATGAATTTATATTTGCTGAAGAACTGTATCCTTCCCCTGCATTCCATTGCACGTCCACATTTCCATAATTTAGATAGTTTCTGGAGGAGTGGAACCTGAGGCAGAAATTTATTTTTCAACCTCTTAACAAACAGAAAGCATTAAACATATTTTTTTTGTAATTTGATTAATTTTTATAGATTTTTTTGTAATTTGAATGACCCTTACAAATGTTTTCATTGAATTAATTTTACTATTGTGTCGCATCCCTCCTCCCTCCTATACCCGAAATCAAGGTAGTCTTTGCCCTAGTGCAATGCCTAACATAACTTGCCCATTCTCACCAACTTAGCTGATTGGCGTTTGCATCGCCCAAGAAATAGATTAATTAAATTTATTTGATCGAGGCTGAAGGATTCTAAAATATTGTAATGGTAGGATAGAGTATGAAAGATTGTAACATTTTCCGGAATGGTTAAAAAAATCTCTTTTCGTGAGTGAAATGATCCATAAAACAAGAAAATGAGAACCCACGACCATCGACCCTTTAGCAATCTCGATCTAGTG
This sequence comes from Gryllus longicercus, assembly GCA_038098605.1. NCBI lineage: Eukaryota > Metazoa > Arthropoda > Insecta > Orthoptera > Gryllidae > Gryllus > Gryllus longicercus. The sequence continues at coordinate 12,161,830 of JAZDUA010000002.1, read as the reverse complement.
ATACTACAACAGCACCATCTTTCTCGAGTCAGTAACTCACGTAAAATTAGGCAACTGCAATTTCTATCCTTAGTAACATTTTTCAGACAGAGGAAGAACAAAGTATTACATATTGTTATTATTATTATTATTATTATTACAATTATTATAATAACTATTATTATATTCATTAGCCAACTAACATCCCATTTAGGGCAAGAGCCTCCTGCATTGTACAGAGAATGCTGAAATAAGTGATAGAATTGATGATGAGGAGTGAAAGGACTATGATGAATGTGAGAAGCAGCAGGTGTGTGGTAATCGTGGCAATTTTTTAATCATCCCAGCGTTATGACTGAGGGAAACAACGAAAAAACCGGTTTATGCTCCAACCCATTATCAAGAGCAAAGTTTCAATAATACGAGATTCTACAAAGTCTCTGCGGAGAACAGGTCTCTGCTCACCATATAAATTTTTATTCCTTTGTGCAATTGAAAAGTCCCTTTATAGTCAGTTCAAATGAGCGTTAATCGTTAAATAAGGATCAGAAGAATCTCTGGGGCGATCACATGTCTCCGGATCACGTAAAGTTTTGGGCCTTGGCCAATTCAAAATCGTTTTCTTAGGCAGTTCTACATTAGAACTAATTTATATGGAAGGAAGTGTCATTTAATTGTCCAGTACCGCAACGTGCTAAACTGTGAATAATTTCACATCATTTCAAGTTAACTGTGGCGAACATAAATACGTGCCGCGCGCTTATCGCAGTGTTCAACTGAAACTGTACTGTGGCATGCAAGCGTGGGCTGTTACACGTTCTAACGTGCGTAATGACGCGTCTCTTGTGTTGTCATACTTTGCAAGCCTGCAAGTTTTCAGAAACAACACCTAAAGCCATTAATATTTAATATATGTGTGTTTTTTCTATTTCACTGAAGCCTGTGCATGTATAATAAGTAGTGTTTTTGTTCTAGTCAAGTGTATCCATGTGACAATGTATCCATAGAGCAAATGCCAATCAATTACACAATTGAGTTAATTTAGGGCTCTGGCTAAGTGTATTGTGACGAGTCAGAGATCGTCTCCATAGTATTAATATAATCAGCCATAGGAGATTAATTAAATATTATTTTTATACGTTTATAATATACGTTTTGTTATCAAAACCTTTATTTTTATCTTTTAATAACGCCATAATTTATTTTTAAATATTCGTCGCATACGAGAGATTTTTGTATAATTCGTTTAATATCTGCATCCAAAAGTATGAAGTTAGTTCAAAAATGGATATGAAATTAAAATTGTAATTGGTTACTTTAAAAAATGAAATGAAGAGATTCATGTGAATCATAACAATTTTTCAAAGATCTCCTTTTGAATGCTCTTCCTTGTGTGTTGTGTAGAGTCTTTCTTCTGTAAAAACCAACAATTACCTCCCATCGTGGCTGGGTACCGTTTCCTTGGTAGCGTTTTCCCATAACTAATATCTTGGTGAAATCTCTCGTCTTTTTCATGGCTGACCTCGCCCAGGATCTTAGAAGTGTAAATGTTTGCTAATAACTCACAGTCGTCCTCCTTGTGATTTCCACGGAGCCCCTTCTTAACAGATACGAAATATTTCCAAAATGGGACTTCTTTAGAGGAAAGTGTTACTTCAAAATTTCTACCATTTAACGGTCATTTGGTTTCGGACCTAACGAAAATTCCCTGTTTTAACTTTGCGGCACTAAGTTGGGGAAAACTTTTTCTTAAGTACTTGAACCAATCTCCTTCTTTGTTTATTGCTCTAACAACATTTTTCGTTAGTCCCAGTTTGATGTGTAGTGGGTGAAAGATAATAATTTGTGGATCACCAAAGGTTTGTACTTTACATTTGTTTTGCCCAGGATGAATTAATTTCTTTGAAGCCACTCTTTGGTTTTATCGTGCTTCGGTGTTGCTCTGGTATCACGCATGCAGAGAAAACAGAAGTATTTAGTAAATCACTCTTGACGACCAAGTAACGTGAAAAGCAGTGCAAAAGCTATGTAGCCAATGTCGAAAAGCTGCTACCTTCGGGGCGCAAATCCTAAGACCTTCCAGTAAGATGCGCGGCAAAGGCGTAAGTTGATGCCCTGAGCCACCTCAACCACTTCTTGCCACTTCTTAGGAATGTAATTATTTCGCCTTAGAATGGAATTTTTTAATGAGATGAATGAAATGAAAATAATGATTAATGAAATTTAAAAAAAATCTGTTAATTATTCAGGAATGTGGTGAGTGAGGTACTCACGTATTATTTGCAAACATAGCATCATTTGGAAGCATATTGAAAGTGTGGCACAGCCCGGTTTCTGTTAACAGGGGTTGAAATCCCGACTTGTACACTTCCTTTTTTGAGAACCTGACAGTTGATATTATTTCATCTTGTGGTAGGGCGACCTGTAATACAAAAAATATACTAGAAATATTTTTCATAGGTAATACCATTAGTGCTTTGGAATTTATCTGATAATATCGTAAGCACGAGTGGTATTTAATTCCAAAGCACGAATGAATTATAATGTGGCGCACTCTGACAAACCAGTATAAATAAATGTCTTCTTTTGGACCTTAAAAACATGTTTATATTTATTTAGTCAAAAATAGCAAAAACTGTTTGTGAAGTATGGGGAGAAGATCATCTGCGCACGTTTTCTTGATTTCCAGAATATTTTTCCATAATTTTAACTATAAATAGTTTAAGATAAATAAATAAAAATAAAATTTAAAAAAGCGTGAGATTAGCAACATTTTAAAAACTAGACATTTTCGTCCCCGAGCTATAGAAAATTTATTTGCAACGGTAAAAGAACTGCAGATTTGATTTTTCTGCATTGCTAACAAAATACTAACTCACCCTTACCGCCACTCCTACCACTACAAGCAAAAGGAGAACCTCAACAAAAGGTGTGTATTGTGAAGCTACATGTTATTTAAAAACAACCTGAAGATGGAGCGCAAAACCTCCGGGAACGTCGTTGAACATTGGAAAAACATAGACGCAAGATTAACTTCGATTTTTTATGAAATAATACAATTGAAAAAATATATTTCTGTCTAAAAAATGTAAAGGGATCTGTTCTCGACGTGTTTTAGTTCTTCGGGTAGGTGGTCAGGTTCGCAAATGCGTTTAGCACGGTCGTAAAGGGTTTTGATCATAGCGCGTTTTTTGCCTGGGATGATGATTTGAGTTTTTGTGTAAATAACGATCTGCGGGCGTAGGTTTCCGGTAAACTTTATGTTCATGGGAGCCATCTGGATTCCTGTTGGCCAAAACATCTAAGAACGCTAGTTGTTCATCTTTTTCCATCTCCGTAGTAAATTGAATTCTTGGGTGGATATTATTGAGATGATCAAAAACATCTGATAAGTGTTCACCGTGACTCCAAGCCACGAAAGTATCACCAACATAGCGAAACCAGTGTGTCGGTTTCATACGAGAACTGTTTAAGGCAATGCCTTACTCCATGCTAAGGTTGGCCACAATCGGACTCAATGGATTGCCCATGGCTACGCCGTCCGTCTGTTCATTAAAGTTACCGTTCCATTGGAAATAAGAAGTAGTTAGTGTGTGTTTAAACAGTAAGATGATATCCGCTGGGAAATATTCAGCTAAGAAATTTAAAGTCTCCTATACTGGAACCATTGTAAAAAGCGATGTGACGCCAAAAGTCACCAAAAGATAGTCGGATTTTAAGCGAAGTCCTTTTAATTTTTCAATGAAGTGAGAGGAATCCTTGATGTGTCTTTCTGTATTCCCAATTTGAGGTTTAAAGAACATGTCGATGTGTTTGATGAACGATAAGCTCAATGAATGAAGATGATTTACAAAAAAGTTTAATGTAAAATTTTAGAATACCCAACTGCACGACACTAGCTTACCCACTGCTAGTTAGTTCTCTAATTTCTTTGATCTGGGGTAGCTTTTCGGTTTTCCCTCTTCCCAGCTGCCATCTATCTCACCCAAAGTATTTGTTTTTCTTTTCTACATTTTTCAGTTCCATAATGGTAGAACCGATATATAACCTTAAGAATATAATAGAAGAGTAAAACTTCAATTTGAAAATTTCCTTGAAAAGTTTGGAGCGATTTTTGCAAAAATTTCTGTGAATGCAAATTTGATCCTCTTTTTGAAACAAAACTTTTTTTGTTTTGGAAAAACATAAATAGAAATCATTTGAAGTATTTAAGAAATTCTTGGTTTTGTTTAATATTTCATATATTTCACTTAATATTGCGCGAAAACGACTAAAATTTTAAAAAAATATACGCAGCGTTAATGAAAGAACTAATTTTGGAGTACAAAGTTTAATTGAAAGATAAATCTCTGTCTTCAAATGTGTAGTTGTTGGAAGATATCGAAAAAAATTCAAACTTTTACAATTTTGAAAATTCAAATTTAATATTAAAAATTGGACCTATGTCATCTTTATTGTTGTATTTATAAGTCTATTCTTACAAAACATGTAAAGAAAAAAATTGGAGTAATTTGTGAGAAAATTTTAAAAATTGTAAAAAGAACCCCCAAAATTTGAAGAATGTTTTTCAAAATCGCAGAGCTTCGAGTCGAGCCATATATACTTGCAAATGTCCATTTTGAAAAAAAAAAAACACGAATAGTTTAGGAGCCAGTGTTGTTCACAGATGAACGTTTTGAAAACAAATCACTTTTTCAGTGTCGGAGGACCCCAAAACGTGTATTTCCGTTGAAATCTCCAAATCGATTCTGTAGCATTACATCACTTTCTCTATATTACGTGTATTACTCTGTGTATACATACGTATGCGAGAATGTAAAATACTTAATACAAAAGTAAAGTTATTTAACGCACTCCTGCCGGCTAGTAGTCGAACTATCCAACGCGACCTCTATTAGTACTTCGGACTGCACAATTTTGTTCGTTGCATTTAGATGGACAGTGAGAATACAATAAGTGTTGGCCTCTGTGCTGCAAAATGTGAACGCATTGAGAACGCATAGGCAGCAATTTACAACATCTCTTAATGATTTGTTAATTATCAAATGATAAAAAGAAAAAGATGTGTTTGAATCATCTTAATTACAAACCTATTTCTTTTTTAGGGTAATAGATCCTTGAACTTTAATTACACTCTCAGAGCGATATAGTAATGTAAGGGATTGTATTGTATGTCCATTGCTAATCACTAACTCCTAACATTTTTTTTTGTTTTGAAAATTTTCTGAACGATCAATTGACTCTTCATTTGTGTTAGTATATACGTCAGTTGAAAAACTAATAATTATAATTTAGGATTGAGATAAATCATATCGGGGTACTCGTCAACCATTCTTTAATAGAATAAATGGACTTCACCTGTGAATGCATAAGGTTCTGATCTCTTAAACGTTTCGGTTTAACTTACCAATTCTATGTAGTCGATAACTTTGTTGCTTCTTTGCCTGAGTTTTGATTTTGTTGGGTGATCGCACTGAAGAGTCACGTCTGCGAGTATTTGTTCCCTGTTGAATAGAAAACTGTCTTAATGTTTACAGACGGAAAAGAAATACCGCTGCAAATTCGTCACCTTTTCTCAAACACTATTTTTGTAAATTAAATACATAATTATGATGGAATAAGTTTTTTTCATATCTACAATTAATTTAATAAATTTGCGCTGTATTAGGGATACGAGATAATGAGCTTATCAAACTTTTATAAAACAAAATACATGAAAGCCAGCTAATAAAATATTGACAGTAATTAATAACATAAAGAAATAAATATTTAACTACCATACTTCAGAATAAATGTTATTGAAATAAATTATCTTGCGACGTAAAAGTCCGTATATAAACAAAGTCGAAAAATACTGAATTAGTATTCTTCCAAATGACTTTGTTTTCGTTTAAGTTGGTACTTAATTAATTGGACGTTAAACATTTCATAAAATGAAACTTTTGAGGTAAGTCGACAATATAGTTTTTTATAATAAAAGTAGTAGGAATGGCATTTTATTTTGCGAGTGTAGAAGATTGCGACGCAAGGCCAATAGGCCGAGAAACGCAATTCCACAAGCAAATTAATATAATTTGCATCGCGTGTGTCAACTAGCGTACACTATTCCTAGGCAGCCTTACTGACTTTATTGTATTTTGATTCAATTTTAAATGTCACGTTTTCATGTGACATTAATGTCATTAGTATCTGATTCGATTAGACGAAAGTAGTTTGCTGCATTCACAGTTTTATCTAGACACTTGGGCATCGTCTCAGTTTTGGCACTAGTGGTAAAAACTGAACTTTTAGCACACTGTGCATTCCCTATAAATCCACTTTTACTAGTGGCTGTCTAAAAATATATTTAGAGCAATAATACCTTGAAAAGGAAATATTATGATGCATATAATATAATCAAACAACTAAATTTAGAATTTTCGTCACCTTCACGGAAAAGACAGAAAACCATTAACAACAACCAAACCAAAAATTCAACCAAAAATTACCAATTTAATGTAAAAACTGTCAAAGATTTGATCACACTCAAGCTAACTGTGGGCGCGCTCCGAGATGTGTTAGGTGTTTAGGTAACCACCATTATTCAAAATGCACGGAACCTAAAAGAGAAACAAGTCGGATGTGCGTTAACTGTAAAAAAGATCACACGGCCAATTGGAAAGGTTGTGAAGTTTATCAGAAACTGCTAAAAAATCAAACAGAGCGGTATAATCAGAGACGACAGGCTTTTAATAACAGAGAATCCCACGAGATTAAAAACCTTGACCGAAAACCAGTCCCTCAAAATCATCCACAACAAACAAACCCAACGCAACGACCTCCCATAAATCCCTGGTTTTCAAATCCTCAAAGACTTAATAGCCAAGTCCCCCCGGTATTGAACTCCAACCTCCCTCTACACCGACAGGTAATAACTACAATCATCAACCAAGTAATAAACGCACTCATTCCACAAATACAAATATTAATACAATCAGCCCTCGATAATGGACGTAAATAAAAATCCAGAAACAAACATTCTCAACTGGAACGCGAACGGAATAAAAAGGCAAGAAAATCAATTACGACACTTTATAACAAGCCACAACATAAAAATAGCTTGAATTTCAGAAACTCACCTGTTACCTCAAATCAAGTTCTCAATACTAGGTTTTAATATCTATCGCAACGACCGTCTCTCAGCGACGGCCGCAGGAGTGGCCATACTAGTGCACAAAGATATAAAACATACGTTAATTAATAGTCCTACGAGCAACGACCTAGAAACTATAGCAATAAAAACCAAAATAAATAACAAAGACACAACCATAATATCGGCGTATAAACCTCCAAATAAGCTATTCCCTAGAAAAATATATACTGAAATTTTTGGAAATAACGATAATATCATGCTAATAGGTGACCTTAATAGCAAACACTGCTATTGGGGATGCAACACAACAACTCCTCAAGGGCAAAATTTACTAAATCTAGCTACCACTCTCAATTTAAGTATTATGGCCCCAATAGAACCCACCCATTACCCTTACAACAATAATATAATTCCTGACATATTAGATATCCTCATCACAAAAAATATTGATTTTCCGCTATGCCAAAAAGTAATTCCTGAACTCGATTCGGATCACAATCCAATAATCATATCATTTCATCCTCTCTATCTGTCATCTTATTATAAACAGCAAAAAGGTAAAATTAACTGGTTTAAATTCAGGGAAATTTTAAAAATTAACTACAAAATCCGCAAAACATTCAATCTGAAAAGGACTTAGATAATGAAGTAAAACGATTAGTCAGCAACATACAAGGATCCCTCACAAATTCTACCACATATCTCAAAATAACACACCCAATATACAAGCAACAAATCCCAATAAAAATCATAACCCTAATTAAAAGTAAACACAATTTAAGACGCTATTGGCAAATGACACGACGACCAGACTTAAAAAGAAAATTAAACAAACAGACGAGACTAGTTAAAACTAAACTAGACCAACAAAGATATGCAAGCTTTCAGACTTTTCTAAAGGAAATTCACCCGTCATCTAGGCATATGTGGTCTACCATACATAGAATAAAAAGACAAAAACAAGAATTTCCACAAATAAAACTAGGTTCACAAGTGGCAAATTCTGATTTTGAGAAAACATCTCTTATAGCTGACTACCTTGAAAAGTCGTTCAACCCAAACCCAGTCGAAAACGATCACTTTAATAAACAAGTAGAGGAATTCAATCAGAAACCACTATATACAGCTCCAATCAATATAAAGTACATATCCCCATCAGAAATTAAACAAGAAATCAAAAAATCAAAAACTAAGAAATCAGCAGGATACGACTTTATTTCTAATAAAGTTCTAAAAGAACTAAATAACAATTCGATAGCAGGCATTACAGCAATATTTAACGCAGCATTCAGAATATGTTACTTTTCCAACGATTGGAAAATCGCAACAGTGCTACCCTTCCGAAAACCAGGAAAGAATCTAAAAGATCCAGCGAAATATAGACCAATAAGCCTACTCCCGTCATTGTCGAAACTATTAGAGAAACTGATACTAAAACGATTAATAAAATTCATGACAAACACACATGTAATCCCAGACACGCAATTTGGATTTCGACCTAACCACTCCACAACACATCAAATATTACGGCTTACCGAATATATAGCGCAAGGATTCCATGCGAAACAACACACTATTGCAATATTCCTGTACATCACTAAAGCGTTTGACAAAATATGGCATCAAGGCCTTCTCTAGAAATTAAGACAAATAGGCACTCCAGATTACTTATTCCAAATTATTAAAAGTAAATCAAAGAAAGTTCCAAGTCAAAATTAACGATGCCATATCATCCTTACGCCAGATTTCAGCAGGGCTGCCCCAAGGGTCCCCATTATCACCGGTATTATTCAATTTATATATATCCGATTATCCACACCTAATAGATTCGCAAATAGCGCTTTACGCTGACGACACTGCACTTTTTTCCAAGCATGGGGACGTTATGACAGCTAGGAATAACTTACAAGACGACCTTGACATATTCAATAAATGGGCAAAAAATTGGAGAATTAAAATAAATCCAGATAAAACACAGGCGAAAATTTTCACCCTAAGACATCCCCTCACCCCTCCGCAGTTAATTTTGAACAACGAAAATATTCCCTGGGCTGCAAATAATACAGCAGCCAAATATCTAGGAATGCAACTTGATACAAAATTAAATTGGAAAACACACATTTACACAACACGAACAAAAACACAAGCAAAACATTCCCAACTTTACGCACTAATTAACAAAAAATCCTCCCTTAAAATAGAGACCGGAATGATAATTTACAAGTCTATAATTCGACCAACTATGACTTATGCATGCCCAATATGGGGAAATGCAGCAAAAACTAATATAAACCTGTTGCAAACTATACAAAATAAAGCGCTAAGAACTATAATTAAAGCGCCATGGTTTATTTCGAACAAGCAAATCCACCACGAACTGCAAATTCAGACAATAAAAGAACACATTACCAAACTGTCCGAAGACTTTTTCACATCACTCCCCTCATCTCCCAGCACCTCCATTTTCAACCTTGGACGCACAGCAGAACCGAACTTACGCATCAACTCACGCTTCCCTAAAGACAGATTCGTACCACCATAAAATAGCAGAAAATGGGCCTCAAATAATATAACCTTCATCGAATAACCATATCAACAATCATTCTCTGTACTCTCAATATACTTCCGTAATAAAAAAAATGATCACAACCAAAAACATTTATCGCATCCGTCTAGGGCACCCACAGTTAGGAAATAAACCAAAAGTTATATATGATTGTATTCACAACCCTGAAAAACATGTATGTTGAACAGGTAGACAATAAATAATAGACAATAAATAATAAAAAAATGGAATTTTCGTATATAATTAGCTGTCTTCACCTGAACGTCAATTTGGCATCTGTAATGTAGCAACTTTTAGAAATAATAAATTATGTACTATTAATAGATGAAGATTATTCAAACAACTAATTAAAATCATTTATTTAAATCGTGCTGCGATAAATCTATGATTTAAATTATGAAATTATTTAAAAAAAATATTTTTTCAATCGTTAATACACATTTTATTCAATACAACGCTATCAAATTGTTCTTTTTTTACGAACTTTCGTCATTTTCTGTAATAAAATATCAAAATTTATTGATTAAAGAAAATCACAATTTCTAATTATTATAATATTAATTGTACATTTAAAAATCGAACTAGTTTTTTATTATTAATACCAAGAAAACATAAGATATGCAAGTTTCCAGTATCTGATATTAACTTGTTTATTAAACGATGTGTCAATTTGGCGCAATATTTTAAGTAAAAAATATTAATAACTACATTCTTATAAAATATATGAACTTACGTATTAATATAAATGAATAAAATTTTAAGTTTGGTCAAATTGAAACAAATAAAAATAAACATTAAATATTGGTGTGAATGTTTTCAAAAATAGCTGAGATTAAACCTCCATTTAATCTCGTAAATAACAAATACATGATATTGTTCATACACAAAACAATGACTTAGAAATAAAATTATAAACAAACAATATTCACAATAATATTTGCTTTTTTTACAGTATTACCAATTTAAAAAATAATGCATCCAAAACGTTCTTTAGTTATCAAAAGATAAAATTTAAATAAATATTTATGTAACTAGCACTGAAAGTGAGTCGTCGGCGTACAAATGCATTTTGACGAGGAAACGACAGGATATGAGCCCGGCATTTGGAAATCAGAACGCTAAATCCTTTTCGTACGAGATGCGAACTTTACTCTTTAGAACGAATTCATGGAAACTTACTGCTGAGTTAATACTCAATATACGAGGCAGTTCTGTTGATTTATATCACCTCCGTGTTTTTGTTTTCTTTGTAGTACAAAATCGTTTTATGTGGTCATGACTTGTTTATCAAAGTCTATTTTGACACGCTTAACCACAAATTACCAACAATCCACTTCCATCAATTTAATCATTCCAATCAATCACTAAAGGTTACTAGTTTCCAAGTAGAAGTTATGAAAAAGAAATTTTATTGATTTTCTTTTTAAAATAATCATGATTTCTCAGTTCTTTATATAACATTCTTCATCGACGAAAATTAGAATCGTCGAACGAAAATAAGAGATTTGAAATAAAGCGTGTAGAAAACTAATAATTTAAATAATGGGGATTGATCTTCGATATTTAAATCCAACCTTAAATTAAAGAGTTATTCTGAAATGTAAAATGAACTATTCTAATTCAAGTACCTTGCATATTTGTATTTCCTAAGTTTGCATTATCGTCTTAAGAAGACTGATTTTTATAGACCAATATTTAAATTGTCTAGCGAAGAAATGACTGAACTTACTGATCTGCAGAGAGTGAGGTGCGGTTCATGAGGGCTGCTAAGACATTGTATTTACGTGGATCGATTCGGGCGTAAGGACAAATGGTGACGGCTGGAAACGGAATCTGCCAAATTGGTTGCAGGCGATCGCCCATTGACACGATGACCGGCGATGAAGTCCACCGCTCCCACGTCTTACGCGCGAGCATCAGGTAGAATCCGCAGCCCACGACGATGCCCATCACCCACAGGAGCCTGTCACACAAAGAATCCATTTCTTCTTTCAGAGGGATGTCCCAAACGGGATCTTAGCGACAAAACGAACATAAACTATACGAATCTATAGCCCGACAACTTTTAAAAAAAACTGGACTGCGCATGCGCGAAAAGAAGCAAAGTTGAAGGTCTCTTCCCCAGAAGCCCGACTTGCACGTCTGAGGAGACGCCGCGGCCTCGGCCTGCCCCAGGCGGAAGCAAAACCATCTGGTCTCCACGACCGTCCCGAACCCTAGTGTGTTGACGGCTCGTATCTCTTTTTATCCCGTCAAGCCGAACAGCTTGGTGTTGGATGTGAGAAATGCCATGCCCAGAGAAAGGACATTCGTTCCCTTATTCTCAAGTACAATTACCAAAAAGAGCTCTTGTTTTGGATTTTTTCGCTCGAAAGGAGTGCACATAGGTTGCCAAATTAATTCAAACTTGGCGCCACGCATGGAGCTTATTCAGTTTGGCTAATCTTTGAAGGTATTTAAGAAGAAAAGATGTAACATTTCAAACTTCCCATCTTCAAGATGGTTTAATTTTGGCCAAAAAATACCGCTAATTCTCTCACAATCAGAAAATATTCATTTTACATGAAGCTTCTTTATGACGAGACCTTTAACTGCTTTCAAAAGTGACCAGTATATCGCACCAACACCTGGATCTTTAACTGCTTTCAAATAAAATATTCCTTTATAAACGCCACCTAAACAGATATATTTAGGCGACGTTGTTTTAATTCCCGGCATACTCACCAAGATCAAAGCACCAATACATAAAAAACACGTTTTGGTAATTTTTTAGAATAACGTGACTTGATCCAAAAACAAATTATAATTTCCCCATCAGGAGAAAGTGATTTTTTGTATGTCCTTGTGTCTCGATTGGTTCACGGAAAGCTGTCTCACCCGAAGTGACAGAACAGCATATGCGCTCCCTCAGGGAGTTACTCAAATACTTTTTTGGGGTATTGTCCTCCAAATTATTCAAGAACTAAGATTATCTACAATTCCTTAGTCAATTGGGGAACTGATTTATAGTAGGTGGAGATTTTAATGCTAAAAATATCTATTGGAGTAGGAAAAACGAAAGGTAGAGTATTAAATGCTTTGAAGAGCACAATAACCCAGAAAAAAATAGGAGCCGTGTAATTAAAATAGAACTATACAAGAGGGTTACACAATGGCACAGACGTTCTCGTTCTAGTTAGTTTTCTAATTTCTTTGGTCTGGGCTAACTATTCAGCCTTCTCATCCTATTTTCGTGCCAGCTACCCAAACCAAGTTTTTTTTTATTTTCCGTTTTACATTAAGCAGCATTATATAACTTTCTCTATACTACGTACATAACTTCACATATACGTAAGTATACAAGAATGCAACTAGTGGTGCTACAGAATGGAACAGACGTTTCTAATGATAGAACCATAATACTACTTTAAGAATATTATAGAGGAGTAAAACATGAAAATTTTCCTCGACAAATTTGGAGCCATTTTTATGAAAATGGCGTTTAAGCATTACTGTAAATGCAAAATTTCAAGCACTTTTTCACGTTTTCGAAAACTGGTGTTTTCGAGAAACTTGATAAGACATCCTTTGAAGCACTTATACTCACAAATGCAATAATGAACACAAATTGCTGCTTATGAAAATATTAACGACGTAGGAGAGATATAACAAAATAGATTGTAATTTTTTTAAAAGCAAAATAATGGAACAAAATTGTGTTTATGTAATTTTGTATTGTACATTTAGCACTACCTACCAAGAGTTTAAATTAAAAAATTGGGGCAGTTTTTGAGAATTTTTTGTTCTTCATATTTTTTAATATTGCATTTACTTTACCCAAAAGTACCTATTCTACGAACCAAAATTCCAGTGTTAGTCTACAAGCACAAGATAATATGTTGGTAAATTCAATTTGAAACTAAGAGATGCTAATAGGTGAGGTTTTAGAACAAATTTTATTCCATTAGTAGCTTAGAACAAAAGAAATTGCTTATTAGTCTACAATACTTGACTATAATATTTATGAAACTAAAAAAGGCGTTACCACGTTTTGTTTCACCAATTTATAGCAGTATGTTTTTTTCGAATTTGCCGTAAACCTGTTATACCCCATCATTGTCAATTGCGACTTCTTCAGTCACTTTCATCACTACAAAGAAACTTCAGGATGACTTTCGTTACTACAACGAAACTTAATAACACTTTTTGACAACTTGCTTACGATAAAATAAGGCAAAAGGAGTTTTCTCTAGATCCTTACCTCTCATACCAAGGCCGATTTTGCTCCGTTAAGTATCGGAAACCGGCGATGCTTGTGTTGTTGCAATATGCCGCCAGATGATCTCCAAGTTTCCATATTTTCAAGGACATATACGATTTTGTAGCACCCCTGTAAACAAATAATTATTATTGTAATCATTGATCCAAAATATTCTATGTATTTCGAGCTATCTTTCCATAAAATTGTCATATCAATTTTAACTTTAACAATTTTCGAAAAATCAGGTTTTCCACCAACATGCGTCCTGCACCATTTTCTTATACGTGAGACCATATTGTGGCGTCACCAAATTTTATTATTAATTTTATTATCTTAAGATAGTTTTCTTTACGGAAAGAAAGTAGGTCGCAAGACTGGGCTGTCACAAAGGGTCCTTTTCACCGCCCCACCGCCGCCGTCGCCAGCTGCCCGCCCGCCCGCCAAAGAGGGTGCCGTCCGCAGCGTCCCCACTCCCCCTCCGGGGAGCTCCCGCGCACTTAGCCCAACAATGACCGCCCGTGTCTTGGCCCTGAGACAGACCCTGCCTGCCTGCCATTCGTCACGCGTCCGCGCAAGGAATCTCTCTACAACACTTCCGGAAGTCCCAGAGGTATTGTAAATAGCTCGCCCGTCGCCGGCTGCCGATCACGGCGCCGAAGAGTTATGTTTTCGTAAACAAAGCCGCCTGAACACGTATTCGGGCAACTGCAAAAGAAGCTTTTAATATTAGAGAGAGAGATCGCCCTGGAAAATTCCAGGAACAGTGCGTCCCGATTGGGTGACAAAAAATTGCGACGCAAATAGTTTCGGCCTATGAGACATCTCTCCGTGAGGGAAGGGACAAAGGTACGGGTCTTGAGACGTTTTCGGGAGGGGGAAACTGAGGCAAACTCGGCCGGAAGCTGAGTAGAGAAAAATATCCTTAGGGAGAAATCGTAGGAGAAAAGACGTGGCTCTTAAGATTATTAGAAAGAAATTGTAGAAGAAAAGACGTGGCTCTTAGATAAGACTCGGAGTGAGGAACATTATTGCCGTCTCGGGCCCATTCAAGCCCGCATTACGCCCGCCCAGCGCCCTTGTGTCTTCGAGCTGACTCTGAGCCCGCCCGCTTTGACGACTCCAAGACATGCAGCCATCGTCATCATAGCACCGAATGAGGAGTCGGTGACCTGATCACCGCCCTGC
Source organism: Gryllus longicercus (assembly GCA_038098605.1). Taxonomy (NCBI): domain Eukaryota; kingdom Metazoa; phylum Arthropoda; class Insecta; order Orthoptera; family Gryllidae; genus Gryllus; species Gryllus longicercus. Next base: position 12,146,728 of record JAZDUA010000002.1, on the reverse strand, counting down.
CGTCACCGCACACGCCGTCAGCCCTCGCCAGAGCGAAGGTGAATCACGAGACGAGGACAGCCATCCAACCGGTCTGCGGAGGCGCCGACAACCAGCGGTGATAATCCGGTATTTAACCAAAGATGAACTCTCTGTCCCTGATTACGTCACGGGATTCCTTCGCTGGGTAGTCCGCCGAAAGTTTCAGCATTGCCGCGCTCAGGCAGTTTCTCTTAATTATTGTAGACAAAACCCCCAATGTTAGTGTTAAGATGTTTCTTCCTAGCTATTAGAACTATGAGCTCATTGCGCAAAGTTGGTAGGCAGTTATTGGTCGCTCTCTTGCGACGTGTAACTTCCCTGGCAGCTAATGTTGTCAGGAATAAATTAATTTTTGCCCAATTAACGAAATGATTTAATAGATAACCTCCCTTCTCTTCCATCCATTCATTGTAGGAATGAACCAGCGATCCGACTGAGATATAAAAGTATATATATATATATATATATATATATATATATATATATATATATATATATATATATTGAAACACATTGTGTTTCCTTATACTAATTAGAACATTAGCATAAGTAATTAGAATCTATTTTGGACTGCGCGGTACGCACGACCAGCGCGACGGACAGCGGTGAGGAGGGCCAGCCGCCGCCGCCGCCACCGTTGCCGCTGCGAGGCGTCCGTGGGAACGTAATCGACGGTTGAGAACCGAGCTCGGAGCGACAGGGAGTTTTGTCCGTTACGAGTCAGTTTGGTCGAGTCGGCCGTCGCCGAAGGACATGGCCGGCGTGCTGCCGGCCGGCGAAAGTTGCGGAGAAGTCGTCGTGAGCCGCGGACGTGTGTTATAGAATTTAGCCCACGCAAGAACAATAGGCGTGTTAGGTTGATAGGGAAAGTGATCAATGTAAAAGATCAATGCTAGAAAACAGTAAATTGCGCTTATGCTATTTGTCGCGGTGTGTACAATTCCAGAACTGTGTGTATTACGAAGCTGTCGTTGACACGTGCAGTGGGCGCGTGGTAAGTAGTTAAATCAAGCGACGGAAGATAATTAGAGAGAGGTGCGACACCGAGGTACCAGGAGCTGAATCAGGAAGAATTCAAGAAACCACCAGCCGAGGCGACCGCCACACCATCAGCCGCCGACTACGCCCAGCTGCTGCGAAGGTCGGCGACCCCTACCGACGCGAACCGTGATCCAAGCATCGAAGGTATTGGTTGGGGCCCCAAAGGTATGATAAAACTTGTATTACACCTGATCTTGGTACCAAGGCAAAGTGTATAATTGTTGTTAAAACATGTAATCAACAAATTTGGTTTGTGAATAAATACTGTTCATGATTGTACTTCATTTACTAATTAAATTTCCTAATGTTATACCGACTTCTCGTAGGGACCCTTTCACGAAAAAGATACCCTCCTTTAGTAATTTCTTGCAGTGAAAGTACCGGCATCACCAGGTACGTCACAGCTGGCGCCCGAACAGTCTGGAAAGCGTGTAATTAAGAAATGTGGCCCTAGGAAAGTCGATAAAACAGGGGAAATTACTGTGCATGTAATAGAAGGGAGAATATGTATGTCAATGCATGTGAAATGTAATATGCAGACAGTGAAAGAATTTAGTATTTTGGAAGGAACAAAAGTAACAGTATATGTACTGATAAAATACATGTAAAAATTTGTGAGAGTATAGAATTTCTGGGTAATTACAAATTTTTTTTAATTAATAGTGCGCATGCACATGGAATTATTTGGAAAAGTATCCAGTATAAATTTATTACTATAGTTACTGGACTAATGAAAGTTATTAATGCACATATTATAAATGATAAAGATCAGTATAATTTCCAAGATTTTGTAAGGCAAGTCAGTAATGATTTAATTGGTTTGTATTTTTCATAACATGGTAGATAAAGAATTTGTGAAGTAGTAATAATTTTTGTGGAAATATAAAAGGGTATTTGATATTGCTGTATAAATTGTGCACATTATTTGCTTGGAATTCACATTCAGCAGTGCATTGTTCATAATTAGTAGCGAAAAACTGTAAAATCTATTGGAAAGGATAATATTTTGTGAAGTGTGTAGTAGCATTGTAAAGGTATATTTTCAACATTCATGTAGTATTATTGAAGGAATTTATGAAGTAGGCATTACACTCAATTGTGTGTAATTGTTGTACATATAATATAGCAGTAATTGTGTTGAGAATTAATCCAAAAGCAAATAGTGGATTTACTAAATCTGGGAGCAATTGTCATAATTTTATTGAGTTCATTAGCAGTGCATATGTATTGTATGTTTATTTAAGTGGTAGTAGTATTATATTGTGAAGAATATTTTCATGTATTGGTATGTGAATGGGAATTTATGTGATTACTGAATTAGTGTCATTGTGTTTTTGTGGTGAGTGAGAATTTGTTCTTCATCAGTTAGTATCTGAGGTAATAGTGCATTAAAACAGTCACGAAGAGCATTTAGTGCAGTGGTTGGCATAGTAAATCAAGAGGGTAACTGTTGCATTGCTGTTGAAAGAGGCAAATGGAAAAATTGTGCGAGCATTTTAGTGCAGCTGGGGTTGAACGTGAGGCTCAAGGCAACAGAATGGAGGCGCAAAGCGTAGTATTGGACCTAGATGAGAAGGTGGGGCAAGTAAGGGAGTCAGATGAAGGAATTGGGAGTAGCACATTATCGGAAAGCAGGGATAGTGGAATTGGCAGCAGGTTGGATGATACGTCAGGGGACAGTTTCAATAAAGAAGTAGAAATTACGTCAACACCGATGAACCAGGCAGTAGGAAATCCAAGTCAGGGGGGTGGAAAAGTTAACGATCTGGATATAAGGCAAATGATGATGCAGATGTGGGAAGGATTGAATGGGAAATTAGAAGAACAGAATAGGAAGTTATTAGAAGAACAGGATAGGAAAGCAGAAGAACGGAGCAGGAAGACGGAGGAGCAGATTAGGAAGTCGGCGGAAGATCAGAAGAGAATTGCAGAAGAGCAGAGTAGGAAATTAGACGAACAGAAAATATTCACGGAGGAACAGTATAGGAGGTTGGCTGAAGAACTAAATGGGAAAGTTGAAGAACAAATTGGGAAGTTGGCAGAAGAGCAGAGTAGGAAATTAGATGAACACAAAATATTTCCAAAGAACAGATCAAGAAGTTCGCGGAAGAACAGAGCGAGAAACTAGATGAACAGGACAGGAAAGCTGAGGAACGAATTAGCAAATTACGAGAGGAGATAAGTGGGCGAATAGAACACACTGAAGAACAAATTGAGTCGACCAAGAGGGAGATGACCAAAATCGCGGAGCGAGTGGAGATGCATGAGCAATCAATTTCCGAAAGATTCATAAAACAGGAAAAGAAAATAGAATCCCGGGTAATTAGTTTGGGTGGGGAATTGGAGAACAAGCTACACCATCAAGTGGATGCTAGGGTTACTGCAGAGGATAAAAGCGCGGGGATGACGAACCAAATTCATGAAGAAGTCAAGACAGCGGAGGGCAAAACGGTGGAGGTCCAAATCGAGGCCGAGGAGGATGTTTGTAAAGTGGAGGTGGAAACGGAAGAATTGAAGCAAATAATGGAAGAAGAAGTGGAAATGAAAACGGAAGAAATGGAGCGTATAATAGAAGAAGAAATCGAGGAAAATATACAGGGGTGCGAGAAGAAAGTATTAATACAAGATGAATGTGAAGAGGAAGAAGTAGGGAAAATGTCACCGAGTGTCAAGAATGGGGTGACGCCAGTTATGCCTCCAAAGTCGCTGAAATATTCGGAAGATGGTAAGGAAAACCCTGACGCAGTTATGCGAGCAGCAGAACAGCATCTAGCACTAATTAACACCATGGAAGGACACAGGATCCAGTTCTCATACCCAACTTTAGAAGGAAACGCCAGGACATAGACAGGAATTTTTAATGTATTTCCTAAATTCTTGAAGAAATTTAATGACAAAATTTTCATACGAGATTGGAACGAAGAAACCCGGACAAACGGTAAGATAAACCTGAGGAACAATCATCACAACCACGTCATGGAAAGTATTAGTGAATACACAACGAAGAATATTATGAGGCCAAAAATATCATTTATTCCTAGGAACTACCAAGCAATAATTTGCGTAGTAACGCGACAGCTTTCCATCACTACGCAGAACCTATTGGGCAAAGCAAGTCATGCCGAGTTAGGAAGGTATCAGAAGGCAGTGGTAGAGTATGATTGCACATTCGCAGATACTCCAAAGAAGAAGATAGAAATACTGAATGCACAACAGAGAGAGCAGCGGTCGCAGTTGTTGACAGAAAATAAACAAGAACCACCGAAGACGAAGGAGAAGATATACCAAGCATTGGTAAAATCAGGAAAGGAAAAGAAGGAGAAACCGAAGAAGAAGACTTACCAGTTTAGTGAGGGACAATCGGTACGGCTACGGGTTCCCAGAGTATCGAACCCAAACCTAAAATTATACCCAAAATTCTTCCTGTTATATGAGGGGCCATATTTTATAGACAAAGTAACGGATAAAATGTGGCCAGACTGTTAAATAACAGACATGAAGTGATAGGACACTATAATGTTAACAGTCTGAGACTGTGTCCAATAAACGAGGAAATAGTGAAGTGTAAATAAAGTGCATTATTAGTATTAGTTTAAACAATCACGTGTAGAGCCAGATTTTAGGGAAATAAGTGTACATAACGTTTCAGGTAGTGATTACGATGGCGCCACTATCGGCAGAGACGATGCTGATGAAGTGAATTTTTCTTAGTGAAGAAAAATCCGAAAAAGGGAAGGAGGGGGTGATGAAACACATTGTGTTTCCTTATACTAATTAGAACATTAGCATAAGTAATTAGAATCTATTTTGGACTGCGCGGTACGCACGACCAGCGCGACGGACAGCGGTGAGGAGGGCCAGCCGCCGCCGCCGCCACCGTTGCCGCTGCGAGGCGTCCGTGGGAACGTAATCGACGGTTGATAACCGAGCTCGGAGCGACAGGGAGTTTTGTCCGTTACGAGTCAGTTTGGTCGAGTCGGCCGTCGCCGAAGGACGTGGCCGGCGTGCTGCCGGCCGGCGAAAGTTGCGGAGAAGTCGTCGTGAGCCGCGGACGTGTGTTATAGAATTTAGCCCACGCAAGAACAATAGGCGTGTTAGGTTGATAGGGAAAGTGATCAATGTAAAAGATCAATGCTAGAAAACAGTAAATTGCGCTTATGCTATTTGTCGCGGTGTGTACAATTCCAGAACTGTGTGTATTACGAAGCTGTCGTTGACACGTGCAGTGGGCGCGTGGTAAGTAGTTAAATCAAGCGACGGAAGATAATTAGAGAGAGGTGCGACACCGAGGTACCAGGAGCTGAATCAGGAAGAATTCAAGAAACCACCAGCCGAGGCGACCGCCACACCATCAGCCGCCGACTACGCCCAGCTGCTGCGAAGGTCGGCGACCCCTACCGACGCGAACCGTGATCCAAGCATCGAAGGTATTGGTTGGGGCCCCAAAGGTATGATAAAACTTGTATTACACCTGATCTTGGTACCAAGGCAAAGTGTATAATTGTTGTTAAAACATGTAATTAACAAATTTGGTTTGTGAATAAATACTGTTCATGATTGTACTTCATTTACTAATTAAATTTCCTAATGTTATACCGACTTCTCGTAGGGACCCTTTCACGAAAAAGATACACTCCTTTAGTAATTTCTTGCAGTGAAAGTACCGGCATCATCAGGTACGTCACAATATATATATATATATATATATATATATATATATATATATATATATATATATATATATATATATATATACTGCCAGCGCAGTCAGTATTCCTTGTTTCCACGGGGTTGATAGTCTGGCCCGGTGTCTTCTGTACGGAGATATCTATTTATATACATGTTTGGGCTTTCTCAATTCTGGCATTCTCAGCATATGTCCGTACCATTGAAGCTGTTTTCGTTCTAAAGTATCTATTATATCCTTTTGAATTTTCATTTTCTCTATTATTTCTTTATTGCGTATGTGATGTAAACGAGATATTCTGCAACTTCGTCTCAAAAAGTACATTTGAATCGTCAATAATATCTTTTTGTTTTTTGGATTATTTCCCTTACTTCCGAGCCATATGTGACAATACTTTCTATTAGGGTACTGTATATATTTTTCTTTGTTTTCTTTGATAACTGGGAGTTCGATAGGATTTAGCACGTAACTTACTCCTTTCCCTTGATTTATTTTATTATTTATATCATTATTACTTGTGGCCTCTTTTAAAACTGTGAAGCCCAAATATTTAAAATTATCACATAATTGTCTTTTATCATTTCCAATGTGCAGATCATTTTCTTATTTTCCTGTTATAGGTCACTTGCTGGTCTCCTTTCCATATAGTTCACTTGCTGGCCGATTTCCAATTATTTACAAACTATTTGCCAATCTAAATGAATATAGGAAACTAGACGAGTCATTTTGTCCAACTGCTATATTTTTGGGTTACATGTAGAATGAGTTTCAGGTAATTTGATCTTTTGAAAGTTACGTCTGTGAAAAAAATAAATAAGAGCTCTGGCTAAATAGTGGTCTCTACCACATTCTTCTCCTCTTAATACTCTTACGTCTTGACTTTTCAGATGTGTTCTCTGTCATAATATCACATAATCAATTATTGACTTAATATTCCTGTTAGGGGGTGTACACGTATAATTATGGATATATTTGTGACTATAGAACCCATTCATGATTTTAAGATCCTTCTGACTACATAAATTTATTAATCTCTTTCCATTTTTATTACACACTTTTTCTCCATAGTTACCCATTATATTATTATTCTGTTTACTTCCCGTTCGGGCATTTAAGTCCCCTTTATTAGAATTTCCTTACTTGAAGGAATGTCTTCTAATATTGCCATTCATTCATCTTCGAAAGAATAATTTAAAGATTCTGTTGCATCTTCAGTTGCTGCAAATGCTGATACAATTGCAATAGTATGGCATTTTCCTTTTCCTTTCTTCTTAGTTTCCGTTAATGAGCAAATGTCTATATTTAACTTTTCCAACTGACTGAATACTTCTCATACTTTTTGCTTCGCTCTCAACCGCCGAGCGGAACGGACGTGACCTAGCTCCGAGTTGCTCGTGCAGTTATCAGTGACTGAGTCAAGTCTTATCAGTGCTAGTGCGATCGATAACGCGTTTGAATAGGCGTAGTCAACGATCGTTTTGCCGCATTGCGGCAAAACTACAATACAAACAATTAGACTAGCAATAGTGCACCGTCACAGAGACAAAATCATGAAGTGTGCTTATAGTGTGTGTCATAACAGAACTAAAAATTGTTAATACCACAGTAAAAAGTGCTACAAAATAATACGATAAAGTGCTCAAAATGTTAACAGAAGAAGATTCACTAGGAGAACACATCAGCAGATCCATCGAACTATTAAATAATGATGGAAACTGTGAATTATACACAAGACAAACTAATTCACAATTCTCACAAGAAAACCAAATAGCAGATATTCAACAACAGTATCAACATCTCCTACATCAAAATCATATTCTCCAAGAACATCTTAACAAATTAGAACACCTAAACCAAATTCTACACAACAGCTTCATCATTCACGGACCGATGCAACAAACAGCGCAGAAACAACGGCACATATTCCTCAAATATGGGTGTGGAACGCGCACAATCAACTGGAAACCTCCAATCTGCAGAAGCTAGGCTTACAGAAATCAACAGTGATTCTCAACAGACAACAAGCGCACAACATCAACCCACCAAAAAAAGAGGACTCACAAAAGTAAGTAACTATAGCGACGCCAAGCGTAGAATGCTGATCAATTGTGCAAGTAAAGACATTACTTCAATAAATAGATATTCAATATTAGAATCAGTAGACGAATCAGAGGAAAATGTAAATAACAATCAACCACAATTAGAAAATGTAAAAATTCCCCCAATTTGCCTCAGAAACGCAGGAAATATAACTCTTCTAACAAAAGACCTAAAAGAACTAATAGGAATGGCTTTACACACAAAACAACAGGGAATTCAGTAAAAATATTAATGAAAAACGTTTCAGAATACCGCAAAGTCAGAAAATATTGTGAAGAAAAAAGTGTTCCCTACTACACATACTGTGTGCAAACTGAAAAAAACTTATCAGTAGTAATAAAAAATGTACCCATAATATTCACCGAAGAAGAAATTTACAACGAATTAGAAAGTCTAAACTATCCAATAAAAAAAGTAACCAGATTAACTAACAGAGAACAATTACCATTCAAAGTAGTAGCCTTAGAACTATCAAACTCCACTGAAGGAAAGGAAATATTTAAACTAGACAAATTACTTCACTGCATTGTAAAAGTAGAAATAAGAAGGAAACCACAAGGCCCCCCTCAATGTAAAAAATGCTTTACTTATGGACACACAAAAAATTATTGCACACTGCCCCCAAATTGTGGCTGCTGTGCAGAACATCATTGGACAAAAGACTGTAAATTATTACAATCCACAAACCCACCACCCCCAATTTGTACTCCATGTAAAGAAAATCATATGGCTAGCTCTAATCAATGCAAGTACTTTCCAAAAAGAAATAGAATCCAACAATCAAACCAATTCAATACCCAATTCCAAGCTCTACAATCACATCAAAAATATGAAAACAAAACTCACTCACAAACATTCCCACAACAAAAAAAACATAAATCAAAATCCACTACATCCACAATTGGCTCTTAATAACAGTCAAAATACAACTTCACCCACTTATGCACAAACAGTTACACAAAATACCATACAGAAAAATATCACACAAATTATAATGCAGATGTTACCAACAATAGTTAACCAAATAACAGCTACATTAATTCCACAGATACAAAACATTGTATCAAATCAAATCTCAAATATAATAAGAAATGGATAAACAGCCCTACTTAAAATCAATAACACTTCTTAACTGGAATGCAAATGGCTTACCAAATAAAAAAATACACTTATTCTATTCCTGAAAAAACACTCAATAACAATTGCATGCATAACTGAAACCACCTTGCACCAGGACAATCTTTCAAAATCACTGGATATAACTGTTACAGAGAAGACAGAATATGTCAACATGCACCAGGGGGAGTAGCAATACTAATTAAAAAGAAATTAGACCACTCATTAATTTCTATTCCAAAATCGAACAACCTAGAGCTAATAGCAGCAAAAATAACTCTAAAAAATTAATATTTAAATATCATAACAAATATCATATATAAACCACCTAAAAAACAAATCAATATAAATGAATTAAAGCTAATATTACATAATACAGAACCTACAATCGTAATGGGAGATGTAAACAGCAAACATATCAATTGGGGTTGTAAAGTGAATACACCTAATGGGAGAAAGTTGCTAAAAGCATCATTAACATTAAACTTTCAAATCATAGCCCCAACAAACCCTACTCATTACCCCAAAAACTGTAATGCTGAACCAGATATCCTTGACATTACCGTTTCTAAAAATCTTTGTCTCGAAGGCGCCAAGTTTAAAATGCATAGTCTTTGCCTTTGAAACGCCTTCAAAGAACATCAAACGCCCTGTTAAAGAAGACAAGGCGCCAAATTCGAAGTAATTTGGCCGGCAATGTGTCAACATTATTCCCGCCCCCGAAAGGCATCGAACCCGGTTACGAGTCATAGGGCCAGGACTCTGTAGAACTGACTGTTACTTTCGACGAGCAGCGAATTATGCCATCCTGCTTCGAATATACTTGAATAAGCCGCGAGTTGCAGGGTGTTAATAGTTTCTAGCCTTGACTCCGATGAGTATTCACACGGTCGGCCGAAATGGAATATGAAAGCAATGTCTGGACGAGGGCGTCGAATGCGTTTTTGTGAAATGCTTGTTTTCGAAAGGCGAGATTAGAGAAACTGCGATATAAAAAGTCGGTGTTCCCATGACCGAGTGCAATAAGTAATGAACGAATGGGGTACCGGGCGGTGCCTTGGTAATTCGATAGAGAAAAACAACAACAACAAAACAAAGCAAAAGGTCTAAGAATGAACGAAACAAAACACGGTTTTCGTGCGAACGAATGGCCCGAATACCATCTTCCCGCGTGCTGTGCCAAATTGACCGTGCCAATTCAAAGACAAATAAGAGAATGTAAAAAAAACAACGAGTTAAGATATAATTATTATAGCTCGTATCACTGAGTGGATTCACGAGCCTGAAATTCAAAACAAAACAAACATCGTTTGGCGCTGTGAACTCCCCAAACGCACAAGAGAACAAATTATTAAGATTAAGAGTAGGTAAAACAAATGTATTGGTCGATGCTTCAAGGCACCATAAAAAAAATAAAAAAAAACGGTTCGATTTCTGGGCGTTGTGTGTCGACAATACGAATGAATAATCAAATAGAAAGGACGAACTCACTACCTAGTGCTGTAATCGATGCAATTTTGTATGTGTGCGTTTTATTACAATGTAACTTCTGTCGTCACCACTCTTGCCCACAGTCCAGGGCACCTAGAGCATGTTATTTTCAAAGGTTTCCCAATTTGGACGTTTTCTTGGCTGGATATTTAAAGAATCCTACCAGCAGACAACGATAGACCTAATTTTCATTAAAATGATTGGGCGTGTCATTTTAATTCCGAAAGTGAAGAGTCGTAGACGCCCTGTGGGGGTGAGTGGTGAGCTTCAAGTTGGCACTGCAAACAGTGTTTTAGCTAATCCTGTTTTAATCACATGAAATAACAAGAAAATGACAACTGGAATCGTGGGTGGCTCGGGTAGTCTCAGGTCCCCGGGAGCGCCAAGGCCCGTGGCAATATCTAAGAATCGATATTGTCCCCTGAGGGAAAATGCTAGCTATGTCATTACAGCTCCTTTGGTAAGATACATAGTTTCTGTACCGGCCTTGTAGTCGTGCCCGAAGCTGTTTTGACCTGAACTGTTCTAACATTTCCTGCGGAGTCAGGAAAAGTCTGAATAATGACTTCAATTTTCCATAAGGGTGGCGGAGAATCTTCAATTAGAATGACTAGATCACCTTTTTCCAAATTCGGAGAGGCAGATTTCCATTTTGTGCGAGCTTGTAGTGAGGTAAGATAGTTTCTAGTCCAGAATTTCCAAATGCTGTTTAATTGCTTTTTGACAGTGTGATAACGTCGAGGTGTCGATAACTCCTGCTTTGATTCTTGATCGAAAGCCAGTGAGTTGAGTGAGTGTCCATATATTAAATGATTTGGAGTTATTATGAAGGCTTCGGTGTCCTTTTCAGAGTGAACCATTAAAGGCCGTGAGTTTAGTATGTGTTCTATCTGTGTCAGCAAGGTGCGCAATTCAGAGAGTGAAATTCAGTTTTGCCCAAGAGAGCGTTTTAGGTGGTTTTAAGGAGCCTACAGCTGCTTCTGCCAGGCCATTACGAAAGGGAGAGCGTGGTGGGCAGAACCACCATTCTACTCCATGTACAGCGAGGAAATTTTTGAGAATTGAGTATTCCTGCTGCGTGGTAAATATCTTTGATAGCTCAGCCAACTGGTTTTTTGCTTTCACAAAGGTTTTAGCATTATCGCTATAAATAATCCTGGGGAAGCCTCTGCGAGACCCGAATCTTTTCAGTGCCGCTATAAATTCGTTTGTAGTCAGGTTCTCCACTATGTCTAAGTGGACGGCTTTAGTGGCATGGCAGATGAATACCACGACCCAAGATTTACAACGTGCCCTGCTAATTTTCTCCAAAAAGCCGCGCGAATTTCTTCTCTGGTGTCCAAACATTCATTTTTTCGTGCAAGTTCCTTGAAGTCGATTTCAACTTGGTTCTATTAGTGCGGAGCGTCACCGAAAGATCGCACCAGCTCCTGGGAAAGATCCTCAAAACACGGCCGCGTGGACTTGGCAGGGGCAAAATACTGGGAATTCTATCGCAGACGACTGATCGCCTTGTCACGACAAGGTAATGCGGAAAGCTGTGTACAGGCGTTTTGGAACGTCTTCAAGGTTCGATCCAGCGTGTGCCAGGCACTGTATGTAATAGAAACACGTAGCTAAAGGCCACGGAATTCGTAAGGAAAGGGCAGTTTTCGTTTGGGCAGAGGTAACTGTGACAACTTCAATACTCTTTGTTTCTTTCGCCAAATAACAATACTTGTAAATTGTGTGTCATTTATTTTCCAGAACATTCTTGTCTGACGAAAAAACTACTGCGATAGAAGAGGCGATGTTCCATTGTCATTTTCATCAACAATGCTCTCCCAGCCTCTTTTCAACTATTTCGCCGCCTGAACAAACCGATTCATGAAAAACAAAGAAGAAATTGATATTGCCATAGATACCTTCACTAAAATCATACAAAAAGCAGCAAAAGAAGCAAATACTAACCCAAAGTATAGACCAAAATATACACAACATACAATACCTATCGGCATTGAAAAATTAACTCAAAAGGAACACAAAATACGTAGGCAATGGCAGCAATATAGAAGCCCAGACTTAAAAAAAATACTAAATAAACTAACACACCAAGTAAATCTAGTTTTAGACGAGCACAGAATCCAACAATATAAAAATTACACTAAAAAAATTAATCCTAAAGACAACAATTTATGGCAGGTTACAAAACAAATATTGAAAGAACAAACAATCATACCAGAACTAAAAAAATCAGATAAAACAGCCACAACAACAAAAGAAAAATGTGAAATACTAGCAGAACATTTCCGAGAAACATTTACTCTAAATACAACCACAAACAATAACAATTTAAACCATCTCAATAACTGTGAAGTAACAACAGTTCCACACCCAGTAAAATATATATCACCAAATGAAACATACCAAACGATCAAACAGCTACCTAAGAAAAAATCAGCTGGAATTGACCAAATACCAACCATAATTTTACAAAAACTAAATAAGAAAGCAATTAGCTATCTAACTGCAATATTCAATTCAATGTTAAGAACAGGGTACTACCCCAAAAAATGGAAACACTCTATAGTAATACCAATTCCAAAACCAAGCAAAAACCCAGCATTTACAGAAAACTATAGACCTATAAGCCTAATCCCTATTGTAGCCAAAGTAATGGAAAAACTAATTTTAAAAAGACTTCTGAAATATAATAATGGAATACAATGCATACCACCTTTCAATTTGGATTCAAAGAAAAGCACTCGACAACACATCAACTTTTAAGAATTACAGAATTAATATATAAAAACTTGGAACAAAAAAAGCACACACTGGCAGTATTTTTAGATGTAACCCAAGCATTTGACAGAGTTTGGCACGAAGGTTTAATATTTAAATTACAAGAATCCGGATAACCCCTTTACTTGGTAAAAATAATAAAAAGCTTCCTAAAAGAAAGAGTTTTTTCAGTAAGAATAAATTCAACCTACTCTACACAAAAAGAAATCACAGCTGGAGTACCACAAGGCAGCCCATTATCTGCAACTTTGTTCAATATATTCACAGCAGATTTCCCAACTACTCAAAACACAACAATAGCATTATTTGCTGATGACAGTGCAATACTAACCTCTAACAATAGTCTAAAAACAGTCACAAAAAATCTACAAGAGGAACTGAACAATGTAACACAATGGGCAGACAAATGGAAGATAAAACTAAACCCAAACAAATGTCTAGCAAAAATATTCACACTATGCCCAATAAACACTACTACCCTCGCAACCTAATAGAATCGGGGTCGAAAAACACCAGAGACCAAGATCGGTCAAATAGGAAAGAATAAAGGAGTATAGCACACAGGAAGAATAGCCATGCCATACTAGTAAAGGGACCACATGTATGGCTAGTTTCCGTTTGTGGGAGAGAGGGAGGGAACCTGGCCCGACGGACTTTGAATAGAGTTGATGAAGAAGTACTGGTAGGTCGTTGTGAGACAGCTCTTAGTCTGGCTCCTCAACTGAGACCTGTGCAGCATGGGTCCCCCTACCGGTAGCATCATTGATCGATTCTCAAACCCATCATCAATGCTACCCCTGTATGCCCTCAGCTTCATAAGAGCACACAATCCTCCTCGCACGGTCAATGCTATTTTAAGACGGTGTCTCCCGGAGGACTCTCCATCAACAAAATTTAATCAAAATCGATGGCGCCATTCTTTTGAAAATTTTGAGAAAATCACAGGAGCTTCATGTAAAGTACCTTCCAAAACTAAAATATTGGTTTCAACTTGAAGAGGCCGCGACATCAGCTTGATCGATTGGTAAATATCAATTTTGGAGAAAATCGGCTCAACGGTTCAGCCGCTAGCGTTGTTCAAAGACATACGGACAGACGTTTTGCCGCCAGTCAATTTTTTGGTATCAAGGTCTCACAAAACGTGGATTCTGGCTGCACCATATTTTAGAGAATTTTTTTTCAAAATTTAGAAATTTAATTTATACACTTTTTCATTATCAGGGCTTTAAATTAAGAGTTTTTCTGCCGAAAATTCGCGGTTTTTTCGCGCAGCATTACGTAATTTTCTCGTCTTAGGTTCCTTCTTAGGATCGCGAAGGTGAAAATGGATGTTGATACATGCCGGAAGAGTGAACACTGACACCGTGTGACCGATCTACATGAAAGTTGGCACAATTTTGTTCTAACTTTACTAGAACTGCAGAACAAAATTGCGCTTAATTTAATACAATTTCCACTCAAACTGCTCTTTTTTGGCTTCATTGTTGCGTTGTGGTATTTTTTATTACAATTTTGAATGTGATACATGGTTCAGTTAACATACAACTTTTTCACGTCTTGATGCTTACTATTTTAAACTATTTTAAAAAGCTAACTTACTATTTTAAAAAGTTTAACTATTATTTCTTTACAATTATTTCTTAGGAAGAGGAAACCTACTGAGCACCTCACAAATAATCATCTAAATTTGCAAATTGTATATAAAAAAACATGTTTGGGAAATCTATTACGATGCGCTGTGTCGCTAAGTGTAGTCGTGTGACGCAGGGCGCGGCCCAGGAGAACCGGACGGTCACGCGTGAGATAAAGACAAAGAGAAACGATGGAGACGGGGGAAGGCGAAAAGAGTCGGAGAGTGACGAGAACATGCGGAGAGTAATGGAGAGAGAGAGAGAGAGAGAGAGAGAGAGAGAGAGAGACGGCGTGCATATTAAGCTTAAGCTCAATCATATTGATAAAGAAAATAATTGAACTACCGAAAGAATCAATGCACACATTTTTCAAAGGAAATGAAATGTTGGTGCTAAGACTTACTTGCGAACGGACTTAGTGAAGTCCATGTTTCTCGCTTTTCCTTGCCGTTCCGCATTCCTTGTGTTCCACATTTCAGAACAAGAACTTTAGGGGAAACAATATTTTTCCTCCACAATATTTTTTCACAAATATCATGAAGCTAGGGACATTTCCTGACATAAAAGTCTATCTTATACACTTTGCAATGTCATCGTAGACAGTCGGGTTTTATTTCGTGATGAGCGTATGGATTAGTTTGTTTAAATGACCTCAAACGATTTAGTCTTCTGATAAATATGTGCGTGAGAGATGGATCTAAAACACATAAATTTATTATTCAGTAGAAGTTCAGTTCTGTAGAAGTGAAAAACATACCAGTAAAGTTATTATTATTTTCTTTTCTACGTAATTAACCTGAGATCGGTCCCGCGAACATCATTACCCCCTCCCCAATTTTACAAGAAAAATAATATTAGATTGTTCAACATTCAATTATAGTAGTATCGATTGTCAAATGAAAATGATTAATTTTCAAAGCAAAATTTAAAAAGTTAACGTAGACAATAAATTTGCGAACTTTACTTCTAAATTAATGAACATCTCGCACTTACGCTTTATTTTCAAGAATAGTTTGGGTAATTATCACAGAAAATAAATTTTACGTTATTTGAAACATAAATTGCTTGACTTTCACATTATTTTCTAAACCTCCGTGAGAATACTTTTTAATAACTTGAAAATTTCGTGGTCGAACGATATCTGTTAGTTCTGTTCTTCCTCTAACATTTAATTCTTTTAAATATAATAAAATTTATATTTCCGTTGATGTTTATGAACTTACAGAACGGATCGTTTTAGACATAATATGTTTTGGAAAATCTGTGGTGTGGATCGGGCATTCATAACTTCTACAAACTTTTATTTTCGTCCTATTTATTGGCAAGATGTTGTGTAAATTTTAATCATTGACAGCTATGCCTGCTTGTCAATGTTTATTGCTTTACGCTATCGAACAATTTCAAAGCACACTCTCGCCGACCACAGGCATAAATTTGATACTCACCACGGCTTGGTCTTTCAGGCCACATGTATAACATTGTAACGCATAAATTCATTTTCTCAGACTTTTGTATGAAAATGCTGCACAACTTTCCTTGAATAGCATATACTCAGGTTGGATGTGGCCTGGTAGAACAGTAATGCATCACATGCTCATATTTGTGTTAGTAGCTTTCAATGGTAAGTACAGTCTAGCGTGTTTCGGATCCTATTGATTAGAAAACAGTAGGCTGCTATACTGAGTTGTGTTTCTTGGGTAAAGAAGGCAAATTTGGACAAAATATGAACCAGAAGACGATGGAAGTGAAGTGAGCATTAGTTTGAATATTATCGATTAAGTTAGTGATGCCGATAATCCAGAATACGTGTTGTCTAGTTAAATAAAATATGAGAGTGAAGTAAGTGACTTCAAAGCTTTATCTAGAAAGAAAAAAATGTTGTTGAAGGAAATATTGAAGTGAATGAAACGGAACAATGAGACACTGACTGTATTATTCCATCAACAAACCAGAAAACTCGAAGAAATAAAAACATGTTTACATTTGAAGACGTTGAGAAATCTAAACTCATTTCCCTGCATTTCAGTTGAGGATTCAAAGTGGCAAATCTGCCAACAATTACACAATAATCAAACAGAAAATTATTATTTTAATACATTAATCGATGACACAGTACTGGATCAGTACAGAAATAATTCATAGATTCGGTATATACTCCCATTTTTTTAGAAACTTCTACACACAAAAAGGTGTCTGGACTGGTAGGAGAAAAAATGACAAAGCTCGGACCGGCTCGAAGAGCCGAGGTTACTGAGGCGCAAGAGTACTAGTAGCCTCGGGCCTGAAGGATCCTGGGTTCGGACCCCGTCCTGGGTATGGTTATTTGTGTGCATTTGTATGAATCTAACTGCCATTAATCTTTCATCATCAATTTATATTTCATCTACCTCGGGCTAACAACGTTGGGGTATACATTTAGCATAGAAGATTTAGTGTGGATTCCCCCTAAAAAAGTCACGTGCACATTCCCCCGAGAAACTACCACTGGAACTCCGAAATGTGTATTTCCGTTGAAATCGTGAAATCGATTTTTCACATCATTACATAACGTTCTCTTTACTACGTACATTACTCCGTATACACGTACCTATACGAGAAAGTAACTAGTGGTGCTTCAGTTACATTCTCGCACTAGTTAGTTTCCTAACTTTTTTGGTCTCGGTTAGCTTTTTGATCTTGCCCCGTCCTTTGGCCAGCTGCTATCTATTGCCGTCAAAAGACATTTTTTTAAATTCCCCCAATTTTTCGGTTTGCTGATGGAAAAATATTCTTTTAAGAACGTTATGGCAAAGTAAAACATCGACGTACATGGAAATTTTCGTTCAAAAATTCTGAGCCACTTTAAAGAAAATGTCATTTAAGTGTCACTGTAAATGCGCAATTTGAAGCTCTTTTTCACATAACTATTTGAATTTTCTAAAACTTTTATTGAAAGCCATTTGAAGCACTTCTACTCACAAATGGAGACACAGACGGACTTTTGAAAACAAACACTTTTTCGGTATCAGGTTACCCCACAACTTGTACTTCCGTTGAAATCTCATAATCGATTTTCATCATCAATTTATATTTCATCTACCTCGGGCAACGTTGGGGTATACATTTAGCATAGAAGATTTAGTGTGGATTCCCCCTAAAAAAGTCACGTGCACATTCCCCCGAGAAACTACCACTGGAACTATATCGTAACTTTCTTTGTACTATGTATATTATTCCGTCTATACGTACGAATACGAGAAAGTAAAAAGATTAAGGCTTTGAATGAGCTTACTTATGTGTATCAGATTTATTAACGTAATGAAAGGTAAAAAATGTATCATATTGATACACGTGGCAGTTAAAAGTCAATGAAGCCATGTACTGAGACTCATCTGGTCTGAATTAATGTAAAAAGGCAATTTAAAATCTGTGGATATCTTCGTATTTTTTTTAACTTATACTTAGATACTAAAGATAGAAGTATTGTTCTTTTATATTCACGAAGAAGACAAGGAAAACTTACTCGTACATTGTATCTTTGTTCCCCAGATCTACGAGTATTCCATCCGTTGTACAAATAGTGTTCCCTTATGTTACGTGGAGCAGAAGATAAAAGGGGTTGTAACTAATGTAATTCACTCGAAATACAAACAAAATGACACTATATGACAAAAGTTATCTCAACCCAACATTTTTGTGTTTGAGTTGTTTCCTCAGCTACGAGAACGGTTGGCATCGCTGTTGATCGTAACTAGTCTCAAAGTGATATTGCGCCAACGCAACATTTAATAAATATATTTTTTAGAAAAATTATTCGAAATAAATTTGTTTTGCATCACTATAGCACTAAGAAGAATTTATGATTGTTTATTTTTTGCACTTTTCATTCATATCCGAGCGTAAACTTGGTTTCGTTGAATTTTGAAAGTTGAAGATGATGTATTAGTTTGTGCTCCCGATATTAATTTTATTTAATTATTACATAATACATTTTTTCTGTCTAGTCCTGGACAAACTTGCTTTAACCTACTTTTATCGCTTTAGAATATTTCTTTTGTAGATAAGTGCTTACATAGTTTGTTATTGATAATTTACAACAATGTGGCGTTTTCGCAACGTTCAAATCAGTGAGTATATGGTTTGAACATGATAGAACATATGCAATTGTAATGTTATCATTGAGAAATAGACATGTAACTACTATTTCATATTTCCGTTCCTGATATAATTATCTCATCTTGGAAATAATGTCTTATCCTGTATTGTTACATCATTGTATAAACAAAGCTTTAAGAGTAATTATATATCTTCTATAAAAATTCTCCTTTTTTCGTAATGGATAGACGAAAATAAAGGTCTCTATCAATGATTGATCTTATTTGAGTATTGGAGAAAGATATTGACCTAATTACGTCAACTATGCTTGATGCTGTGTACATTCCTCCTAATGTTGAAGAAATGATATGAAGTGAGGAATAGATGCTAGAGGAACAAAAGTAGAAGAAGAAAACTTGATTGAGTGTGAATTGTAAACTCTTGGAAAATATATAATATTGCGAATGAAGGAACTATAAAAAAATCATGAATGAGTTTTATATCCTTTCTAGGGATGTTGTATAGGGAAAGTTATATAATGTTGCGAAAAATCGATTTCGAGATTTCAAAGGAAATAGACGTTTTGGGATCTCCTGACACCGAAAAATATTGCTATTTTTCAAAACGTTTTAACCCCAAATTTTAAAGACTGTTTTTCAAAATCTGAAAACCTTAACTCGAACCATATCGATAGGGGTTTCTCTAATTTGCAAAAAATCCTACATTAGGGTTAGGCGGTAGTGGTGTTCACAGACGGACGGACAGAGACATTTTGTCGTCAATTGATTTTTAGGTATCAAGGACCCACAAAACAGGGATTCTAGCTGCACCATGTGTTTGAATATTTATGTTTCTTAATTTAGCAACTGTATTTATCCACTTTTTCGTTATCGAGGTTCGGCAATGAATTTTTTTCTGCCGAAAAACCGCCGTTTTTTCGCGAAGCTTAACTTCATCTATACTACGTATATACTCCGTATATACTTGTACATACGTACGTATACGAGAAAGTAAAAATCATTTTCGCTCTAGCATTAGATATCTTTCTCTACAGTATATGCAGAGGTGGTTCTTTATAAGGGTCACAGGTTCACACAACAAACAAAAAATTGAATATTCACTTCATTATTACATATCATTACTAGCCTGATTTTTTTTTGTTCCTGTTTTTATAATTTCCATTCCATTATTACATTGACAAACCGATGTGGCTACGTTGCTGTTCAGTTTTCGAAACACTACTTCGCTCAGACTTCGTTCTATAAGAAAGTTGGGTACCACGTGACGTTGCTTCTGTGTTTTCATAGGACGCTTTCATCGGATTATGTTCACACGCCGGGAACACCGCTTGGCGCAGCACTAATTGGGCTATCGCGTCTCCCAACTCCGAGACGAAAGTCTCCGTCGCGTCGTCAGTGAAATAGCGTCCCGGATTCGATACTCCAAAATTTTGCATCTGATGGAAGAGGGCCGACTTAAAATCAGTGTAGAAATGTTTTATCGGTTTCGAATAATGCTTTAGTTTTAAGGTTCGTGCATCCTAGTGTTCAACTATTTCAATCAAGAAACTTGGTCTCAATCAGCTTGTTCTGAAAATTGAAACAACTGTGAAATCTGCAAAACAAAAGTTGGGTCAACGATTCAATGTTTCGACACACAAGTTTACTACGTGAGTGTGAGGGGAAAATGCACTATTTTGTTTTCCTTGCAGCGTATTTAGCAAGGAGAAAAATCTGTGAACAAAGATAGGTTATAATGGCATGGAGAGTGATTGTACATTTTGTTACACAGTAGACTACTTGATTAACAATAATTTCATAGACAAAAAAATATGGTATGCGTATTTTTCCGAAACGCGGGGCCCCTGGTGAATGGGGGCCCCCAAGCAACTGCTTGTTTTGCTTGTAGGTAAATCCGGCCCTGCATCAGTGAATGAGCGATTGAGAAATTTGTTCATCTGAAAAATCGGCGATTGGATTTTCAATTCAAGTAAACAAGGTAAGATTACAGTTTCCTCATTTCCGGATAGATAAATAAAACTGATAATAAATGTCTCGTTCCGAATTTGCCTAGTTAAACTATTGTGACATGGAGACTGTACGTTCAGAAGGGCGAAGTTAAAACGTAATATAAAGCAATAAAGAAGAAATAAATGCATTATTTTTCAAGATTTTGGTTACTAACATTATAAATATTAATTTTCTTCTCAAACTGTCTGGTCAGGTCGCAACAGTCAGTAGCATAGTATACATCGAACCCTTTCACAGCCCAAAAACAGTCGCCCAACATTCACTTACCAGTCGTGGCGTACTTTGAAAGGAATACGATACGCCGGACATGCCGCGTGGGTCGACCTGTCGCCGGCAACGGTCATCGCATACGCTGACATCAGACTGATTTCGGAGCGGTGGCAACACCTTACGCTTTTGGCGCGTTGTCACACTTGGGTGCAGAATTCGAAAAACGTTAATAATCAGTTTCTTGGAATTGATAATTTTTCGTATCCTTCTTTGTTTATTAGTGGTTTTAAGTTTTCACACTTACTTATAATTATACGATAGGAATCAGAATATTTTAAAATATATTTGAATTTAAGGTGAAATGTTCTTAAACAATTTTAATAATTGTGCCCATAAATCAATCGGGAAATATTGGAGAGGCAGACCCCCCCCCCGACCATTGCTTTTGCAACACCCTTAAATTTTACTTACCCACCGTCACTACGTGTTTTACTCCGTACGTAGTACGTATACGAGAAAATGAAACCAGTGGGGTAAGGCGGGCAGTGAGTAATACCCAGTGCCGTAGTTTGGGAGAATGGATAGTTTTTCGGAAGCAATGGATGAATTCCCACTCTTAAATAATTTTAATATGGTGTTATGTGAATCTTCCCTTAGTATATGTGTGCTTTCAATAAAAGTATTATTTATTCGATATATTCTAACCAACCCACCTTTAATTACAACTGCCACCTTCACAGTTGCACGCATGAACCGTAAGCGGGTTAACAAGATTTTGCTCGTGAAGCGAGCTTAAAATCTAGGGAGCAGGATCTTTAGGGTGCGAGAAAGGTTTGAACCCTTGGATGGGCTGGGTCGAGCGAGTGGACTGGGGTGTGAATTAGTAAGTTTCGACCCTTCCCAAACATTCCTTTAATAGCTCAAATAAAGCACGAAGGACCACCCAGACACCTGTAATAAACAACAACAGGTTATAATTGCCACTGCAGGTCTGGGACTGCAAGGATGGAATTATAGAGGGTACTTGTTACCATAAGACTGTAAAAATAGAGCATGTAAACATATATTCTATACTAAAAATACATCTTAACCTATAAAAACAGTTTGCACATGTGGTATTGTTACATATTGTGATACGCACGGGGCGTGATTTGTTCGTTACAACATGAAATGAGAATAAAAACACAGTTTGCATATATGGCATAAAAGTAAGTGCACAATGAGCTTGAGCACGTGCATAAATTAGTCGTTACAACATGAAATGAGAATAAAGACACAGTTTGCATATATGACATAAAAATTACAGATAATGAAATATGCACGGGGCATAAATTGTTCGTTACAGCATGAAACAATAACGGTCTGCACATGTGGCGTGGGTGCATCAGCTTGTAGTAGTAACTGAATGCACGTGGTATGAAATTAACACATAATGAAACCAGTTTGCACACGTGGCGTGGGTGCATCAGCTTGTAGTAGTAACTGAATGCACGTGGCATGAAATTAACACATAATGAAACCAGTTTGCACACGTGGCGTGGGCGTTAGTAGTTTGAAATAATATTACCAGCACGGGCACTGAATACGTGCGGCAGGAAGCCACACACGTAGACGGCGAGGCACCGTGGCCGTTGGCCATGTTTAAGAAGGCGGCGCACTACATACGTCCGTACAGCTTGAACGCCAGGCAGAGAACAGTTACAGGCGCGCCGCATGTATAACATGGAGAGGCGCACAGCACGTCCGTTCAGCTTGGACACTAGAGAAGAACTGTTACAGGCGCGCCGCATGTATAACATGGAGAGCGGCGCGCAACGCGTCCGTTCAGCTTGGACGCTCGGCGAGGACTCTGTGTGGCCGTTGGGCCACGGCGTTGTAACGTACTTTTGTTGCGTCACACAGACGCTTCCAGAACATTCCCACAAGGCATCGCGCCTGGCCGGAGCGCGCTGGCGGCGAGGCGGGAGTGGGGGAAGCCTCGGCCACGTCACGGCCGAAGCTTCTAGAAGTTTTCACACAAAGAGAAGGACTGGTGGCGAGGCGCTGCTCGCAGGTACCCGGCTAGGGGTTATCCCTCACCCCGGCGGCATGCCTCAGGGAGGGGGGCGCTGGCGGCGGCAGGCAGCGACCGCAGCGGCAGACAAGGCTGTGTAAGCCCGCGACCCCTGTGTGCGGCTGGAGGAAACTATCAGGAGGATGTAGTACATAAAATTGGCCGCTAGGGGTGCAGGATCCTCATTAAAGCTGTGCATCTCAGCAAAGTAAATATATAATGAAATATAAGTTAGCTTTGCTTGCACTAACAACCCTTGACACAATAAAATCACACAAATTGCACATAAACGAGCGTATAATTTACCCATAAACTTTGTGGCATAAGTTAATGACAAAAAACCAAGAATAGAATCACACTTTTACAAAGAATGATCAAAAACACAAATAGAAACCTTTACAGCACATTAAATGAATGAACATATAATTAACTCCAAAATTGATTCTCTGAAATAATTACCCTAATCTACACTGGGAATTCCCTTGGAAAATTAATTATATCTAAATTTATGCAATCCTAATTACATTTGCACATGAAACCAAATTCAGTTTACAATCTCTTGCTTCAAAAAATATTACATGCAAAAAACAAAATGTGTGCGAGCGCACTACTCTCATTTACAACTTGACTGTGTCTGAAAATAGCAGAATAATAAATGTTCCAAATAGAATGTTTTAGGCAGGCAATAGCGCATCAAAAGTCTCCTCCTACAATGCTACAATTTGTTGCCACCCGTGTCCTCAATTTCCTAACACTTTCCTATACTAGTCTTTTTCCCTGCCGACGTGAACTTGACCTACTTTCCGCAGTTGTAAGCGTTACCTCGAGAACACTCGCCTTGATCTGGCCGCCTGATTCTGGCCTTGATAGTCATGCGCTGGTCTCTGCACCGACGTCGCTCGGTCCCAGCTTCTGCGTCGTACGAGACGGGATTCGCCTCTGCTGTCTACGCTGTCTTCTTGCGTCCTCTTCCGTTCTTCCTAGTCGGCCTCTTCTTCTCCCTCGACTGCTGCCGGTGCCTCTGACTACGCCCACGTTGTGAAAAATGTCCCTTGCACTTCCCTGAATACTCGTGCAAGTTCCTCGCTCGTTGCTACTTCTACTTCGTTAAACAAGAACTTTCAATGCTTTTCTCACAACGGGTAACTTTTTACTTCCCGTGTTGTTAATAGAAGAAACACTTTATTAAATCTTCACTATTTCGCGGACGACTAACTAGAACGTCTGTTCGACGCCGAAAACTCCTACCTAGCAGTCGTTGCGGCGGCAAACAATATCTAAGTTGACGTTAACGAGCGGTGATCAAATGCTGCTTACTCGACGGACGGCGACAATCAAAAGAGGGCTTCCGCTTGCGGGTTTGCGTATTTATTGTCCGACGCCTGGGGAAGTTCTCAGTGGTGGGGCTACTTCCCCTCTCTCAACCCTTCACAAGGAAAACGTTGCTTGCTAGTTCCCCTTTGATTAGTACGGGCAACGGTTACCAGGCTGCGCGTTTAGGCACCTCTGATTTCTGCGCCTATTATCCTCGCTGCCTGTGGGTGTTCATACATACAAGACGGTGGTGTTATGGGGTCGCACAATCCCATAACGCCACAATATATATATATATATATATATATATATATATATATATAATGTGACGTCATGGGATTGTGCAAGCCCATAACGCCACCGTCTAGCACCTGTGATCACCCACACGCAGCGAGGATAGCATTCGCGGCGGAGCAGCGGCTCTTAAACGCGCAACCTGTTATCCGTTGATCGTACTAGAGCGCTCGAACCAGCAAGCAACGTTTTTCCCGAGGAGGTTCGAAAGAGAAGAAGCAACCGCACTCTTGAAATTTCCCCATGCGTCGAGCCATAAATACGGTAACACGCTTCGGGAGCGCTCTCTGATATTCCAGCAACGACGGGGAACTCACCGGCAGCGCTTGAATCACAGCAAGGTCAGCGGACAGGTCTTCTCGACCTATAGTAGGAGTTTATTTAAATACGTGTGGATCTAGAGCAGTAGAAATTAGAATACCGAAGTGATAGGAGAAAGTGGTGTAAATTTTTGGATCGGCAATAAGTCTAATATTGCCTAGATTCGCGCAGAAGGACTCTGAATTATTCCAGTACAGTGATATTGCTCCTTGTTACTGCACAAGCCAAAACTGTAGTAGTTAGGCCGCGCACACAAACGAAAGGGGCGCGGTAAATTAGATAAAACTGGAAGCGCGAATTAAATACGAGGCGTGTGAAGATAGAAAAAGAAGGCATCTCCAAGAAGGCTCAAGCATTTGTGTGAAAGATATGGTCTTGGATGGAAGGCAGGGCGTGTAGGTGCGAAGGATCTAGGTTCAGCGTGAGACTTCGAACTGTCGACGCAGCAAGTGAAGAATTCGGGCGAAACGTTGGAGCGGCAACAACCTTGAATCGGCCAGGTCATCTGGCAGCAAGCAACGCAGCGTCGGTGAGACACGCGCGTTTGTACTACAGCAGTTTCGTTAGGGAGAAAAGCGATCGCGGCAACGCGACAGTTCACTAAAATCGCTTAAAGTGGGAAACATTGGTCTTGTTATGCGTGATAGTAGCAAGTGTAATCCCGAATTATTTATGCATTTGAAAAAAAGAGAGCCATACCTTGGACTGTTTTACGTGAAAGGTGATTTAACAGTTGTATAGTTCTTTTATTGTATTTGTGGGGAGTTAGAATTGTGTATTGTAAGGTTTCTATTTTTGTTTTATTTATTGTTATTGTTATTTATTGTTATATATATATATATTGAAACGCGGAGCGTTTCTATATGCAAATAGAAACATTGAGCACAATAATAACTACAGCTCATTTTGAACTGCGCGGCATAAGCGGCAGGAGTGACGACCGGCGATGGGAGGGGGTCCGCCGCCGCCGCCGCCGCGAGCACATCGTGGGAACGAGAACTTTGGCCATTACGAGCCGAGCGGGCAGTCAGAGTGGGTTCACCGTTGAGTGCAGGCAGAGTAAAACGTTGCCAGTGACGAAAGAAATTAATCAGTACAAGATTTATGGAAATGCCGGTTAGAAGTCGGGAAATTGGAAGGTGGGAGAGGTTGGTACGTAGAGAACTGTAGATCGCGCATATGCCATCAGACAGTGTGGAAATAACACTAAAACTGTGCGTAGTGACATCGACGCCGGCGCGAGTAGTGACCACGTGCTCCACGGTTACATTAGGGAAGTGAGCAATAATTAGAGGGAACGTGCGGCGACATAATTCGAGCACATCGCGGGAACGAGATGGACGTTGCCGAGAGGTTGTGAATACGTAAGTGGGACTGCACGTCAAAATACCCGGGGCTGAAGCCGAGGAGTCCGCGTTGCCGCCGGCCTGAGGCGAATCCAACCACCAACCGCCGGACGCGTCGGGCTGCCGTGGAGGTCACCGGCCGCCGCCATCGTCGGCGATAATCCAGAACAAAAGAGGCATTTATTGGGGCCCCAGGTATGATTAAATCATATGATAAACCGAATCTTGGTACCAAGACGGAAAGCATTAATGTATTCGATCAAGTATACAACATATTGGTTTATAAATAAATTGTATTTGTGTTTGTGCAAACTCATTATTTTAATTTACCAATGCTATATCGATTCCTTCAAGGGACCCATTCACGAGCAAGACACCCGTCCTTTATAACTTATTTGCAGTGGAAAGTACCGACAATCAGGTACGTCACAATATATATTGTGGCGTCACCAATCACATTAGAATAAATTTATTGTGGCGTCGCCAATAATAACATACTAATCTCATCGAGAGATAGCCTCCGTCGCGGCAGAAGTGGGTCGAGGGAAGCTGCCTTTGTCGCGAAGAGCCCCCTCACGACCGCATTCAGGCCCTTTCAGAGGCGGACCCGTTTATTACCCCTGATAAAAACTATTCTAGCCGTCGGCCGAAACCCCATCGGACAATACCCGCCCTCGCGCCCCTTTCTCTGCCGCCACCCGGGGAAGGAACACGGAGTCCCAAGGGGTTGACATGGGTGTCGATTAGGAAGAAGACACTTTTATGACGCTTCGTGTACGAGACCTTTTTCAGCCGTCAGCCGACCCCCCTTCGAACAATGCCCCCCCCGCACTCGTTTGGCACGCGCCTTGGGTAAGGCACCCGGATCCCCACAGGGGCTATTTAGAAATTAACCATAGCAGGCTGCCGATTAGCCTTCGCCGACCACTTATGACCCGTGAAAATGCGCTACTGCATGAACACGTGTCCAGACAGCTGCAAGAAGCTTCTGGAAACTTTTACAAAGGAAGTGAGAGAGAGGAGAGAAGCCGGAGTTAGAAAGAGAGCGATCTTTAGAAAATTACAAGAAAACTGCAACATGATTGGTAAATTAGAATGCTGAAACGCAGTTACCCTCAGCCAATGGGAAGCTTCGCTATGAGGGAAGGGGTAAACTTACAGAGTGAGAAACATTTTGGGAAGGGGGAAGGGAGTTTTCTTTAACACGAGATGCACAGAGGAAAGTTAATCACGATCGGGACGCGAGTAGGGAAAGACATCCCGGAGTAGAGGAATGAAGATCGGAACGCGATTTGGGAAAGACTTTCCCAGAGTAAAGTTTATTTTATTTGAACGCGACTAGTGGACTTGTCGCGGAGGAAACTCGGGCAGGAGATCACAGGATCCCGCGCTATTTCCGCATAGGCCCGTCGGCCTCCGCCGCCTTTTACGCCGGGCCCATTGATAGCCCACATCGCATTACGTCAGCGCCCGTGGCCCCTCGACCGACTGAGCCTGCTCGAGTCGGCGACCTGAGACTGCCCGCCACCAGCTGAGAGGGGACGCGCCACGAGAGGTCGGCGACCTGGGACTGCCCGCCGCCCCTACATCCGAGGGCGCCGCGTGACCAGCCTGGGATTCAACACAGCCCGCGGTGAAAGCTACGGGGTGAAGCTGCCTCGCAGGACAATTTTACGGCGAGAAATTAATAGTGGCCACGCTCAGGCCCTGCAGATCATAGATGGTGGATTGCATGTGTCATTAGAGATTAAGCCTAATATGTTAGCCTTAAGGGAATTAGCCTTTTAGTAATTAGGGAAATGAGCTCACAGAATAGAGATAATAAGAAACTTGCGTCGCCCTTTGCGACCTGTAACTTCCCTGGCAGCTCATGGTGCCAGGAATAAACCACTATTTGTTATAAAATGACTCAGTGTGATAATTCATGACCTCCCAACACTTCCATCTAGCCACATTTCAGGAGCTGAATCTGGCGCCCTCCCCCGCGTATATTACATTTGGCTGGTCCCAACGTGGGGCTAGTTTAGTCGCATATATTACAATATATATATATATATATATATATATATATATATATATATATATATATATATATATATATATTATAACTATAACACGCCTCCCACCCAACGTACAACCTTCAGCAGCAGCACGTATGTGCAGTAAGCTTGTTATCAAGATTTGCTCGTGAAGCGAGCTTAAAATTCTCAGGAAGCATGATATTTCGGGTACGAGAAAGGTCTGAACCCTCGACACAATAAATTGCAAAGATTGTGAACAAACGAGCGTATAATTTACCCATAAAATTTGGTGGCACAATTATACGACAAAAAAATGAACACACTTTTATAGAGAAAAAAAACAAAAATAGAAACCTTACAATACACAATTCTAACTCCCCACAAATTACAATAAAAAAACTGTACTTGTGCTTACATATTCAATTGTAGCGGCTGTACCTTAGAAGGTCATTTTGGCTCCGTATCTGAACTTACCAAAGTGTTGAACTTCATTGAATAGTCACCATTTTAAAAATGTTAAACACCAATGTTGTACACATCCCTTTCTTATTGCAAGTAATAATATTTAGATTTACATTCTCGAGTAATAATTTTCATTGATTGATTGATAGTAATTCCGTGTGTGTAAAACTACGGGTCATTACTCCCGTAATTGTAGTGCGTGTTTTTGCTCAGGCGGTCCCGGAAGTATTCCTCCGCTGAATTGCGACATTCGACGCCGACCTACCGTCAGCTAGTAGGGCTTTTTCCATCCAGGAATCTCCCACCAGCGTGGCACCGCCCCAACCGGGACAAGCTCTGAGCATTTGACTGGTCTCGCGGCATGTAGGGTAGGTAAGTGCAAGTTACCGTAAGTGTGCGTAAAAGGTGAATATATGACAAGGAAGAGGAAGGAAAGATCGCGCGTGGTCTGTAGCCCGTTTGTTAGGGCACTGCTCCGGGTTTCATCAGGTGTTAATCGGAGATACCACGGAAAACTACCGATCAGAGCAGCCGGCTGCTAGAATTCTCCTCGAGTAATAATTTTCTTACGATCCAAAATAACATACTTATAAGTCATAGAGTAATAATAAAAAAGGGCCCCCTTTTCTCCTACCAAACTGTATGGAAACATTTCGTGGAGAGGCCATGAATTTCGCGCCATGAGACGAGAGGAGCGTCAGGCGCCGCTACACTGCTTCTCGTCTAAATGATGAGGACACAGAGCTCGTCACGTCACGAGAGGTACTAACATCCTTCTGATGTGAATAACTGGTTCCTCAGCGCTTAGACTAAACAAGACTGTAACTGTAAGCAAGCACGAGAACAATGAAGTATAGTAACGATTAATAATAATTACTCTGGAATTTTGGAAAAAATTCCTTGTCGATGTACCGGGAAAAAAGAGTATGAAAGTGAGAGAATAAGTGAGAGTGAGTGTAAAAGTAAGACTTTTAGAATGTGAGATAGTATGAGAATAAATGAGAGTATCAACATGTGTGAGAGTGTGTAAGAAAGATAACGAGTGTATGTGAGAGTGTGTGAGAATGTGTTAGTCTGAATAACTGCATGAGATAGAGATAGAGAGAGAGAGCGAGAGAGTGAAAAGTGTGAAAAAGGGGAGAAGCTGAGAGTGTGAGTGTGAAAGTGTTTTCCCATCGTCTTATCACTTCAGCAGAGCTTCCGCCAGCCATATAGCACTTCAGTCGAGGTCCTCTCGGAATGCATTTGCGCGCTGTAACAAATTAATGCTGAATAAAAATCACTTCCACATGCTTCATTTTTTTTAAACCTCTACCTAAACACTCCTGATGCTAATAAGAACAAAATATGAAATTTTAAGCGAAACTCGAGGAGTCGTTTTTACAACCATACGTAGCACATACACAATTATCGCTTTTTGTCGACATGTCACTCGAAACATACGTTTCAATACTTGTGGATTAGGATCGGCCACACCACATGACGTAAAAAGGACGTACAAGCGTTCTGGTCGAAGGCAAGATCAATAATCGACTCATTTAAACAAGACGTTCCGGCTCATACGTGCACAAACCACCTTGGTCATTTGGCCAATCACTTAGCCTCTTATTTCAGAACTTTCTTTTTTAGGTATACCTTTCGAATAAATCTGTGGCAAAAAGTTTGCTGAATATATCGCCTACAAAATTGTATATAGTTCTTGTTAAATTATCTCTAATATCGCATCATTAATGAACGCACAGTTGTTTGTGTGTGGAATAAGCAGTTAAAGGTTGGCGGGGCGCTCCCCTGCGCCCCTAAGGACCCCTGGACGCTTACCCACCGCCACGGACGGCACTGGCCCAGCCGCGCCGCCCTCTGCTTTGTTTATGTGCTGTCGACCACACCCAACCCCCTCGACCCCCCCTGATGTACTTGCCAGGGCGTATACAGTATTGCGTAGATGGAAAGTCCCCAACTGCGACTGAGTTTATTACTGAAAATAAATAAATAGTCCCACCTGTGTTGAAGCACAGCAAGCAGCTGCACGCTAGAGCCTTGCATGAATATTTCGGAGTAAAAGAGAAAGAGAAAGAGAGACTATGGGAATTTTTCAGTCGGGAATATTCGGGAAATTTCCGAGGATTGGCTGAGAAAATGTTGATACCATTCACAGCAGGATATTCCCAAAACTGGAATACAAGGGACTTCAGAAGCTTGGAGGACAGAGAAGACGGGGAGAATAGAAAGACGAGATTTGACTTCCGAGAGGAGCGGATCGCGGAGAGAAACGTTCGTACGCGGTGTGCTTGTGTATCCGGGACTGGTGATTTTTATCCAAATAGAAAAAGGGGACATGATAAAGTCGGGTCGCCAGGTGCGTCGTCGTGATTTGGCACCCACTTGTTCTAATTCTGATAGCCAGACGCGTTCGTATGCGCCATCATAAAGCGATTACCATTATTCACAAAACGAATTTCCGTGAATTGTTGAAAACTTTCCACACTTAATTAAAAACAGATCGATGAAGAGTGCAATAATGACTTTTGGTTTTTACTTGTGAGTGGATCTGGAATAGACCGTGCACCTCTGTCTGCAGTGATTAGACGTCGTTGCTGGGACTCTGTCAAAAGGCAATCCCGGCCTTGTCATTGTCTGGGTGGCAGCGGAGCCCAAACCTGTTTCCCCCCAGTGGAAAACATTTGAGGTGTCAACGACCGCCCGCAGCCGTAGCGATGGAACACGATGAAGTATACGATGAAGTATTTCGATATTAAACCATGCAAAGGTTTAATAAACATATCTTCAAGCGACTTACGGAAACAAAGACTCTTCATCACTCCTGAAAGATCAGAAAAAATTGAGAACAATTTATGTACGATTTGGCGTGGCCGCGCTTTGGACATTTACCTCCTTTTGTTCTTTAATTCAACAGCAAATCTTTATAATATATTTATTTTAATACTAACCCAGGTAATGAACTCATATAAATTCATAATTTTTGTGACTTCCATTAATGAGATTAAAATTGTGTTTCAAATTCTAACTGAAATAAGTTTTTTTCTACAACGCTGCATCTCATTACTTTGAAACGAGGTACCCCGTAGAATCTGACGAACCCGGCACACCAACGAATACAAACTGACACCCTCACAATTAACCGTCCCTAATCAAAGCTGACTGATCTATATAAACAAATTAAAAACGACCTACGTCACAATCTTTACTTTTCTTTATGAGTAATTAAGTACAAATGAAGCAACTTTACTGGAGAGAAGAAAATAACGAAATCTATTATCGTGTTGTCGAAAAAAAACTAGGTTAGGATTTCAAAAATTTCGGTTTGCGAAAAAATGTTCGAAGCTAATGATGACTA
This sequence comes from Gryllus longicercus, assembly GCA_038098605.1. Lineage (NCBI taxonomy): Eukaryota > Metazoa > Arthropoda > Insecta > Orthoptera > Gryllidae > Gryllus > Gryllus longicercus. The sequence continues at coordinate 12,114,380 of JAZDUA010000002.1, read as the reverse complement.
AATATGGTGTGCCCCAGAGATCTGTATGAGTACCTTTGTAGTTTATGATATATATTAATGACGTAATAAAAAATTGCCCAGAAGAATATACTATAAAAATATTTGCAGATGATACCCTAATATATGTAACTAGTACATAGTACAGAAATAGAAAGGAAATTGACTTTGACATTGAACAGTATGAACATACAGGAAGTTGACAGTTGAAGAGTGGATGAGGATGAACATGTTAAAAATTAATGTGAGCAAAACAAAATGCATGATCTTGAGGAATATAAGGAAAGAATAAAAGGGAAATATTATGTTGAAGTGACTTGACGGAACAGAACTAGAGCGTATAGAAGAAATAAAATACTGAGTTGCAATTATTGATTATAAACGTAGGTTTGGGGGCTCAATATATTTTAAAGAAAATTGAAAAAAGCGATTTTCTTTAAATAGGATAGGAAATTACATATCACTATACACAAAGTGTATTACTCGTATATACAAGGCGATAATAGCACCCGACTTCGAGAATTGTGCTACATTGCTAGTTGATATGGGAGAAACATAATTGCATAAGATGCAATAGCATAAAATGGGTCTATGAGAATAATATCGCAATGTAATTGATGTACTAAAATAGAACACATATTACAAGCGTTGCAAATGGTGTTTATTTTACAGACGCGACACGATAATGCGTATATATTTACATTTAAGGTCTTGCATGGGTTGGCGTCAAATAACTTAAGAGATGGAGCAGAAATAATTAAAAGTGAAGGTGGGAGACAAACAAGACTAGAAGGAACTATTGGAATTGTTGAATAATGAGTTCGCGAAAGAGCATGTATTATGAGGGTGTAAAATTATATAACGCATTGCCAATTGAAATAAGAAACTGTAAAAGAATTGTTACGTGTAAGCGAATATTAAAAAAGTACATTCATTGTACGTAAACTTATGTAGATCATAATAGCTGAGAAAGCTAAATAAATTCAATCTATAAATTAATATCTCTCTTTCTCAGTCTTTCTCTCTCTTTCTTTCTCTTTCTCTCTCTCTTTATTTCTATTTCTTTTTCTCTCTTTCTCTCTCTTTCTGTCTCTCTTTCTCTCTCTTTCTCTCCTTTCCCTCTCTTTCTCACTCTTTCTCTCTCTTTCCATCTCTTTCTCTGTCTCTCCTTTCTCTCTCTTTCTCTTTCTCACTCTTTCTCTCTCTTTCTCACTCTTTCTCTCTCTTTCGATCTCTTTCTCTGTCTCTCCTTTCTCTCTCTTTCTCTTTCTCACTCTTTCTCTCTCTTTCCATCTCTTTCTCTGTCTCTCCTCCGCGACCTTGATTTACATCCAGCAACATCTTGGCGAGAGTCCATCACCATGCGGTTCCCAAATCCCTGAGTTCGCCGCCTACTGCACCTAACACCAAATGTGCGTCTCGGTGAAGGCCTCTTGTACTGGCAATGTCACTGCCAGATGTGCGCCATGGTCGAAATAAACTACTAATGCACCACTAGTCCAATTACCAAGCAGTGGAACAATTGGCCTGCTGTACAGAGTGATTGAGTTCTTGTTGCTCACCCAGGACCCAATGATAGAGTACACTAAGTGATTCATGCAAAAGGAAACAGTGTAAACCCTATTAATTTTTTTTATGCCATTGATCACATTTTGCAAAAAATGTAGCCCAAATATTACATTAAGTATCGTTCCCTGTTGCCATTATTGCCTTCTTTTCCATCAAATATGAAAGGAGATTGAGAAAACTATTATTTAAGTAATATATAGAATAGTTTATCATACTTGCTGTACAGCCAAAATTTCGCATTATCACCTCAAGTTACAGGAGCTCTATAAGTTTTCAAAATGGCCTCCTCTTGCGCAAACGCAAGATAGGCATCTGCGCCGCACGGTCTCTGTGACGCGCATAACTTTGCCGTGTTGTGTCTTTATTTCTGCCGCTACGCTTTCAATGTGTGAAGAAGGTCATCACGATCATAATCTCGATTTCGGTAGCGTAAACGCGATCTTTCATTAACCCCCAGCTCCAAAAGCGAATGGGGTATCTGAGTTATAAAAAAGCTGGTAATGGACGCTTTTTAAACGATCGGATAAGAAGTGAGAACCGATGATAATTTCATCTACAATGCCAACCTACACATTTGCAAGGAATCGTTCTTGATCAGCTACACTACGTTTCGCATGCTGACCTGTTGGCAAAATTTCTTCAAGTATGTGAGACATAAGAAAGGGAACAAAGAAAGTATTCCAGCGGTCTGCGGAGCAGATGGTTCGTTAATTACAGATGACAGTCAAAAGGCGGCTTGTTTAAACAGACATTATTCATCTGTTTTCAAGCCGAAGGATCAAACCCTAGTAAGTGAAACAACACCCGTAATAGAAACCTTTCGAATCGATGGAGGAATTATTAGAAAACGAATTGCAAAAATTAGGAGTAATAAATCAGTAGGTCCTGATGGAATACCAGGAGAAATACTAAAACTGGGAGGGGAAGCCATGATTCCGTACCTTGCGCGCCTAATGGAGGTTACTGTAAATAATAGCATGATTCCTCAAAATTGGAAAGAGGCAGTCGTAGTGCCGATTCACAAGGGAGGAGACAGAAGGATTGTTAACAATTACAGGCCTATAAGTTTGACATCAGTCGTAGGCAAACAGATGGAACACATAATCGCGGAGTATATTAGACGAGTTTGGAATAAAACTGATTGGCTATTTCAAAATCAACACGGTTTTCGTCCTGGGTATTCGTGCGACAGCCAGACAATTGCTTTTTGTCAGGACATAGAAGATTCATTAGACGAAGGGAGTAGGGTCGACGCAATAATATTAGATTTTTCTAAGGCATTTGATTTTGTTCCACATGGCCTTTTAATTTCCAAATTGTCAGAAACGGGAATAGATCATCGAATTAGTGGATAAAAGATTTTGTGTGGATTTGTGGATCTGTGGTGTGTGTGGATCTGTGTGGAATTGTGTGGATCTGTGGATAAAATAATTTCTTACGGGGCGCACTCAAACAGACAGAATAGGAGACAAATATTCATCGACAGCCGATGTAACCTCGGGGGTTCCCCAGGGGAGTGTGTTAGGGCCTTTGCCATTCTTAGCGTTTATTAATGACATTGCAACTGGATTAAAATCAAAAGTTAGACTATTCGCCGACGATTGCATAATATATAGGAGTATTGGCTCGTCTGAGGAAGGAAATGTTTTACAGAGCGATCTTAACTGTTTATGGAACTAGGCGTGCTTATAAGATGGAATTAAATCCGGAAAAGAGTAAATTCATTTATTTTACCAAGTCTCGCTCGAACGAACGCTCCAGTTATGAATTAGGAACTAACGTTATACCATGTGTAAAAAACTGTAAGTATTTGGGTTTGGTCCTGCGAAGCGACTTAGGTTTTTCGGATCATATTAACAATACGGTTAAAAATCCTGGAGAGCGCTGCACTTTGTAATGCGTATTCTAAAAAATAGTAGTCCAAATGCCCGATCCCTTGCATATACTACACTTGTTAGTCCAATTTTAGAATACGGAGCGGCATGCTGGGACCCGTACAGAAAAGGGCAAATCGAAGCGTTAGATAAAATTCAAAAACGGGCCTCAAAGTTTGTAAATCACGGGCGCGTTGGTGACGAACGAGAAGAATGGGAGTCCTTATCTAAGAGAAGGGAACGGGCGCGTTTATGCGTAATGTATAAGACATACAGAGGGGACACAGCATGGGCAGATATCGGTAAAAGATTACAGAAATCAGATTATAAAAGCAGAGGAGACCATCCTTGGAAAATACGATGTAGAAAGCAAAGAACTGATGTAGGCAAGTTCTCCTTTGTGAATCGCACTATAGTAGATTGGAATAAACTACCTGCTGAAGCACTAGAGGCTCTTCCTTCTAATGTAGCCAAATTTAAAAATATGCTTCATTCCATCTACATTATCTCAAATAATACTGACTGAGACATTTATCTTTATTATTATTATTATTATTATTATTATTATTATTATTATTATTATTATTATTATTATTACTATTATTAGTAATATTATTATTACTATTATTATTGTTATTGTTAATATTATTATTGCTTTTATTATTATTAATATTACTATTACTTTTATTATTATTGTCATAATTATTATCGTCATGGCCCTTATACAGTGAAGTGATGTGAAGTGTAGTGTAGTGGGGGGGAAGGGAGTGTAGTGTAGTGAAGTGTTATGTGAACTAGAAGTGAATTTAGAGTTAGCCAGAAATAAATTGGAACTATTATATCGACCCCCTAATTCTAATAGTAAACCCAATTGTAAATGTTGAAAAGGTTTAGTAATTCTAATTTTAATTGTTATCATGTTTGCCACCGAGCATTAGCTCAAAGCGGACTTTAATAAATCTATCTATCTATCTATCTATTTTACAAGGTCTAACCACACGACAGCATTACAATATTTTCTTTGCACTGCGTGACCAGTAATGAGAAAGTAAAATGGATGTTGGTGTATCCGAGATTGACACCGGGTGACCGATCTCCATGAAGATTAGCCTCTTAGTGGTTTGTGAGAGAGGGATTTTTTCCATTTGGACTTCATTGCTGCTTGGCGTTGCGGTACGTGGCAGGAGAGGACGAACGGCCGGCCCGGGATTAGACGGGACGAAACTAGACGCTGAGGTAGCAGACGACCGGAGGGGCTCATTGCAGCACGAAAATACCTCGTCATAGCAGCGCTGACGGAGCAGGAAAACTGCGGTGGAGGTGATTCTGCATGAAATGTATAAAGAATGAATGTAATTTTAATGTCGTTTGAGATATTTCAAAAAAATACATTTAAGTACCTTTTTATAAATCAAAAGAGTACATGAAAATTATATTTATGTCCAGTTATTCAATGCATTTAGAATTATTCGTTTAAAAAGTAGAAAAAAATTTTACAGGTTTTTGATGAAATTTTCTTTTTAAAATTGCCTTATTTCATTAAAAATACTGGGTTAAGGGTTAAATGGTGTCTTACAAAGTCTAATAGTCGTAAAATGAACCTGCTGTGACATACAAGGTCTGTTCCAAAAGTAAGTTGAATAAGTACAAGAAAAAAGATTTATTGCAGATAAATATACAAGTAACTAAAATTCTTCAAAGTAGCTTCCTTCCGCGTCGGAACACCTGCGCCAGCGTTTTTCCCAGTCGCTGAACGCACCCTGGAAGGCGTCGACGGAGACCTCCTTCAAGCACCTCGTCGTTGCTTCTTTGACGGCTTCCAAAGTCCCGAAATGGTGGCTCTTGAGTTCCTTCTTGATCCTCGGGAACAAAAAGAAGTCCAGTGGTGCCAAGTCGGGGCTGTACGACGGCTGGGGCAATGTTGCCACACCGCGTTTCGCTAAGTACTCTCTAATAATGAAGGAGGTGTGCGACGGCGCGTTGTCATGGTGAAGACGCCAAGTGCTGACGATCTCCTTTCTGTCGCGTTTCACTCTGCTTTGGAGCCTTTTCAGGACTTGCAAATAAAAATGACTGATCACCGTTTGTCCTTGTGGCACAAACTCTGAGTGGACAATGCCTCTTTTGTCGAAAAACACGATGAGCATGACCTTTACACGGGTCTTGCTCATTCTCTTCTTTTTTGGGCGCGGGCAAACTGGCGTGTGCCACTCAGCACTTTGTCTTTTGGTCTCCGGGTCATACTCGAAAACCCATGTTTCGTCACCCGTAATCACATTATCCAAAAAATTCGGATCATTTTCACACTGCTCCAAGAAATCACGCGAAATCCTTGCTCGATCAGCCTTCTGTTCATCGGAAAGCACCTTGGGGACCACCTTCGCACAGATCTTCCGCAAGCCCAAATCTTCGGTAACAATGCGATGCACAGTACTTTTAGGGATATTACACTCATCTGCCAGCATTCTAACACTCAGGCGTCGATTAGAGTTCAGCATGTCCCTCACTTTCTTCACATTTTGATCGGAATGTGACGTTGACGGGCGTCCAGAGCAGTCTTCATCCTCGGCGTCCTCTCTGCCCTCTCGAAACATCTTGTGCAGCGGTAAACCATATTGTTGGACATGGTGCTATCGCCATAAGCTTCCCTTAGCATGGCAACGGCCTGAGCGCCCGTTTTCTTGAGCGCAACACAAAATTTTATTGCGTAACGCTGGTCCGTGAAACGGGGCATCTTAAAATTCCGACGCGTCACTAACACAAGGGTTGAAACTGGCGGCGATGCGCACTGTGGAAGAGTCTGCAGAACACTGAAGTGTTTATCCTTGGCTTTGTGGCGTCTTTGCCGGGGCAAATAATTACAGACGTGAACGGCTTGTAAATATTTAGTATTTATTAGAAATAAGATATTCCGACACCATAACACTATATACAATATTTACAATTGAAGTTAACCGTTACAAGAAGGAACTTTCCCTGGTTACCACCACCGCTGGCCCGATAATTAATTACCATCCCCGGTGTGATGCACCAGTACCTTACGCGAGCATACATGCGAGTATGCCGCACCTGCTGTCACGACGTAGCACGCCGGCTTCGATTCCCCGCCTCGGTAGCCTATGCATTACCATGCAACGCCGCGCACAACCCTCACGACGCCCTACCGACGCGCTCACCTCTGAAGAATCATAAGAATAGAAGGCTGCTTTCAAGTCGAATTCTGCTTATATACCCTGTGGCAGGTTGACGGAAGCGCGTCACCCGCAGTGACTGCCGCCGCTCCTCCGCCGGCTTCGGGGTTCCCAAACCTGCGTCCACGACACGGCATTCCTTTGTGCAGCCCCGCGTCACTTCCGCCAGCGCTGTCCACATGGCTACTATAGTACGTTTGTACTGGCGACAGATATGACGCCACAGCTTCCCTAAACCCCACACAACCATTCACGTCACTTGACGCCCCTTGCTAGTGGCTTGCTTCGGCGGCGCAAGGTCATTCAACTTACTTTTGGGACAGACCTTGTACGTAGCCGTATTGTTATTTTTTGGGAAAACACAAAAAACACACAAATCAAAATTAGAGTAAGATGACGTACATTTTTTTAATTCTAGTAGTTTTTGTATACTTTTTGATGAAAGTAATGTAAATTTATTAAAAAACTGCCCAAAAGTTTTCAAGATTTTCTATAAATTGTGTCGTCGAATAGAGCAAAGGGCGCTTAAAACGTTGCGTAGATCTCATTATGGTATTTTCTCATTTTTCGAAATTTTCAAAAGGTAGAAATAATACAAGAAAGTATGCGCTGGTGCAGTGTCACTAGTTTCAGAACGAATTTGTATTGAAAGAAGATCCCTATGTAAAATCTACACGTGTGAGGGCGAAATTGAAAAAAAGATAAAGAAAAATTCATGAAGTTGGAAGAAATATTTCAGCGTAAACTGAATGAAAAACTTAGAAGATATTTTTGAACTTGCTGATGTCGTTACTTCTGAGTCGAAAGAGGCCGTAGGACGAATATAAGCGTGATGTGAAGGATTTTCAGTACACGTAGGTTTTCCTATTGATTGTTTCTATTTCAGTGTAATTTAATGTTTATTCATAATCTTGTACGTTTTAATAATGCTACCATACATCACCGTTGTTCACACGTGAGTATCAATGACAGACAATAAACTCAAAACCATATTTTAGTATGAAATCTACGTACCATTTTGAAACTTTTAGTAGCCTTTATATTGAGTGACCCATATTGGAAGTGGACGGTTTTCTTTAATGAGACACACATTTTTTAAATTTAACAGGTCATTAATAAATATTGTGGAAGACATATTTTTTAATCGATTGATAACCGAAAGCGCACGATTCCCGAAATACTACATTTACTGGATGGCCTGTGAGCGTAACATAAGGAGCGAGAGAGTAGATACCAGAATGCAGGTCCTCGGGCAATATTTCTTCTTGTGAAGCAGTTCGTGTCCGCTCATAACAGACTAACGCGAAAATTGTGACAGAGTGTGGTAGATAAATCTTAATAAATCGTCCGTGGTACAGTCAGGGAGAAATTTTGGCCCCACGACAAAGTCCCTATTTTCAGAGTTGCATAATAATGCGGCCATGAATCTCTTAAATAACTTAGCTTTAGCTATTTTAAGACGTCGTAATTAGGTGAACCTATTTAAGTAAAAAGAGAAAAACCTTAAAGATGAAAAAATAGTATGTATGAACTGGAATGTGACTTGCGAATTTTTCCTGTTTCATACATTTTGTTCAGAGAAATAAATAAACAATACTATATTTATATTACCTCAAGTTGCATCATCCGAATATTTCAGCCAAGTCTTGAAACATTCTTCACAACACAAATCCCAGGCGATACAAAAAAGCACATTGATTTTTGAAAAAAACGGACGTTTTCATGGAAATACCTTTTTGTCAAAAATTTTATGTATTTTCCTCTATCATAAAAAGTATAGAAAAAATTTGAAACAGCTTTTGAGAACATTTGCGCGTAATATACGAGTATTTATAGAAAGTTGCTGCGACTTCACACAGAATTATGCGAAACTATTAAAACATTCTAAAAGAAAAGAAATGTGGATCATTTTTAAACTAGTGGTGCTACAACAGCACATACTTCGTCGCATTGATACTGCTATGCAGTACTATACTACTACATGAACGTAAAAAAGTGTTTTCGGCCACCAAATATTTTTTTATTATTTTAGTCGTAGATTACGAATATCACGTCATATAGAATAGAAACGTCATATCACGTCACAGTTTTTGAATATACCGTATCTTTATACGGTATCATACCGTAATTTTCTATTAATGCAAATATATTGAAATTGCGCCTGTAAGATATCCAGACTCAACATGTACAAAATCTATTTAAAAATAAAAGATTTATTCAGTTCATCTATGCCACTTTTATGAGACAACAAAATTAGTCTTTCGTGTTTCTCTATTCGAAGATTGCCGTCTTTATTCTCGCGTCTGGTAGTCGCCGTCAATTACGAGTAGAACTTAGTGGTTTTAATAGGTCTTAGCGGACGTTTTGGAAGCAAGTCAAATGCACGCCACAAACTCCTCTATACCCCCCCCCCCGGGAATTTTCGTCGCAGTTGCAATCAACACAGAAGGAAAATTCCACAAGTGTGAAAGTCCTAGGCCGATCGGCTCACATTATATACAACTGCGCCTGACTTGGCTAATTACACAGATAAAGAAACAAACAAAGAAGGCCCTACTAACCTACCCCATTGACATATTTTTACTCTACATTGTACATTGTACTTGAAATATTAAAAATCTTGCCGTACGGTCGGTCCCTCTTATGCATTGTTAAGAATTTTCAGCCTGGTGTGGTAACCTCAAATAACCATAGTATGTTCCTTTTCCTTTTACAACCAAATTCTTGAATTAAATTAATTTTGTACAATACACCCACTACCAAAATGACACATACAATATCACCAATATAGCCACAAACATTACATCAATAAACATTCAAAATCATATACAGTTCTATACACACAAACTGACACACTGAATGACAAAACCTTATACAGTGATAAATGCCCAAAAAAACAACAATAAACTAACCTTTACCGTTTTACATTTAAAACCACATACAGTGATACACTTAAAATGAAACAATTAAACAAATTTTACATCTCTCTCTTGAAGGATTGTACAAAGTTTTTCTTCTTGCCAGAATGAATATAGATGAATATAAAAGTTCATGATATTTGCTGGAAACTATTCTTTCGTAGGTTTCTTGGGAAAAGTTTACTCAATCTTGACACAACACAACAAACAACACATTCACTTATACATCATTCTTCTTGCACTATTTGTTTTGCACTGTGTTCCAGTGTTTTCGGCGCACACGTATCGGCATTGCCGGGTGCAGTGTGCCCCTCTGCAACTTCGGACACTGTCTGGCGCTCATTTTCAAACACCCTACTGAGAATATCAGCATTTACGTTTAATATCCCTTTCCTATGGCTTATGATAATGTTGTAATGCTGAATCGCCAGAGACCACCTAAGCAATCTAGGATTATTCCCAGCATTCTGTTGTAACCAGACTAACGGGTTATGATCCGTTTCTATCTTTAGCAAAACATTACCGTCTAAATAGTAACGCAACTTCCCTAAACCCCAAATTAAAGCAGCACACTCTTTCTCCGTGGTGCTCCATTTTAATTCCACGTCTGAGAATTTTTTACTGAGAAAAAGAATCGGATTTTCATTCCCTTCCTGATCTAACTGTGATAACACAATGGCTGCTCCCCTAAGTGCCGCATCACATTGCAGTAAAAATGGCTTACTAAAATCAGGTGCATGTGTGACTGCCCCCTGACACAGTGCGTCGCGAAGCTGTATAAACGAGTTTTCGCACTCTTCCGACCACCGGATTTTGCCTTGCCTATGTGTTCCCCTCAATAGATCAGTGAGCGCAGCTGATTTCTCCGAGAAATTTCTGATGAACCGTTTATAATACGATATCAGACCTATAAATTTACGGATTTCCTTTTTTGTCGTAGGCCGTGGATATTCTTTTATTACTTGAACTTTGGCTTCATTTGGTCTCATCAGACCACTACCAATCTCGTATCCTAAGAACGTAACCGATTTCCTAGCGAACTTACATTTCGCCGGTTGCACGCGTAAATTGGCCTCACGTAACTTTTGGAATACGATTCTGAGATGTTTGCTGTGATCATCCCAGTTGTCGCTAAAGATTGCTATGTCGTCCGTATATGGGACGGCGAACTCCGCGCAATCTTTCAGTAATGCCTCCATAAGCTTGCTGCAAACATATGGTGCATTTTTGATGCCGAAAGGCATCCTGAGGGGTTTATAAGACCCGAATTTTGTCGTAAAGGTGGCATACCGTTGAGCGCGCTCGCTCATTTGGATCTGCCAAAATCCTTTACATAAGTCAGTTGTGGTTATGATTTTGGCCCTCGCAACTGTTTCAATTCGCTCGGCTAAACTCGGAAGCGGAAAATATTCCGTACGAATAACCTGATTTAACTTGCGGTATTCAATACATGGCCTGGGTTTTTTTCCGGGTGCTTCCACCAAAATCATAGGGGATGTGAAATCAGAATCTGAAGGCTCGATGATACCATCCCTTAGCATTTTCGTGATTTCATCCTGGAGGATTTTTGTTTGGCGATGTGACGTGCGATACGGAGCGCTCCTCACCCTTGCATTTTCGTCCAGCAATTCGATGTCCATCTGAACGTTTTTAGTGAGCCCTGGCCTATCAGAAAAGATGTCCCTAAACTCAATTACAAGTTCTCTCAGCCTTTCACTTCCTTCCGGCTCCATTTCTGTGCCTGCGAGCATTGCCTCTACATCAAATTCCTCCGGTTCTAATTTTAAGGCGTATTTCTCTATTCCGTCCTCCATAAATTCACCTATTTCTTCTGGTTTCTTAAATAATAAGGAATTCTTAACAAAATATGTTTCTCTTTCCGATTCTGCTTTTACATCCTTATACTTTTCGAACAAAGTATTTACACCCTCATCTCCCTTCTGCGCCGCGCTGAATTGTTCCGTATTTACCTTCAATTCCGCCAGTTCTAATTCTTCTCCGTCTGCTAATAGACAGATTTCCGGGAATTCCTCCGACGGCTCATGCTCGTCTTCGCCCGGCTTTGCTGTGCGGTCGCCTTCCGCCTCCGGCAATTTTACCTGCGAGTTCCCCGAATCCTCTGCTTTTGTTCTGCCTTCCGCCGCAGCCTTACTGCGCGTCGTAACCCTGTTCACAGTTTGTTTTTCTACTAAGCCCTGTTTAATATCCTGCAGAAGTTGATACGTTCTGTTACTTAATAGATAATAACTAAGTTCGTTTTCCTTCGGTACTATAGCGGCTCTAGTGATTACACTACCTAATTCTGAATTTAGGCGAATTTCCGCCACCGGCAATTTAATGGCAGTTGAATGAAGCGGCTGTTTGATCCAGACCGATTCGCCCGTATAATCACGATCTGTGACTAGATTCGCGGATACAAGATCAAATGACGCGCCCGTGTCTCTCAAGATCTCAGTCGGCTGTTCATTCACGGTCCCTGCCACAATGTGCTGCCTCAAGAATTCCTTTGCCTCGGGTTCACACACGTGATTTACTTGATTGCCCTGTTTCCGCGGACAGTTCTTAATCAAGTGCGTTGTTGACTGACATTCGTAACACTTGCGGACGTACGGTGCCTCGAATTCTTTCTTCGCGCTATGTTTCTCTAACCCATTCGTACTTCCTGCCGGCTTGGGGGCCACGTGAGGAGCAACAGGTGCCCTGTTGTTTCCGTGTTCTTTCCGGAATGTTCTTTCCGGCCGGAAAGATGGTAACTGTGGCTTCTTCCACCCTTGCCGCGCATTCTCGTACGCATCTAGTCTTTTCGCGAACTCGAGCGGATTCGCAAATTCGGCCCATTTATCCACAAAGTGTTCCCGCATATCCCCTGGAACTTTATGCTTCATTTGATCGGCCACGATCAAATTCAATAAACCCTCAAATGTGTTTATTTTAAGTCCCGCTACCCACTCTCTGGCATAGTTTAGCAATTCTCTCGCGAATATGCTCCAGGTCGCCCCGTTTTTGCTATGTTTCCTAAATAGTTGCCGGAATTTCTCGGCATCAAACCGGTACAATTCTAATAATTTCAATTTCAACTTCGCATAATCTAACGCTTCTTCTTGTTCATCTAAAGTAAGCCATGTGTTAACATCATGCGGAAGTAATCCTATTAAATTCACAACCCAATCTTCTTCGCAGATTTTCAATTGCCTGCACTGGCTTTCAAACGCGCTCAGATAAGAAGTGATGTCGTCCTGCTCTCCTTTAAATCTACCAATTATTTGGCCTATTCTAATATATTCTCTCGCGTGTTCCGAGCGCGCTTCCGAAAGAATCTCAGAATTTGTTTCGCCCGTCTGGGCATTCTGCGCTCTCGCAAGTTCTAACTGATATTCCCTTTCTTTATCTCTCTCATGCCTTTATTCTAATATTCTCCTATCCTCCCTATCTCTTTCCTCTGCCAGCATTCTATCCCTCCTATCTCTTTCATGCTGTTGCCCCAATTCCTCCGTTAATTCAACAGAATAATCCTCATGCTCTACTATTAATTTCTTTAAAGTCGGATTTGTTTCCGATCCATCTAATTCTATTCCTAAATCCCTGGCGATTCGGATCATTCCCTCCTTTCGAAATCTCAGTAAATGCGCCATTGCTTTCGAACAGTGCCTTACGCGTTGCAAAAGAACACACTTACCCTTAGCTTCCACTGCTTGCACGTGGCTGCTTCCTGCTGCTTATGCGTGCACGTTCGGCGCTGACGGATGTCGTGATGAGATGGATGGATTGGCTGCAACTCGTCCTTCCTTCCCGTCCTTCCTTCCCGTCCTTCTGCTTGAAGTTTCGCCCCGCCGGTGTACTCGCACGTTTTCGTTCGCGTTTTACTTTATTTCGCGCAATATGAATATTTGTACGTCGAAACTGTTCCCTGGCTCAGCCTTGCTCGCTAGCCCACTATTTAATCTTTCTCCGGCGGATACCTGCGGCCAAATTTACTTTCACTTCCGCGTGCACGATCCGCTGTTCTGGATGACTGTCCCGCTGGTACTAAGCGCCCTACCTGCTGGGTGTTTTGCTCGTTTCTATAGCTGTTGCTACACTACCGACCGAACCTAGAACGTGAACCGCAGAATTCTATCCCTTCTACGCTCACTAATTACCCATGGACGGATGAAGCCCCTTACTGGCGTAATTATTCTACCTGCCGTTCCTGGCGTGCTTCCGTGTGATGCTGCCTACCACAGACAAACACCGCACATACCCAGCTGCGTGGTCGTTTACTAACCATAAACTGCGTGCTTGAACCGCTACATACACTACACTTGCGTGGTAGTTCCTGAACCGCTGCCTACACTATAACTACGTGGTAGTTCTTGAACTGCTGCCACCATTCTACGTGCGTGGTAGTTCGTTTACCGCTGCCACCATTCTACACCTACGTGGTATTTCGTGATCCGCTGCATACACTACACGTGCGTGGTAGTTCCTAAACCGCTGCTTACACAACACGTGCGTGGTAGTTCGTTAACCGCTGCCACCATTCTATCCCTCCTACGTCTGTGGCGTCTTTGCCGGGGCAAATAATTACAGACGTGAACGGCTTGTAAATATTTAGTATTTATTAGAAATAAGATATTCCGACACCATAACACTATATACAATATTTACAATTGAAGTTAACCGTTACAAGAAGGAACTTTCCCTGGTTACCACCACCGCTGGCCCGATAATTAATTACCATCCCCGGTGTGATGCACCAGTACCTTACGCGAGCATACATGCGAGTATGCCGCACCTGCTGTCACGACGTAGCACGCCGGCTTCGATTCCCCGCCTCGGTAGCCTATGCATTACCATGCAACGCCGCGCACAACCCTCACGACGCCCTACCGACGCGCTCACCTCTGAAGAATCATAAGAATAGAAGGCTGCTTTCAAGTCGAATTCTGCTTATATACCCTGTGGCAGGTTGACGGAAGCGCGTCACCCGCAGTGACTGCCGCCGCTCCTCCGCCGGCTTCGGGGTTCCCAAACCTGCGTCCACGACACGGCATTCCTTTGTGCAGCCCCGCGTCACTTCCGCCAGCGCTGTCCACATGGCTACTATAGTACGTTTGAACTGGCGACAGATATGACGCCACAGCTTCCCTAAACCCCACACAACCATTCACGTCACTTGACGCCCCTTGCTAGTGGCTTGCTTCGGCGGCGCAAGGTCATTCAACTTACTTTTGGGACAGACCTTGTACGTAGCCGTATTGTTATTTTTTGGGAAAACACAAAAAACACACAAATCAAAATTAGAGTAAGATGACGTACATTTTTTTAATTCTAGTAGTTTTTGTATACTTTTTGATGAAAGTAATGTAAATTTATTAAAAAACTGCCCAAAAGTTTTCAAGATTTTCTATAAATTGTGTCGTCGAATAGAGCAAAGGGCGCTTAAAACGTTGCGTAGATCTCATTATGGTATTTTCTCATTTTTCGAAATTTTCAAAAGGTAGAAATAATACAAGAAAGTATGCGCTGGTGCAGTGTCACTAGTTTCAGAACGAATTTGTATTGAAAGAAGATCCCTATGTAAAATCTACACGTGTGAGGGCGAAATTGAAAAAAAGATAAAGAAAAATTCATGAAGTTGGAAGAAATATTTCAGCGTAAACTGAATGAAAAACTTAGAAGATATTTTTGAACTTGCTGATGTCGTTACTTCTGAGTCGAAAGAGGCCGTAGGACGAATATAAGCGTGATGTGAAGGATTTTCAGTACACGTAGGTTTTCCTATTGATTGTTTCTATTTCAGTGTAATTTAATGTTTATTCATAATCTTGTACGTTTTAATAATGCTACCATACATCACCGTTGTTCACACGTGAGTATCAATGACAGACAATAAACTCAAAACCATATTTTAGTATGAAATCTACGTACCATTTTGAAACTTTTAGTAGCCTTTATATTGAGTGACCCATATTGGAAGTGGACGGTTTTCTTTAATGAGACACACATTTTTTAAATTTAACAGGTCATTAATAAATATTGTGGAAGACATATTTTTTAATCGATTGATAACCGAAAGCGCACGATTCCCGAAATACTACATTTACTGGATGGCCTGTGAGCGTAACATAAGGAGCGAGAGAGTAGATACCAGAATGCAGGTCCTCGGGCAATATTTCTTCTTGTGAAGCAGTTCGTGTCCGCTCATAACAGACTAACGCGAAAATTGTGACAGAGTGTGGTAGATAAATCTTAATAAATCGTCCGTGGTACAGTCAGGGAGAAATTTTGGCCCCACGACAAAGTCCCTATTTTCAGAGTTGCATAATAATGCGGCCATGAATCTCTTAAATAACTTAGCTTTAGCTATTTTAAGACGTCGTAATTAGGTGAACCTATTTAAGTAAAAAGAGAAAAACCTTAAAGATGAAAAAATAGTATGTATGAACTGGAATGTGACTTGCGAATTTTTCCTGTTTCATACATTTTGTTCAGAGAAATAAATAAACAATACTATATTTATATTACCTCAAGTTGCATCATCCGAATATTTCAGCCAAGTCTTGAAACATTCTTCACAACACAAATCCCAGGCGATACAAAAAAGCACATTGATTTTTGAAAAAAACGGACGTTTTCATGGAAATACCTTTTTGTCAAAAATTTTATGTATTTTCCTCTATCATAAAAAGTATAGAAAAAATTTGAAACAGCTTTTGAGAACATTTGCGCGTAATATACGAGTATTTATAGAAAGTTGCTGCGACTTCACACAGAATTATGCGAAACTATTAAAACATTCTAAAAGAAAAGAAATGTGGATCATTTTTAAACTAGTGGTGCTACAACAGCACATACTTCGTCGCATTGATACTGCTATGCAGTACTATACTACTACATGAACGTAAAAAAGTGTTTTCGGCCACCAAATATTTTTTTATTATTTTAGTCGTAGATTACGAATATCACGTCATATAGAATAGAAACGTCATATCACGTCACAGTTTTTGAATATACCGTATCTTTATACGGTATCATACCGTAATTTTCTATTAATGCAAATATATTGAAATTGCGCCTGTAAGATATCCAGACTCAACACGTACAAAATCTATTTAAAAATAAAAGATTTATTCAGTTCATCTATGCCACTTTTATGAGACAACAAAATTAGTCTTTCGTGTTTCTCTATTCGAAGATTGCCGTCTTTATTCTCGCGTCTGGTAGTCGCCGTCAATTACGAGTAGAACTTAGTGGTTTTAATAGGTCTTAGCGGACGTTTTGGAAGCAAGTCAAATGCACCCCTATTTCGTACTGCGCATCAGTCACCGAAAGGAAAATTCTTAGAACTTATCGCAAGTACACAAGTATCAGCCTGATGGAGTGGCAGATTCTGAGTAAGTCGATGTCATGCAGAACTGGACCCGCAGTGTCTGGAAAGTGTGTAGAAAGGCTGGTAAAAACTAAAATTGCACGGACATTTTACTAAAATTGCACAAAACAATAACAACGTTTTCTAAAAGAGTTGTTAACAACCCATGTTGATTTGTTATTAAAGAGATACTGGTATATCCTGAGTCGGGGTGCCACGGTTCCTTTGATACTTGATTCAGTTCATTAGAGAGGAATCGACTCCACAACTGAATCCTCCTTTGTACGCAGTAGATGCATCTAGTAACGTTCATAATGTTAACGCAATAAATAATTTTTTAAGTTATATTTCATAAACATATACTACTTAAACTTTTATTATTGGGGGCGAGCACCTCCCAAACACATTTTTTAACACAAAAAATCAAATCGTCTATTTTTTTAAACAAATACATCTTAATATGTTAAAGATAGCAGTATTTTAATAGAAAAAATCAACTCTTATTAGATAAAATTATAAAGTATTAATAGTATCCAACCAAGAGTAGAAATGCACAGAACGAGGCACTGCAGATTCATTAGCGCATGTAGCGCGACGCGAAATGGCGCGCGTATTTAAAAAATGATGCTGTCGAA
Organism: Gryllus longicercus; assembly: GCA_038098605.1. Taxonomy (NCBI): domain Eukaryota; kingdom Metazoa; phylum Arthropoda; class Insecta; order Orthoptera; family Gryllidae; genus Gryllus; species Gryllus longicercus. Next base: position 12,096,845 of record JAZDUA010000002.1, on the reverse strand, counting down.
AGCATGAGAGTTACTCGTGTCCATGTATTAAAATGAGTATTTAAAATGGAAGATATAAATACGTAAGCGAAAAGAGTGGATGAATGCAATGTGGTCAGGGAGACAGGAACAAATTTGCGATTTGGAAAATTTTTTAGGTTTGTCTGAATAAAAATGGGTTAGTAAATGTATGAGTTACGAGTATATAAAAAGTGTATTTTACTTGCAGAATCCATCGCCTGGGTAATTTCTTCCCACATCTACTATAACACCTGTGTTATAGATGGCGTTTGCGCTTACTCTGCTAAATTGGTGGTCTCGAAAATCTTTACTTAATTAAACGTTCCCCATCCATGATAACACGCTGGTGGGTTCAGATCGCGGTCAGTTCAAACGAATTCGCATAACAATATCAAACTTGGCTCTTCCAAATCAAGCCGCGCTGCTTGGCATGTGCTCGGGCTCGTAGATATTTATAAAATTGTTCTTTCCGCGCTGTGTCGTGTTGCGACCTGTGCATTTCTACGCTAATTCTTCCTATTCTTTCCCCTTCCACCAGGCAATTAATTTACTCGTCACGCACCCCAAGATGCCTCAGGCATCGCTAGCGTGAGAATTTGGTGACCGCGTCCGAGTTCTCCCGACGCCCTTACCGTCGCCCCCGCGTCTCCAGCAAAGCTGTTACAAAAACGTTAGTCTTACGCCATGTGTCTGGCAAGAGCAGACGTGTTCATACCTGCTCACACATACAATTACGCACCTTCTAAATAGCCTAATGGCACCATGTGTGGTACATGCTCTATGCGTAAGCTCATGGACATATCACCTTCCAGTTTCAATGGGGAAGTGATCAATTCTCAGTATTGTTATATATTGTGTGTGCTTCAAGTGAATTGATGCCGCCATGTGCAATTAAGTTTTATACTTCATGTATCCAATTCCTGCAGCGTGAACCAGTCTTAATACTCAAAATTCATAACAAAACACTCTCAATTAATAAATGAGTTCATGTAACTGATTATTCCAACGTAAACTACGCATTGCAATTCACCAGTTGTGTTAAATGCGCTCAGTGAAGCACGTGTTCAAATATATTCTACTGTACTGTAATTTATCATGTGTTGAATTCATGCCAACGTAAACTGTGAATGTGCCCCCTTCCGTGAACAGTTATTAACGCACGTTTAATGATGTATAACACACGTGTTACCAACTTTTGTGCCAATTATTGTGCCACGATGTCTGCTTTCGCGGCATTAAATGCAACTGCTGCAGTTACTAGTAATCAGTTTCTGTAAATCCAAGCTTCTGGCTGCTACAGCGTCCTCACCAGCCAGATCACGAAATGTGCTCCGTGCGTGCGTACCAGTCTAAGCTGCTACATCACGTGATTCTGTCCATGGTTTCTGTTTCTGTTTCAGCACTATTGCATCAAGCCATACTGCACACTTGAACTACTATTATTTTCTATGCCGCGCTGCTTGGCATGTGCTCGGGCTCGTAGATATTTATGAAATTGTTCTTACCGCGCTGTGTCGTGTCGCGACCTGTGCATTTCTACGCTAATTCTTCCTATTTATTTTCTATGTGCGATGAACAGTTTTTTACTGCAATTGTAATATTTCAGTGTTAACCGCAACTAACAGTCTTTAACTGTGAATAACTATGGCAATTACAATGCCTCAATGCTAATTGCAACCAACAATTTTCAACTGTAGATGCGCATGGCTATTAAATTCATGTAAGTTTTATAAAATTAGTGAAATTATTATTGTAAAACTAATTGTACAATTTTCTTAGTCTTAATTATATGCTTTTTCTCTTTAATCACTACATGCTTACTAAATTCTCTAAGTGTCTCCTTCTGTAAATATATAAATTTAAGGAAAAGCGTCCGTGTTGCATTAAACAAGGTGGACCTGCAAGTTGTTATCAAAGCTATCAAAGTAAAGGTGGCAGAGTCTGGCTGATAGTTCATTCCAGCCATCTCAACAGTCCAAATGCGTTTGCTTCAACAGTCCGCGTGCACAGTCAGCCTCTAACTGCATATTTAATCCATTCGGATAGCCCATGAAATCTTCCAAAAAGAATCTGCCAGATCAGAAATTCACTTATCGTCTGTGAACTGAGGAAAATATTCTCCCTTGCCATCATGTCGCCATCAGTACTAAAAGAGCACTGCCAGCGCTTGTACACCCCTTTCTGGATTTGCCGGGGAAAGGGAGTCAGGGGAAATTGCCTGTGCTCGTAAAAGCCCTGAGCTTCCCAGGCGGACAGGTAGCTCGTGCGGGCGCAGTTGACACGCCGGACGTAAATGAACTGGCAGTTACAAATTCTGACGGGTTTGAGAACAAGAATGAGAAACGCTTAAAACCGCCAAAAAAGAATTTCGCAATAATATTAAAATTTGTAAATTATGTACTAGGATGTCAAAAATTTTACACCTCCAATTATGAGAAAAGATGTACGCGTAATTGAAAACTTTGGAACAAGGGTCATTTCAATGTAATTCGTTGACATTTTAATTTTTCTTATAATTATTATTCTTACAGGAACAGAATATGAAATTACATAAAATCCGGACTCTCCCCATTACCAATCAAAGCGCATGGCATAATTTGTCATTTTTGAGGAAAGTTTGAAAATAATGTTGAGGATTAATGTAAAGTACCCCCAAAAATTCAAATATCCGTTTCAAACTCACAGGGTCTCGAGTACCTCGATCGCGGAATATCAGTTTCGGAGAAAATCATCTGACCGTTTTAGACATTAATGACAGCAGACTGACAGACGATGCTGTTAATCGATTTTGTTTTATTCAGGATTCAAAAAACATGGATTTTGACTACACGCGCTAGAGGAAGCAATTTACCATATACTTGAAGAGAAACATGATTTTTCCAATGTTCCGTTACCCTGGCCCGGCAATTCGTTTTTCCCGCAGCATCAAAACTGTCTTTGCACTGCGTAAAAATATGCGAGAAAGTAAATATAGTGGAAGATTGAGTTTTAGTGCCAAGAAATGTTTTTGAATTAATGCAAAATTTAACTATTTTCATTCAACCAAAGTAGAATTGACTTTACATTTCGACATGGTAAGCGAGTGAGGAACCAGTGGTCGTTATGAATCTTTCTTAAGCATAAGGACTAATCGATGAGAACATCGTAATGAGTGTGTACTGAGCATAAAAATATTTCGAAACAGTATTTTGATAAGCTGCTTTCGAGTGGTCATTAGTTTCCCAAGGTTTAAATATCATAAATCATTTATGGTGTAAGCGTTCGTGCAATATTAGCCTACGCCATCGATCTCTCAAGTTTTATGACCCAAGATTGCGCATTATTTCACCGTTTTTTGTTATAATTCCTTTTCCAGCATTAGGAAAGTTTAATTAATAATTTTATCAGTATAAATAATAGACAGATAATAATAAGAGACACAATATTGTTTTGAAGATTAATATAGTTTTTAATTTTGTCTATTTGAAGTTCATAGTGTATTTGTTTGTAGAAAATAAACCATTAGCTTTTATGATTTTCGTAAAAAAATTGTTTTGTGTTTTTTAAATTTTATTTATGTGCATTGTATAAGCATTTCCCCAAATGGGGAATGCATATGTTAGAGATGGATGAAATATTCTTTTTCTTCTTCTTGTTTCGAGTCGACGGATGAAATATGTGTTTATTTTAAAAGCACATTTTCAATAACTATAATAACAGTGCTCTGTGGCAAAGATTTAATGTTGCTTAACCTATCTAGAAAATGGTTTTTGTTTTATGCTGTTCAAATATTAGGAAAGAGAGAGAAAAAATATTTTCTACCTCGACAAAATAACGACACTTTAGTTTGAACAGGACATGTAAGCTTGTTGAAGAAAGACTTTGTAAGTCGGCATTGTCTGCAACTTTGCATTTCGCAATGGTTTCATTGCTTAAATTGTAATCTACAAGGAACAGAACCCGCAGCTTTTGTGGTTCCGCTTTAGTGTGGCTGCAACCAGTGTTTGCAACCAGTGTGAAGGGTGAATGAGAATGTCTCGATACGCAGGGGATCATATCGAATTTAGTTATTACTGTTAATTAAAGAAAAGGTGTTGGCAGGTATCACTACATATTTAATCGAAGATCTTTTCTATGCTTTTGTGATCATCAATATAAATTCAGGAATCAATTAAATGAATATGAATCAAATTCAAAATTCGTGCCAGGTGGTCGCTGTATTATACGAAACTGCACTCAATTTTTGAAAACACGAAGTACCGTTAATGACTCCTGCATCTTTTAGGTCGAACCAAAATCTATTCTTGGCAACAAATAGAATGTAAGGAGTAAGAAAAAATGAAGCTCTTAACAGTATTTGAGACACAATTTTTGTTTTCCTTTTGGAAGAAAACATCTATATGAGGACTAAAAAAACAGGTAGGTAAAATTTATCGAGATCAGAATTAATAGTTATGTCCTATACTAATATCATTCTTATCTTTCATGAGGAAACTCCTCATTATTTCGCGTGATCTTTTGTACTTCTATCTTTTTTTTTAAATTTATTTCTACCTGCTCGGCATTTCTGCCTTTCAGGGGTGTTCATTATATAATATTCTACACATTAACTTTTAGGGATGGACATCCGCATGCGTTACCTCCTCTCTCAGGGGTCTGATAAAACGTTGTTCTTTGAGAAGAAACTGTGGATAACAGTTTTTGGAGTTATATGTGATAATTTTGAGGAGAGGGTGTCAGTGGGTGGAATTTTTGGAAAGTGGAAGATGGGTAGGTGATTTAAGGTGGACGAAGGGAGTCTTTAGGGAATCGTGATCTTATTCTTTTTGATGAACCATACGTTTTACCTAGCTTGAATATTGTTGTACTGCGCGATTGGGGAAGGGATGAGAAGAATTTATGAGTCATAAGATTTATATATTCGTTAATGGATGATATATTTAGTTCATTTTAGATTTGTATGTTGCTTATGAACCAAGGAGCTTTAATGATCTTTCTGAGAAATTTATTTTGTATTATTTCTATTTTATTTAGGTTTGTTTTTGCGGCGTTATTCCAGATCGGGCAGGCATATGTGAGGGTTGGTCTTATTATTGTTTTATAGATGATTAAGCCGCAGTCAGTGCTAAGTCCGGAATTTCTATTTATTATTGGATATAGTTTGGATATTTTTGCATAAGTTTTATCTGCTATAGATTTGATATGTTGTTTCCAGTTTAGTTTGGTGTCAAGTAGTACTCCTAAGTATTTTGCTGGTGTATTTCCACTCATCCATTCTATATTTGTGTTTTGGAAACTGAGGAGGGGTGGTTGAGGAGGTTTGCGGAGTGTGAATATTTTTGCTTGAGTTTTAGATGCGTTAATCTTTATTTTCCAGTTTGAAGCCCATTTAATGTAGTTATTTAGGTCAATCTGTATGTTATCGAAGGCGCAGCTAATGTCTGAATGAGAGGTAAAAAGTGCTATGTCATCTGCGTAAAGGGCAATTTCTGTAGTCTGAGTGTGGTAAATCCGACATGTAAACAGTAAAGAGAGTACTTCTATCTGTGAGTTTATAATTCGTATTCTCAATTTTTTTAGCGTAAAGGCCGGATAAGCCATCAAGGATATCTGCATTTGGATTGCAGTCCAGACATGTGTCTAGGTTGCACTTCACCACGTATTTATGTACTTGGCGTGACAGCCCGTGAACGGACCCTACCGACACTCCACCATGTTCTTAACTAAATTAGATATGTTTTTGTATATATTGCAGTTGGGTTTCAAATACCATAATAACAGTTGTAGCCACAGGACAATAAAGAATGCTCTAGCTGATGAGAGAGACAGGACAGACAGATTCGCGTCTGATTATAAAAAATAAAATTATGATATAAAAATATTTTGGAAGTCTTTATTGTGATTGTCCTAAATTAAAAAAAAGGATCTGCGCAACACTTAAATAAAAAATCAAAATAAATCTCTCCATTTTCTCTTCAATACAATGTATTTTGTAAATATCATTCCTACTTTCTTCATTTTCGCCTCTTTTCATCGTGATTTCTCATCGATTCACTTGTGTTGTATTTTCTACATTATTATAACACTTACAACTGTTTTCGTATATGTTTTATTTCATTCAAGTATGTTTCATTTCCAGAAAACACTGTATCAGATAAAGATTTCCGTCGAAGACAACATAAGAGACACAGCTCTCACAATATCGGATCACTAACATTAATAGAAGAGCCATGTTCAAATTAATATTTCTTTCAATTTTATTATTTTCACCAGCCGAGCATACGAAGTCAAGAACTGAATGGAAACAACACCTCATTTCAAACATGGGAAACATGATTGCACAAGAAAGGGCAAACCCTATCATAATAGATGCTACGAAAAAGAAACCTACCGTTTCATCCCAAAGAGAAGATATTGTAAAATACGGTGTAGTGTCCTACACTATTAGCATGAGGTACTGGTGCAACAATTATATAAATGAGTACTTTATGCAGCATTCTCTAAAACTTCTTCGTACAGTTAAAGCGCGTTTGGAGTTAGGATGCAGGCACACAGCCTTCTACACCAGTCACTTGACCGAGGATCTGGGTTACAAGCAACTGGCCACCGGTGATCTGGACATTCTGTCAGAACCCGCCTACATGGGGCTGGCGCAGATGGACGACTTCAGCCTGCTGTACCCGCACGACAAGGACGACTTGTGCTTCTTGGTAGCGGCGCCGCCGCCCTCGCAGCTCAGCGTGCTACTGACTGTGTCGCTGAGCATCTGGCTGGCCACGGCCGCCTGCGTGCTGAGCTTGGTGGCCGCAGAAGGCCTTGGCTTCGGGCTGAGCTGGGCCGACGCGGCGTTCGGCGTGCTGGGCTGCCTCATCACCGGCGCCTCCCACGCGTCCTTGCACCGCCTCCGCCTCTGGGCCAGCCTGCTCAGCTTCTTCCTGTGGAACTTCATCGGCGGCTCCCTCACGGGCTCCGTCGTGTCTCCGGGCAGAGGAAGAGAGTTCCGCACGCTGGAGGAGGTGGACGCGGCGTTTACACGCATTTACACACCGCCGACGATGGATCCACAACATTTACAGTGGCTGAAATCGCAAAATGATATTTATGCATCGTTGATTTCAAAACTATGTGGTAAAAACACTCACAGAGAGGTGTTTAATCCCAAAGAAGAAGCTATACTTACCTACGAAACACTTACATACCTTTACAAATTTGAGTATGAGAGCGATCACCGTCTGATCCAAACGCCTGTGTGTCTTTTCTCTCCTGGTTACGTGTCTTTTCCCGTACGAAAGAATTGGCCCCACGCTGGAACTTTTGAGAGTTTGATTCAAAGATCAGTACAAGCAGGTTTGTTAAAAAAATATAGGCAAGAAGCTTGTGAAAATATAATGTTGTATGGCGATGGTAAATTAATCCATTGTTCATCTGAAGCAATACAACCTTTTGATGACCCCCCAAAGCCCGTGCAGCTGAACAGTCTCAAAGAGGCTTTCTGCATTTGGGGAATCGGACTTTTCTTGGCTCTGGTTTGTTTCTTAACGGAAAACAGAACTCCGATTCTCTGTGGGATTTTGCTAGAAACTACGAAAATATTTCGCCTGTTTCCGTCTTTCCGTGTATACTGAAGTGTGGAAACCATTCCATTGGTCAAGCTTCCATTCACTGCAGTTGTTTGGGCTGTAAAATCTGTGAAAGAATCCCCATCAAAATCTGACAGTCTCAAATAAAATACATTGGGAATTCCCTTTTTGAATCCTTTTGAATTTGGAAAATATTATGATATTCAGAATACAAGAAAATACGTTGTTCTTGATACTCTTCTTCATGAAATATCATTTTCCCCGAATGAGCAATCAAAGTCTTCACCCGACCATAATATATGTTTTATTCAAGTATGAGTTTATGACAAAAGTATTTGAGAAAAATTTGAACAACTATTTTATTTTCTCTTTTACATAGTTTAGTTAAAGTAATAAATAATCGTTAATATACAAAAATATTCATGGAGGTTATGATGGATTGAACGTTTTGGGGGTACCAGATTCCAAAAGTTATTTTTCAAAACGTATGTCTGTCTTCAAGCGCGCTCATGTCCATCCGCCTGTGGATAATACTAGCACCTAAACCTTTAACTGAATTTCCTCCAAAATATATATTTTCTTTTCGGATCTGGTCGCACGCGAGACGCTTCAAATTTGGAACGTTCAACTTATGGTAGCTTAACACGAAAACTCTAGGACATTGATTCGATAAGTTTTCGATACCAATGTTCGCTTTTGCAACTGAAATTTCGACGTCTTTAATTTCTTACATAATTATGTCTATATATATATATATATATATATATATATATATATATATATATATATATACTAATTTGTTTCATCTCTCGCGTTTTAAAACAAAAACGAACTTTTCTGACACTTAATCTCTCTCTATTCTGACACGTATTTACTCACGCAATTGAAGGAATGATTAAATAACAAAACCAATAATTGTAACAAATTAGTGACATTTATTTAAAAAATGTTAAATAACAGAAGATATAACTAAAGATATATATCTTTGTGTCTCTAACATTCAGGTTTTAACATCCTTACACTAGTGTTCCGTTCATCACGAAATACACTGATTTTTTAATATACTAAAGAACTGATGATTGCTATGATCTTGCAAACTGTAATACACTTTTAATAACAGGTACCAATTATTTATGATAAAAAATTACAGAATTGCTTTGTGTATAGTAACATATATTTATAAGTCCCGTGCGTCACAAATCAAAATGAAACCTTGTTCTCTGGAATTTACTCAGTTACTGACTCAGGTTGTTTTATTTCTTTAAGAATTTTCTTAGAGGATCTTAGATAAAATCTTCTTTATTTTTAAAGGCCCCTTCATTGCAAAATCTATCTTCAACGTGCGTGTCATTTCTTTGTCCATGTTGAACTACTGTTTTGGTATTAATATGTTGCACTATATGTTTGAAACAATCATTAACCTTGTCTAGTAATTCACCAGCACATCCTTCTTTCACAAATCACTGGAGTCTATTCTGGTAGGATTTCCCCCCACTCTTTCCATGTAATGGACATAGCAAGTTCGAGTGGTCACTTCAGACCCAGAGCAACATTTATTGCAGTGCCCTTTCTAGCATTGAGAGTGGAATACATTGTTGCAAATAATGTTTTCCCAAAATGTACTGGATTCATATTTTATTTTTAGAGGGTCTAATTTCAAAAAAAATGTTCTCACATGTCTTACATTTACACTGATCAGTAGGTGGTATCATGCAAGAGAACAACATTGCTTAGACAAAGCTTGCAAAATGTGGAAAATCCAACATTAAATTTGTGAAATTGATCACAAAACAGCTGATCAGCTTCCTTTAGAGAAAATGTCAAATAGTACTTTCTTTCTCTTGTTTTCTTTCCGTCCCTCCGTACAACAGTCTCATCCTTCATATCAGGGGCAGTACATACAAGGTCAGGTTTATAATAAAATTAAATAATTTCATCTTGTGCATCAGGTCTAGAACTAAGAGTCAATTTTTGATGCTTTGTCATATTCAAACCTACTTCTTTTACCAGCTTAGCTACTATTGCTTTCTTTTCTGAGAGAGATTCAAGTAGAGAATTAATGAACATTTTGAAAGTTTTGCCAAATACCTGAGGGGAGCGATAAGTTCTTACTGGTGTGAGAGGTCCTTTATCATTTCAACTAATGTTATTGATTAGCTTATTCTTTCTATATTCTGCTTTTTTAATATCTCTTTTCTCCTGTGCATTTCGAGTTGGACTAGATCTCCTTTTCTTTCTTTTGTTTCTATTGAATTATCCGCTTATTTTTCTCCTTTACCTTATTTGTATGCTTTGCCCTGTATTCTTTAACTCTTTCCAAATTACTCTTCTTGTTCACTTTTAACATTATAATCTGAAATTAGGAACTATTATTTATCAGTAAGGACTATTTTAAGTTGGTTTGTAAGAATTCTAAGAATTAAATTAATAATTTAATTACATTTTTCAAACTTAGTTATTGCTCAAAATTACTATAAAAATCCAAACTGATACCACACAATTCAAAAATATAACAAATCTAAACAAAAACAATTGGGAAGTACAGGTTTCTTTTGTTAGTCACATGATTTTGACGTGCGGGTAACTTCACAGAAAAAATGTCCCGTGCGCCACTTTTCAAATGTCTCGTGCATTACAAACAAAACAAATAATAACAAATTAAATTCGATAATATAATGACAGTTGTTTAGTGCATTGGCAATAACTATAAATATTCTTAATATTTTTATTCCTAAAATTTCAAGAACCTTTTATAATTCACAGGAAAAATACATTATTTTAACCAATGTGAAAAATAGTGACTTCTATGAGTCCCGTCACAAGACATTACTGGTTATTTTTGTATATAATGCGTGGTTATATGTTTCATTCTGTCATATTCTGATTAACTATATAATACTATATAATAGTAAAGCATTAAAAAATTATGTGAAGCAGCTATCATCAAATCTCATAAAATTACATTGGCATAAATATCTATGAATGTCCTGTGCATCACAGAGAGAATTGCCCTAATGCACATTTTTACGGAGTGAGAGACATTAAATAATGCATGTTTAATTTTAGAAAAATAAAAAGTATTATTCAAAATCGCGCTAATGCCTTGTGATTTGGTGCATTTTACTCTATTCAAACAAAAAGGTTAAAATTGTTCATATTCATTCCAAAATGCTCGAAAATTATTAATAATATCTAAAAATGTTCATTACAGAAATAAACGAACTAATTGTGAACAATAAATTTAATTTGAAGAAAAAAGCTGCATCTTCCATTTTTTAAGTATAGGAACCAAACAATTTGAAACTTTTCCAATTTTTAAAAATGCTGATTTAATTGTGAAAATCAGTTCTATGCTACCTTTATTCGTGTATTTCACTGCTAAAAATTGAAAGAAAAAATTACAAGCATTTTTCAGAAAATTTTCAAAATTGCTCAGGGCCTTCCGTGTGAAATACCGCCAAAATTCAAAGATTTTTTTAAAAATTCGCAGCACTTGGAATTGGCCCTCATCGAATGGAGATTATTCATTTCTGAACGAATACTGTAAATGTCAAGATCAAACCAAGTGTCCTCAGGATAGCAAGAGTGCTCGCGAACCGGGAGAGCTGGCTCAGGGCTTCAACTCATGTCTCTGCAGTGTCTCTGACCGGGAAGTCCTGGTTTCGAGTCCTGACGGTGGAAGGATTTTCGACACTAGCCGAAAGCCGATTTCAGTCGCTGTATGGAAGGGAAATCTAGCTGCCGGCTGCTCTGATCGGTAGCTCTGATGGTTCCCCCGATGAACACCAGACACGCGACGGACAAGTATCCTAACAAACGGGTCTCAGGCCGTGCAAAATTTTCCTTCCTCTTCCTTTTCACATTCTCACTCCTTACGCACACACACACTTACATGCACTACACTACCACAGATGCAGGGAGACCGGTCGGAAGTCTGGTGCTTTTCCCGGCCGACCCGGTTCCGCGCTTCCCAGGTCTAGCCATCTATCTGGGTAAAATCTCCACCACCTCCCTACAATTACGGGACCTTAGCAGTTGAATCAGCCGGATCACTAATTTATCAATCTATTAAATGAGTGCTCGCGACCACGTGCGCCTCGGCTTGCGAGCTGAGTCCCTGTCGCGGCAAAAGGGTGGCTTTTGCTTGTGCACTTGACGAGGCCACAATCTCCTACAAGTAAAATAATTGATATACTTTTTCGAGATTTCTGATAAAATTAATCGTGGTAGGCTATAAAGCAACGTATGAGTTAACTATCACTTTAAACTTTGCTATATACTTTGCTACATATATATTTGACATTATAAAATTTATTTTCATCCCTGCATTCAATAATATTGTACTCTACTGCCCACTAAATTTTTGTCAAATTATTTTTACAAATGTAGAGTCTGAGTTAGTATCTTTTGCAAAGAAAATATTTAATAAAATACTCGTATATTATTTCCTCTGGGAGACATTCTTAGTATTACAAAGGGATGGTTGCGAACGATTTGCAAATTACTGTATTGTTACTATTCTAATCAATATTCAGGATTCCATTGAAGGAAATAGTAAGTTTTGAAATGAAAAGTTTTCGCTTCCGCAGTGATCCCTTACTAAGTATTATTCAATTTAGCGCCAAGAGGTCTTTGAACCTGGGCACACAAATGACATCTACCGACGAATCTCTATACTACAACGCTTTTCATTCTTCTCATAGATAGCGCAACCGTTCACAATGCGCTAGGTATTTCACTGTGGTTTTAACGAATTAGATTTTTTACGGATTTACTTTATGCAGTTGAATATAATTCGTGTCCTTTCTCTTTTTCACTTTCAATAGACTATACAGACCACTACTTATAAAACGTGCTAACAATTTTATTTTCATATAACAACACAACGTACCTCTTTCGTGGTAACTAACTCAAAATGCAGACATTTAGGTGCTGTTGTATTCAAAACACAACTCATGTTTTTCCAGGCGTTGAAATTAAATTATGGATTGTGAAGACTTGGATGTAAAGATCATTGGGTCTATGTTGAAGAGGGAACGGAAAAAATGATAACGGTGAAGATTCTTCCGAACAATACCTATAAACCATCTATTCCCCAAATAAGTGCAGTTTCTTCTCAATTTTCGAACAATAGTGTTTTTCCATCATAATAACCAAGGACCTTTTGGGGTAAAAGAAATTAAACCAGACAACGAAGCGATTAACGCATACAAAGTGGGAAATTTTCTCTTTAAAGAAAAATACAAAAACTTCGAAATGACTTCGACTTTCGATGTTCGAAATAAAGGGAGTATAAAGTAGAAGTGGTTTTTGAAAAACGCCACGACGCTAATTTATTCATTCAAGACAAAGACTTTCAGACACAAGGATTAGAGGCTTTTGTTCCCGGCTTTAGAAAGTAGAGAAAATGAATTATAAAGAGAATTCCTACTGAATTTTAAACGTGGAAATTAAAGAAGCTACCCAATCGGAATCGGAGATAACAATTTTAGAAGTCAAGAGATTAAGCCGAAAGAATAAAGCTGCTCAAGCGGGAAGTCATGAGTAATGGATATCCAGCCAAACAGTACTCATCTCTTTTGATGGTCAATTTTTTCCCACTGATATCTTTATTTTCCATGTTCGAAATAAAGTGGAACGTTTTGTACCTCAACCAATGCAGTTACTTTGGGCATACCGACAAATTCTATTAAGGCAAAGAAATTTGCTTTTGTTGTAGAGATCTTAAACATAAGAACAAATATACTTCTCAAACGCAACAATGTTTCAATTATAAAGACATACATAAATCTACTGATCCAGATATCCAATATATCAAATATACCATGAAAGTAATAAAGTAATGGCTTATAATAATATATTCTTCTATGATGACAAAAAACAAATTCTTACGGAAATTAAACCTTCTTTACTCACAAAAGAAAATTTTCAAGTTCAAACAACTCACAGATTTTAAAAGAAAAGCAAATATATTATCTATGTCTCATCAGTCTCACCATCTGTCAAGTTCCAAGGTTGATTTTGCAAGAAAATCCAAAGATCTTGCAAGATTGATCCCGCAGGGAGTGCAAAGTTCATCTTCCGAATCTTCACTTCAAAATCGATTTTCCACTATCATTTCAAGCAAAATACCCTACCCTAGATCACTTCCGTAGTTGAAACATCAAAAATCCCTGAAAGTGAACTTCTACAGACGTCCAACGTTAAATAAAAATATTTGTTTCTTGAATGAACAAAATAATATTTTTTAAATTAATATAATTTATTTATTTTGGTTGGAGACTTTAACCCCCTCCATACTTTATGGGACTGATAAAAATTACACAAATGGAAAAATAATAGTTGATAGCCTGGATTCCAATAATATATTTCTATTAAATAGTAAGTAACCGACTCATGTGACACTTAATTAATCATCTTACTCTTTCTCAAACCTAGATCTCTCTTTTGTGTCTCCTCCATTGACACTTTTATCAAATTGGACAATTTTGGATGATAAATTGGGAAGTGATCATTTTCCTATTTTATTTTACATTAACATCAAAACATTTATAAAAGATCACTGTAAGGATTATAGATATAATTAAAAAAACTGAATTGGGAAAAATTGAAAGAGAAACTAAATGAATCCGTCTTTTATTTCAACAGTTTCGAATTTGTCAATTTGGATATTTTAAAAAGATATAATGTCATTGTTGAATTTTTTAACAATTCTATAGAAAAATCTCTCCCATTTGCAAATAACTCTCATAATAAGAATTCGGTTCAATTCATTTACTGTTATAGGTGAAACCAATATCCATGTATGTGCCTAAAGATCTTGGTAGATATAAAACATGTGTTCATGGAAATGCTGTATTTTTTGTAGTAATTTTTCTACACATCTCGTTCTGTGCGATGCAATCGCACGGGTTCAGCTGGTATATAAGAAAGTTAATTAAATACTTACAATTGGTAATAATTGTTTACCATAATATCGTTGGTAGTAACAATTACAATCGTTTTAACAACCCAACACGTTATCTAAGCAAGAACTTGCTCGGAGTCGGCCATGTTATTCTCCCATTTCGCGCCAACTTTCAAAGATGCGCATGACGCCATATTCCCGTTTCCATTCTAGACGCAATTCAAACTACGCAAATTTCGTAGATTTTTATGAAGAAGGGAACGCTGCGGCATATAATTTTTTCCATTCCTATTTTTTCTCTTTTTTAGTACCTGATTGGATTAAAACCGTTCCCTGGAAGAGTAGGGCCATGAAAATCGGCCTCTTTTCAGCTTTTATATAAATTATTTGTTGATTGTATTCTTAAAATGTAATTTTAATTTTATTATAGTTTGAACTTATGAAAATTAATATTTAATTTAATAACCATGGCTGACAGAAATTCTTTCCAGATTTGGGGTAAACAGTATGTTAGTGATAGACTTCTGGTAAGGCAATTTCTCCTGCAGTCGTGCATGAAGGGAAAAGCTCGGTGGCAAACATATAATATTGAGTTTTACCTAAAGTAATAACAAATATTATTCAACCATTAGATACATTCAAAATTTGCAAACATTAATATGTTCGTACCTTTCCAGGTACTGTCTTTCTGTTAGATTTTCCCGTTCTATTTGCATTATATAAATGCCGAATGACAAATAATTTGCAGTTAATATTCACTTTCATTTTCATTATGCGTTGTATCTGAAAGTGGTTTCTATTGGAATACATTCATTAACAAAATGTGTTCTGACTCTCATGTATCTATCGAACGTTTTTACCATTTTCTTGCTCAAAAACTATCGTTTTAGAAATGAATTGGTCAAATCATGAAAGTGGTCGCACCTAATTGTTTGGGCCGCTGAATTCGTTACTTTGTCATTATGGATTATTTTTATCCTACTTAATATCCTAACAATCTTCCTGCCTATAAAAAGTGATTTTTTCTCCGAGTATGCAAAGAAATGACAATTCGTAACAGTAGATAGATAGTATTGCTCGTCTTCATCATTCTGCAGTGAGTACCAGTGTTGGTGTGCAGAATTATACGTTTGTGTCAGTTTTCAACGTCATATTTTGAGAGCATCTCGTTAGAACGCATTATTTACGCCAGATTCCTCTAATGGGAAAACGCTTTCCTTTAATTATTATCTATGAATCAAAGTAAAAATTATTTACTGTTTGCAAATTAACTTTATTTTTCAAAAAAAGTAAAAATTGTTAAACAAAATTAGAATATACAAAAGGTATATTTTATAACCCGGTTTTATTTTATCTGCATACAATATTAACAGTTGTAAATCACAGGCTTTGACATTCATGATATCTCAAGTACAGAATTCCGTAAAAAAAGTATTGACAATGAGTGTGATTGTATATCTGTAACGTAGTTTGTGACAAATGTTCTTGGCTTATTCCTAACTAAATGGGTGGTGAAACAATATAGGTTTTGCTAGATTACACACATTTCAAGTGATTCAAACAATTCTGAAATCAAGTGAACGTATGAATATTAAAGAAATGTATTATATAAGCAAACAGTGATATTTGATCATGAAACTTGATAGAAATATATCTACATCTAGTTTCCGAATATCTTACCATTATATATATGCATATTTGTATAAATAATGCACTTTCAGTTTTCTGAAAATATTCTAAAATCCACTATTTCCGTGCGCTCACTGTGTGAAGCACAAAAACGACGTCACAAACTGTGATATCCACGAGTGCCCGAGATAGTATTCACAAAGAAGAACATCATGTACAGTTACAAAATTATCTCGAACTTTACTTACTTGTTGCATTTTTCTGTTTTCGTGTTTGTTCTCTGTTACCTCTGTCTGTCAAGGGTACAAAAAATCTTTTAAATCTCAATATTTCAACAAAGCAGATAAATTACATTTAATCCAAATTAATTCAACATAAAAATGTTTTTAAAGATTAATTATAATTATATTATAATTTCTTACATTTAAATGTGTTATAGGAGTATTTAAATGTGTTAAGGAGTATATACTTCCGCTTTAAGTAGTGCAAAAAAATATCGTAAAACCGTTCTTCGCAAACTAACTGAAAATGAAATGTTTTTGTTTGTACGCGTGGTAAACACTTCATATTGACTTTTCAAACTACTTAAAGGGAGACAAGATTATGGAAAAAAGAAACATATTGAACACGAGAGGTGAATCTGGAGCAAATGAATGCTATTTTGATTACTGTATACGGGACACTTAGATTAGACGCATTATTACATCATCACGGAGCACGTTCTTTGGTGCAAATTTAAAACAGAAGTCTTCGAAAAAACGTTTGTGACTGTCATCTTGATCATATTTCATTTATATAAGTCTGTGGTTTGTTGGACTGTCTTATTTTAGGCCTTAATACTTTATAAATTATCATTTTTATTATTGTATTATTGTTGTTGTTTTACTTTCGATAAATATTTGGATGACCTGAGATATTTACTTGACAATTAAACAATAAATATATTTTTGTTAATGTGTCATTAATATTCAATGTGATGAATATTCGGTTCGGTATAGAAGGTTCGAAAATTTGCGTCTTTTCTCAAAAATTTATTTCCGTGACGATGTTACTTCTTCAAATTTCAATGTTGAAAAGCAAGCGTTTGATTCTGCTAGGGATAGCAAGAACGAAGATTTTCCCATTTTACCACCAGAAACCATCCTCGGTAGACGCCCAACAAATCCTCAGGGAGAGAAAACAACTTGTCGCGATCGCTCTCTTAACCCGCAGCGGCAGCGAGCCGCGGGCCAGCCGCCGCCCGCGCATTAGGCCGTGTACTGGAACATGAAGGCGGACTCGGGGCCTCGCATGGGCATGAGCTTGGGCTGGCCGTTCATGCCCAGCTCGCCCGGCGCGGTGGACATGACGTTGGCGCCGAAGATGCCGTACGGCGCCTGCAGCTGCGACTTCTTGAACGCTATGGACTTCCAGTCGCCCGGGTACTGCTGCGCCAACTCCTCGTGCTTCTGCAGCTCGCGCGCGTTGCAGTAGCGGTAGAGGCGGATGAGCATCTCGGCGGCGAACACCGCGATGGAGGTGCTGAAGCCCGTGATCACCACCATGTACGTCATCCACAGGTCGGCGTTGCGCAGCTGGCGCTCCTTGCTGCCCAGGTCCAGCGGGCACACCTGCACTTGCGGCAGGTCGCGCCGCATCAGGAACTTGACGATGCCGGTCTCCACGAGGCTCAGCAACCTGCGGCAGCACGGCATCACGGCCAACATCACTCCCTGCCCGTTTCACCTCTACATGGTTATTGTTTTAAAAGTATTTATGGGGGTTGTAGGAACTGAAATTATCGCGAATCCACTCCTACTAATAACAAATAATAATAATAATAATAATAATAATAATAATAATAATAATAATAATAATAATAATAATAATCGTAATAGTAATAATAGTAACAATGTCTAAAAATGAGTACTTAACCAACTTGTATGAATTGTAACACTAACTTTTTATTGCAAGTTAAATTCCGTAGTGGCAGCAGAGATATTGTGTATGTCTCTGTACTTCGTACGACGTACAAGATGGCGCTATCGTAGGACTTTAGGACTTTTAACGTGTTTAATCTATGTTATTTGGAGCCACCGATTATGGGATGAAGTCCCGTAACACGTAAATGGCTTGTTACCCGAGTTATCATACAAGACATTAGTTAAGTAATAAAAATATCTTTATTGTTGTAAAGATCAATTCGCTAGTGAATGAACAATTAATTACTTTCATAAACTTTTATTTGCATGAAAATCTGAAGATAGTTTCAGTGCAAATTAATGTAAATATTATATAATAATAATAATAATAATAATAATAATAATAATAATCGTAATAGTAATAATAGTAACAATGTCTAAAAATGAGTACTTAACCAACTTGTATGAATTGTAACACTAACTTTTTATTGCAAGTTAAATTCCGTAGTGGCAGCAGAGATATTGTGTATGTCTCTGTACTTCGTACGACGTACAAGATGGCGCTATCGTAGGACTTTAGGACTTTTAACGTGTTTAATCTATGTTATTTGGAGCCACCGATTATGGGATGAAGTCCCGTAACACGTAAATGGCTGAATTTTCTGTTTATTAAAATCTACATTGTATACACTACTCGTTAGTTTTGAGAAACTTTTAGCATTACTGAAACTTGTTACCCGAGTTATCATACAAGACATTAGTTAAGTAATAAAAATATCTTTATTGTTGTAAAGATCAATTCGCTAGTGAATGAACAATTAATTACTTTCATAAACTTTTATTTGCATGAAAATCTGAAGATAGTTTCAGTGCAAATTAATGTAAATATTGTTGCCACCGGTCGTTAAGTACTGTAGAGAAATAGCTACAGTGTCAAGTAGGGAGATTTATGGAAGAAACTTTTTGCATACAAATTAAATAATAATAATAATAATAATAATAATAATAATAATAATAATAATATAATGTATGTTCCGAAATTCATAAATATTTTCATTAATTGTTTCTTCTATTTAAAACGTTTTGAATAAATTTCCAAAAAATAATGGATCATTCAAACTTTTGCACTCTCGAACCAATGTCTGTTCAAAACAGTTTTGGTTATACAATATTGTCTATGATTTAGTTCTTTCATAATTCATAGACAATATTGTCCATGAAATAGGAAATAACTTAACTGTAGATCAATTTGACTGAAATTACTTTTCCAAAAAGACGCAGATCAACGAGTATATTTCTCTTTTAAAATGCATCTTTTAATATTTTGATTAGACTATCAGAGAACCTACCGAAATATTGCTAATATTAAGTGGAGTCATACTCGCAATAAAAAAAATCAAATGTCACATCATTGTCCAAGCAACGATAAATGAACTATTTGTTTCTTATACATGTTTAAAATAATCCCCAGGACAGCAAGAAGGTTAAATAATCGATAGGTAAACGTGCTGTGCCTACATAGCATGTAGCTACACGTGCAGCTTAATTATGTTGAATTGACAGTCTCAGAAACGATACTAAAAATACGTTTGTCATCCCCAACTGGCTTCTCATATTCTATTTGTTTGGCTCTTTATTAATTGCTGTAAAATATACATTGAGAGGTTTACTGAAACTGAAGGTTGGAATTGTCTAAAACGAACGTGTAGGAGAAAATCCGAGGACTGCGTATTGAGAAAAACTAAAGGTCCAAAGGCTAAAGAGCCACATGAGTACATGTCCCTTTAAGTCAAATCTACAAGGCACCACAAGACCTTTGATGTAAGTGATGCAGATAAATTTTCATAGACTCTGAAGCAACACTCACACTTTGTCGAAGGGAATGTGCAAGTCTCCTTCCATTTTGTAGGCAAAGGCGATGGTTTGAGCCATGAAAGCATCTGGAGTCATGACGAAAGTACAGCGTTCTTTCTCCTCTAAGGACCGGTCCTTAGCTTTCTCGTTGTAATCCTTCAGCATCAGATGCTCCACGGCGTTTTTCTCCCGGAGATACATTAGGTTATCTGTAAGACACAATAGGGAACGCTTTAATTCAAACAGATGCCTAATAGTGGGTGGAGTTTGGTTACTTCACATTCTAAATGCCTCAAATGTTTGATCTGGATCATAACAGATCAAAAGGGAATTTAAATCTTCTCTTTCAAAAGATATATCCAAGCCCCTCTACAGCAGGTGGCATAAAATAAACGGATAGATTAAATGTCGGAAGAGACATTAGAATTTTGTCGAGTATATGTAGTAAAGCGTTTTTAGAAATATCTTAAGAGGTACTAAATATGTGTTGCAAATTATCAACGAATCATCTTTGGAGGTATGTTATTGAAAACTAGATGTGACCCGTCAAAATTGATGGTTGGAAATCGAACTCCTATATTAATAATTCATTATAATAAAAAGATCATAATTTAATTTTTACTTTCTTGTATTTACTTTGTATGAGGAGAAAGTACTGTAATCAAACTCCGAAAAATGGCAAATTGTCGAGAGAAAAACTTTTATTACCGGACATTGAAACAAAAAGTGTCAAAATCTTTCTTTAATTTTGTTGATCATAAGAATCACAATGTTGACTTAAGAAAATGAATCTTGATAAGTGTAATATATATTTTAGAAGCCACTTATATCGCGGATTTTAGTTTTCGATCTCGCGATAATGGTTTGATTCCTTCACATCGGTCACACAAACACAATGGGTTGTCTGCATTAAATTTTGATCAAAAGGCGAAAAATTTTGTACGTTGAAAATATTGTTAACGTCTTCCCGTTTGCTACAAAATAATTTTAACTTACTTTTCTGAATTTCTTGCAACATTTCTACATCTGTCTTCTTCAGGAATTTCCCATAACCCTTTTGCTGGGAGACCTTCAAATAATCAAAGTCTTCGTTTGTCTGAAACATTTAAATAATTAATTCGTTTTTTATGCATAGAATATATTTGCATACTTGTGTCAGTAGTACAGTAGTATATTGACAGTAAGAATATTAATACATTTTGCGATTAATCACAAAAACAATAACGTAAATACGGCACAATTTCGTATATCATACGTGTAGGTAATTAAAACAAAAACAAATTTGCCAAAAAAGTTAATTGCTGGTTAGATGTGGTTTGGAATTAGACATATGTATGACTTCTGCACTTTCTGTAATTAACTTCAAATGACCCCGTCATTAAGGCAGAACGATACCTTTGAAGACAGTGCGCACAGTTAGAACATAACATGTTTTATCACCAGCAAACCATCGGAGAGTTATCGATCACCGTGGACTGTAACACTATTATTCATCTTCCGAGTGCTGGGAAAAGTGGCCATAACCTTGTCAGGAGGTTTTACTTAGATGGAGTTGATGGCAATGGTTTATGAACTGGAAAAGGGATGGGAGGGACTGAGCAAGACTGTGCGGGTGCCGTATAACTTCTACAAGGCAGGCACTTTGAAGATATCATTTGTTCTTGAGATATCCTGTATTTCATTTTAGTCGCTGTTACCTTATCTAAGTTGAAATATCACATTGAATACCAACATATTTTGTTTAAAATGGCGTACTTTCTTTTACAAAACAGTACTTTCCGAAGACATTATCTTGAACACATTTATTATTAAAAACTAAATCAGTAATAAATAAGCGTAAACGTTTTAATATTTATGTTGACAATCGCAAACGCAAACACGCTGCCAAACCCAAATGTAATTAAGAAATAAACAATTGTGATTATATAATTAAATGAGGTTTCGTTAACACTAAAAATACCATGTGAAACTCGAAACATACAAGTTCACTTGTGTACAGTATTATGCCCCTGAAGCGCTTCGTTCGCCAAATGATTTCTATATTTTTTTCTCAGAAACGTTTGATACAGTTCAGAAATAAAATGACAATATTCCTTTGGATGGACAGCTTCCTGTAGAAACCTTTTTAAAAGCGAATGAAGTATAATTCGTTCGATCGAAAGCTAAAAAAAGACACTTTTTCGGGCTTCGTAATAAAACGGAAGCATGTCATAATACGTCATGCTGTGTTTGGCTCCCTCCCCCATCCGACGGACTTGGAACTACCAGGTAGTGCGTGGATCTCTCGTTCCCTGAACCGCGATGTTGTCTCAAGTGCAACGATCGATCACGCGAGATTCTAATACGAAGAGAGAACAAGCGCTGGGTAGGAAACAACACAAAAGCGAATGAAACAAATGGATAAAACACTTACTTATCAAATTGTATTCACTTTTTTAAACTGCATTTCACTTAAAATTGACTCCAACATTAAGAGAGTAATTTAGAGAAATTACATTTTTATAATTAAAAGGTATGCGACATAAATAAAAAGAAATGAAAATGATGTATTAAATGTCAGGGATCATCGATAAAATGTTTACTGCATTTACAGTTGGATTATTCTTAACGGAACGAGTTAAAAATTTACTGATAGCAATGATTGGGTTTCTTTAAACTTGTGAAGGTGAAGTTACTGTAACTTTGATCCATTATTTTTGTTCTCTTCGTTACTTTCAATAGATTTAGATTCAGTGGTACTGAAAGCTAAATATGTACTGTTATTGTGGAATTCTTTATTATTATCAACTCTAGCCACCATAATAACATACGCAGGCCTTGCTTGTGGAAGTGCTGTCTATGGGTCTCGTCCCCTACGGCCTGCCAGGGGATGGGAGGATCAAACCCATTAAACTCATATATTTTTATAAAAGCAAAATATGATTTTGAAGAACTAAATTTTTGGAGCTTGTTATTTCAATTGTCTATCCATTCAATTACAGGTTACAAAAAATATAAATTATTTATTGTTGTACGTTGTGGTTGGTTGATTAATTTACGAGTATGTTTTCAGGCGCGTCAATTGCTATAGCCATTAGTGCTGTACATGCTATGCATGTTATGTCCTGTGATGTGGTAGTGTTTCTTCCCGGAACGTGAGACCTTCACGTCGATGTTCAGGTATACCCCTCCTCAGGTATCTCTTCCAGCGGGGCACCTGCTTAAGCAGGACAAGTTCTAAGCGCACGACGGGTATCCCGATGTGCGGAAGTGTATTGGGTGAGGCGGAGACAAGAGTGAGGAAGGAAGCAGTGTGGCCGGTTTTTAAGGTATTGCTCCAGCGTTAGCCAGGTACTGATTGGTAAAAGCCCGAAAAAACTACCAATCCCAGCAGATGGCAATTAGAATTATCTTTCAGAGAGTGGCTGAATTCGAACAATCTGTCTAGCTAGTGTCGAAAACTTCGCCACCGTCAGGACTCGAACCATAGGACTTCCCAAAAAGAGTCTCTGCATTGCTATCAGCTGTAACTATCTCAGTTTATTTATCTGTTGTGTTTTGTGACTTTTTTCACAAAACCTCAGCCTCTGGCGTGATTTTTCAAGTGAGGTTTCATATGAAGATCATGGCGATAAGCTTACATCAACCAGATGTTCCAAGGGTCCTCCTTGTTGCGCGATCCACCGGTAGCGGTATCTGGCAATGTCCTTGGCGTCCTTGATGGGCAGAGTAAACTTGGAGAGGGTCAAGAAGGCAGTCAGGTTGGCCGTGTAGAAAGAAGTCAGGATGGTAATGAAGATCCACCAAGTAGCGAAGAGAATTCGAGAGGAATCTGAAAAAAATAGAAAATGACTTGATTCAATACTCTATTATAATATGTTCAGCTCCTATGTTGATATTGAGCAAATAATGAGGTACATTACTTGTCGGCATTTATATGTTGCCATGACTCTTAACTTACTACTGGTACACATACGTACATTTGAAGTTTATGAAATAAAAATACAATTAAGTAACAGAGGGTTTATTTTTCACGAGTTCAAAATTATTCATTTATTTACGAAACTGTCAAAATGTGCTTCTTCAATACTATCTAAATTCATTATGTTGTCGACCATTGAAGTTGACGCTTATTCCACAACTGCATTCATAACCAATCCTTTAAAAGTAGAAATGGCTAATTCCTAATTTGAAATATACATTTACCAATATTATTTCCGGAGTTTTTCCATATAAGACGTACGTTATAATGGTGGTTTGAAGGTCTAGCCTAATATGTACTTAGAACTGCGAATTAATACTTCTTCGCTGACGCTTAAACTCATCCCTTTCCCAATGTATAAAGTAAGTTTACTAGTTTTGTATTTCCCCTTGATTTTGCAAGAAATACATTTTGTCACTTGTACATTTTCTCATTTTCTAACCACTTCCCTTCCCGGCTACCATTGTCAACATATGTTATATTGCCAAACAATTTGTTTTTAACTCTATTACCAACTCATATGTTGGTTTTTTATCTTCGTTCAAATTTGAACTCGTAAAAGTTATTTTCACATATTTCTTTAAAAAATGTGTACAATGCAATGGAGAATTGAACAAAATTATATGTGGTGTTCTCGGGTTAAAATGATACTTTACCTCAATCCCCTCGTGAGTAAAACCTGCTATAACTTATTTGTAACAAATAACTTTAAACGTCTGGGGCTTTTAATTAATAATACATTTTAGGCAAATGAAATTCTTTTAAGTACAAAATATTATCTGTCGTAATCTCATCTCACACGAAGCACGATACTCGAAGAAACGTGCAAGGACAGACAGCCAGAACATGTACATTTCTTGGCAAGGATGTGATCACAATGCTGATTCACAATATACTTGATAAGGTGGGTCATAAGAACAGAATTTAAGGATTAAAACAATCAAAATAACCTTCATGAATACTATTTGAACCCTTGCCCCTGTGATAAAATTTTATCAGCTATTTCTTCTGTGTTGCAGATAATAGATTATTACATTTTCATTTCATAAGAATGAATAGTTTATGAAGAGACGATGTCAAATATTTTTGGAAACTATATTTTAACTTATCGCAAGGAGTAATTGATGTTAGACTCCGAAAAAATGAGAATGCTTAGTTTGTTTGTGACACACTCTAATAGGATCTTTCTATTGAGATTTCTGATGATTACTTATGAGTATCGTGATGTACCATTAATGAGTACAGAAATATAATTCACATTATCATGTAATCCTACACATACTAGTAATCAGGTAATCTGAGTTCCTCCGATTGTTCAATTGTCCCTTACTCATGGACGCCTTCTCTTTCGTTCTATAATTCAGGACCAGTGAAGTGTCATTTGACAGGTCTCGTTTTACTGATGGGGAACTCACGCTTTCTTTGGATTCTTCCAGAAAATTCTAAGATAATTTTTAAATGAACATATATGGGGAAGATCTTAAACATCCAAACATGTGTTTGAAGACACCAAAAACGCATTTGGGGAAGATGAACGAGGTGATAATTAGCTCTCGCTGCTAATTCGATTCCTCTCCACAAGACGAGTCGATTGGCACTATCTTTTCCGGATCCTTCCAACACATTCTGAAAGAATTCTAAAAAAACGTATTTGAAAGTCTCAAGGGTTCTACAATGGAAATATATTGTCATTTACTGTATTGAAATTCTGGCAAACTGAACTGTTACAACTAATTCATCCGATTGACATAAATTTGATTTTATTTGTAAATATTAGTCTTGAAAAATTTCTATCAATACTTCTAACTATTTTTGCCTGCGAATATACAGCCAGAGGACTGTAATTTGATTAAAAAATATTTTTATTATATACTTGCGTAGTACAGATGAAATTTTTAACATGTAACTTCTCATATTTATCTTCCAAATTAAAGGTATCGGGAACAAAACATACTTTATCCCCAAATCGAATACATTTGAATTCATACAATAATAACACATTTTAAGACTCCCTATTTTCTGGAATCCTTTCATATCGTTTGCTTGCATAGTGTTTCAGACTATCCAAAACAAAATTTAATCAAAACCGATGGCGTCATTTTTTTTAAATTTTGAAAATGACCCAGTGGCTTAATGTAAAGTACCTCCCAAAATTAATATATCGGTTTCAAATGCAAGGGACCGTCACATCAGCCAGATCGATTGGGTAATATCAATTTTGAAGAAACTCGGCTGAACGATTTAACTACTAGCGTTGTTCACAGACAGACAGAAAGGCGCATTGCCGTCAATTAGTTTTTCGGTATCAAGGACCCATTAAGCATGGATTCTGGCTAGGTACACCACGTGTTAGAGAATTTTTTTCTAAATTTAGCAATTGGATTTTTCCACTTTTCCGTTACCATGGCCCTGTATTAATAGCTTTTTCTGCCAAAAATTCACCTTTTTTCACGAAGCATTACATAAACTTTTTCTTCTTAAGAAGTTCCTTCTTAAGCGCGAGAAAGCTAAAATGGCTGGTGCATTACAGAATATTCTGTAGTGATAGGCACAAATATTTTTTTACAATTACTTTTCATAAAGCCTGCATGAATTGCAAAAAGGATCAGTTTCACAATGCTACCAATCGGGACCATTTTCACGATGCTAAAATTTCCGCAATATTTTAAAGCATTTATTCGTGCATATTATTTACTTATCCATAGTTTTAATATAAATGTACTTGAGTATCTGCCATAATATCCACTGTCACAAGCTCTCAACCAGGGAGTGAAGACGTAAATACTCAATAACAACAAAATCAAACAAGTTCAAAGTTTTTTATCTAATAAGTGCCGTAAGGTTCATCAAAGGATGAACAGATTATTAGCCAACAACGCCAAGCTCTCCTGAATATTGCTTCCCGTATTGAGTCGCAGTTGAATAAGAGAAGGAAGAAGAAGAAAAAAATAGAAAAGAAAGTGAAACACGAAGATTCAAAGGGAGAAAATAAGCTAACGAGACACTTTTCCAGGACATTCACTTCACTCATTGAGACGCCAAAGAGAAAATTAAAAGCGTGCGCGAAAAACGGGGCGCAGTACTTCCATTTCTTACCCCCCCTCTTCCTCCCCCGACAGTCGTTGTCGACATAACGACTTCTAAATAAACACCGCCTTCAAGAGCAATTCAAGAGACGGCGGATCGAAATGGAAGTGCGCACGTGTTTGCTGCGTTGGAAACATGGCAACTCGGACAGACAGTCGACGTCCGAATCCAGATAAGGCGGTGGATTCATTAGCCCGTAAATCTTGTTTGTTTGTTTTTCTTCTGCTTGAACTCTTTAACTGTTCGCGATTTGTCCACCTTTCAATCTAAGGTCATCTACGTTGGTTCTGTGTATTTTCAAAAGTTCAAGATGTTTCAAGACGTACCAAGTTAACATTAAATCGAATTTCAGATTCGACAGTTTTAATCTGGTAATAAAATAACGGCATACTCCTTTCTATTAGGTGTAATGCTAATTTCCTATTTTATTAGTTTAAACGTTTAAAATCTTTATACACATAACAATACACAATTAACAATGTTAAATCATTACCAATGGACAATATTATGACATACAGGTGAAACATATTACACTTTAACACGGCAAGCGGTCGAGCTGGACAAGTAATTCATTGTTTCTCCGGGAAAAAGCAGCGAAATAGAGATATGTTGTTCCGTATACTTTCCTGTATTATCTCTAATCGTAGTATTGCATTATAAGCGAAAAATATTTTTCCAGTGGGTTTGAGGAATAATCGTTTTGAGAGGTCTTCGGTCCTCCAGATCCGCTGCGAGCATTGGTGTAACAAAATGAGAACAAGATTCCGAGAGAATATTTACAATTATATCAAGGTTTAGACTATCAAACTCAAAAGGTGAGCGATTTGAAACATCGAGGGTTATGTCTGAGTTATATATATATATATATATATATATATATATATATATATATATATATATACATATATATACGACAGGGAAAATAACCCAGATACTGGAAAGTGGATACTGTGAAAGCAGTAGTCAAAAGGAAGGAAGGCAATGTAGTTCCGTAATTTATAATTTGCATCAAAATGCAATATCAATGTGCCATTTTTAAGATGTTATTCAAGTTTTTTTCAAAAAATTGCATTTTTAAGCTTATTTGCACAGAAAACTTTCGATTTTTAGAAACGTCATAAGAAATCATTTAAAAAATATATATTTGAAAATATATAAAAACGCCCGAAATGCAAATATTTACATCAGAGGAATTTTAAAAATCAAACAAATACATCAAAATGGCTCTCACATCATGTTATTCAGTGAAATTATATTCGTATAAATATTGTACTATATTCGTACTTAAACTACATTCGTACAAAAACCTTGAAGAAAAAACAGTAGCCATATTTGAAATATTCTTGTTTACAATTGCCAATATTTAACTCAAAATTACGCAAAACCACTAATCTTTTTGAAAAAATGTAGTTGGAAAAAAAATTCACATGCGTGTATATTTTTAGATGATCCTGGCGCAATCCGGAAATCTCTTCTGGATCAGTCTGGAACGAGAAGTTCCAAAATTTTAATAGATAATTTGTTCTTGAAATTGTTTTACAACCTAAAATTTCCATATATTCCTAATATCAAATGATAAATGAATTATTGCGAAAATTAAAAGAAACATCTGATTACTATTGATAAGATTGGGTGTACTATCACTTCACGAATATTACGTTTTCTCAATAGCAGTACTGAATTGGTAACTTGTGTATTTTGTTTAACCCTTTCGAGTACAGCGAAGGTAAAAACTACTTCTGTCTCACCTCATTTCCATGGAAAAGTTTGCTTTACCAGTCATAATTAAGCAGGCAATTTATAGGCTCAAAAAATGTGGAAATAGGCAGGCAAAATAGTAATTTAAAAATGAAAAACACATTTAAAAGCCTAAAATAAGCATTTAAAAAGGCACTACACTTTTTCTTATACTTATTTATGTATTTGAGAAAAAAGTTTCTGAAGTAAACGTAATATCTTCATGGAATATTTGCTTTCATCATTGTTCTGACAACTTCTCGTAGAAATCCTTTCTTTCTTTCTTTCTTTGATAGTCAATTTGAACAAAAAAGGCTTAATCGCAGTAACTACAGTTTTGCTTTTAATTAAATGCACGCTCACCATTGCTGTGCAGTATGATCTTTTGCTCACATTTAATTTAAACATAATTGAAAATATTCTATGATGTTTTTAATGGCGGTGCATAATACAAATGCTGTAGTTTCTGGGATTCCAAAAGTACATACTTTCTCGCATTATATCTAATAAATATTACAAAATTTAATTTTCAAAAATTCAGAGTTCAACGAAAATGAGACCTGCATCATTCTTTTAACAGTCTCTTGTTCTATCCATGAATAAAATTAATACAAAAATTGTAGTTCTTTTTTAGGATTTTCTATAATTTGCATTAACTTCATGCAGAAACTCCGAAAAAGCACTCCTTGGAAAGAAGTATGCACGTCCTTTTATAAAGATCTGCCTTTTTAGAACATATTTCATTTAAGACAAAATATCTGTATACAATATTGTACTTTTGCAATGTCAACTTTTTGGGATTTTTGAAAATACAGAGGTCGCAAAAAATAGAACTGGTACTAATTTTTATACCGTCCTTTGATAAATATGAGGAGAGAATTTTAAGAGGAACATGGAGCTGTTTTAGTGTAAAAAAATTGGAAATTCGAATTAAAAATAACTTGACTACCACCGACGTTTTTGCATAAAACAAAATACCCGCACTATGGTAGCAATAAAACGGAACGTATATTTATCGATTGTTGTTCCACTTCTGTCTACTCAGCAGGATAAAAACAAAAAATGTGCATTTTAATGTTTTTTATTAAGTATAATTGCTTTGTGACCAATAAATACAATAATAGGCAACATTTAGGCATTTAAACCGAAAATAGGAATTTATAGGCACTATAAAGTTCGAAAATAATACCCCTAATACTTCAAAATGAATAAGTAACCAAAACATTGAAGGAAAAACAGGCAAATATGAAAAAATCGCAGATTAGTCATAACTCACCGGTTTATTATTATAAAGTTAGAGTAATTTTACGTCCCGTATTGAGTCGCAGTCCCCACGAGATTGAATAGGTCTCACTCTCTCTCACTCACACTATCTTACTAACTCTCTCTCACTCACTCTCAAACTCTTTCTTGCACTCACTCTTTCTCTCTCACACTAACTCACTCACTCTCCCTCACACTCATTCACCCCCTCTCACTCACTCACTCGCTCTCACTCTCTCTTACTCTCACTCACCCTCTCTAACTTTCAATCTCACTCTCACTCTGTCTCACTCTGCTTCACTGCCTCACTCTCGCCCTCTTTTTGTCTGTCTAATTTTTCTCTATAACTTCCTTTTGAATATGACCTTGACAAAAGTTTACAAGAAAAGGGGTAACGTCAGGTTTTGAAAGAACGGTGGTTCCCAAATTTTTCAAAAGTCTCCTTATATCATGTCTTCTCACCTTATATCTCAAACAACACTTTATCCAATTATAGTATATAATCGTTGTAAGTCTCGTAGTAAGCAGCCCAGGGAGTCGACACATTTTCATAACATATATTGCTGCAGTTCTTGTTCCTTGGAGCAGAATATAAAAGAAATGATTCGCAAGAACCACCACGCTGAATGTCAACAAAGTGAATCCGGCTCCGAAGGTTACTTGACATGATCATTTTATTACGACTTATCTCTAGAAACTACAGATCAATTTCCTTACGGCCAACGTTTGCATTTGTCGGGTATTAAACCAAACTTATCTACACGGCAATTGTCTGAATGCTTTCAAAACATCAACAAAAGCGGATACCAACAACCAGGCACATGTTTGACGCCAACAAGTGACGTCAACGGCATCGCCATAGACGGAACGGGGAGTCGGAGCGGGCAGGTAATGAATAAAGCACAGCGCTTCATGATCCGTCCCGCCCTCTGCTATCGGCGCTGGCATCGCCGCGGCCGGGCGCCCGCCGCCGCATGCAAGCGCGAGACACGGGCGGGTGCGGCGGAGGAGGGATCGATCAGGCACACGCCGAAATAAGAAGGTAAATATAGCCATTTGCTGCATCCGGTACGCGTCACGCTCGCCGCTGGATTTGGAAGTAAGGCGCGCTCGAAATACGTGCGCGGTGACAGACAGTGGCAGATGAGCGCCGCCTGGTGACGCGATTGGAAACTAAACGGAACGGAATGGAAGCTCGGTACACATGCTAGACAGAATTTTTGTCTTTTATTTTTAACGTTCGAAACGTTTATGCTATTGAAGAGTACTAGGGCAATTTCGTCAGTTGCAACCCGGGGAAGAAGTTAAAATGGTTGACGCTAGATGGCAGACACAAGGGTTCGCGCTAGATAGCAACCATGCCTCGTGTAGAATCTCTCGGAGGTTAAGTAATGTTGGACATGAAACGTTTTTGTAGTCATTTTTTACAAGATAGTTGCCAAAACAGATCTCAGTTTCGGTGTTGAGCAATTGGGTTAATAAATAGCGTAACACGTCCGTTTTGAAATCCCGCTAAAACTTGACTTGCCAAGAACGGTTGCCAGCATTGGAAAATCAAATGG
This sequence comes from Gryllus longicercus, assembly GCA_038098605.1. Classification (NCBI taxonomy): domain Eukaryota; kingdom Metazoa; phylum Arthropoda; class Insecta; order Orthoptera; family Gryllidae; genus Gryllus; species Gryllus longicercus. Next base: position 12,065,385 of record JAZDUA010000002.1, on the reverse strand, counting down.
CTACCTTGATGTTTTAACGAGCGTTAACAATGGTGTCTGTTCGTTTGCTGCATTCATAGTCTTATTTAAGATTATCAAGCAAGTAACAGGCTTATATTTGCACGTAAGTGTACTTGTAATTAAGTTCAAATTTTTGTGTGCTATTTGTATAAATAGGGACATTACAACACAAAAATTCTCTGTTACCACACAACATCCTTTTGGCACTTCCCAACTCGACGACTGAGTGGTTCTCACATCGTTTCTATGGAATTTTATTAGAAGATTGTTAATAACGTAACTAAAGACAAGTATTTTATACATGCTATCAAAGCCGATATTTAATTTTATACTATTCTTTAAAAATGTTTATATCTTAAACGGATATTTAAGAGGGAGTATAAAATAGACTAACTTTCCAGATTTAGAAACTTAAGAGATTTTACTGATAGTAGAACGTATTCTGTTTTTGTAAGCATACTTTCCTCTACTTGAGAAAAGTGTTAAAGAAAAAACTGAGACCAGTTTTGAGAAAATTTCCAAAATGTCGTTATGACTTGACTTAAAAATTCTTAACTTCTAAATGAAGGAGCCGTAACCGATTTTCCAAATTGTTCATTTTGGTGAACATTCTAGGTACCGTTTTATTCGCTATGACTAAAGGACAGACAGTCGGACCAACAGAGATAGTCAGCAGAAAGACGGACAAAAAGACGGGCATAAAGACGGGCAGAAAGACGGGCAGAAAGATGAACAGAAAGATGGACAGAGAGACGAACAGAGAGGCGGACAGAAAGACGGACAGAAAGATATACAGAAAGATGGACAGACAATAACAAAGAAACAACGTAACAGACGGAAAGACAGACGGACACTCAGACAGAAGTACTTCGGCGAGAAAGTAAAAACACTTAATCTGAACCAGTGACTACCAAAATGTGTATTTTCATTACAATTTACAAGTAATATATTATTGATATCACATACACGAGCAAGTAAAAGTTTACATGCACTCCGTTTTTCCTTCTTTAAAGTTTTACATTGGCTTTCAGCAGTCAGTACGGATGGAAAAACCGATTTAAGCAACAGACTGTGTTCGGCTTCGAATCAACTTGACCAGAGGTAAAAATTCGCCACCGTCGGAACCCGAATATATGAACCACTGATCTACAAAGTTGAATTTGCGCACATGAAAATAGATAGCTACGATGGCATTCTAGCATTATATAGTGTTCTAATATATTATCTCAGTGAACGCATGTTTGCGAGTAGCAGACCGATTAAATTATATTAAACGATGACGATATACTCGAATGACTTACAGGGACACAATTTATTATATCGCGTAAATTTAAAGGCTGTATAATGGACGACGAGCATATTTAAGTTGGACATTAGTAGGAACCATCCTTCACACAGAATTTGGAAATGAAGTAGGCCGGCGTTCTAAACACGTTCGCAGAGACTGATGGCGGGTCCAGGCTGAGTGCCTGCCTGGTGGCAAGTTTTGTAACTAATAAGACGGAAATGAAACGCTTCCCCGGATTTGTTCTGAACCAAATACATTACTCATCAAACAAAGAATTCATAGAAACGAATCTTTCGATGAGTCATAAATCATTTAGTTTAAAGAATTATTGAATAATTCGGTCAATGTAAAATTTAAACGATTATTACATTTTTATTACAAATAATATCAACATAGATCTATTTGTCAGACATATTTTGTATTTGAAAGTCACAACTAGAGCACATTGGGATATTTCTTTGCATCTTTTTAAAAATACTTCACACAAAGACTACGACGTATTGTGCGTGGCTCCAGTGTTTGCAGGGTAAGCATGTACATTTCTCATATCAATCAGAGAGTGTCAATTAAGAAATATGTTCCAACTTTATGGAAATTATTTTAAGCAATAAATATTTTTGTACGGACTCATTACAAAAGGAACACAATAAATGACATATCCCTTATTCCAAGAAATTCAGTTAAATATTGAGAGTAATTTTGAAGTAAATTTTTAATTTCATATTCAGCTGTAGATCGTCAAATCGTTTATTTATCAAATGATTAAAGGATTAAAGAATTTTAGTCGTGTGTACAACACACCTCAACAATTACCGTGAAATAATGAATTGTAAAAATGTCTAGTATGACATTGATGCAGGAGGAGCAGCGGAAAGAATACGAAACACAAAATAGAAAGTCAAGGAAAATGCTGAAACAAGCGAATTAAGACGATATTCAAAAATACATTTCTCTTGATCATAATGAACATTTTATTTTCAGAATATTCGTGAAAAAAGTAGATAATCTCATTCTCCTGAAGTATCATAGGTCCGGCGGGCCCATAAACTGACCACGATCACACTGAATCTATTAGCAGAAATCGTTTCATATGAGCCACCGGCAGTGTTAAGTTGCTTTCCTCCCACACTCCTCTCCTTTTCAGCTCTTTTTACGGCACATGCGAAGAGGAAAATACAGCCAGTAAATTATTCCACCATATTTTTTGCCGGGAAGTATATAATCTAGTGATCGCGAAAAGAAACAGCAATTTGCTCCCATTTATTCACTTCGAGCGCTTTTTTTCCTACTGCACTCCTCTGTTTTCCGATGATCACCTCAGACAGAGAGCACTTTGGCAGAAGCTCATAATTATAAGTGATGTTCAACACGTTCATATTTTCTGCCTTTTCTTCCTTTATCTCCCTCCCCCTCTTTCCTACCTCTCTGTCTCCCTCCGCGTCTTTCCCTCCCCGTCTGCTCTTCCCCATCTCTCACTCCCTGTCTCACCACCCAGTTCCACTTCTCCTCCTACCTCTCACCCACCTTCTCTCCCTACCTCACTTATCTTTCTCTCTCGTCGCGTCCTATTATAATGAAAACAATGAATCAAGTCGTAACAATTCATGGAAATTCCTTAAAGAGAATATAACAGTTCACAGCACTTTACAAGTGTACTCTTAGATATATGGATACCATCAAAATTATTTATTTTTCTAAAATTCGTCTAAATTAACCTAGATGGAGAGGATAAGAATTGGTGCCAAGTGATTACTGTTGTTGAGAGGAAGAGCTACTGATTACCTCCGCAGGTGCCGTGAGATTAATTTTTTATTACTTTCCCGTAGCGTTCGTATATACGGAGTAATATATGTAGTATAAAAATGTTATGTAAAGCTGCGAAAAACCTATATCAAGATATCAACGGAAATACATGTGTTGAGGTCCCCTGATACCGAAAAAGTGTTTTTTTCAAACCTTCTGTCTGTCCATCCGTCCGCCTGTCCGTCTATGAACACTATTAGCGACTAAACCAGGCTTAGAATTTTTTCAAATTCAATAGACTCCTGTCCATCTGGCTCGAATAGAAGCTTTGAAATTTTGAAAAACATTCTTTAAAATTTTGGGGTAATAAACATTAATCACCCATAAACATTTTCAAAATTTTCTCAAAAATGGCAGGAAACTTTTTCTTTACTTTTCTTGAAACAATAGAATAAAAAAAGATTATAAAGACAGGTCCGATGTTCACGGTTAATTCTGAATTTTCGAAAATTGCAAACTCATGAATTTATTTGATGTCTTCCTACAACTACAAAATTAACCATCCCACAATGTTCCTCAAGGGGACACATATTAACATTCACACTAGACACTCTTGCGGGCTCCTCAGTCCTTGATTAGCAGGTTCACAAGGCCTTCCGCGAGAACATGTACATTAATGTACATTAAAGACAAGAGACAAACAACCATGCCCACGACGAGTATCGAAACCGCGACCCTTCAGTTCGAGGCGCTGAGACAACATATGCTCTAGACATCTCGGCCATATGTTATCAGAATATATTTGATATGAGCGAAATATAAGTTGAACGATATCTCTTCATTATCTCCTGATCATTGATGTAATTTGTTCGAAATATTTAAGAACAATAATTCCACTAAATAACTGTAAACAAAAACAATATATAACATTTTGCCAATTTTGAAAGATATCACAGAAATGTGATACAAATACTAAGTTTTGGTCAGAAATAAAATATATAGATTCTCACGCTGTAAATGTAATGTATAATTTCAAGTATTCAAGAATGTTTTAAAACCATTGTTATATAGTTTGATGAGTTGGTTTGCATTGATTGTATAGATCATTCATTAAAGTTACATTATTTGAGAAGCACAATTTTGCAAGATAAGCAAATACTTTTCACGCTAATTTCTTGCGTCAGATATTTTGTCTTTGTCAGTTGACAAATTACTGTTAAGGTCATCTGTTGTCAGGGGGATTATGACACCTTCAAAAGTTAAGGTTCTTTTCACGACTGTCCGAAGCAATTACAGTAATAGCTACATGTTCAACGGCGATAGCGCGTTCGCTTCAGAGAGGTGAGAAGGAGAGAGAGAGAGAGATGACGGCAGGTCATGGTTAATGAGGACGAGGGTAATATGCCGTCAGGGTCAAGACTATGGAGACGACAGGGTGGGTGTAGTATAATTAGCGTAGAGAGAGATGAGAAATGGACTGAAGAGTCACCGATACATTTCTGCGATTCAGCTGTAAATCTGAAATATTCATCGAAATGTGACACTGAATGTGATAGAGAAATGAGTGGCAATAATGATGAGTCAGCAAAAATGTTGGATGTAGGTAACACTCAAAACGAGAAGGTAAGAAGGCGAAATATTATCAGTGATGGGTTATTAATATGCATAACAGAAAAGAACATTAACAGAAAAAAGTTAACACGAGAACATGAAAAAGAGTTTCAAGAGACAGGCGTGCGTGTCGTGAGCTAAGACAATCCCCCCTCTCTACAAAGAGCGCTCGGACATCTCTGCCTTGTGTACAGATCTTCAGTTTCGTCCTTAGCATTTAATTGTTCCCGAAACCAGCTTCAAATAGCTCAGCAGATGAGAGTCGTAAGCACTGTCTAAAGGCACTGATGTAAAAACGGAGGTAAACCCAACAAGTCGATGTAAATAAATATTAATGGAATAAGAAATATATCCATTTAGAATTTGCAACAGTGAAGAAAACAGAAGCAACAAAATAAAATATGAGATCCTAGAGTTAATGCGTGATAAATGCAGAAAGTAAAAGTAGTAAAATATTTTGCCATATTCTTATTATTACGATTTGTTATATATCTATGTACTTTCCACCATAACTGAGATAAATAGTTTGATGGCCGAGTGATGATTATATTATGCGCTAGTAGAGTAACGAAGGAAGAGAGGAAACGGAAGACTCCGAAGGAAATCTCCCACGAAATTTTATCCATTCGAAAATTCACACACATCAATCCGTATTTGAACCCAGGTTCCCAAGTTAATTTGACCACTATTGCGCCCACCATTGCGCGAGTAAACCCAAAAGGATAAGGCAAGGATGAAAAGTCAAAGAGAGAAAAGAGGGATAGAGATAGAGAGTGTGGTGGCCAGTCTGAAGTGGACAACGACGACCAGCAAAACGATATCGACGCGACTGTTGCGAGCCAGCGCGTATCGTGGACGAACGTGGAGGCAGCCGCGGCTTCGAAATGCCGCCAGAGCGCAGAGACAATTGATTCGGCGGTCGCGCAGCAAATTGCCAAGCGCCGACGCCGCGCGTAATGGCGGGCGTTATCACGGCCGCTTATCTGACCCTGCAATTCCCGCGTCGCCCCTCGCCCCGCACGCCCTTGCCTCTAAGGCCGGCAAACACGCGAGCGTCACCCTGCAGGTGCTAATAATCGATGCACAAAAACTGTGTGCGCAAGAAGAGTAAACAGTTATCCAAATTACGAAAATCTGAGGAGCCGATACCGCCACACACTCTAGTTTGGTCGTTTCTATACGTCACTCAGCAAGTCAAGTAATACAAGCGAAATTATACAGTTAAATTAAAAACATTGGAAAGTATTTCAGTATTATTGTAAATGTTGAAAATAAACTTTACTTGTTAAAGGAATGTTTAATTTTTGTTGGATGTTAATTGAAGTATCCAAGTATTAAAGCACTCTTCAGCAAGTAAATCTATATGAAAATACCTATACATCATAATAAAATTATTGAAATGTTTCCCAATATTATTTTAAAGTTTTAAAATAAAGTTAAAAGGAATTCTAAAGAACAATTAAGAGAAAGTAACTCTGAGTTTTGTTTAGATTTGCTTCGAAATTCTGGAAATCATGAAAAACAAATTTCGATAAGTAATGATAGGTGCGGATTGGCGTTTACTACAATAGGGATACGACGGTTTTTTTTAACATCCGGGCTCTGACACACTTCTCATCAATAGTTTGGGAATATCCAGGCAAGACATACAACTTTCCCGCAATTGTCAGATATGCTTCGCTTTCGATATCATATTAGGTGTGATTATATTTTTTCTATGCAGTCACATGAAATTGCTTGTATTTAAATCTCTAGTAACTATTACAATGATTTGGCGGCTACTGACTATACTGACTATATCAATGATTTTTAAAAAGGTGCGGCAGAACTTGCATTGTTTTTCCCACACAGGCGGTCACTTCGAGAAATGTTTGCAATCAAAGTGGAAGAATAAAGACAAAACATTCAACATTGTCATTGCCAACGGAAGGCTTTCCCCAGAGACATTGTATACCTGTCAAACGCAAGTGTAGGATACGTTGCCGACGATTTACGGAAAGTGCCGACCAATCACGAATGCTCTATCAGATACATCTCGTACCTTCGTTAAATGAGATTTCCCTCTTCTCTCATTCTCTCTCCGTCCCTCTTCGCTTCTCTCTCCTCTCCTCTCTTTCTTCTGCCCTTCTCCGTCCCTTCCCACCCGTTCTCGTTATTATCTGGCCGTCTATTCCCCTCTCTGCCCTCCAATCATCCCTCTCCGCCACTCTTCGCTCCGGCTGGTGTCCCAAACTCACTGATGTATCGTATCAAGCAATTGTGTGGCACCCTTTTGTTATCTCCCGACTGCCATCACTTGCGCTCTTCGTAACCAAATGTTTCCCTAATAGCTCCGTAAACCGAAGCTAGTAATATTTTTCAAGTTAACTTTAAAAGACGCTAGTAACCACAACGAATAATTTTACTTAGCCGTCCAAGAGTTCTGACCGTGAACTCAAAAATATTTTGCCAAAAATCCACGGATTATATAAAGCACGCTAAGCACTTCTGTTATGATACTTACTGTGCATACCTCACATCACATTTGCAAATAGGCGGAAGTAAGCATTAACAAACGGGAAAATAATGAGCAAGTAACGGGTGATGGATAGGCAATTTGCGATACACAGATGTTGTAGGTGTGGTATCTGCAGAGCATATATTAACAACCCATTGACGAACTTCTGCGCAAAGCATCATGACTTAAATAATGCCGCGTACATCATCAAGTTACAGAACCAACAGTAACTAGATGCATTTCATCACCTTCTGCCACGCTTTGGCAAGTTTATTCACGTACTGGTACTTCAGGTTTTCAAGGTACTTCAGGTACTTTTAAGTACAACTTCTCTACATGTAGTCAATAAGATATTGAGTATCCACTAGCAGATGTGAACATAAACAAGAATGTAATTACCTTCTCAGCTAATATCAAGAACAAACTGTAAACGCAAAAACGCAGTATTCACGTGAGCACAACATACGTTTTCAATTTACTACACATTACACAACACAACTCAATACCAAATATTCTCATTGAAACGTCCGTGTAACATTCGTGTTCGTGTATTAACCTCATTGTAACATTCGTATAATAATTTCATTAGGTTTCGATGAAATACTAAAATGTACTCATTCACATGATGAAAAATCGTTTGGTAACCTGTAAAATTGCCATACCTACATAAGAATGTACATTCAAAAGACTATGAATGCTTAAACAATCATAAGGTACTAATTTCAAAACGTGCAATTACATTGCATAAAAGAAAGAATTGTAGAAAAGTTACAACATAAAATACATATAAATGCACTAATGGAAAATCTTAAACTCACCAAAATGTTCTTGTCACTCAGTACTCACTATTCTCTACGACTATTAAAGTGAAGGAATACAATCAATATTTCTTATGAACACAGCTTCTTAACGCAACGTAACATACATTATGAAACATGCTTCTTAAAACGTAATTTAAATATTTTATATTTAACAAGATCTATGTATACTTAGCTTTCTTTAACAGGAAATTCTGATATCCATCTTAATTTAAAAACGTGATGCATCACAAATAACTATAATCATTGATTTTTTTATAAAGGGATATACGTTTTAAACGATTGCTACACATTTCATTTATACACATTTCCTAATTTTAAAATTTAAAAAAACTTCACTTCAAATTTGAAAGCCCCGCTATCTTCACTTTGCTATATTTAACCTCACGCACACACACTAGCTCACGCAAGACCAGAACTGTCTGAAAGAGAGGCGTGACCCAACCGAATGATGTAATGAACAAATGTCGGTATATACGAGTTCATTCTATTAATTTTATAGTTTTATTAAACAACAAAGCAGATTAATAATAGCAACGAGTATTGCTACAATACTGGGACTGAAGGTAACGATTGGAATAATGAATACTTATCCTGATTATTTCTTCTTTGATTTGATGTGCCATATTACTGCTTTTTATTACTATTACTTCTATTATCATTATTATTATTATTATTATTATTATTATTATTGTTGTTGTTGTTGTTGTTGTTGTTATTGTTATTGTTGTTGTTGTTATTATTGTTATTATTGTTGTTATTGTTATTATTATTATTATCATCATTGTCATCACCTGTGATGGGGCTGAGCGTGGAGCCCTGCTTCATGAGCGCGCCGAACACGAACCAGACGCACTGGCTGAGCGGGAACATGGAGGACTCGGCCTCGGCGTCGCGCGCCAGCCACCAGCGCGCAAGCAGCAGGATGTAGATGACGGGCCCCACGCAGATGAGCGCGGCCAGGATGAGGAACCACACGGTGTCGTCGAAGGGCGCCAGCAGCCCCGACCCCGACGCCGAGCTGGGCGGTCTCTTCATCAGCACCACCCAGTCCGACTCCATCAGCCCCACGGAGTAGCGCACGATCCAGCCGAACGCCGGGAACACGGGCAGCATGGCCGCCGCCATGTCCACCTTCTGCGGGCACAATTTGTTTCATGAGCTGCAGCGTACTTTAATTATAGGCACTCAAATGTATTACATTACATGGTTTAACAGACCGATGTGGCTGCTTCATTGGGTACATCAGTTAAAATAATTCAGTCTGTGAAACGTATCATGTATAATATAATAAACATATTACGTATTTGACAGTCAGGCGGTTACATGAATAACGTTATTTATTCACTTTTTTTAGTTAAGTAATTTAGTTAATAGATAATTATTACACGTATTTTAATGGTTCGCGTGACGTACGATATTAGATTAAATTAAATATTGTTTAATTCCCTTTCATCAATCAGGTCGCGTTTGTTCATCAAAACAATAATATTATATTTCTAAATAAAGAAATTTCTGACGCGTTCCTTTTGTTTCATTTTATTTAACAAACGTGAAGCGAGCAAAAAGCATTGTCGAACGCGCACCGACCGGCAGCTCCCGACGAAAACAGTGGAGGGCAGATCGAAATTTTAAATATATAAAAATTTAAAAGGATCATTTTTTCAAAATGCTTTATTGCAGAAGGAACGCATACCATTACCCTCTCACTGCTGCAGAAAATGTGAAAATGTGTGTATTTAAGAATTCAAGAAATAAATGTTATTAACTTCATTCGAATACCAAACAAATAATATTTCAACTTTGTAATAAAAATCAATATGAAGAATTATCCTGACAAAATATTATTATAAAATACAGAAAGTATTTAGATAAGAGCTTTTATCGTCAATGTGATAAATTAATAAAAAAGCATTAAATAAAATATATTGATATGTTAGGTATAAAATAGAAAATAAAAATTTAAGAATCTAAAAGACCGTGAGCTCAAAACGATGGTAATACAAATAGCACTAAAATTATGGCATTCGTCTTCGGCAGTGAAATAACTGGAATTCAAAGGAATGTTTGACATTCTGCTCTACTCAAAATTTTCATGTGAATGTGTTATGTGATTATTTTTACTTGAATATTCATAACATCTTTTTGGCGTTGCAAAACAATATTTATTGTATTTATATTTAAGGCGATGGGGTACATTGCATCATTTACTTCTAATGAAATACAAAATTAAATGTTGAATCCCAATCTCAATTAAACTAGTGGTGTTACAGAACGGCACAGACTTTCGCGTATTAGTTTTCTATTTCCTTTGGTCTCGTCTAGCTATTCGGACTTGCCACATACTCTTGCCAGCTACCATCTATCACCGCCCAAAGTATATTTTTTTGAAATTTTCTAAATTTTCGGTTTCCAAATAGAAAAACCGAAATATTATTTTAAGAATATTAAAGAACAGAAAATTCTCTCTCAAAATCGAATTTTCTTTAAAGAGTTTAGAGACGTTTTTACGAAAAGGGCGTTTATCTGAAATGTGTTGCTCTTTTTCACAGGATTTTTTTTAGTTTTCGAAAAACTTCATTAAAAGTCATTTGAACCATATTAAATCACAAATACAATAGCATTTACAAATTGCTGGAAATGAGAACATTAATGGTGTGAGAGATGTTTCAAAAAAAGGACCGTTGTGTAATTTAAAAAAAAAAACAAAAAATAAAACTGAAATAAACTCTACGTCATATTAAAGAGTATAATTAACAATATCCATTCAAAAAGTTTGAAGAAAAAATTCGAGTGGTTTTTGAGAAAATAGCGTTTTTTGCATAAATTTCAGATAGTTTTCACACAAAACGGTTTAGTTCTCGAGTAACTTTATATAATATTATTGGAAGCACGTGTACTTATAAATATTATAAACTGAACAAATCTCCGCAAGTGTAAATGTTAACGACCGACGTGAGAAACACGTCAAAAAGTTTTTAAATTTTTGACAACATAAAAAATGGAGCAATATGGCGTTTATGTCACTTCATAGAGTACATTTAGCACTATCCATTAGATGAATATTCTCTATCACGTTATTCGATTAGAAAGAATGTTTAATATTTTGCTTGCGGTAATGTACATTCTAGGGTTGTGTTAAAAAAATTTTCAGTAAATGATGACTCTGACATCAAAACATCTTAGGGTTACATTATTTAATTGCTCAGCTTGTCAGAATGTGAGGAGACGCGAAATTTCACCAGGAGGTTGTACATTTTCAGATAAGAGAAAGCTGATGGAATAATGAAGCTAGTATACATTCCTGACATCCAATGAAATGAAAGTATCTTATTTTACGAATTTCTGATTTTTTCTAAACTGTGCTTGGTTTAGAAACAGTTGTATAATAAACTCTACACGTTCGGGAAATATGACTGAGAAAATTGGTTGAAATATATAAACTTGTAAATATTTTGTAAGGAGCAGATGAGAATGTAATTTATCAGTAAAATATTAAATAACATACCAGTCCTCTCTTGGGTTATTTTGTTGTATCTAGCAACTACTGCAGCGTGTAATAGAGTTCCTCATTTAGTCTGGAGCGAGTTTCAATTCACTATGAGTTTAATATTTTATATTCATTATAATTGAAAAGAATTGTTCTTTGTTATAATTACGTCAATTGTAATAAGGTGTCTCAGAACAAGATACAACTACAAAAATTTCTAAATATTCTATTTACCCATTACGAAGAAAAACGAGACTGAAAACATTGTTTAGCTGCAGTATAACCATTCAGTAATTATTATTATTATTATTATTATTATTATTATTATTATTATTATTATTATTATTATTATTATTAACTTGGTTGTTAGGTTATTAATTAGTTTCATTGATATTAATCACTTCATCCTTATGATAATGTCACATTAAATTATTGAAAAACTTGTTACAAAATTAAGTTCGCAATCGAGTTTTACGTTAATAAAAAATCATTTCTATATTGTTATCACGCAAACTGTATTTAATGATCGTTCTCAAAGTGCCGTGTTTTTAGTTTGCGCTCCGGACCTATTATGTAATTTAAAAATAATGAATCGCGTCAAGCTGAGCAACGTAAACTCGCGAGCTTGAAATGTTTAGAAAGGAGGCTGACGTGTTCGCTTTGCCGCCACTCACTTCAATCTGCCCCGTGCAAACAAATCGAGCGCGTCGATTGGGCAAACACGGAGCGCGCTCTAAGAGCGATTGCTTACACTGCAGCAACGCTCCGCTCGCCCTTTCAACGGGGGCCTTGGGGGCGCTCGCGAATTGTGCTGCCCATCGACCAGCGCCCTCTCCCAGCGATTTGCCCGAGGCCGCTGCCCTCGCCAGATGCGAGCGTTGGAGGCGCCTTTGGAAGCCGGTTTTCCCTTGAGTTGGTTACAAGACCTTCCTGACGGTGCATGACGAGGTGAAACCGGGTGAGGTGGCTCAGGGCATCAACTGAATTCGCTGCAGTGTCTCTGACATGGAGGTCCTAGGTTCGAGTCCCGACCGTGGTAGGATTTTCTAAACTAGCTTGTCAACTAGGAATTCAGTCGCCGTTTGGAGGAGAATTCTAGCACTGTACGGATCGGTTGTTTTCCGTGGTTTCTCCGATCATCGCCAGGCGAATGCCGGAGCAGTACCCTAATAAACGAGTCACGGACCGCGTGCGATCTTTCCTTCCCCTTCCTTGTCCTATCCTCACCCCCTTACACACCAACAAGCAATACACTACCACACATGCCGGGAGACCGGGACGTAGAGCTTGTCCCGGCTGGGGCGGTGGAAGTTACCTGGTTGGGGGAACCTCGCTGGCCGACAGTAGGTCAGAGCCGGATCTCGCCATTCAGTGGGGAAGATCGCCGCCACCTCCCGAGGAAAAAAAGCATGCCACTACTCTTAAAATGATCTTAGCATCTTATTCTTCCGAAATCACTAATAATTAATCAATTAACGAGGTTGGCTAGGAAGGGGCGTACTCCCCCGTGGTGTCTGGGAGAGGGAGATACTTTGGTCGGCGATTGAAGGCAGCTGATAAGAGTATGTGGCAATATCGTATAGCTGGCCGAGACCAAAGGAAATAGAAATATAATATGAGAAAGTCTGTGCCATTGTGTATAACCACTAGTTTTATTTTATTTATCATTACACGGTTGATTTGAATTTATTCTTTTATTAATTTTGATAAATAATGTTACAGAATTTAACGTGACGTGTATTCTTGACTCTTTGTCTAAAATTGATAGATTTTCAAAATACAGTTAATGTGAATGTTAAATTCTGTGTTTTGAAATTGTGTTTAACTTTTCTTTAATTTCTCTTTTTAATTATTCATAAAAATTATTCTTAAAAATTCATATTTTTTTAAAACATCATAAGAACCTATGTATGTACCAGTACAATAAGTTCATGAAACATTGTGCTTTGAAAAAACAAGTTATTTCTATAATTAGAAGGATATGAAATACAATTTTGTGGTTGTGTATTGAAATGTCCTACTGATTATCTAAATATATAAGACACTGATGACAATAAAATTTATTAATTAGCCAACATAATTAATAAACAAGAAAGTTAATCCTTACTCTTTATGTTAGAGGAATTATTGAAAAATCTAAATGTCTTTTTCGTTTCAAACAGCAATATAAGACGACTGATTATGCATTTGCGCTACATATTTCAAATCTTACTTCAGGCATGCCTTTTTACAACTGATCACTTCTCTGAAGAAACCAAGTTCCTTCAGCAAGTTTCAAGTTCCTTCGATTTCTTTTTTAAATGAGAGCAGATATGCAACCATGATTCTGGTCGACGAGACAGTTTGTCTTGACGATGTAAGAATTTCTTGTTCCTTTCTAATACGGATGATCCTTAAGATGATGGAGCATTCTTCAGACTGGCGGAATAGCTGACAGTAATAATTAACATCCTGTCTGGAAGACAGGCGTGCCGGGTTTCTTGGTTGTCTCCGCATATTCTCGCATGAGGCCACAACGAAATACAAGTACACACAAGCGCAGAACTCAGAAGCACAAATAGGAAAAGTATTCGGAAACTTTGTAATGGGTTGACAATGGTACGTGCTCTGTTGGGAATAGATCTCCCTGTGTCTTGACTCTTGTGGAAATAATACCTATGTATTGACGAGACTGCACCAATGCCAGACAGAATGGAACGAGCAGAGAAAAACCTGTGCTTTAAAAAGTCAGATATACTGTTCAGTAAGTCGCAAACAGTCGCTCAATACGCCGCAAATGTTGGGCACAGCGCATTCTTATCTGTAAAGCAAGAACGAAAAGAGGGATCCAGTAACAATTCTTTGTATTATGTATGTACTTGGCGCGACAGCCCGTGAACGGGCTCAGGCCTACCAGCGACGTCCCTGCCTCGCGGCCATGGGTTAAGGGGGTACGTGTGTTTAGCCTGTACACATCCCCACTCCGTATTCCGGTCTTCTCCCCCCCTGAGAAGTTAATTTTCTCATCGTCATACAGCGACATATACTGGGACTTTTCAAGGAAAACGCACACTATAGTCTTGGCCTGAACGGGGAAACAAGCCCGGGGCCGAAACAAGCCGGGAAACAAACGAGCACGCTGACCAAGAGCTAGCTAGGAGCACTAGTAACAATTCTTTACACCGTGCAATTGTAAGAGAAGTGTAATATATCGAACATACAATTGAAAAATTATCGTATTTATTATTCTTTCTTTCTGAAGCAGAATTGTTTTGAGTTGTGTAAATTCCTATCTTTTAATTATTTTCACAATATGGAAATAATTTAAAATTTAAATATTAAATGAAAATAAATTTTAAAGTCTATCGCATGTTGAATACTACACTGGCGAAACTCATACGACTTTTCGAGACACGTTTACGTCTAGAACGAAATGAATCAAGCAAAATGCACTAAAGTAAACTACATTAATGCCTTTGGTTTGAGAACTGATTAGTCTAGTTGTGCTGTGGTTTAAATGTATAAATTTGTGTAAGTTAAAACTTTCTCTTTCCCAGATGAAGGACATCGGACTTAAGACCATTATATTAAATTATTATGCTCTTTATAAACGTTTAAATTTATATACCAAATTATTAGAAAAATATGTTTCAAAGCCCTTTAAAAAAGTCCAGAACAGAGTTCACGTTGAATTGGAATTGTCTTTTCAATAGTAATATTTATTGATTTCAATCTATATTTATTAATATATTGAAACGTCATACGTACTAGGAACCTTTTTTTTCCTATTTGATACAATTTCGTGTTTACAGCAAACGAAAATGAAAACATTATGAATAAGTCGTGTCTTTCTCTCAACAAAAACGAAATCATTACCGGCTTGAAATAATTTATAGAGAGGAGAATCAATCGAAAGCAAAAAGACATTTCAAATATTCAACTACACTCAGCTAGCTAGTTTCTCTGTGGTTCTAAGAATACCGGCAGCATTTATCACTTAACTAGCAACAGAGTTCAAGTTCAAATATCTATGTTCTAGTAAACGGATCCTATTCTTAAAAGTACTAAACACTGAAGTACTGAAAGCAAAGAAAACAATTCTCTTAAAGAGTTTGCGAGGACAGTGTCTCAGTCTTTTTCCAGCCAATCACTAAAGAAGGATATGTTTCCTGCCAATCAAAAATCAATTAAATGGCAAAGGTATTCTCATTACACAATGTCTGAAAATACTAACTGATAGAAATATTTAGAGTGGGTGCTAAGATGATTTCTTCTTGTCAATGAACATTTGAAGAAAAAGCTCATATATTAACAAAATTACACATGTAGCATTTATTCCTGATTGGTAAGCAACTCATCTCAGATTGGTATTCGGCAGATACACAAAATCGCATGGACTGTGTCTGTATGTGATCTACCAAACATAAATGGCTGAATGGTGTAAACAAATCAGAGGCAAATTTTACATGGCAACCTGTAACGTGGTTACAGGAAATTTCCCACCACATGTTCACATGTAAAGAGGATCAACGTAAGCCTCCTATACGTCCTAGAAGTTTGACACTTTTATTCCAAACCACCTGTATAAATTCTACTTCTCTGTGCCCACTGGCGTAATAGGAGAAGCAGGCGTATCGTTTTGTTCTCCATTGCAACCTTCATACACGGTATCGATTCACGTCCGTATGTCACCTGGCGGCGCGAGCGATGGCGCAACGCAGCCAGAGGTCGCCGTGTGTGTTGGGAAATCGCTATCGTACGCTGCGGAAAAGTGCCCGATGCGCAATAGAAAAAAAATTACTTTAGAGCGCCGTTAGACGAAGAGGCCCCGTTACACCCCCGTTCTCTGCCAGTGACCGACTCGTTCACTGAGAAGAAATCAGGAAAAAAAATCAATTGCGGATTGGGCTTGCTATAGCCCTTAGTATTTCATAAAGGAACATTTCCTAAATTGTATAAGTTTTATTTTTTATTTAACTCAGAAAACAATCAGGAAGTGAGAAGTGACATCTCTCCATCAATTTACGTTTAAATCAAAATATTTTAAATTCCATTAGTTATTCAAACTTTGTTGAGCTTAGAAAATGGGTCTCTGTCAAGAGGAAAAATCGAAATAAAATTAAATGTTCAAACAATTTTCTGAATAAAACTTGTTTTTTCAATTGTTTTATACCGCCTCTACAAAATAAAAAAGCTGAATTTTATCTTTCAAGTTTTAATGCATTTTAGCTTTACATTTTTAGAAATAAAAAATATCGTAATAGTTTTGAACAAAATATTATTTTAATTTTTTTTCTATTACTTTCAAAAACCAAATATTTTCAATTTTAAAAAAATACGATTACGAACTTGTATTAAAACGGTTTCGTGCGTTCTCCACAAGCGTCAACTGCCCAGCCTGGTGAAAGAGGAGAGTCTACTCCTCCCTCCCCTGTGGGCAAACAGTGTCCAGAAGACCGCAAGAGAGCTCCGAACACGTACGTGCTTTGCTTGATAGCACTTCGTTTGGAATATGGGGAAAATATTAACGGTGCGAAACCCCGGTTGTATGGTAGCACTAAATATTAGGAGTTGCAAAGCAGAAGTGGAGTCAGCGGGCGGGAAGTGGCACGGGCGCTAAAGGGAAGACGGACGAGGTTTAGGGAAGCAGATAGTGGAAGGCGATTTGGGCCCCTAAACAGGGAGTACGGTTGGGTTACACTGGTGGGAAAGGCAGAGTGTGAATTATGAGCGGGGAATGTGAGGTGGGGGACCATTGCTTGGGAACGAAGAGCGGACAGAATTAAAAGGCTTACTTCCAAAGTGGTGTATCTTCATTTCTGTTTGTTTTCTAGTTTTATATATTAATATATCCTTCAGGCGTTTCCCCAACGTGCGGACAAATAGTATTCTCAAAAACCTTGCTTCTCCTGTGATAAAATTATATTTGTTATTTCAAAATGTGAAAATTTATTTTGTTTGGTTTTAACGGTCTATTAATTTGATATTACATTTTATATCCCTGTTTACATAATTGTTATATATTCTTATCATTTTCTTTACAAAAGTATATACATATTTTTCTGTTTTATGTACAAATTTTTCTGGACTCTTATTTATCACAGTTAGGTAAATCTACATATTGTCCTCTTCTGTCTTCTTTAAGATATCACATTTTGGTCAATAATGAGATAGGCTAAACAAATTCACTAGCATTAGAGGCACTGTCTATGGATCAATATCAGTTAAAACATTATTTTTACACATGTGAATCATCCTGTAGTTTTTAAACTGTGAAAAGTCTAGAATCAGTAATAATCCACTCAAATTTTTCTTGCAATGATCTAAATAGCACAGAATGGTGTGAAATTTCAAATGAAATAACTGTGCTTTTTGAGTTGAGATCAATTAATAACACAATCATACACTGGCCAGCATTTGGCTGTATATTGCACCTTGCTGGGAGCTATGTGATGAGAGTTTAATCATGTTTTGAATCATACGTCTAAATTTATCTTTCCCTTCCTAAAAACTTGTATTTCTTGGAAAATGACATTTTCGAAATAAGGTGTTCAGTTAGGCGATGAACGCAGGCTGCGAATGTGGAGTCAGGAATGATGGAATGATGGGAGATTATTGCTGGATGCTGTGTAGGGAATCTACGGAAATACACAAGAGAAAATCCAAGAGACAAACATTTGAACCTAAACGAACAAGATTTTACTGATGTATGTTTATAAACTGAATGAAAATGTGAATTTTTTGGCAACAAAAACTCACAAATGCATTTGTAACTATTATATAAATGCTGATTTTGTAATTTTTTAACAATAACATATGTGGATGTTTCATTCTTGATTTTCCAAAGAACCTGATGTGACAGAGAAAAACGAAGGTCATTTTGGAAATCAGTGTTAGTTAAATATTTAGAATCACATTTTAAATGTAAAACAGCTCACAAAAAAAATTTAATTTGTAGACCTGTGTAATGTATTCAGTTAGATGACGAACGCAGGCCGCGGATGTGGAGACAGAAACTTTGAAAGAAAAACACCGAGGAACTGAGGAGCCGAGGAACGAAGGTTGAAATGGCACAGAGGAAGGACCGAACTCAGGGGGTTTCAACCTTCTATATCCATTGAAAACTAGTTCTAGTTCCTATTCTTGCTTGGTTCTCGTCTAAGCGGTAGCAGTATTAGAACTCGTATATGTGACACTACCTTCATTTCTGGACATTCATTTACGTCCGAATAATTTTACTGTTTTGCCGGTGTCAGATTTAAGAGGTAATATTGATTTTAATAAGGTTTTCAGTATAAGACGGTAATTGATGAAGGCTATTCCAAGTGCAACTCTTGGTGGTCACCACGCATTCACGGAAGATTTCCTTGGTGTTCTATCGTTTCTTATTTTTTATCTTTCTTTTGTGTACCCATCATTATTTCGCATATCACCCCTCTCATACCTTTCATTACTCTTGCATTCATCCCACTTTTCAAGACATTCTAATTCGGCTGCAAAATCATTGCCTCCACTTGTCTCTCCGCACATCAGGCCATAAGATTAATAAATATTAAAACATTACTTCGGTGTTAGTAACACAAGTAACTAGTTCTTTAATTGATTAGTAGGTTTCAAAGGAAATAAACGTAAAAAATACTCACTGAAATTTAAAAGAGAGGTCATTACAATGTACAATGTAATAATTATTATCGTTAACTAGTGTTAATAAATGCTAGTATTCCTAGTATATTCTCAGATATATTCAATCGTCAATTTCGTGTCCCGTCAACTTATCTCGGTAATTTACACAGTACACGTGGCGTTCCCTATGTTAATGTGACCGATCGCGCTGGCGCCAGTGCTCGCCGCGTCTTTCACGCGCTCGATACACGCGTGAGCACGGGGGCGGTTATCGATCGGCGTTGCGCCAGCCCCCAGCAACGTTTCACGTGACATTTTATTTTTTTGTAAGTAAAATACTTAAGCGCCAAGTCGCAGATTATCTGAAGAAATGGGATAAAACACCATGTACAATCGAATAATAAATATTTTTATTTATCAGCCAAATCTCCCGGATGATTCCAATTTAAAGATTTGCTCTGAAGTGAGCGCTCCACTGCTTCTCACCTGAATGCTTCACCATCGGTGCAAAAGTTAGGTGCTTATATATATATATATATATATATATATATATATATATATATATATATATATATATATATGAATTTTTGAAATTTATTTCAAAATTCTTTTATTGTCAATTTTACTCTTTTATCGTTTCCATACTAACCATGGCTACAATGCCATGTTATCCAAATACAGAATGTCTTAGAATAAATGTAACACACTTCTTAGGCTTTATGTGGAGCTTTAAAAATTATCCCCTTTTGTCACCCCATGAACGTGTAGTGAAAAATTCCTTGTGTGTATGTCATTTGCCCCTTAGTTTAGGCAACCTCGTACGCACAGTTATGCGACAGGTACATGAAATCTCTTTCAGTACGTCAGATCTTGACCTACCGAACATTTGTGTGTACTGGTTTGGCTCTAAACAACGGGCATGCCATATGAATAAATGGATTTAAATCAGTTAAGTGCAATTCCCCACTATGTTCACTGGCAAAAATTAAAATGTTTGACCCCTCTACATGTCCTGGAAGTTCGTAACATTTGTCCCGAGACATTCTGAACGGTGTACTTGATTTGGACAGGTTATCTAATTTCTGTGAAGGAGTTTGTTCACAAAAATTAGTAGCCCAATTATTTTCTTTTGTCGGAGTTTAGTAGCACTTAATATTTTCTTCAAATGTAAATATAAACTACTATTTCTTATATTAATATATTCTTGTAATCGCTCAAAATATCCATTGAGGTGTAAGAAAAACTCAATTTTTTCACCAACAACCATAATTGTTTTACTTGTATTCTGGAATATAAATATTAGGTTCAATTCATATTTCTCACGTTACATTTACTTTTCAATACTATGTCACGCATGATATACCGATTTTGACTATCTGCGCTGGATACTCAATACGTATCCACGGCGCTGCCTACACACATACACGAAGGACAAGAGACAAACGAGCATGCCGGCGGGTCTCGAACCCGCTACCCTTCCGTCCGAAGCGCTCTGTCGGCAAACGCTGTAGTCATCTCGGTCATTCAGGTCCACTTTTACTTCAATACCCAATGATGATGTCAAATAGCACTACGTCTCTCAACAAATTTTAACCTTTTAAATCGAATGAATTCAATAATTATTTGGTTGAGTTCTTTGACAAAATTTACAAATAAATATCCACGTATGTGCGTACAGAATTTTATAAAACAGACTTTTGTGAAATAACCAACTGTTTTCAAGTGAACTTGTATATAGCAAGAGTTTGCCCTTCAGGTCTTCGCCTTAACCCCCAGGTTTGCGCTTCAATACGTCGTTCAATGTTAAGGCTTCAACGTACTTGCGCGTCTTGTTTCCCATCAATAGCGCGAGCGCGGTCGACCGCCTTTTTTGCCAGTAACTAACCGTGCGAGTAATGGGCGCCGTAAATTGGAAAAATATCGGCGCCGGCGCGGCGTGCGGGACTCGCGTGCCCCGAGACGCACGCGACGGCGCGCAGTGACAGGTGGGCTGAGGAGCTGGCTGGGCACTGTTCTCACGTTCCTCCCCTGGGAGCTTGCCCCGGCTGGGCACTGTTCTCACGTTCCTCTCCTGGAGCTTGTCCCGGCTGGGCACTGTTCTCACGTTCCTCTCCTGGAGCTTGTCCCGGCTGGGCACTGTTATCACGTTCCTCTCCTGGAGCTTGTCCCGGCTGGGCACTGTTCTCACGTTCCTCTCCTGGAGCTTGTCCCGGCTGGGCACTGTTCTCACGTTCCTCTCCTGGAGCTTGTCCCGGCTGGGCACTGTTCTCACGTTCCTCTCCTGGAGCTTGTCCCGGCTGGGCACTGTTCTCACTTCCTCCCCTGGGAGCTTGTCTCTGCTGGGCACTGTTCTCACTTTCCTCCCCTGGGAGCTTGTCTCTGCTGGGCACTGTTCTCACTTTCCTCCCCTGGGAGCTTGTCTCTGCTGGGCACTGTTCTCACTTTCCTCCCCTGGGAGCTTGTCTCTGCTGGGCACTGTTCTCACTTTCCTCCCCTGGGAGCTTGTCTCTGCTGGGCACTGTTCTCACGTTTCTCTCCTGGGAGCATGTTGAATTTCTGTGCATAATTAGTGTGGGATTTCTTTATTAAGTATTGTTTGTATTGTTCTGTTTGCTATTTACATATTAACTTACCTCGACACAGTCGGCCTACACTAAAGCACAGCAAAAAACGATATAAACAATTCTCAATAAAGCAATATCACACTAATTATGCCCAGAAATTCAGCACGGCACTTGGCGCGAGAATGAATCATTATTGAAAAAGCAAGACTTTCCCGGATCAACATGTAAGCTATTTGAGTATGTTAGAAAGAACAAAGTTCTTATACCTATCCATAGGATGCGAATATTTCAAGAAATAGAGCCTGGCATATTTTCACTCCATGTAGCACAGTTTCGCCCCGTTTGACGGTACCTGGAGGAACATGGAGGGTGGAGATACCTGCAGGGTGGAGTTACCTAGTGGTTGGAGTTACTTGGGAGGTGAAGTTACCTCGAGAGAGGAGTTACCTGGAGGGTGGAGTTACCTCGGGAGTGGAGGTATCTGGAAGGTGGAGGTTCCTGGAGGGTTGATGTACCTGGAGTATGAAGATACTTGGAGGGTGAGGGTACCAAGAAGATAAAGATTTCGCAAGCCGATGCGTTGGCGCCGCCGGATCTCACGTTCGCGTTGAGGAATACCGCCTCTTCCGGGTTATGGCATAAACTATACTTACAATACTAACGACCTTAGCAGTTGACGCATAGGGAAAACAAAATAATCAATCATATCCTCTCCCCCATTTTCCCTCGCTTTTAGCTCCAGAGCACACTACAGAATCGTTCGGTCTGATTGGGCTCCATGTCTGGAGACCGCGCAGACCACTTGATAACCATCGGCAGACTGGAAGCTGTAAAACGTGCACATGGATTGAACGCATTTCTTTCCACAAAAATTTTAAGGAGGAGGAGAAGAAGAATTAGTAATAAAAATAACGAGAATATTGGGTACATACAATTAGGGGGAAATTATATTGGTCCGTAAGCGTAGTGCATCTTTTAGCGCGGGAAGTGGCTGAGATCTTCCCCCCCTGGATGAAGAGATCCGCCGCCGACCTACTGTCGGCTTGCGGGGTTTTCCCCAACAAGGCATCTCTCACCAGCGAGGCACCGCCTCGGTCGGGACAAGCTCAAAACTCCCGATAGGTCACCAGATATGTGTGGTAGTGTTGTCCATGAAAGTGTGAGTGTGGCTGCAAGGATGAGGATAGGAGAAAAAAGGGGAAGGAAGGATCGCACGCGGTCCTTGTCACGTTTTGTTAGGATTCTACTCCGGCGTTCATTTACTCTTATGTTACCAGTAAAGGAATACAATAGTGGTTAATTAACAATACAATACGATACAATGGAAAAACAAGTGCAATACAATTTTGGGATGAACTATAGGTAAAAGATAAGTGAATGGATGCTAAAACATATTAAATGAGACATTTCACAGATGTCGTTGGAGGTAGAGTTAAAATATAAAGGTACGAGTAGGGAAGACAAATGCCGCAGCGCGTTCGAGTGCAACTACGGTGTCCGTCGTTTTCACCTCCGTGTTTTGTCTAGCTCATCGAAAGTTTCCACAAAATTTCTCAAAGCACTCACAATACTTAACGCAAGTTATACAACTTGGCCGCCGCCGCCGCTTCCTATTGTGAGGCAAGAGCAGCCGGTCGGCGCGCCAGATCGGGAGAGGTGGCTCAGGGCATTGAATGATGTCACTGCATTTCCTTTGACCGGAAGGTGCTAAGTTCGAGACCCCAAGGTGGCATGATTTTTGACGCAAGCTTGTCTGCTAGGTCGAATTCAGCCACTGTCTGGAGGAGAATTCTAGTAATTACTTTTAGGTGATGAAAACAGAAACGTTCTTGAAAATTACAGAAAATTTCTTGTTCGCCGGGTCTTTGTATTAGTGAAAGTTATTTTTTATTGCCTTTTCTAAAGTTTGTAACGGTTGTAAACTTAACTTACAATGACTACAAATTGAAAATGTAGTTCACAACGTTTATAAACTTTGGAAAAGTCATTAAATATCTCATTCAAACCAAAAGGAACTTTCACCCTCACAAAGACTCGGGGAACAAGAAATTCTCTGTAATATTCAAGAACGTTCATGTATCCATCACTCAAGAGAAATAACATCAAGGTCTGAAATCGCAAAACCCTCCCTTTTAAATGTCTGCAGACTGTTCAAAAACAATTGTCCAAACTGATGATTGCAGCGGAATTTGACGTCTCACATAATCTTGAAAACATTCTTGAAACTAAACATATCTGTAACAGCGTAAAGCCGGAAAGAAGAGACTAATGCTCTTTAGCAGTCGACGCGCCAGGAATCAATCAATCCTCCACAAATTTACCTTGAAATGGTCTACCTCACACTCTTTTACACTTCACACTTTTACACTAAAATCAATATAATGCATTATACCCACACCTATAAACAAAATAATTTCGTCGGTTGTTACCGCAGAAGACTTGTATAAATTCACAAATAAATCTTCCTCATTAAATTTGTGAACGATTCTATTTATATATACCTATTCAAAATATTGACGT
This sequence comes from Gryllus longicercus, assembly GCA_038098605.1. Classification (NCBI taxonomy): domain Eukaryota; kingdom Metazoa; phylum Arthropoda; class Insecta; order Orthoptera; family Gryllidae; genus Gryllus; species Gryllus longicercus. The sequence continues at coordinate 12,041,252 of JAZDUA010000002.1, read as the reverse complement.
TCTAAGGAAAGCATTAATAATCCATTTCACTTCAAATAAACATTTACTAAGGCATTTATGAGTAAAAAGGAAGACCTAAGGATAGAAACGAAACAATCACCATACAGGTTGACAGTTACGAAGCAACTGGGCGTCTGTTCTGCCAGCCGGCCTGGAAAGCCGGGGTCGGTAAGGCTGAAGGGCCGTAGCTGCCTCGACTCAAAGACTCACGGGTTCGAATCCCACCTCGGGCATGAAAGTTTGTGTGTTCGTGTTATCCTTATGTGTTTCTTACCTGTTATTCTTTCTACAGTTGCTCCTACAGCTAAAGCAATCACAGTGTTTGCTATATGATCAAGTTGTTAAAAAGTGACCTAATTTCTTTTTAATCTTTGTCGACCGACGAGCCTTCGCCGCTCCGACAAGAGCTCAACCGTATTCCTTCTTATATGTCCTAGCCCTTAACTGCATTAGTGTGATTTTCATTATTATCACCAATTTTCTCATCTGTTTTAGGGTTCTACGCGTCCACTCAGACTTCCAAATGTACTGGCAGAAAAAGCATTGTAGGTACGATCAAAGAATGTTAAAGGCCACAATCTGCGATTAATGATTCTTTCAACGCATTACATTGCTCATCAGATACGTGAGTGAGAATGATGTTTACTGGGAGGCGATTCATTTGGTTACTAAAAACCATCTGTTGCAATAACTATAATTCTGAAGGCCGTTGGTTATCAGCTTGTAGTTGGTACATCAGTTTAGAGACCATGCAAACTTTGCCTGTTTCTAAAAAATCCTCAGCAGCGACAGATATAATTCCCAAGTCATTGATTGTCACAACTGAATCATCACTTTGTACACGGCGAGAGCATTTTACCTTGCTTCAGCATTGTGTCCTACAAAATAAGTCATGAGTTACACAGATTCTTGCACGGGATGTGCAGATCGCTTGAGCAACTTTGGTTAACATAATATTACGTGTAAATGAATAAAAGAAAATAAACTGTTTCCTGCAGCTTTGTTAAAGAATCCATTAATCTGTCTGCAAAACTACTGCAGTTATAAATGCATGTTTATTATACAATTTCTTCTTTTTGTTTTCATCATCGCTAACCGATGTGAAATTTGTTATCCTGGAATCTTACATTGAAAGATATTTTTGAAAAAACGAATTAACAAGAAATATATTATTACATTTTTCAGAGAATTGTCACCCCGACAATGGTGACAATTATAGTAATATATTAAGTAAAAGTCAGAGTTCACATGTAGGAAACGTTCGAAGTTAACGGTATATTTATTAAATAACGTATGGAATTATCACGATTGAATTTAAGCAGAAATTTCCACAGAAACTAACAATGATGTTCACACATATTCTCGACTATCCCTGATTAATTAATTGAAATGGATATCCTATATTCAATGCCAAACCAAATGCCTGTGTTGATTGATTTTCTAGTATACTGAGTACTATCTGTACAAATGTGTTTATGTTAACACGCGTATGCCCATGACAATTACCTTGTATCGCATGACCATACGCTTGATGAAACCTTATTGTTGGACTTTATTGGAGGTATTTCTCAGGCAATCCTTAATTGGTAGTAAGGAAATCCTCATTGTACTCATAGACATTGGCCTCAATTGATTCACGCAAAATTTACGTTTTAAAATAATTTACGTTTTATATAAATTAACTGAAAGTGATTAACTGACATTTAAAAAAATTAATTAGTAGAACATTTTGATTCAATCATTTCACATTGGAGCCTTAACTAAGGCATAGGTATACTAGGTCGAATTTGCAGGTACGTTTTCGGGACGGTCTGATCTAGCCTTGCGGACCTGCGTGTTTGATAGTGTGTCAAGGTCGAACAAACAAATAAAGTTTAGAACGCAACGGATAAGTCTTTCTCATAATCAATTTAACAACCCTCTCATATCTATATTATACTAGAAATATATGGCTCAGGATTTTTGCCTCAAATCAGCTTAACATTCTCTTTCGGTTGGAGCCTATTAGTTGGATTAATGAATAAATAACACTTTAAATATTATCTGACCTGGCAATCATAAATCATCCCTGATCTTGTAATAAAACGTTATGAGAAAAGTTTATTCAGATGATACGGAATATGAAAAGACAGTAACATTAAATATTTCTTGCAGGTACTCAGGTAATCCAAAATCATCTCAGAGTTACCACAATAGAAATCTAGAACACCAAGATATACAGCCCTATTCTACGTCTAAAACTAGTACTACTGTACTCGTTACTTAAACGTGATTAATTTCAAGACCAACCCCAATATTTGTGAGACTATTTTACACTTTCATATTCAGAGGTGTCACCATTATCAGACGGAACCTATATTTTTGAGAGCAGCTCCCAGTACTCCTACAAAGAAGATGCATGATTCATTAACCTATGACGTTACGTTTTAGAGATGGCACAATTGCCGAAATTCTGAAACCAATTCTCAAGGTGTCTTTCGGTGAGTTTTGCTGAAAGGCGTTATTGCTCAGATGTTCTTTTGATAATTATTATAATGATTAGTGAGTGTAATAATGGAGAAGGTGGTGTAATGAGAGGCAGAGAAAACGAGATAATTATGAGGAAATGTCACGGAGAAGATGAGGCAGCCGAGGCAAGTGCGGTACGTTCGTCGGTACGTCAAGAATTCCTGAAAAAGAAGGTTCTCAGAGCTCCGCCGCCGCTGCAGCCTCCGTCCCTGGAGGAGCGCATGGACCACAGAGGGATGGGGTGAGAGGCCACCGTTTCTGAAGTTCGACTCCCGTACATCCCGACCCTGATTTCTCTCTTCACCTCTCTCTCTCTCCCTCGCCTGCCTCTTTTAACTTGAAACAAAAAAGTGCATTAAATTCGAACATGATATTTCTTTAAGCAAGCCACCCCGTCCCCCTTCCCTTCAATCTTTACTAACCACCATTGAGGGAGGAATAAGTAGCGCGTTGCCCTAGGAATATGCTCAATTTTGCTCTCAAGGCACATCACACCGCTCCGAAACCACTTTGACTACCACGAATTTCGCAAGAAACATAGGGAACTTGTTGTATTTTAGCTTCTGGAATAATGACCTCCATATCGAACAGGGGTTTTATCCAGTTTTGCTTAATCTATTGAGCAAATGCTAAGATGTCCCCATGTTATGCTTCTGTACAAAAATTGAGCTTCATTATAAACTCGCTTTATTTAGTTCTCCATTGGCTAACTGTGGTAGGAGTTGAGCCGCGAGATGTAGATTGGTATTTTGTCAGCAATAGTATGAAAGCAAATCTGTAATTTATTTACCGATGCAAATACGTTTTTTATTACCCGGACGCAAATATTTCCAGTTTTCAAATGTTGGTACTCACACTTTCTCCGTATCTTTATTCATAATATTCACAAATGTACAGCAAAAGAATGAATCTCAAGAAAACGTGAGTATATTATACTTCTCTGTATATCACATAGAGTTTTCAATCTTTTTGACAAAAAGTTCTATCAATTCGTGCGGGAGAGAAATGTACTCACTCCCTAGCAATAATGGGGGAGTGATCTGTCAACTTCACCACGAATTTACTAGTAGGATTTTCGGATCCGCTACGAGAAAATCCTCCACTAAATAACAAACATTACGCCCAATGGCCGAGTTCATGAGAAAAAAGTCAACTGACTGCAAAGGAATCTTTACGGTTGACGTTATTCGCAGTAGACAGACAAAAATTATAGTATTTTGAACAGTGTGCAATCGACAGAGACGTAAACTGTTGTAGTGGAGAGCAAACTGATCCGCCACTTTCTTTCTTCGTCTGTTTCTCTCAGGGTTTACGGAAGGAAGGCGAAAAGCCTCCTCATAGCTTCCCCAATAGTGATACACCTCATCCAGCTCGAACTGCTGCTACCTACGCTAGAAAGACCTAAAACTACCTCCCTCCCCAATGATAGAAGTAACGAAAAAAAAGTCCTAAATTGCGTCCAAAACCCAATAATTTCCGCCCAATGGTCGGAATTCCGCAACAAGCATTTTCTTCCCGCGACCTGTCAATATCTTTTAGTTTCCGATTGGCGACATTCCCGCCCAATGTGACACTCCCTGACCCGTGTCTCATTGTGTGCTCGCTCCGTTATTTACGAAGCGGACTGACTCCCCCACATGTCCCCCGTGCTCCTGCAGCGCCGCTCGGCCGCGGTCGCGACCTCGAACGCCGGGAGACCAAACGAGTCCCGTAGCGAGCAAACATTACATAGCTTTGTTAGCCGCGCGCGGCCTCTCGCGGCCGCCGGCGAACTCCGAAGCCTCCGCGCGCTCTCAGAAAACGCACGACTTGCATGATGACGGGCGGCGACGAATCGAAACAGAGGGCGGATCGATACAACGATCTGTTTGGGTCTGCTGACCGACAAGGTTAAAGAATATTTGGCAAGTAATAATTAGTGTCCCATTACGCCTACAATTTTTATCGGTCTTATTTCATTATGAATATTAACGTCTGTGTAAAGGTTCAGTCTGTAAGTAGTATTTGAATGCCTTATTTTTCTTAAGAATGTTGCATTATGTTAACTAAATATCATGTATTTCATTGAACATTTTTTCGGTATTCAAATTACACATACATTCATAACCATCATAACATTTTTCATTATCAATGAAATGAACTAAAACAATGATCTCAGGATAAATTTTATGTTTTCGAATTAAATAATATTAAACGAAGAAATGAGAAAGTTGACACGGTTTCAGACTATATTTGTATTAAAAACGTTGTCATCTTTACATTCATCCTTTTATAATTTTAGATTATCATCATTTCCTTTTGCATTGTTTTAAGATATTTATGCATTATTGAAGAACTAAAAAGATATTATTATATGAATTTTAGTTTTTTATGTTTAATTTTCTTGTGAATTTTATTTCTTTATCCAGATGTTTGGTCGAAAATGACTAGAACAATTGTCAATAATAATAATCTATTACAAATTATAACTCGAAATCGAAATTTTCATTACATTACTGCTCTTTCAAGAAAATTACTGGTGGTTCAATATTTGAGATGCATATTCCCAAACATAATTGCCAATAATTTATATGGTGAAAATGAACCGCCAAACCTTAAATTTTAAAATAAATTACGTTTTGTACTACATATATATATATATATATATATATATATATATATATATATATATATATATATATGTGTGTGTGTGTGTGTGTGTGTGTGTGTGTGTGTGTGTGTGTAATGATGTACGAGAAAACAACCTTCGGCAATACGGTTGAGGGTTGGTGGGTTGTATGGTTTAATTACTACACAAGTAGTAATTTGCCGAATCTTTCTTCGAAAGACTAGGGCATTGTTCTCTTCTATATAATACAGTATCAAAGGACTCTGTGAAATACAATTTGAATCAAAACACTCCCCGTTTACGTTTCATTGGAGTTCAATTGCAGTATTTTGCCTCGAATTCCCTTTGATTCGTTTCCAGTGAGCAAATAGTCTTATGAATAAAATATGCGGCACTGCCTTTCTTGGAGCATACTATGGGAAAGCGGTGGATATAATGACCCAATTGACTACGAAGGATAGCGGCGGAAGGTTGAAATGTTATCAATAAGAGAATATCTTCCGTAGATCTTTGTGGTTGCTTGAAGCGGTAAAAAGTGGTCAAATGTTGGCACTTTTTCAATATTGCACTAAAATTATTAAATCAGAAAACTCCATGAAAATGAATGAAATATTCTTGTAAGATATCTTTCTATAAATAATGTCTTAGCATTCATAGCCATATCTTTAAGTATTCATTAGGGACTTCAATAATGGCGCTTGATAATCGTATGGAAGATTGCCATTATATTTCTCATGATGAACACGTTGACTGATCATATTACTCATGATCAAGTTGATGTGTTTCATTTCTGGTTACATTGAAAAGGATGGATCATTGACCTTTGTACACAGGTTCCTAACAATCTAAAATTGTAAGAAAATTCCAATATCGAAAGCTGGACTTCAAAAATTGACCTCTCCTTTTCAGAAAATTAACCAAAAATATTCACTGAATTGTGCAAACATTCCAACTGTGTGCATTGTTTTCTTTACCTATAACATTTATTTAAAAATTGAATTGCCGACGTATGTACTCCTCTACATTCTTTAGTCACGCTCATTTTTATAGAAAAATAACATTTATCATTGACAATACCACGAGTACATTGGATAACGAGTGGTATTTAATAATACTATTCTAAGAATAAATTATTTCCATTAGAGTTCCAGAGTGCGCCAAATATTAATTATATTAATAAATCTCGGGAGTTAAGTGCACACTGCTTCTTACGACTAATGTATCGCGACTTATGTTTGCCTAGAGGGAAAGGGAAGAAAATGCATTTTTAGTGGTACCACCCTGATTGAAGTTTATCAAATATATTATTAAAAACTATTCGTATTAAGATAATGAGTGGACTAATCTATGTAAAAGTCTGAGATCAAAAATGTTACTTACCCCTTGCGCCACCTCTCCTATGATGCCAGAACTGTTGTCCCCAAGAACATTAGTCTTAGGTAACGACACATTATACTTGAAGCCATACTTGTACATCAGGATGTTAATAAACTCGAACACTATCCCATCTCCTTTATGATTTCCTTCTTTATCCTCTTCTCCAATGTTACTTAGAGGTGGACTCTGTAAACACACATATACACACTATTTTTAACTGCTCCAAAAACGCTTTTATAATAGTGAACTCACAATCATACAATAAAACACTGAGAAATAAATCATAAACGTTTTAAATGTTATTTATTATTCTATTATTGTATTTTTTATGATATTTGACAAGAAGATCTCTTCTTAAGTTGTATATGGTAAACGTTTTTATAAAATGAAATGCTTATCGTACTTCCAAAGCAATGTAGTGCTGAAATGCGAAACACGCCGAATACGCGTGTATCGATGATTTATTTCACGTAACTTTTTCACGAAAAAGTATACAAAATAATGCAGTTTGTTTTGCATGTCATTGCATCGTATTCTCTGAGGAATTCGAGACAGCTGATACGCTATTCATATCATAGTTTACAAATTCTAAGAATGAACGCAAAGAGCATTTGGTCACAACAATTTTGCCGTCAAAGATGTAAACAATGAAAAATCACAAATTAATTACTATTGCATATTTTTATTACTTAATATTCCACAAATTGCTTTATTAATTTAACTTATTAAACGCATATTCTCTACATTTATCTTTTAATTTGAGAATATATGTCTTGCTTCCTTAATATATTGCAATGCTAAAACCTAGTCTTAGACAAAACTGAGTCTATGATGTTGCTTGATAATTATACTGAATATTGCCATTATTATTGATCAAGTTGATTGATTCCATTGATTGCACAGTGCGACAATGAAATTTGCCGCAAAACAAAAATATGTGATTGTCATTGTAGTTCAATGTCCTGATGACAATAGTGAAAAACATTTATTGCTATCAAATAAACTTTCTTCTGGAAACGCAATTTTATCTGCGTTATTTATGCTGTCACGGCGCTCATCACATTCTGTTATTTTAGGAATATTATTATCTTAGTATTGGAATTATAGAGGCGAGGGGCAGAGGTAGATAGGCACTTAGGGTAGGTAAAGGGAAGTTGCCCTTGCTTCAGTCAATCGATAGTTAGATCACTCAGTATCTATTCTTTAAATCCGCTAAAGTGAACATTTGTTCCTGTGTTTATTATACTCAACAATGTCTAGGAAGTGTGTTAATTCACCAAATCTTTTCTGTTATGTGTGTGGTGAGTATACGACTAAGTCTCAAAGACATCCCATTTCTCTGATCGTCAACAGACGTACGAGTTATATTTTGAATGAAAGGTAGATAAGCGTAAGTCTTTGTCATCTCAGAACTGATGCTCATGTAGCTCTCGCGATTTAAGAGGCTGGTTGCATGGAACTCACCCATCTATGTCATTTGCCATGCCACAGTTATGGAGGGAACCTACAGACCACAGTGCAGCATATCTCTGAAATTACATTTCCTTCATCCCCATCTGGATTTCTTCGCATCTAATCTTGAAGATGTGGGTGACGAACATTGTGAGAGATTTCACCAAGTAATCTCTGTTACGGAAAGATGATATAAGGGACGATCTTCACCAAATCTTTTGGCGGATTACTGCTGGACACTACTAAAAGACGAATCACCATCCACTCACAACCTGAACGTTTTCAGGAAACGTTTCTAACTTTTGAGTACATTTCAAGGTTTATTCAGCTTTCTCCTACTGCTTTCATTTTATGTTTTGTAATGCAAACAATTAATTATACAAATAACGTAATACAAAAAATGTTTGTAATACAATTAATTTCTGTTACATAATCTGTACATTAATACACTATATATTCCTCCCGTACTGTTTTTGAGCCGTTTCCAAGTTCATCTAATGTGGTATATGTGCCGTATTTTTTCCAGAAAAATTGATATATACGTGATGTTACATTTCTGATTTTATTTTCGCAATCAACGCATGCGATTTACTAAAAAACATATACTTTCATCTCGTAGCAAGACACAAAGTTAAAATTTGTTGCACTGTGTTCTCACAGTCTTTCACATAAATAAAATATACTCATTATCATGATTCATTCATTCCATTATTGAGTTTTTTTTACAGATGCAGCTGTTATAGACTCACATACGGCATATAACTTCTCATTATTAACTCCACCAAACCCTCATTCCCTCCTCTCTCTTAAGTTCCTCGGTTTCCTTCCTGATTCTGCAACTTGACGTCCACATTCCCGTCTTTTATGTCACCTTTCCCCATTTAACTCATCCATCATTAAACCTACTACAATTTCTCGTCTCTAATGTATCTGTGCAAAGGTCATGATAATTCTTGCCTTATACTCTCGCTTTCTCTCATAGTTTCTCAATCTTCACCATTGCTCCCTCTCCTCTTCTATCATCACATAATATTCCTCTATTACTCTATACTCTTGGATACTCTACCTCTCTGTATACCCTAGACTATTTTCTAGCAGCTATCGATATTTCGATACGCATACGTCTACTTACTACTGTCCAACAAACATGAGTGCTTGACGCAAGAAATATTATGAACATATGAATTAATATTGAAAAACTGTAATAACGACAAAAATACCATGTTTAAATGTGTAGTATTTCATACACTGTACAAGTAAGGCAAAAAATGTGTTGGCAAACAAAACAAGTGACATGTGATTAGTAAGAACCATTAACACGCCTAAGAATAATAGAGGACGTATGTAGCGAGCAGCGATGTTACACAAAGGTCATGATGGAGCACAGTGGAGCTGAACAGATGTAAGATAGATATTAGGCCGTAGAGTTGAATGAACATGTAAAATGTACTATTTTAAACCGTAGAGTGGAGTTTACACAGAGTTACCCTGAAATGTCGTAAATGGTAAATTAAAATGTGCACATTTTGCAGAGAGATAATATCAAACTATGAAGTTCAACGGACATTTTGTACTCGTCCAGCGAGAAGGAGAAGGGAAGTTAAAATTAAAAAACATCCTTGCAGTAGTTTAAATATAAAATGTCAAAGAGTGTGGAGAATCTTCGAGAGAAGACAGAGAATGGACGAAATATTACTAAGGAAGAAATTTAGTCGCAGACTGTTAACTACAATGTCGAACGACAAACTGTTGATATAATGTACATTGTTGTTAACCTACGTACATTTTTTAAAAAAATTATTTGCTGTCGGTTACTGTTCATGTGCATGTTATACATACTTTTTACACGAAGTTTGAATTTAGTTTACGCAAGATTTTAGAAGAATCGTTTCTTTTAGAAAATCATTTTTAACCGAAAATGAGTATAATAAGGTTATGGTTGGTGAAAAAAGTGTCTAGGTAGTTCCTTTGTATTCGTTTTATTTTTTAGGTTTATTTCCCTAGTTGCAAATGAAGAGCTTGTGGAATTGATGGGATTTTGACATAAAACTTAAGGGCGGATTGTTTGATGTGAGTAGTGATATCACTTATGTCAATCTCTTGATGATAATCATTTGTATGAATCAGGATGCTTTGGTAATGGATCTTAGGGAGCGATTTTGATAGGTATGAAAGTGTTTTGGCTACTGTACCCCCTGATTGGACTTGCGTAAGTGAGCATGGGTCTGATCATAACTTTGTAGAGATGGGATATGGATTTCGAGAGAAGAGCGACGTAAACTTGTAACGCATTTTTTAGTTCTTTCTAGTGTAGCTAGTGCAAGTAATGATCTATGAGGACTCCGGGGTATTTGACTGGTGTGTTGAACAGTAACGATGGAATGAATTGGAGAGGTTAGGGGATCTACGTAGGGAGAAGGGTTCGGCTTCTCATTTTACATGGTTGAATTTGATTCGCCATTTGCTGATCCATCAGATATTGATTTGATCCTGATGATTTTGAACATCAAGGGTTGCATCATCCAGTACATGATTAGATGAATATATGATTTGGTTGTCAGCGAAAGAACAAGAGGTGTTGGGAGTGGTTGATGCATCGTTCGTCAATGATATGTATATATTATGATCTATTTGTTGTGGTGTTATTTTGAATTAGAGAGATTAATGTGATAAAATTTGTTTAAAAGGTAGCCTTAACCATAGACACAGGATACTGCCTACATGATCACAAAAAAGTTAATATAGGCCTGAGAAATAAGACTTGTGGCTCAGGGTTGAATGCGCCTCTAAACCTAATTTTGGGGGCTAAATTGAATTTTGCACCCCAATTTTTCCTTATAACGTACAGCTATCGTGCCATCTATGAAGGAAAAATTTTGTATTTTGTAAATGTCTTGTCAGTAACCGTATTTAGCAATGCGTAAATCACTGACAAATAAGGCAAAATATTTAGTATCGATACAGAAGTTAAAAATGAATACTGAAATATAAATCTTTCTGCAGGAAATCTACTTACCCCTATGTTTTATTATCAATGAAAACTATATTGATTGAGGTTTATGGACCAGGTGAGCGTTATTTCTTTTCAAACATCTTCAGTAGTCAGCCTTCATGGATACATTCCATCAACCCTAGTCGCTTATTTCCATTTGTTTTCATTTTAATTACTTGATTAAACCGATCTGCTTGTTCTTCTTAGAAGGTCTAAGGTCTCCAAAAATTATTCAGATGAGAATGAAGAAAATCTTACTTCAAACTCGTATTACATCCAAGTGTCATGAATTTTTCCAATATCGTTTTCAAAAATCTTTTTTGGAAATTGTTGATAATATATTTGAACGAGTTCCTAGGTGAAAGTTTTATTAAAGGTATTGTATATTAAATGTAGAAACTCTAATTACTTAACATTTCTTTCTGACAGCAATTAATATTTTAACAATATATTCAAAACAAAGGCCAGTTTTAATCAAGGCTTCAACAAATTGCTTAAGTATTTCAAGTCTGATATTATAAGATGTTAGAAATTTTCTCTGCAAGTCAAGTAGTGGGCAATTTATTACATTTTTTCCTTGACATTGCGTGATTTTTTTTTCCAATTTTCTGCTGTACCATTACAGTACTTTTTATAGCTCTGGAGACTCATTCACATAAGGAACATGATTATTTAGTGAGTCCTGCATGATATTCATATCATTTTCTGCACCCAAAGCGGAAGAACTGATAGTTATCTCTTGAAATGTTGGTGGTACTGGACTCAGAACATCTGGTCCATGTGTCAGCGAGTCTCATTGCTGATAGCAAATTGCACACAACGACTGTTTTTCTTATCAAATCCAGATATTTTACTCAGACAAAAACATAAAAGACCAAAGGGCATAAATGAACATCCTCCGTTGAACCAGTGTCTTAAATTTTCAACGAAAATGTAACAAATAGGGAGTATTTTTTTGTTTCCCTAATTTAACTTTAAAGTAATCCAGTTACAACCATTTTATCATTGGAGTAATATTTCTTTCTCCTTCTAGATTGTGCAAAATCCATAAATATCTAATTTTAAAAAATTTGGTTTATTAAAACAGGTTCTTCTTGATTTACCATTCACACCTTGAATGTTTTAAGAAAATTGAAAGTACCCGACACGTTTAAAACAGGACCACTGGCACGAGACGACGACACTCGTACAGTGCCTCTTCCCGCATACTCAGTAAATGGGACAGTATGGCGCCAGTAAGGAGTCTCAGCATAGCATAGCCTATTTTTGTTAGAAATCTCTGTCGTTATAATTAGAGACCTTCAGCCAAAAATGTCTATCTTATTGGCTATTCATATGATTTAAAAGTACAGCAGCAAAGTTGTTTCAAGAGCACCTGATGAAAACACACGTAATACAGTAGAACAGGCATTAGTTTCAATATTATAACATTCAATATGTTATAAAAAATATTTTGAATCGGAATATCTTCGCAGACCTCTGTAATCAATCCCAAAGAACGTACGATTTATTAAATTGAAGAAACAATGAAAAAATGCTATGATTTGTCTTTCAAAACTGAACTACGATTATAGTTTCACTGAAATCTCTACGCCGCAAGGAATGTGTGGTGAAAACGTCCATACTCTCCCTAAATTTCTTTGCTTAGTATAATCCCCAAGTCCTCACGGTGACGGACAGTATCAAGAAAGTTGTCTGATAATAAATGATGTCATAAATAAAAGCAAAGGATACAAAGGATACAATATAGAATATCCAATTTAGAATAAAAATACATTAATATACGGGATAATTGAAATCTTGGATACGCTCACCCTGTGGTTCCCCAACGTGGAATTGAAATGGAAATAGTATATAAATTACATTATTATTAGTGTTAGAAGCGATATCCCTTCATTATATTTCCCTTGAAAATTCCAGTTAATTTGGAAAACTTCAGTATTAATTTTAAATATATTTGTTAAAAATAAATATAAACGTTGGTGCGTTAATAAAATCAGGGTTGTATTATTACAGAACGAGTAAAAAAACAGGTTGCTAATCATTTAGACCTTAAAGATGAAGTCGAATACACTAGCGAGAAGAAATACTTCACACCACAACTCAGCCAACATCACTAATATATTACAAAATGATCAACACAATCCATATCAGTTACTAGCGTATGACAATGACTTTCTCGTGTAAGGAAAAGATCGCGCTCCTGACCCTCACAAAGTCAGTTGACTATCATTGATCAAAAAGGTTGGCCCATCGTTTTTCATTCGGAAGCATCGAACCGTGCGCGTATCTGACTTGTACGACATCGTCGCGGTGATATACGGGAGTGGGAGCGCCAGAGGTTTTCAGTGGCATGTCATGGAATAAACTGTCTGGTACAAAATCATAATCCAACGACGTCTGTTCCTAAATTGATTTCATTCAGTCGACGTCCCATTAGCAACTAATACTTGGTAGAACAACAAAGCTTTATCTCAATACCTCATTAAATAAAGGAGTTAGAAGTAGTGAGGCTGTGAACTGGAACGGCTTGATCATTATTCGCGGGTTTATTTTCTCGTATGCGTACGGATGTTTATAAAATCAAATGTACGAGGTAGCAAAAGATTGGTAATGCATCGGAAAATTGATTTCAAAATTTCCACGGAAATGTACGCTTTGGCGTCCCCTGCTACCGACTCAGAGCTGCTGCCAGTACGTCAGTCAGTCTGTCCGCTCGTCTGTTCGCTCGTTCGTCCATCCGTCTCTCCGTCCGCCAATCCGTCCGTCCGTGTGTAAACAACACTAGCGCCTTTAACTATTCCTAAGATTCTTGCCTAAATGAATATTCTCCGAACTATTTGGCACAACCCCAAGCCACGATAAATAGATTTATTTAAATTTTGGGGGTACTTTACACGAATGTGGCCTGATTCCAAACCCTGAGATTTTAAATAAAGTCTCTAGCCGGATAAGATGGTAAAAAGTGCCCACGCTTGAAATTGGGGCCTAGAAATTGGGGAAATTGGGGCTAGAGCCTTTCTTTGAATTTGGGGGGTAATTTACGTGAATTTTATGGGACATTTTCAAAATTTTTCATCAATATCTCCAAGTTTTTCTTTAAAATTTATAAAAGAAAAGACTTACATCGATTTATAAAGATATTATAGGTCCAATCTTCACTGAAAACGCTAAATTTTTTAACATCGAACAGAACATTTTTGGATCCCCACATCATTAACTATTGAGATTTCTTCTTCAAATAATTTTATCTACACAATCAGTTCTTTAATTTATGTGATGTACACTTTTGTGTAATTTAAAATAAAGTATTGGCAATATTTATTAAAGAATTTCCAAAAATGGCTTTTTTCTCTACATTTCTTGGAACGTCAGAATGAAATCAACTAAATAATATTAGTAATTCTGAATCGTGTTCAATGAAACTGAGTATTGAGTTCAATGAAACTTGATGGTGTAATTACACACTTCGTTTTCCCGTCCTAATTTACGGGAAATCAAATAGTGAGATAGAGATTAGTAAGTTTGTTACTTTCTACATGTATATGTTTAGTTTCTATTTAGAATTGAATAATATGTGCTAATTTTGAAATATTTACAGGATCGAATTTTTCCCTCTTTGCGAAAAAATCGGCATCCATACATTTTACTTTCTCGCCCACTGCTTAGGTTGGATAAGAAAATATTTTAATGCTGAAGGAAAACCAAAATTGTTCTGTAGCTATTATTCCATTGTAACACCGCTAAATATTTTCTCCCGTATACTTCTGCAGTATATTAGTTAAGATTTTTAGCGACATTTTTATGCTGCAGGCTATACTGCTTACGCAGTATAGAAAAGTAATACTGCGGGGAAAATGGTCGACAGAAAAATGGCGGTTTGTCGACAGAAAATCCCTTATTGCAAAATCTCTTATTAAACGAAAACTTGGATTTTGAATTTGAAACATATATTTTGGTTTTTGCAGGTACCTTTCATGACACCTCAATTTTCAAATTTTCCCAACAATGACTCCAATTTTGTTTTCTTTGTGTTTTCCTTTGATATATTAAAAGACGCTCACAGAAACGGCATAGATTGCATTTTTGTTGCAGTCTCTGAACTCTTCAAAATAACCGACATTCAAAATTTCTTCTGCGACTTCCTACGACTGCAACATTGAACATAGACATTTTTACTTTCTCGCGCTTACATCGCAAGAAGAGAAAGTATTGTAAATCGTGCGCAGGAGAACGGTGAATTTTCGGCACAAAAACATTTATTGCCGGCCCCTTCTAACGAAGAAGTAGGTAAAGATGCTTCCTACATATAGTAAATTTCTTCCTGTAACACGTTGAGTATTTAGAATTCATGCTTTTTGGGTCATTGATACTGAACAATCGATTGACGTCTAAGCGTTTGTCCGTCCATCTGTCTGTTCGTCGGTCCGCCCATTGGCCTGTGGTCCACGTTCAACCGTTTTTGTTGTTTTTTTTCAAAATTGATATTCCCCGATATTTTTCGAAGAATTCAAGGCCCATATCAATTATATAGAATTTTTCTTCAATGAAATCTGTGTTGAAAGATACATCGTTGAAAAAATCAGAATTTTCAACGAACATGATATCTAAGAGTCCTATACGTTATCCGTGATCAAAATTGAATCAAAACACTTGGTGCAGTTTTTGAGAAGAAATATTTTAAACAAAAATGAACATTGTCTGCATTTCATGCAAAATTACGCGAATACTCAAATTTTCTAAAAATTGTACATGCCCCTATTTCAACATCTGTTTTTATGAAACAGATCACCTTAAGAGAAAACATCTCTATCTTAACTATTTTAGTTGTAGGAAAACGTTGAAAAAATGTATCTTTTGCAATTTTCAAAATATCACTTTCCAAGGAACATGAGATGTGTACATTTCTGTTAAGTGTCTATAACGCTATCCGACCACAAAATTTATTCAAAAAATTTGGAGCCATTTTGTTTAAATTTATAAAATGTCCCAGAGGTTCCATGTAAGGTACCACCCAAAACTAAAATATCGTTTTCTAATTCAAGGGGCCGCGACATCATTCAGATCGATTGGGAAATATCAATTTTGGAAAAAATCGGCTGAACGGTTTAGCCTCTAGCGTTATTCACAGACGGACAGACGTTTTGTCCTCAATCGATTTTTGGGTATGAAGGTCGCACAAAACTTGGATTCTGGCTACACGATGTGTTAGAGGAATTTGTTTTCTATATTTGGGAACTGGATTTATTCACTTTCTTCGTTACCAGGGTCTGTTAATAAAAGTTTTTCTGCCGAAAATTCGTCGTTTTTTCCGCGACGTTACGTAAGTTTCTCTCTACTGCCTAAGCGGTAGCGTGAAAATAAAATTTATAGAAAATTTTGGAGTAGATTTGATAAAAAGTTTTTTATACATTCCATTACTTTCAAGCAGAAATTACGGTAAAAACACTCGTTTTTCGCTATGAAATTTACAAACGTACAGACAAACAATTTTTTTTTCGTCAATCAATTTTTCGGTATCAAAGAACCTCAAAACATGAATGGTGACTACACAACGTATTAGAGGAAGTACTTATAGCAACAAGAGTTATCCACTTTTTTGTCACAAATGCCCGGAATAAGAGCTCGTCTGACCAAAATTCTCTGTTTTCTGGCGCACAATTATAATATTTTCTTTTCTTACGAAGTAAGGGCAAAAAATTAAAAATGAGCATCATTATCATCTGAAGGTGGAGTGGATAATTTTGAGAAAAATATTTTCACTATTAATGTCACGGCAGTTTTCGTCACGTCACAGCGGTTTCCCGGCAGGCACACTTTAAAAATTAAAATTAGAATCTGTACGGCGATGATGCCATTGTCAGTGGATTGTAAAGAAAGAGTCTCGGTAATGGAAAATAGAATGAGAGAATATAGTGTTAACTGCGATTATGAAACACAGAAACGTTCTTTCAAACATCCTGGCTCCCCACAGTGGTCTTTTAACATTTCAAATTAAATAATATATTCTTAATTTGCTAAAATAGGAAATGAAAGAGTGGAATCCTTTCACAAAATTCTCAGAAAAACATTTCATATCGACATTTTACTTATAATAAACATTTAATACTTACATCCAAAGTAACTATGTTAATAGTGCGCCCTTCCAAGAGTTTTGGTTCCCGAATTTTACATTCAGGAGGTGGATCTGTAATAAAAAAAATAAAATATTATTGTATGCTCTGTATTGAAAACATGTATTTTGCTATGAGCGTGTGGAAGTGATAACTGGTTTTCTATAGTGTACTTGTAACGGACATTTGTAGATTTATATAATGTTTTGCGACAAAAAGAGAAATTTGAATAAATTTACGAACAAGTAAAATCTGTAACGGACTAGACGAAAAATTCATTTCAACGTATGGGTTTCGGATTTCCGGGTAAGTGACGACAGGGCTACACAAAAAATTTCAAGGATACGAAAATGTTTTTCGAATAATTATGGGATTAAAATGAAGTAAATAAAGATTGGGTGTTATTTTTTATGTAATGGAAAGCCATATTTTAGAAGAGCAGTTTACAAATTGTTTTTTAGAACCCATATATTCACGCAGTAGTGACATTCAGGTCCGACGAGAAATATTAAGTATCGAATTTAAATTACATTTCAAAATAAATAAGGCTGTCATATTGATTCTCGGTGCCTACTAGAGTAGCAAAAATCCAATTGAATATTTGATGTCCACGATGTCAGCGACCGAGCAGAGATAGTCAAATAACAACGCTTCTCAATGCGCTCCCTAGAGTGCATATGAAATACTAAGAACATTGAGGGAGGGAGGCGTTTCTTACAAGAACAAAATAAATCCAAAATTCCATATTTGGAGATATTTCACCAGAAGTTCCCTATATCAGGCGCTATCTGCTGGGAAATTTCCTTTCGCCAAGATCCAAACACATTCACAGATACAATGCGGAGAAAAATAATTAATTCATTACTATACACGTGTACGCTAAGACGTTTTTGGTGTCTTCGGAAAAATATCGAATCTGGACTAATTTGGTTCTTGTAAGAAGCTTCAAGTGTTTTTCAAATAACAGTCGTATACCAAGGGGAAGGGAGGACATTGACGGATCCCAGCGTAGTTTTCCTCTGTCTTTCTCTAGGTAAGGAGTTCGTTTCATCGTTTAAACATTTCCTAAGCCATAAGTGATAGTTTCCTCTTTCAATGCTTGTCGGGTGTTTTCAAAACAATTTCGAAACTGTCGCTGTAGAGAACAGTTGTATATTCAGAGAAACAGAGCAAATGTTGAAGTAGTTGTTAAAAATAAGTCGCGGTCATCTGTGGCCCCGCGGAAAGGACCCCAACAACAGATAATGGTAAAAATGTATGTCCTTACCATGTCTTAAAAACTAAAAATACTTAACACGAACTTGCTAAAAATTATTGTTATATATTACAAACACATGTATCATTAGTTCTTAAATATGTAAAATTTTCCTGCAGTTATATTGCAATTTATTCTAGGAAAAACCCTTTTGATGCTTTATAGGTAATGGAGTTGCAACGGTATAAGACATTTAAGACTTCTTAGGATATCAGCTCGTAGGAATCAAATACAGAATTTGCATACCAACAAGAATAATGTTTCTTTTTATAGTTTTTGACAGATAGTTTTTTCGATAGTTTTGTAAACGACTCTTTTACATCAAACAGGCATTATATACTTTTTATTCATTTCAGAGTCCGTACACGGTTCGGCCGAATGTAGATAAAATATTTGCAATGTTTCAGGCATGTATATACTTCGCAAAATTCGATTGTATATTTTATGAGATTACTGCATTTTACCAAACATTTGAAACTAAAAAATCATTAATTAGTTAATTTCAAAAATTCATCAGTATCAAAAGGTTGAAAAGTGAAAATGGTTGTTTGTCTTACATGCTCCTTTGGAGTCCGGCTGGAGAGGGTAGTTGGCGCATAGCGCCATGAGGGCAATGCTGAAGAATGAGCCTGCGACCATGGTCGCGGTGAGCTTGGACGCGACAACTAGAGAGACAGGCTTCTTGAAGCACGCAGCAGTGAAACAATCTCCCACGGCACACCCTCCAAGAGCGTTGGGTTCCTACGAACAAAAATTCGTTTGTTTCACAAACTCTTGTGTCCATCCTCCTCAATTAACAATATTGTAATTTGTTGTGCACCACTGCTGCATCTCCTTGGATATTTTGGATTGTCCGAATCGTATTTCCTAGAAAGACGTGAGAAAATACAATACCAAAAAATTGCAACACTTCAATAGTTTTCTGTTTTTATTCATTTAGAAAAGGATAAAATTGGAAATGTATAACTTCCTCTACATTTGATTACATTTATATTTATACCCTCGGTAAATTATTGACCTCTCAGCCCCCATTATCACTGAAAGAGTGGAGTGGAATTTCGAAGGGTGGAATATCCAGAGTGGTTATGTGATTCTTGCACCATGTCAAAGAGCCATGGCTAAATGTTATTAAAATTAAATCCTTCCATAATTTTTGTCTTAATCAAATACAATATATCCTCACTTAGAGAAAACCTTTAGAAATGTATTATTACCGAGACTGCAGATGTAGCGCATTACATGAATATGGGAGTTATATTACATCTCGAAACTTACGAGATGCCAATAACAGAAATCACAGCAATTTCAGCCAAAACTAGAGGCGGATTTAATGTCTGGGCTTTAGCAACAATTTTATTTCTATTCGATTTTTTGGGAACCGACCTTTTTGGGAACCAAATATAGATGTTTAAGAGAATTGTGCGTTTGAAAGTTTGCTTCATAGTCTTTGTAATGGAACTTCTAAGTAAAATTAATACCCACAATAAAAATACTATATGCCGACTCTCAAATAAGAGAAGTATGTTTCAAAATCTACAGAGTATAAAATTGATTCTTGAGATTGCTTAAAAAGGTAAAATTTGAGTACAATTTTCATAATGTATTTTATATACAAGTTCAATTAATGTAATAATTATAAGTGTTATTTTTCATACATTTTCACGTGTTTCTCCAACAAAATTGAATGTTAAATATACTGTGTTTTATTTATTTACTTTTTGCAATCAATTAATTGCTTATAATTATTTACATTACCAATTTCTAATATGCGCAGAAAGAAAACTATGCTACTTCTGTACGTGTTTCAAATAATTGCAAATAAATATTTATCAAAATGTATTTTTTATAAAAAGTCAGGAAAACTATTTCTGCACTAAAAATATTTATTCTTCATTTTTATGTCCAATTTTAAATTTAATAAATCGCATTTTATATATTACCATAAGAATTCTTGTGATCAGCTTCAACCTAGACAATTACGAACGTATTTGCAAGGGACGGAATATCTGACGTATAGGTGTTGAGTTAAGTACATTGCTCTTAAACCCTAAAGAAATTAGGCTATTATTGTGTCATATCTCAAGAATAGGAATCGACTGGCTACACCGAAAAAACATAGATTTCTTATGTTTCTTCTAGCCTTCTAAGCTAAAACACAGGATTCTTATGCCTTTATATTACTTTTTGACTCAAAGTTGAGCTCCTTCCTTTGAAATTCACTAAAAACAACTGAGTATGTGCAATGCATAACAAGGCGCCGTATCCTAAAATATGACGCGCAGAGCATATCAAAATCACGCCCTCTAGAGTATGAAGTCTGCCGAGAACACAGTGACCAGCGCTGAGGAAAAATCTAGTCGGCGAAGAGACTTAAATGGTGAAATTGACGGGCAAAAAAATTTAATTAAGAATAAACAATTTTCAATGAAACTAATAGAAAACTAGGGTTTTTAGACAGAATTTACAAATACATGGACAAATTATTTCAAAAATTGAACACATTTCTCAGTTGAACAAAGTATATTTTATTACTACGACAATGATAATTTGTAATGGAATCTGGAGAATTAAACACGTTTATGATATTTATTACAATCTTCCTCCACAATTGCACATGTTGTATGTGGTCTTACAGTTGATGTAGACGATATAGACGTTTTTTGAAAAGAGTTGAGTGATGAAAATACCCGTAAATGTTGTTGAGTTCCAAAATTTTCAATCATTTAGTAATTGTAAGTTTCATATTAGAAAGAGCTACTCAGTGGCAATCTGTCTCTGTATCTCTCGCAAGACATTCAAAACAACTAATATAAAAACCTGCGTCCGCCGCACTGCCCGAAGAGCCGCAATATTGCGGCAATACTGGACGGCCGTCAACAGAACCACGCCGTACGAGTTGCTTGAAACAACTCTGCGAGGACATTATGGAGGCGCGTATCTGTGAATGGCGGACAGCAACTGCCATTCCATCTGAAAGCGGCTTTACTGGGTAGATAGAGCTACATCGACTCAAAAATATATTTTTTATAGAAAAAAAGAAAAATATGTACATGTATCTCGATGTTCTCTACATTCTATGTTCTGTATATTCTATCTCCACATGTATCTCTATGTTCAAGAAACGTCAATATCTCAATTTATTTTCGTTTTACAAATGAAAATCCTTCCTTTTACACTGATGATACTCATTACGTTCTCACAGACCGCAATTCCTTTAAGTCACTTTTTCTCAAAATGAAAATGTACAAATCGATTTCAGAGATAATTTTAAACTGATGCATGTATTTTGTTATATTTTTCAGGAAATAATATACGGCTCAAGATGTGGAACATGAAAAAAATAAAATAGTTTATTATTAATGTTTTTTTTATTAAAAATATCATTCATTTAGTGATAGCAAATAAGTCACGAAAGGTTTATAATTTACTGTCATAATAGCATTTCATTTTGTACCTACAATATTGCTCTGCAGTTTCCAATTAAAAAACTGAAAAAAATTAAAGGTATTTTATTAGTTAAACAAAACTATAGCAACATTTTCAAATGGATCTCCGCAAAGTAAAAATTTATATATTTAAATATTTTTCACTCAAAATACATTTTTGATTGAACGGAAAGGCAGCTAAAAGGGTCCAACTGTTTGGGAATGAAATACTTTGGCGTTAAAACACAAATTTTTTAATAATCATCATAATATCTTATGCCTTAGAAATGTTTGCTCTCTTGAAGGATGGTCGCCAAAATGCATAGTAAAAACTATGTATTTTCCTCGTACGCATTTATTCCTTTTCCCGAGGAAGCCTGCTACGTGACAGGCGAAACGTCATGACTTCTTGGCTGTCCGGGTGACGCGGCGTCGTTGGCTGAGGGGCCGACGTTTCGCCTGTCATATCGCAGGCTTCCTCAGGGTAGTGACACACGGAAGCTTACGTATACAGGCAAAACGTCAGTCACTCAGCCTGCAACGCTGATTCTGCCGGTCTTCATGAAGGCATCAAACCTAAGCTAAAGTAGAACGAGAGGCGGTGGGCGTGCCCTGCATCTCACCTGCGGTGCTCCGCCGGGTGGACGCGAGCGCTGGGCGACGCAGCAGCGAGCGGAGGGCGGCGGCGGCGGCGGCGGCGGCGGAGCTGCGGGGTGCGCCAAGAGCGACTGTGCGCGGGGCGGGGCGCGCGCCCCCGCCGCCGCCTCCACCGCCACCGCCGCCACCGCCGCCGCCGCGCACCCCCACGTGACCGCGAGCGCGACCAATGGGCGGCGACGCTCCTGCGGTCGCCCCCCGGGGCCGGCCCTGTCCTCGCCACCGCGTCCCCGACCCCGGCCGCGGCTCCGGCCCCGACCCGGCCCTCGGCCTCGTCCCCGCCACTGCCGTCGATATGAACAGACTAATTGCACGAGTCCCCCGGCACACGTGGCGGCCACCTCGCACTCACACGCACGCACGTTGCCTGCTCGCCGGCCTGCTTAGTCGGAGGAAATTTAAAAATAATGATTTTCCTACAATTCAAACCGTTTTCACATTCAGCTACACAGTTGAGCATTTGTTTTTTCATCATGTTTTTTAATATTTATTTTTATTTTTTGGGGGTGTTCTTGACTTTCCTGGCCCACGGTTTGCTGCGTGCATAATATTGATACACCTGACCCCACTGGTGTTTCTCTCAACTCTCTCAACTGTTCACTGTGTGTATGAAGGACCTGAGGCAGAAACATGACAAGCCACAGCAAGCATCTTCTGATTAGTAAATTTTAATATCGACTTTGGTGAAAGTGTGGCGTATCTTGCTACTATGTTATTTGTTCATAATTAGAAAGGACATGGCGAAGTAGAAAACAGTAACACTTTGACCGAAATCAAGATACTAACGTTTACAAATGGTGGGAGACTTCCTGTGGCAAGTGTAGCTTGCTTTCTTTACTGCCTCAAACCCTATAAACTTTACACACGATGCACGTGAAATAAATGATACGCAAGCCTTATGAATTTAAGATAATGTTTTAACACTAAAAATCAAAATCCTACATTCTCATTCTACAAAAGATTATCGTCACTCATTTTCAAAACCATGCCGTAATGAACCTCACGTGCCTTGTATTCTCACATGTTACACGGCACTATGGAATAACTAATTTCAAATATTAGAGAAGTTGAAAGATAAATTGTTTTTGAAATCAAGGAGCCTATTTGACGGAGCTTATAATCAAGTTTCCATTTCTTCTCAGCATTCGAATTCATTTCGGCAAGAACTTTCTACAAAAGCTCATTCTACAATTTTCAATAATATGGTAAACATTAACTTCAGATCAAACATCTTTTTGACGGTTTGATTATTACGAGTACATTTTTACATTAGAAGTTTATTTTTTCTGCTCTGCCATTATTTTCTCATTGTTATCACACACGTGAGACAAGACTTTTTTACAAGTAATATTCAGTAAATAGATGTTCTCAATGACAGTTCTCAAGTTCTAAATAAAAAAAATAATATTTCTCTACATTTTGTGTAAAATACAACCCTTAAAAGGATGATATCTACTAAATATAATACATTCTTGATTAATACTTCGAAATATTTATCTTTTGATATGACAAATCATGTAAATATTGGAATTCAGTAATTTAGCATTGTCGTGATTACTAAATACTTTGGGAAAATTTTGAGGAATGTTTTTCTCTTGTTAAGTCTATTGCAAATTTGCACTGTGAGCAATTAATGATAGAATTTCACGAACCCAATCGGGAGATCTTCAAGGCTATCATTGTGAGAAAAGATGCCATATTTGTTATTGGCATATTTGAATTTCTTTCCTCTTTTTTATTGAAGTGCCACCCGTCACCTTGTGAAACGCAAAGTACAAAATTGACTCCGAAGATTCAGTTGTTGAGTCGTTCTTATATATCAAAACATAACATAGAAATACATGGCTTACAAATTCCGATACCTATATTTGTTATTCGTGAGCTCTTCCCTATTTCGATTCTCTTCAGCTCGATAACGTCAGAAGAAAGGCACGATGTCTTTGTTCATTAGTAAGTTAACTTGTTCTTTCGAATAAATTGCACGTATCTCATCAACTGTACTGCACAAATCGATAGACAACTGAGAAGCCATTAGTTGCAATATCATGAGTAATGTGGCTGACAGTTTGAAAACGTCACGGTTGTTTCTTCTGCCATTCGATTCCTTGTGATCAGTAGGTATATTAATTAAAGTCCGTTATAAATGATTAATTTGTGCATAGTACTAGATACTTTCAGAGATAATTTCAGTGTTAAAACTTATTTTTTGAGTTTACATTCGACACCTTTATGATAACAATTTTGTTCAGCAACTTCCTCTCGCATTACCACCTGAAACTAAAATAATTTATTATTTAAACTGAGTATCAAATATTCTTGCGCAATGCTTCTTCTACTTTTACTTTTTAGCCGACTTTGAAATGAGTTAGTACTACAATTTGTTGTTTGCCTTTTTTAAGTTTATTCAGACATAAATTTCACAAATGAACTCCAAATGAATTTTTTCCTTTGGCATCAATGATAAACCTTCTGGTGGTACTATGGTATTTTAGAGATTTTATGAAATTTATTGCTTAAGATATAATAAACAAGCTAACCGAAAAAAGCATTAAAACCCATTGTTAAGATTATTTTCTAAAATTGATATTCTCATGTTGATTTGACTAAAGACCTTGGAATAAGAAATGGATCTCTTAATATTTATTTACTTCATACTTTATATAAAGCTCATACTGCATATTTTCAAAGTTTTCTCAGTAATAGCTTTAGATTTGTTTCAATCCTTGCTCGAATAGACAAAAGTGAGCTTAAGAGTATGACAAAAGTGCGGTTTTCATGATTATAATTAATTTTTTAAGTATTGAAATCATTAAAGTATTTTCGAACCTCCTACGCCTTCTTTATTGAAGTTATATGTTTTCTTCCTTCAAACGACTATTCGATACTAACATTAAATTATACTACGTAAAAGTTTTTAGGCTTTTATTGCATAATAATTATTTTCTGAATGTGATTTTGTGATTCTGAATAAAATCGAGTCAAGTTTTTAAAAACACATAAACGTGTTTTCTTAAAAATGACTCCGTTTTTTGTATAATTTTGTATGGATTGGAAACAATTACTGAAAAATATGTCACAAGTTCTATTTTTATTCAAACTATTTAATTTTAGTAGTTTTAAGGAAGTGAACATGACCTTTCATCTCGTTTGTAACAGAAAAACGTTGCAAGATGGAAAAGCCACTAACAAACTAAACAATTTCTTTCAAAAATATGTAGAACTGATTTTGAAATACAAATATTAACATAAAATTAAAATATAATTTCGAATGCAAATTTAGTATTTCCATTAGGCAACGATTTTATTAAGCAAAAAGTTGCTCTGAAGTGTCAATGCTGGACCAAAGGACGTACATTCAATTGTTTTTTAAATTTCAAGTATTTTCTACATATCTTATCACAAAGAAGAAAAAAAGATTTTATGGAATGATTTTCTGTTTATTCTAACTTTCCATTTGTTTAATTTTTTCTTTGAAAAAAACTAACAACGGTTTTTCATTCCAAATTTTCAAGGTTACTACCTGACATTTTCTTGAAGAACCCAGAAAAGCATGTTGCTTCTTCCGAGGCAGAATGTGCTATTGCATTTGATCAATCGTTTGGACACGTCCATTCCGCGCCATTCTCTATTACTTACCTGGCACCCACGGCCGCACTTTTGAATCGATATGGTTGCCGTGCCCGTGACGCCACGTTGTTGAGGTAAACACTGACCTCCAGGGCTCGCTGATACATACACACGACGCGGAAGGCTATTCATAAACTTCTGGTTTATCTGCTGTTTTATCTATACAACTATGCTTATTTTAGAAGTTTTCGCTTTTGAAGGGTGAAAATTACAAAAGTAATCGTCCTCTAACGCACGAACATTACTTGTACTGTTCCTAGAAAGATTATCATTTACTCGCGAAATGATCAGTGGTAGAGAATCGTATTCACAGGTGTGCAGCTGATTGTCCGGCGTTGCTCCGGTCTTAAGAGTACATGCCGCCCTGCCAATCCGTCAGTCTCGCAGTCTCACGCGCACTGCTCGCCCCGCCCCCGCCATTCGCACGCGCTACCCGCTCTGTCCATCCACAGTGATGATAGAATTCAGCACTTTAATTTTTAAAAATAGCATTTTGAAAACAAGACCATAGCACTTTTTATCATTATAAAAATTAAGCTTTAGCATTTAAGGAAGGAATGTACTTGGCTATCGCGCAAAGTACATACATACAATCGGGCTTAGGCCTATCGGCGAGCACCCTGCCTGGCGGCCATGGTTAAGGGGTACGTGTGGTTAGCGTGTAGGCATCTCCACGCCGTATTCCGGTCTTCTCAACAGGAGAAATAAATTTTCTCATCGTCACACAGCACCATACAGTGGGACTTTGCAAGGAAAACGCATCCTATATTCTTGCTTGACCGGGAATCGAACCCAGGGAGGCGTAGGTGAAAAGTGAGCACGCTGGCCAAGAGGTAGCCACGAGGTTTTTGTAACATTGGTTGAGAAAATTAATATTAAGGGAGGACTCTTTGAAATAAATCATTTTGATTCCTTTTATATTTTTCCATTAAAATGAGGAGATAAAGACAACTAATTTCATATTTCGCCATTTGCGACCTACAAATACAAAAGCGTAAGAAATTACGTGTGCACCGTTGGCGAAGGCCTTTCTCTTCTTCCCGCCCATTCCCCGTACAGAGATCTTGGGGAAGCGGAGACTCCATGAGATGACCCTGAGCGCCCAAGCTTTCAGGATCAGTTTTTTTGTCCTTTTTTTACTTTGTTTCGTCAGTTAAATCTTTGTTAATAATAAATTAATGAACACGCCATAATAAATTAATGGCCACTCTCAAATTAAACGTTTCCAAACATCAATGACTGGTTGTTTATTCCTAGTTGGATTCCCATTCCTAGTTGGAGAAAAAAACACGAAGGAATTCATAAAATGTAATTTAATAATTATTTCTCAGATTAATGACCATTTTGCACTTCAGGAGTGATTTCGCATTTTATTGCAGATTGAAAATTTTTAGACACATTCTGCACCGACGGTCAAACAAACACTATTTTTTCAGAGTTTGGTATCATTTCGCATTTTTAGCAATTGTTTAGATCTTCCATCTCTATCCATCCAATCTGCTTTATCCGCCCCGCCCGGCGTATGTTGCATCCGGCTTCGCCCATCCTTGGAAACCTCGTCTAAGAGGGTTGCTCTCCACTCCCCGCCCGCTTCACCCACCCTTCCTGTATTTGCCCTCTGCCCGCCCTCCCCGCCCGACCCCTCAGTCCACCGTACCCCCCCACCCACTTAGCTCTTCCCACTAAGACTACATAAGGTATATTCGATTTATTTTACTGATACGTTATAGCTTGTTATAGCCTTCGATACCAAGCTCGATATACACTGTATAACGTACATGGGTTGAAAATACCGTGGTTGCTAGGGAAATATGAAAACAATTGAATGACGCTTTATGTTCTCTTGTGGAGGAAATTATGAGAGGGAATTATGAAAGGAAACTATTGGAGGAAAATATGAAAAGGCAAACCGAGTCAAGTTAGTATATAGTTCATTAGTAAATAAGTGAATCTGAATCAATAAAAGTTCGTAAAAAGTAAAATTATGTATGTATCACGAGTGTTAACTGGCTTTAATGATCTCGGGCGTCAAAAAGGCTTCGGGCATTTCGTGGCCGCTCGATTATTAGGACCCTCATAACGCCCTTGGTGCATAAATAACAATTATCTACGAGGTTCTCATATAATAAAATTTATTATTTTTCAATCTTTTAAAATTCAGGCATGCATGAAATAAATACAGTATTACTGTTTAATCACGTTTCACACGCTCTGATGATTGAGACTGAAGTAAGATTAATAAATGTATTTATTTACTAAATTTCTCTTTTAATGTTCTGATATGTAAATACCTATTGAAAAGAGCATTTTCTAAATCACTTTCACTACTGTAAATATTACAATATATATGAGCGATTGAGCACATCATCTTCTAATAAATATATTGATTAAATGACTCATAATTCATTAAAGGAAATTTAAAGAAGTACATAATAATATAATAACTTCTATTAAATGATTAATCTCTTAATTAATTTATTTCTGTGTTATTAATTTATTGATTTCATTATGTTAAATGATTCTCCAATCGTCGCCACCAAGTAATTCTTGGTTTCGCGAAAATTTTTCTGTATGGAGGTCGTAGAAATGTGTTAAAATGTTTCCGTCATCATTTTCAACGAATGCTTGAAGCAACTTGCGTAAATTTAGAAATGCCTCAAGGCAAAATGCTTTCAATTTTCAATCCCCAAGCATTGGTTCTATCTCGTCTATTATCTGCACACAACTTTCAAGCGCTTTGGAATTACCCGTTCCTGCCCATTTACAAAACTATATTTCTATAATTCAATGAATTATGGAGAAATGCAACGAGTGGTATTAAGGCCGTGTAATACAAACTAGTATTATCATTGATGAAAATGTTCGAGATTTGATTTGGTACTACTGCTGACAAAATAACTAACTCCTCTCTTCTCACATCGAGCAACGTGAGAGCTCGAGAAACATATGCAGTCTGTCATGTTGACGTAGGTATTGCGTGCAGGGCATTTAGAGATCTTACAGCGTGGACAGAGGGGACCACTGAAAAAATAAATATCTTAATAATACAGAAACAAATAACCGTAAAGCAAAGTATTCAACATTTCCTTCAAAATAGTCCCCTTCCGCAATTACACACTTCTCCCAGGGCTTGTAAAGTGATGACAGTATTCCTGGAAGTCATTTTGCGATATTAGTTGGAAAGTTCTCGTCTCATTTTCAGCAACTTACTTCTCATCTCTTTCCCAACCCTAAACCTCGTTATCATAAATCTGTCTTCATTCCTTATTTGTTTAAAGAATCTCGGAATACCACAATGAAAGTATTTCCTAGTAGAAGTCATTGTACTTTGATTCCCCTATAACACTCCTGTTCTTGCACTTTCCTTCTGTTGTTTTTAATAACTTCTTTTACATTTACGCTCGACTCTTTACATTTATTTAGATTTAGATTTATTTAGTCAAAAAACAGTAAAAACTATGTGACGTATGGGGAGAAAATAATCCTCGGACGTTTTCTTGAGTCCCAAAATCCCTTCCCATCATTTTAAAGATAAATAGTTAAAAAATGAGTAGGAGGTAAAGATAAATAAATAAAAATTATATTTAAAAAAGGGCGCAAGATTATAAATACTTGAAAAAAAAACTATACTTTTCCGTTCCCGAGTTATAGAAAACTTATTTGTATCGGTGAACGAATTGCAGATATGATTTTTCTGCATTGCTAACAAAATAGCAACTCGCCCTTATCTGTACTCCTACCACTACGAGCAAAACGAGAGTTCAACAAAACGTGCATAGTGAAGCTACATTTTCGTCCAGAAGCAAAACAAGAGGCCATCTCAGAATTTGCTCAATGTATCAGGGTCACTGGAAAAAAACCTGATCGAAATGGGGGCCATTGACCCGGAAGCTGAAGTATATTATTTCTTACAAGGATATTAAGTCTTTTAAAACATATATACAATACACATGTAAAATAATTCATTACACACTGTTTAATAATTCATTAACTGCTTGTACTAATGCTTCTACTGCTTCACTGCTTGTAATAATTCATTACACACATTACACACATTTCACAACACTGTTTTGTTAAAATAATCATTATTTTCTTTTTGTTGATCAGTGTACGAGTAGTCTCTAATTGTATAAAAACAGTTACGCAGCAGAAAAGATTTTACTTTTAACTTAAATTGGTGAACCGACTTTGATTTTTTAATGTCATCTGGCAATGCTTAAGGTACATGTATTGAAAGTGGATTTCTGGTAGTGAGCTGTTGATACTGGTACTTGACGAATGTGATTTCTACGACGTGTGTTGTAACAATAAATATCAGTATTGCATGAAAATATGTTCCCACCGTTAAGTAAGTCAGTTTTGACAAATATTACAGATTAGTAAATAAGTGCGCAAGGCAATGGTAAGATTCCAAGCTCAATGAAGAGAGGCTTGCAGGGATGGTGCTGAGGGCATTTTTTCATTATTCGAATAATTTTCTTTTGCAATCTAAAGGTTTGAATACTACATGATGAGCTTCCACAGAATATTATGCCATATCTCAGGCGGGAATGTACATTTGCAAAATACAGGCAACGAGCTGCATGAAGGCTGTTTCTTAACAATTGTATACTTTTTCTCCTCCCATCTACATCGTCCTACTTCTCTCTCCCTTTATCTCTTTCCAATATGTGGTAGGTATACCTCATCTTTCTAAAACTCCTCATACGTTTATGCTATTTCTCCCACCTTCTCCCTAAACTTACTTCTTCCTGCTTTTTTCTAACCGTGTACCCTGATGGGACTCTCTCCAATCCTAAACACGATTTTAAAGCCTTTCTAGAAAACCCTCTGTTCTTTCCCCCCAAACCTCAACACCACCGCTCTTCACGCAAAACGCTAGACAATCAAATACTCTAACCCCCTGCAAAAATTCATACATAATCCCCATTTAAATAACCCCTTAGCATGTATTTATGTCCTCTCACTCACTTCATGCTTCCACCTTTCCAATCCTATCTACAGAGACTACTTACATGTACTATAGAGAATACTTAGCTTACTCTTTTCCAGGGGCGTAGCTAGTCTGGGGCAACCTTTGCACAGTATCGGAGCCTCCGAGGTCAGGGGCTCCGAAAAAGGATACCCTGCATGTGCCAAAACTTATTGGTTTATTGATTGATTGATTAGTTGATTAATTGATTGATGATTCCGGGCGCCTCAAATATTAAGGTCATTAGTCCCGTCAGTGTAGTGCGTTTTTATCGCACGAGGTGGCAGTGATCATTCCTTAGTAGATAGCTAGATCCGGCGCAGACCTACGTCGCGGGGTTTCCTTCAACCAGGTATCTCCCACCAGCGTGGCACCCAGTAGCGGAGTAAGGGGAGTAAAAATGAAAAATCTGAAAATTTTGACATTTCCAGAATTTAGTTTAATTTTATTAATTAGAGTTTTCTGAACAATTATATATATATGGTGTTGTCTATTACTGAACGTTTTTTTATGTCCGCACCAGTCAAAGGGTAGGGTCCCTAGAGACCTAATTAATGGAACATCTGTGAACTCTGTCTTCCTAGTCTCATCAGCTATATCTTGAGATCACATTATTTATTCCTTTATCTTCTTCTGATCCACTCTGGGATCTATACTATAATAATAATAATAATAATAATAATAATAATAATAATAATAATAATAATAATAATTCTAACAAAGACCGGATACTTGAAAAGATACGACACAGTGTGTAGTTACCTCCACTGGCAGATCTTTACCCCCTCGAAGTTCCAAACACATGTCCCAAGTGGTACGAAAATTTACCACAAGCGGTGATGTCTGTTGGACTCCGTACTCTTATAATATTGTATGAAGAACAAATTCAAACGGATCGCACGATTGCGACAAACAGACCGGATATTGATATCCGTATTTTGAAGAAAAATTAGTGTATGGTTGTAAATGTGGCTGAGCCCTGCAATCAAAACGTCGTAACGAAGGAGGCAGAAAAACATTTTAAATACAAGAGTTTGAAAATCGGGATCAGCCAAATATGAGGCGTAAAAGCACAGGTCATCCCGATAGGTATCGGAACTCTGAATTTTGTTTTGCAAAATTTGTCTAAGAACTTGCCTAAACTCCCAGAACATTCAAAAGACTGGAAAATGCAAGAAATTACTTTATTTGGAACAGACCACATTTTGGCCAAAGAATTGTAGACGCACCGGCAGTCGTTATATCTGTTCCTTAGGTAGCTGGTTGCAACCTGAAGTAGATTTTATATTCAGCCGACTCATAACATATTTAGTCGTGATATAGATTAATAATAATAATAATAATAATAATAATGTTGTTGTTATCCCTTAATTTTACGGCTTTCTGGTATATTTTGTAGCAAAGATTTTTTTTCAAAATTGCATAAAAATGACATTTAATTGAATTATTATTATTATTATTATTATTATTATTATTATTATTATTATTATTATTATTATTATTATTATTATTATGTTGCTGTTGTTGTTGTTAATGTTTTTATCCACATTAATAATTAAAATATTAGTGAAAAAGTTAGCGGTACAAGATTTACATAAATACATACATTTATTTGAACTGCAATTGGGTATGACCCGGTGGCAGTTAATTAATAATAATTACAATAAGAATAATTACAATAATAATAATAATAATAATAAATAAATGAAATAAAAAAGTATAATACAAACCGAGGACGCAACAATCTAATCAATCAAAAAATCACTACTATTAAGAATTATAACAATTATTTCAACTCTATCATGATTTACAACAATTATGGTGGTTGGTGATACTAAAATGGACTTTGGATAGACAAATTTCACAAATTATTACAGTAGAGCGTTAACATATTAAACTAATTGGTTTCTTAGGTAATTTCCAACAAACATGTTTTTAGACTATCTGCAGTCAATTTCAACTACCTAAATGAATAGAAATATAAATACCAATTCCAATAGTATTTCTGATACGTATACACTCTAATGATGTAATATCGTACTTAATGTATTTTCTGTATGTAATACAGAAAAGTAGGTCTACTATTTAATTTGCATGCATGTACTTTATCACAACATTTCTTTTCGTGCTAAGGCGTTCTAGCGTTGCGGCCAAGGTTTAAGGGGTACGTGTCGTTAGCGCATAGCCATCCCTATGCTGTATTCTGATCTCAACCTGAAAAGTGAGCTTTCGCATCGTCCCACAACGACAGATACTGAAGCATAGCAAGGAAAGCGAACAATTAATTTTACCCCAACCGGGAATCAAATTCGGGGTTGCGTCCTGCAAAGTGAGCATGCTAACCAACGAGCCACCGAGGGCCACACTATACGGCATGTGCTGTACAATAATACAGTGTACAAAACAAGGTTTTGTACACTGTAAAAAAATGTGTTTCAACTTGGACCGTACGGGTTTCTGACTGTTTTTCTATTTTTCTGATGACCAAATTAAGCGACGGTCCTCTTTATATGCCAAGCACCTACTCGACGCATAGATGCGTAGATTCATAAGGTACTTCCTTATGTGTGATCTGATATGTCCACTAGCCACTAGTAGATCAATGAGGTCTGGTAGATCAATGAGCATACGAGCTTGGCACGACACCTCCCGTGCAGAGCGTGTTTTGTCGACCGATCGCAGAGCCATCTGCCCAGCCCCTTCGTCCCTCTCTTGAATTACCACACGAATCTAAACCATCATTTCCCAGGATCTCCATTGACGTTTATAAAAAGGGTAGTCTTGCCGCGACTTTTTCAAGTACATTTTTTATCTCTACTAGTAGGTATTTAGTTCTGTGACTTCCTGCTGAAGTTTCTTCGTCTTTATTAATCCATGCATCAAAATATATTAATTTAAGTTGAGTTTTTTTTTACTTTTGTGATTACTCTATTCCTATTTGAATGGAATCTACTTGCAGTGAAATCTTTCTTTTGTTTTTGGTATTATTTTGTGCACAGCGCTTGAATATATTGTTTCTACTTCAAGGTAAAATCGAAAAAAATATTCTTAACGAACTATAGCTGTGACGTGAGTTACCACATCAAGAAGTAAAAAAAATATAGGACTGCCAAAATGTTTCCTCTCTGAATCCATATTTACAAAGAAACATATTAACAAGAAATTCCATTAGGAAATATTAAATACTTTTGAACATTGTCTTGAGTAGACATCACCTCAACAGTTACTCCCGGCTTAGTTTTCCTCAGAGTCAGCATTGCCGCTGTCTGAGCAAGGACTCTGACAATAAGTTCCTATAGTTCGATTTCCGACAGTAGCAGATTTTCAGCAACAAAACTCATTAGCTCCATAACCCAGTCGAATTTAGTCGCTGCCGGGGAGAGAATTTTAGTGACAGCTGCTCTGATCGGTTGTTTTCATGACACACAGGCCACGGACCGCGCGAGATATTTCCTCTCTCTTCCTTGCCCTATCCTCTCCCCTTACACTACACTACCGACCATGTCGGGGAACCAGTTAAATCATGGTCGACTGGGGCGGAAACCCGCTGGAAACATCATTACTTATTGATCTTATAAGTTGAAGGCCCCACAGCCCTATATAAATATTTTTAATATGAAAATAAACAGTTTGTACACCTAAAATGACTCATCATGTGTACTGTTACAAGAGTTTTGTAAAGATCGGTTGACAAACTTGAAGGAGCACTTAATTTTACCTCCCAGGGAAGAGAAATGAAGCGGTGGAATGTTGTTATTGACAGTGATTTGTAATTACATATCTTATTCAATCACAATTCATTGCTGACCTGGATGGCCAATGTCGCGAGTTCAGGGGGAGAGGTCCCCACCAACTCGTGCAGGAAGATAAGAGTATATTTTATAATAAGTTTATTGTCTTACCCGCGTAGTGGACCCTACGTCCTGGGAGCGGGTGGCGTGACGACGGCTAGCTTCGGCAGGTTGACGCGTAATAAGAGGGGCGAGGTGCGAAGTCCTCGCCATTTTATAGCCTCGGAAAGCAGGCGTCGGCAAATGACAACTGGTCACTTGCCAACGGCAGCGTGTCGCGAGGGCCGGAAAGCCATATCGCGACACCAAGTTGGCTAGATGATGTGCCGACTCAACGCCTCGGTCTGAAGGGTCGCGGATGTTTGTCCCTTGTCTTTCATGTATGTGTGATGTCGCGGAGGGCCTCGTGAGTCTGCTGAACACAGACCGACGAGCTCGCAAGTGTGTTTAGTGCAAAGGTTAATATGTGTCCTCCCGAGTGCCATAGTGGGTCCCCGGCGCGGATAGTCGAAATCGACATCCCTGGAACCTGGAAAAAGCATCAGGAAGAAAAAAATGCAACCACAATTCAATCTTGAGAATACAACTAAGCGTGATAAGCGGCACTGTGTCGTAAACTTTAAAAGTTTTTTTCTTGCTTATTAAATAATTGGTTTAACCGACAAGATACTCTTCCTGATTCTACAGGCATTATAGTGTGAAAATGTAGTAGATTTTTAATCTTCAACGTAATATTTCAATATTTCTTTAAATTTTGTATCTTACAAAGCCGTTTCGCGAGTCTAAGCAACCTTTGTGCTCTTATCACGCACATAACAGAGAACAAATAATAAGCAAAGTTGAGCCAAGCTGATTGTGGTGAAATGACTGCAAATCAATTATTAATGATACAATAATTAAGAGAATTAAATTATAAAAGCAAGCTTTCGTCATTGAAGCGTTTATCTTCGGGAATTGGAGAACTAATTTATTTTAATTCTAAAGCTATTATGATGATTAAAAGCGAAAGAATAAGATAGTATTGTTTCTTGATTGTTATAATCAACGGTTTTCTGTAGACAGGTGAAAAGAGGAATTGTGACTATAACTGCACTTGTTTTCTAATTGGCCCATAAAATACTTGTGCTCATATTTGCATCCGTTAAGTATAATAATGAGACATTAGAACATAGTCGTAAATACAGATGTTAATCATCACAGTTTACTACTAATCGTCCACTTAATACTTACAATTACGTATGTCAGTCGTGACATTCTCGCATTGTTTTAAACAATAAAAAAAATATACCTGCAACTGGTGCCTCTTCAAACCCATTTTGTTGTGTATATGCTTAGGTATCAATAGATAAGAATCATGCCTCCTCTGAGAACGTTCTCGACGCGTAGCTGCTGTAATTGCCTCGGGGCGTCGCTTTCATGCACGCTCGTCCGGCACAACCGGAGTAACGAGGCGAAGCAGCGCTGCACGGGCGCAATACACGAAGCAGGACGCCTCTTTCTCAAAGCGCGCGTGGCAAAGCGAAACTGCAACGCACCTATCTATAGTGTGTGACGCAGGAAATACCTGCAACCAGTTGTGTTCCTTATCCGTGGTTTCTTCAGGATGTACTGAAAGATTGTGGATGTCTGACGACTTCCGAGAGCACTCCGTCCGTCCCGGGACAATAGCACGCGATGTCAACAGGTGCGAAAGGCGTCAGATGAAAAGTAGACCCCTGAGATCGGAGCTGAAAAACGGCGCCTCCTGGCTAATAAGCCAACTTAGATGGAAATAAGACATGGAACTGTTGATGAAATACACGACGGATTTTCTTGGAGCACAATTGCTACTGGGTGGTGGTTTTTGTTCTGTAATTTTAAAATATGATTTTTTTACTTCCTCCCACAATATACACGTAGTTAAAATTCTAATTTTCTTTGAACGTTTTTCATGCGTCCCCTTTCTTTACTAATATTGTGCCCTTGAAATACATCTGAAATATGGTATACGTTTTCGTCAACATTTTCGAAGTGTTTTTGTGGATCTCATTATCATTTAAATATTAAAAAATGCTCCAATAACTTAATAATTTATTTGCGCTTTTCAAAACAAAATAAATCAAGCAAAACGCAATATAAACATATATATAATTGTAGAATTTGGTAGTCGTTTGTTTCTTTTTTACAGAAATTAGTAGTTTCTTCCAGAATTCAAGTTTGTTTATTTTCTTCTGCTTTTCATTACTATATTGCGCGAAATCGTAGCCCATGAGATCATTACGTGTTCTCCCTTGGATCCCATTAAGGGATTTGAAGGGATCCATATAGAATCACGAAGAAAATACTGTAGAGTTATCGTACACTTCGCGGTACTACCGATAACATTCACGTCTTAAATATAGTTCCCTTATGGCACACAGGCATGGTATTTACGAAACAAATGAAATCGTTTAGACTAAAGCACTCTTTAGGCACAAAATATGCTCAAAATTTGCATAACGTGAAGGTGAAGGATTAAAAAATCTCAAAGTATTTCAGGAATATAATATTGTGAGACCATTAGTGAGTCATCTGCACATTACCAACATCCTGCAGATTTCAAGTCGACACTAATAGATCAAAATCTTGACTCGTTTCTGATGTGAAATATGTGGAAAATGGGATCCTAGAGTAGCCTCCATTGACTGTTTTGAAATTGTCCATATGAATACTGAAGTTTCTTTTTCCTCATCGCATGACGCCAGCTGTCGTATGCAGTGAACCACTGAGTATCAGAATATATTCGTAAATACAATTTGTGCATATTTGGCCGATGTTTTCTCTTGGTGGATATTCGTGTAATATGTATTATAGGAGAATATCTTGCATATTTCGTTAAAATAGATACTTCCCTCTAAAACGTTTCGGGCTTTCATAGAATCTATTTATTTCGGAACGTTCATTAATTAGGAAGAGATTTTCCAATTTTCGTTTGTTTTCTTTTTTCTATAGATGATAAAATACTTGTGCAAATGTAGGATATTTTTTGATGTCATGTCTTTTAAACTAAGCAGAAAAAATGAAAAAAGTCATACAATGTACTTCATTAAGCGTCATAGTTTAGTTCAGTTATTTCTCCCGAGAAGTAAGCTAGGTTATACTATATTTGCACAAAAATATATATTTTTGTTTAAAGCATACTTCTCCTGCATTTGATCAAAAAAGTGTATACAGGAAATTAAATATTGTTAATTTTAATTCCAAATTGTGTACATTTCAGAATTTTTAGGTCAGAAATGCATATTTAAGACGTTTTAGTTTATAAATGCATATTTTAGAAAGCATATTTCAAGATTTTTTAGAGCATAAAAATGCTATCCCTAGCTATTAGCATCGACTTCTGAAGTCTAGGTATCGTCTGTCAAGGTATCTAGAATACACCCTATGTACTACCCTGATGTGGCATTATATCACGCGCATTTGAGTATGATGCTACCTAATTAGCATGTCAACAACCCGCACCGTCAATTAACGGGTGAATGACGTCAATTAATGAGTGCGTCGATAAGCGGGGTGTGCTTGAGCAGCTAATTAGCCGCGTGCACCATCTTCTGTCTTCCTCGCTCAGATCGTTAACACCCCATTTCACTCTAGGTGCGTCACTATGAAGCTTGCCACCACGTCGTTGTGCCCATAATACAAAGAAGTGGTCTTGTGGTTACAAATACAATTAGTAAATGTCTAATTTTTTATTTATAGCATTCTTTTGGCCCCTTTTGTGTATTTTGGTACAATCAATACATGGTAATATCAGCAAACATTTATTTATCCTTAGGAATCAATAACATTTATTTTTTAGGTGCCCAATATAAAAGCGATTTCTTTCAGCTTTAGTATGCGTGACGTGCTAAAAGTTCAATTTTTAGAGCACGTCCTATTCATGAGGCGATGCTAAAATGTTGAGATAAATCAGTTGATGCAACAAAGAAAACAAAATAATCTCGTCCGATCGTATCAGCTACTAACGATCTATCTGATTCGTGTACTTGAATTAAAATGGAATGAAAATCAGTAAGGCTATATAAAAATACACTGATGTTTGTGAAAATTTCTACAGCAAGGAGACATAATATTCCAAGGAAATTTATTCCACAGTTTAGAAATATCACCATATACGAATGATTAGAATTACATAACTGTATCTGCATTTTGACCTTGAGTATTTAGAACCGTGTCAAGCTGCAACGTGCCATCAGAGCCTCTAGAGGCCATGGCATGGATTCAAAGAGAGCTTGGATATGCTGCTGAGGAACACACTGCCTCATGGGTGACCACAACGCATTGACAGAGGGCTGTAGGAGGACCAGAACGAACAAGTTGTCGAGTGATAATATCCCAGACATGTTTGATGGGCGTCATGTCAGGCAGGCCAGGAAAGCAATGATACCCGTCGATCTTCGCAGAATGCTTGCACATTCCTCGCCACATGCTGTCGGGCATTCTCCTGCTGAAATATGGCATGTGGAACTACTTGCAGGAAGAGCAGTACCTCGGGCTCTAAAACCTCCCTCATGTAGCGGTTGCTGCTCAGATTGCCCTTATTACAAATGAGTCGAGATCTCACGTTGTAGCTAATGGCACCCCAAACCATCACACTTGGCGTTTGTCCTCTACGGCGCGTAACAATTCTGGTTGGCAGATTGCGATCACCATAAAAGCGTCGAACACGCACGCAGCCATCGCTGTACCACAAATTGAAGCGAGACTCGTCCGAAAACTCCACATTGTGCCACTCAGCACACACACTTGTGAACACGTTGACGTGCCCATTGCCGTTGATGGTTGCTGGTCACCAGAATCCAATCCGGTGGCATGGTTGCCACCGGTCCAGGACACAGCACAGAAAGCCCTGAACCCGATGCAGATTTGTCACAGCTATGTGAACAAGGTGGCGGTCATATCGCGGTATGGTCACATTGAGTGGTCCAGTACCAGCTTGAATCTGTGTACAACCTTCCTCTACCCACTGGCTCCACTCACGCTCACTGTTGTAGGAGCGCGCCCCGTTCGAATTGCAATGTCACAATACGACAAACCCGCTTCCCGGAGACTCATCACTCCGCACCGTTCGAACTCTTTCAGATGCGTACTGCGCCCTTTGGCGTTGAAGAGGCATACCGGCACATGCTTGCATATTTCCACGTCGTTTGACGGCTCTGCACCGACAGTGTATCGTAACACTGATCTGACCACACAAAGGAGGGCGCTGCTAGGCCAACGTATGCAAATTTAATCATTTCTTATGAATATACTGTTCTACACATCCACCGATTAAGTGATTCCGGCCATTCATTCTTGGTGTCGCAATTTTCATAAATACCGGTGCAGTGTATGTCGAACTTGGTAAATGTGATTTTATTTTGTTTTTAGAATTATTTACTGGCAAAATAAAATGTAACTTTCACCACTCGTATCACAAATTATTATTTTACTTGTTTACTACGAATAAATAACTATTTTCCTTCAATATTACAAACGCGCTAATCTCTTTTGGATATCTTTGGAATAATCTTTTGGATCTAATAAGTACTCACGAATCAGATGCAACTTAATGAAGGATTTTTAACCGTAGTTAAACATCTCACATAAATGACATAAACACATTATCTAAAGTGATTAATACAGTCAATAAAACTTTATTTTACTTTCCTCCTACGGAGTAGAAAGAAATTTATCTAATGCTGTGCAGAAAACGACGAATTTTTGGCAGAAAAACATTATTATAGCGCCGTGATGTCAGAAAAGTGGATAAATCTAGTTGCTTAATTTAGAAAAAATATCTACCACGTGATGCAGGCAGATTCCTTGTTTTGGGTGTCCGTCTGTCTCTCCGTCCGTCTGTCCGTCCATCTGTCTGTTAGAAAGTCTGTGAACAACGCTAGCGGCTAAACTGTTCAGCTGATTTTCTCTAGGATTGATATTCCCCAATCGATCTGGCTTAAGACGCGATCCCATGAATTTGAAATCGATATGTTAATTTTGCGGGGACTTTGCATGAAACCCCTAGAACATTTTCTAAATTAAAAAAATGGCTCCATAATATTTTATTAAATATTGTTATTAGATAGTGTGAAGGACGTTTGAGGCAATGGTCAAGATCTCATGTTCGTTGAAAACCATGATTTTTCGAATAGTGCAAAAGTTCAAAAATGTTTCGGAGTCTTCTTACTACTAAAATATTAAAGAAAGAGATTTTCCCTTTATAAAATATGTTTCTTGAAGATAGATCTTGAAATAAGGTCATGTATAATTTTTCAAAAATTAGAGTACTTCACGCGTAATTTTGCGTGAATATATGGGTGAGAAAGTACGTGCTGTTTTAGCATCAGTAGTTTTTAATTCAAGAGCCGTACTTTCAAATTCATCAGAAACAATGATAATTAAAGGATAAATATTTTTGGCAAAATTGCACTTTTAAATGTATAAATATTAATACCTGATAACGGAATAATAAAATAAATGACAATATCGATTTTCCAAGAAACTATGTGATAGTTTCGTATTTGCTTCTGTTTTGATAAAAAGGATAAAACTGTAATTTAATTTATAGGTTGCGAAAAGCATTACTTCAAAACATGAGTCAACTGATTAACAATGGTTCACACTACGTTTCACTTGAAGTAGCCCTCATTTTCGTCGTGCTTCGAGGGCGTTACAGCTCCGACGGTCAATTACGAGTACAATTATTTTAAGTATTACTCTCTCAACTTTTCTTGAACGATGACCTTGCTTCTCCCTTTCTGGAACAATAAACAGCTGAAGGCAAAAGCTCGCAGCGAGCACTAATGCCAACATTCCAAACCCATCTTACTGGCGCGATATAGAAACTACTTTCTGTCCGTGATTTTCCTCAAAAAATCTAAAGAAATGACCGAAGCAAGTAAAGATCCTTCACAGGAGATACCTCGAACTCCTGAGGAAGTTAGAACGCACATTATTGAGAAAGTTGCGAAGGCATGACTGATTCTCCAAAGATTGGCATTGCTTCATAAAATCTAGTGGCATATTTCGTAACTAATACCCCCCCTCTACCCGCGTTTCTTCAATCCATCGTTCAAGAAAAGTTGCGCGAGTAATATCATCTCAAATATGATTCTTGTAACACATTCTGTAGTTTTAGCACTACATTACACAATGAAATGCTAGTCTACGTCTCCGTACACATATGTAAGACATTTCTTTCCTCGCTGTAAAATAATATTATTTACATCAGTATTA
The DNA here is from genome assembly GCA_038098605.1 of Gryllus longicercus. Lineage (NCBI taxonomy): Eukaryota > Metazoa > Arthropoda > Insecta > Orthoptera > Gryllidae > Gryllus > Gryllus longicercus. Next base: position 11,999,239 of record JAZDUA010000002.1, on the reverse strand, counting down.
TTAACAAATATTTTTATCAATTGTATTACTCCTGATTAAAAGACCAAAGTAGTTTAAAAATGCATTAACTTATATATCTTATTCCAAATGGTTTCTGACACTAGAAAACGTTAACGAAGCTTTTCCTTTTAGAAGCACAGTCAATATTCACTTTAAACCGCGTGATGCATTGCGTCATACAAGTTCAACCTAGAACAAATCGAAACTACCCAATACAATGTAAACGTTGTCAAAGGTATGGACACTCGCAAGCAAACTGCCGACTCACTCCGAGGTGCGTTAGATGTAAAGAGTCACACCACTATTCTCAATGCACAAAACCAAAAAGTGACAAACCGAATTGCGTAAACTGTGGCGAGGAGCACACGGCCAATTACAAAGGCTGTCGCATTTTCAAAGAAACTCAGCAAGCACGTTCAAACTTTCTAAATGAACGCAGGTCAGGGTCAGAGCAACAACCGCCGCCGCGCAACAATCCCTCTCGTAGCCCTCCAACATTTAGCCCTCGCGGATTTCCTCCCCTTCTCAAAAGCAATACCCCGTGGTCACCGGATCAATCTTTGCAAACCCAAATGCCAACTGATGTATCCCAACTAATAACCACAATAGTATCACAAGTAATCTCAGCTATAATCCCACAAATTCAAAATAGTATACAGTCAGTGCTAATAAATTTCCATAATGGCAAATAAAATCACTTTAATGAATTGGAATGCAAACGGAATTAAAAGACAACAATCACAAATAGAAATTGTTCTTCACGAACACAAAATCGATATTGCATGCATAACCGAAACCCACTTGGTTCTAAATGAAAAATTCAAAATTTCTGGTTATAAAATATATAGAAGTGACAGAATTTCAAATGTTGCAGCGGGAGGTTGATTGCTCTTTCAACCCGAGTCAAACATCTACTGTCACTTAGCCCCAACACTTCTAACCTGGAAACTGTGTCAGTCACCGTAACCATAGATAATAAAGATTACACAATAATAACAGCTTATAAACCTCCGAATAAACAATTTCCAGTAAAAGAATACAAGAAAATATTTAATAACAACACCAACGTTATTCTACTAGGAGATCTAAACAGTAAAAACCAAGCCTGGGGATGCAATTGCACAACCCAGCAAGGCACTAAATTGCAATCTTTTGCAGTAAACAATAACAGATGTAATAGCACCTTGGCAGCCAACACACTACCCGTACAATAGTAATATTATCCCAGATATTTTAGACATAATGGTGTCTAAAAACTTCTACTTACCTACATCTCAAACCGTACTTCCTGAATTAGATTCAGATCATTGCCCAGTCATCATTGAACTAAAATCTTCAAACCTCTTGCAGTCTAATAATCCCTTCACAGTTCTGGGCACGAAAGGGGACGTCAACTGGAATAAATTTAGAGACCTATTAGAAGTAAACCTTCACTACCCGGAACAGATACAAACAATAAATGAAATAGACAACCAGGTAACTAATATCACACAGAAAATCTACGTTGCATTGCTACAATCAACAACTTTCGCAAGACCTTTCACTAACAATAGAAATCCGATTCCAAGGAATATTCTAAACCTAATTAAAAGTAAACGTAACCTTCGACGGCTCTGGCAAATCAACCGCAGACATGACCTTAAAGCAAAAATCAACAAATTAGGGAGAACAATCAAAAACAAATTAAATCAAATTCAAATAAGCAATTTTCAAAGATCCATAGCTCAAATACACCCTAATAGTAGACCACTCTGGTCAACCATAAAAAGATAATGTAAAGAAACTAGTGACATACCTATCCTGAAACACAACTAAAATGTAGCTTATACTGATCATATGAAAGCCAATATGTTAGGTAAATATCTGCAAAATAGTTTTACTCCAAACCCAAATACAAATTCTTCCTTTACTAATTATATTACAAAAAACGTCCTGTTACCAGACTATAATGTCCCAGATAAAATAAGATAAATTTACATCCCCATCCGAAACATCTAAAATTATTAAGCAATTGAAAACCCGAAAATCAGCAGGTCACGACCATATTAACAACAGAGCTCTTAAAGAATTACCCAAAAGAGCTATAACTGTTTTAACCGCCTTATTTAATTCCTGTCTAAGACTGGGCCACTTTCCAAAAGATTGAAAATTCTCTGTAATTTTACCCTTCTGTAAACCAGGCAAAGATTCTCGCTTTCCTACAAGCTACAGACCAATAAGCCTCCTACCCTCAATCGCAAAGGTATTTGAAAAATTAATTCACAGCAGATTATCTACTTACCTAACAAAAATTAGCGCTATCCCGGACTTTCAGTTCGGATTCAGATCTCAACATAGCACCACCCACCAATTGCTCCGTTTAACTGAATATATTGCAAATTCATTTCACAGCAAAAAATACACAATTGCAGTTTTCCTAGACATTGAGAAAGCCTTTGATAAACTCTGGCATGAAAGTCTTTTATACAAACTGCGCCAAATAGGAACTCCCAAGTATCTACTCCATCTAATCAGAAGTTTTCTAGAAGATAGATACTTTTCCGTCCGTATTAACTCAAGTCTCTCAAACAGATTTGAAGTTAATGCAGGAGTCCCTCAAGGTTCTTGCCTCTCTCCACTTCTCTTTACTGTTTACATGTCGGATTTACCACAGTACAGAAATTGCCCTTTACGCAGATGACAGCACTTTTTACCTCTCATTCAGACATTAGCTGCGCCTTCGACAACATACAGATTGACCTAAATAACTACATTAAATGGGCTTCAAACTGGAAAATAAAGATTAACGCATATAAAACTCAAGCAAAAATATTCACACTCCGCCAACCTCCTCAAACACCCCTCCTCACCTTCCAAAACACAAATATAGAATGGATGAGTGGAAATACACCAGCAAAATACTTAGGAGTACTACTTGACACCAAACTAAACTGAAAACAACATATCAAATCTATAGCAGATAAAACTTATGCAAAAATATCCAAACTATATCCAATAATAAATAGAAATTTCGGACTTAGCACTGACTGCGGCTTAATCATCTATAAAACAATAATAAGACCAACCCTCACATATGCCTGCCCGATCTGGAATAACGCCGCAAAAACAAACCTAAATAAAATAGATATAATACAAAATAAATTTCTCAGAAAGATCATTAAAGCTCCTTGGTTCATAAGCAACATACAAATCCAAAATGAACTAAATATATCATCCATTAACGAATATATAAATCTTATGACTCATAAATTCTTCTCATCCCTTCCCCAATCTCGCAGTACAACAATATTCAAGGTAGGTATAGTTCATACGTATATAATACAAACGTATAGTTCATCAAAAAGAATAAGATCACGATTCCCTAAAGACTCCCTTCGTCCACCTTAAATCACCTACCCATCTTCCACTTTACAAAAATTCCACCCACTGACACCCTCTCCTCAAAATTATCACATATAACTCCAAAAACTGTTATCCACAGTTTCTTCTCAAAGTACTACGTTTCATCAGACCCCTGAGAGAGGAGGTAACGCATGCGGATGTCCATCCCTAAAAGTTAATGTGTAGAATATTGTATAATGAACACCCCTGAAAGGCAGAAACGCCGAGCAGGTAGAAATAAAATTTTTAAAAAAAGCTTTTCTTTTCGGTCGATTGCGTAAATTTACGATCATCTACAGTATTCTGTATTTCCAATGTTTGAATTTGGTAGCAATGTCGTTTCTATAAATATTCAGGTATAATTGTGTCAGGAAGAGTTATGTGATTGCCAATTGTAGAATAATATCTCTTGTTTTGATTCCAAGAAATCAATGTAATCAAAGAACAAGATTTGTCATTATTCTACACAGATAATGAATCTCCTATAAATTTACTAAAAATATACTATAAACTAAGAAAACGAGTAAATGCTTCCACTGTTTCGTTGTTACTCGCAAAGTTTCAATTTGAAGAATACGTTTAATACGAAAGTTGTCTAAAGAGAAGATATACCTGCCATGTACCCTTCTCATACATCGTCCATCAAAGAGCAAGGTGTAATGGACACATCATCAAAATAAATATACTCTAAATGAGAGTTAATAAACTGTATAACAAATGATTTCTTTATTACGCAGAGTGACGTTTTACTTGGATCATTGCCTCTTTGTTCTATTGATCCCTTGCTTCGCTCTGAAAGACATTCTGAAACTCTAAACAAGGTGAATGACTCGGACATGTGAAACGTCAATTCTGGGGACATGTCTGGATTATAAATTACCCTTATGCATACAGAACGATTTATTTCCGTGGTTCTGACCTGCCCTTGACCCTTGAGCTAAGCTCCGTCGCGTTGCGCCGTCGTGCCGTCAACTGTTCCCCTGGCGCAGCGCGGGACGGCAACCGTGTCCATGGCAACCAGTAAGCTGGATCAACAACTCTCTAGTCGTTGGTGAACAATTTTCGTTTCGGTACTGGGGTTTCTGAAGATTCTTTAACCGCCTGAGGAGGAAATCAATAATATCGCAACTGTAAGTACAAGGCATGTTCAATCTTTAATTGTGCGTTTACAGCATATTCGAGCGCAAGTAGATGACGTTACTTACTATCAAATTGTTAGAGTCAAATATTTTATATTACATTTCTATAGACGTCTCTTCAGTGCTGTGCTTTCCTCTGTGCTTTCTGAATATAACGAAAATAATATAAGTAGTACCCAGTTATTAACGTTTAGAATGTAGATATTTGTATTAAAAATAAAGTATATATTAAACTTTAATTTTAAAATGCGTTAGCGTTGAACGTTTTTATTTTAGAATTTACCCCATTGTATACAATAAAAATTACATTTTCGTTATCAGTATGTCGTTGCGTAGAAAAAGAGAATGTCTTCACTTTTACTAAAGGGTTGTTTCATCAATAATATTTTGTAAAATCTTGTTAGAATCTTGTTGTACTTATTTAGGATGACCGTGATTCTTTGAGTATGGTTATTCAAATCTACAAAAAGAACTCAATTATTTTCGTTAATTTTCAGATGTAATAGTTATTTTATAGTGAATTTAATATTCATGAAATATGAATAAATTTTATTTTTGATAGTTAATGTTTTGAATAAACTTCGAGAAAACGTTGATTGATGTTCCGTAGTTTCGAGGTAAAATTCCCTCTTTCTCTACATTTATAAAAAAATATCTCAGGAAAAATGTACGAAAAATGTGAATCAATTATATTGATTGCTATTAAAAACAAAGTTGATGTTCTCGGGGGAAGTTTCTCTATAAAGAAAGAGTTTCTGGAATGAAAGTTACGAAAAAATTGCTTGACATTTTAAGGCATGTGGCATAAAAATCTCATTAAAATTCGAAGTTACAATTGTTTCACAGTGTACAACATTAAATGGACTAATATTGTTTAAAAGTAAAAGTAAAAATTATAAATCGCATTATCAGTCACATTATAAATCAGATATCATATTTTCAACATTGTTGCTTTAAGAGAAAACGCATTATTAAATATTTCAAGTTTTGATATCACTGAAGTCCGATAATATAATAAGTAACATTACTCAACTCACACCATTCAAACTAGAATCCAGTACTCTGATAGTGAAAATACTCAAGTGTCATTCTCTGCTATGGTATTATATTTACCATATAACAAATATTTCAAACATTACCTTATGTTAATTTTTTGTCTGTTTTCACAAAGCTGAACATTGTTCGACCATCAGCACGGGTTACCTAAAAGTAGAGATATCACATGTAAATCATAAATTGAATTTCTAATTTCTCTGTTGAAATTTATTATGCTTGTGGCAAATGGCAAAATCACAAAAAATAGTTCAAGACAATTTCCTACATATTAGAAATTCAGAATTAGCCCATCTGATCTGACAACACATTACACAATGCTGTCTCTACATAGAAACTAGAAAATAGTCAAAATTTGCATTTTTTTGTTTTTCATCAAAGTATCAACAGTTCAAGAGGCATTGTCAATAAAAAAACTGTTTGTAGAAACATTACGAAGAACCTCTTAGTCATAGTGTGATTGATGTTAAAAGTTTTATCTTATTTTATTCTATTGTTTGGGAGGTCATTTTGTATAATACACGGTAATTTTTGTTAATTTTCTATTTTTTGGAGTGGTTGTCAAAGTGAAAGTCAGTTATTTTGTAATAAAACGATCACAATATTTAAATGTTGTCTTTCAGGTTACCAATATTCAGTTTATTGTGAGTTTCGTTAGAGGTATATAGTGTTTTTTATAGTATATAAAGTGGCTTTTAAAAAGACACCAAACAGTTTTATTTTGAATGATCTGAAGTTTCTTGATGTTAGACTTGGCATCAGACTAAAATGACATTCAGTTTAGATAACCATATAATGAATTTACAAATAGTGATTTCATTTGTAATGAAGGTTTATAGATTAAGAAGAGATATGATTTCAGAAGTTTCATTTGTACTGCTAGAGAGGTTTGTTAATTAGAAGTTTCAAGTTTAATTTGATGTTGAAAGAATTACCTGAAATTGTGATGGGTAATTTTAGCATTGTCACACCGTCCCAACTCACAATATTACAGCATAATGAACATTTAATGAAAGTAGAATGGGTATTTTTCAGCAAAAATATTGTCATGTCTGATCTGATTTGCTGAAAGTACACATTTATCTATCGTTACAAATAGACACCGAAATCAAAATTAATAACTTTCGTTTAGTATTGATTACAACTGATTTTCAGGCGCCTCCTCTGTTACTTTCTTGAGAAAATCTGTGTAGGTGTGACGTAAGGGAGAATTTTTAATTCAATGACATACATACGTAATATTCGGTGAAAAATGAAATGAATTTTTGTAGAAACCAACACATTGCGAAGAAAATAGTTGTGTATGAAGATGCCCAAACATCAGCCTCCTATGGCAATATGTTGCATTGATAAAATGAGAAACGTGTTTTTCACGTTTTATTTTCTTCTCGGTTTCTAATACATGTATCAGGTTAAAACAAATAGCAGAGAACGGGGAAATAGTTGCATTAGAAGATATTTTGTGAACCAATTTGATACTCTAATTCAAATAGAAACTAATGAATTTTAAAAATTGATTTTCGACGTGATAACGGTAGAGTACTGTCTCTGTTTTTCTCTTAGAATGTGTCTCATAACACTCTATAACATATATTTTTTCAGATTTTTAAACAATGTGGAAGACACGATTAAAATTAATTTTATCAGCTTAAATATTTGAAATTTGTGCCAAAATGTGATTGGAAAACATTTTTTCACCATGTTAGTTATGATGTAATTATATCATAGAGAAAATTGGTAAAGGAGTAATGATTCGAAAAAGAGAGGTAGGGGAATCGGTAGCACCGGATATACGAACCTGCATAGAGCTCGTTTTATTTACCACATATCCCACATGGGTTAACCGGGTTGCGAATGTGTCTCGAGTGATGGACAACGCGATTCGGTGGCCATGACACCAACACATCAAATTAAATTCTGACATCTGGCCGAGATCGAACCCACGACCTCCAGTCACACCATAAGCACCTCCTGTCGATCGTAAGATGTTGCCTTGACTTTCTCCCAATGCTGACTTAAGCAAGGCACGATGCTGGTCAAACATTAAGGCGTTTCGGTTTATTAATGACAACTATCATCCATGTTTAGCAGGGAAATTCAATGTAATACCATGGCTTTACACGAAACGAACGGCATCCCTTGCAACGTACCAGTGTGTTATCTTTGCCTGTTGTTTGTTCTTGAAATTGTTTGGAAAATACGGAGCTACTTCCTTCATATACGGGTCAATAATATCGATTTCGTCCAAAATGTCCGATACCATTAATTCAACCCGAACGCTTCATATTCTGTAGACTATAGTATGCAGAGGAAATAATGAAGGTTTTGTACGATTTATAAGAAAGCATCGAGACAAAACACATTGGCCCCCAGTTCTGCATTAAGGTAAAAAATTACAAGTTTGCAGATTAAAATATAAGGAAAAAAGCAGGTGCGCTTGCAAGTAGTAACACAATTTGCGTTAACACACTCACGCGCATACACACGTTGCCACTGGAAATAGCTCGGAAACCATGAGTCCTATTACCTTAATACCAGATTTTCGTGGTCATAAAGGAACAGTATTATACTGATTAGTAACGAAAATACTCGACATTGCCTGGGGAGTCAGTAAATAAGTCAAAAATGTCGACATGAACATAAGTTTTATGAATTAATTTATTAAATTGTGTGAAAATTCGTGAATTAGTAAATTAAGAAGCAATAATTATTTTATAGTTTCCTGTTGTGTAACATATTTGTAAAAAAACAGATATTAGCGCAGTTGATTTTTAGTTTGTAGCTTTTTGGTTAGTGTGAGGTTAATTACTAATTTCCAGCGGACAATTGCCGACACATAGTAAGTGCTAGCTATCCTTTTTTAACTTAATAGATAATGTTCTCATGCTAACAACGAACTTCAGTTCAGCAACTTTTATGTAGTTCTTAATAAAGATATTTTAAACGTGCAAAGAATGCACAGCAGATACATTAGATACAACACACAATTCAATACACGCCAGAACAAACACCGAGTAAACTGATTAATGAAAAATCAGTATATATACATATGAATCACTACAGCTTTCTTCCATAATGACAAGACAGGCAACTTTGACCCTAACAGAGGCTTCTCCCAGTAGTAATGTACAATATTAGTGCCGGAAATGAAGACAAGTTGGTAGCTCCACCGGCCAAGCCGGTGTCGATTTAGTTAGCGGCGATTAGCCTGAAAGAAAATCTCCGAAACTTTGTAAGAAATATTTAAAGGGAAGAAACAATAAACAACAAACTAGGACAAAATAAGACAAAATGAGACTAAAAGATACAAAAATCAGAGGACAAACACTTGGCAATTTCGATTTTTAGTTTTACCAACTTTCGTAAATTAAATAATTTTCAACGGAACTGTATCACTTTTAAGAACGGAATAAAATTGTTAGTAAAAACGAGAAAATATAATTATAAACTATGTTTTTCCTGTTATTACCATTTCATTCACAAAGAGTCAGAGCTATCACCGTCACTAATTGTTATTAAATCTTCTTCTTCTTCTTCTCCATTCCAAGGATTAGGCAGGAATGACTGTTCCGTCTTCACCTTGCACTTCAGGACCATCTCTTTCTGGGTCGGCCGATATCTCTTCTTCCCTTCGGTTGGTAGTTCATCACTAATTGTGGAATACGATCTTCCTCCATTCTTTCGATATGGCGCCGCCATTCTTTCCTGTTTTCTAAGATCCTTTCATTTATGTTGTATATATCTAGTTCTTTACGGATATCCTCATTTCTTATCTGGTCTTGTTTAATGCAGCCTTTAACTTTCCTAAGAAATCTCATTTCTGCTGCTTGGAGCTTACTTTGGTCTCTTTTCTTCATTATCCACGATTCACTTCCATACAGGAGAACTGGAGCAGCCATTGTCTTATAGAACTTAATTTTTGTGTCTTTCCTTGCTTTGTTCTGTAGTGTTCTGTTTATTATTCCACATATTGATTGAAATTTATTAGTTTTATTTTCTATGTCTTTATCTGTGTCATAACTGATGTCACAACCAAGGTAATTAAAATTTGAAGTGTGGCCGATCACTGTGTTGTCAATAACTATTTTTGAGCGTATGGGGTATTTACCGCAATGGGCCATAACTTTAGTCTTCGTTTTAGAAATTCGGAGATTATACTCATTTCTTCCCAGTTGATGCAGTGTGTATACAGCTTTTTGCAGATCATCTTCACTTTCTTGCAGTATTGTTACGTCATCTGCATAAAGTAGAACATTTAGGTGTTTATTCTGCTTCAACTGTATTCCAGAACAAGCTATGCATCTCCATTTTTTAATAAGGTCATCATTATATATATTGAATAGTGTTGGAGATAAACTACATCCTTGTTTAAGTCCCCTATTTATTAATATTTCTTCAGTCTTCTTTATGCCAGTATTTATTATAATTTTTGTCTCGTTATACATATTTTTGATGGTTTTTATGAGGTGTTCAGGATAGCCACTTTCGTTCATTATTTTCCATAGCTTGTGTCTGTCCACGCTATCAAAAGCTTTCTCGAAGTCAATAAAGGCTATATGGGTTTCCTTATTTACTTCTCGTCGTTTTTCTAATATTCTTTTAAGACTAAAAATATTAGAAAGTAGATTTTCCGGGCTGGTAGGCCGTGGTCCAGTTGGCATAGTTGGGCCAAACGTTTCGTCCACGTCTGCGGTGGACATCAGCAGACGTGGACGAAACGTTTGGCCCAACTATGCCAACTGGACCACGGCCTACCAGCCCGGAAAATCTACTTTCTATTGACTCCGGCCGTGAAAGCCTACGATACTAAAAATATTGTCGTTACAAGAACGTCCTTTCCGAAATCCCGATTGTTCTTCTTGTAATTTAGCCTCTGCTATAATTTTCAATCGAGCGTTGATAATTTTTGCAAATACTTTATAAGCGGCATTCATGAGGCAGATACCCCTGTAGTTTCCACATTCATTTCTTTTACCTTTTTTAAAGACAGATACGACCTCTGTTATTTTCCAGCTATTGGGTGTCTTATAAGATTTCCAGCATTCGTTGAACAGATGAAGCAGTCTAAATTCGCTTAGGGGGCCTGCATATTTTATGAGTTCCATGTTAACTCCATCAGGACCACATGCCTTCCTGTTTTTTATACTGTTCAAGGCTTGCTTTAATTCATCCAAGGAGATGGAATCCACAGTATTGTTGTAGCGAAGCTCTTCCTCTTTAGGTTCAACCGTTCCAGTACACCAAAATTTTATATAGTGTTCCTTCCATTGTTCTTCATTGATTATGCGTATATCTGCAACATCTTTCTCCGTCTGATTTAAATGTCTTAACGCTTTGTACGCAAACATTTGTCTTCCATGTATATCATGTTCGATGGTACTTATAAATCTATCCCATGAGTCATTATGTGCAGATCGTATTATTTGTTTAGCGTTATTCCTTTTTTGTTTATATTCTTCTTTAGCTTCTTGGGTTTTGTTTTGAAGGAATTTTTTATATGATATATCTTTATCTTTTATGGCTTTCGCTATACAATCATTCCATACTCTCAGTCCCTTTCTTTTCTTATGCTTTTTTTTCTTTCCGAAAGTTTCATATGCTGCCCTCTCTATGCATTCCTGTATATTCTGCCATTCCTTATCCACATCATCAACAGTTAGAACGCTTGACAGAAATTGTTGTAATCGAATTTGATATAGTCTTTTTATGCTTTCTTGTTCAAGTAAGTACACTTTGAAAATTTCCTGACTTGTCTCTTTTCTTGGTCTAATTTTCTTCCATTTTGCTACCATTGCTATTGTTGCAATCACTAGGTAGTGGTCTGAATATATATCACATCCTCGGTGTACTTGTACATTCTCTATTTGGTTACTAATTTTATCATTTGCGATTACATAATCTATCAGTGATCTGAGGCCTCTGGCACTCCAGGTGAACTTGTGTATTTCTTTTTTCCTGAAAAAGGTATTAGCAATTTTCAGCTTATTGAAGGCTGCAAACTGTCTAAGTTCTTCTCCGTTTTTATTTAAGTGCTGTTCTCCAAATACCCCGACAACTCCCGGAATCGGAATGTTACCAACCCTGGCGTTTAGGTCGCCACAGACGAGGACATGATTACTTTTGTTTATTTTGCTTATTTGTTTTTGAAGATCGTCATAAAACGTCCGTGTGTCCTCTTTCCTTCCTTCTTCTGGGGCATACACGCCTATAAGTATTAAGTGGCCCCTCTCTATTTTGAATTTGCACGTCGCAATTCGCTCATTTACAAAGGAATACTCCACTATCCTATTTTTCCACCTCTTGTTAACCATAATTGCTACCCCACTACTTGCCCGTCTATTTTGAGTTACTCCACAGTAGTTCATCGTATAATGTTTCATATCTTTTGTACCTTTCAGCTTTTTTTGGTTTCCGTTATGAGAGCTATATCTATTCCTTTTTCGTTTAGTTTGTTATCTAGTTCTTCTTCTTTATTACCTAGCCCTCTGACATTCCAGGTAGCTAGTTTTAGTCGTCCCGTAATACCGAATCGTTTATCCTTGGCATGCTTAAGTTGTTTCCACGATCCATCCAGTTGTGCATTGTGAAGAGAGCCAGTAGTTATTGAATCCTCTGGCTGCGTTACGAGCGCTGCGCAGGTTTTGTTATTAAGTATGATTTATAATTATTAAATCATATTATAATTATGTAACTATTCCTTTTATAACTATATATGTATATATATATATATATATATATATATATATATATATATATATATATATATATATATATAGAATCCGTTACCCTTGTGTGGCTTTGGGAAGCGGGATGTGGTTTTCAATAATACACTCATTTAAATTTAAGAAACAAAGCATATTTAATATCTAAAATAATGGCATGGTTGATAGATGATATTACATGGACATTATTACAAATTTGACGCATGCGACCTTTCTTTTAATTTTGATTGATTCGACACAAATTTAAATAAACTGGTTAGGCCGCAATGAAAGCTGATGCTGGTGGCATCTTCCTATCAGCTTCTCTCAATTACTGTCCTACCGCATTTTAGCGGGAGTAAAGCTGGCGTTTACCATTGTTGTTGATGTGGCAGTAGAACACACAGCTGGTGGTGCTGTTGACCGGCGGGTATAGCTGCAGCCAAGACCACGGCCGCCCTCCAGCGTCACCGCGCCCGTCTCCCTTTGCTCAGGCCGGACCCAGGGATGGAAGTCCCGACCGTCAGGCACCCACAATTCACGTCGGCGATGAATGATTGAAATCTATCTAATTCCCGAATCAAGCGATCGCGCACGGTCCACTCTCGTAGTGCGGGCTAAGTCGGCCTATGGCACGTAGCTGAGTGCCACTGCGCACCGGTGTCTGGCATTGACGTGCGAGTACAGTTCACGGCCTGTGAAAATAATTTCTAAGTGCCAGAAACTATGTCTCTCTTCGCGAAATCTCAAGAGTGAATGTTTGAGCTGAACCTCCGTTCGCGGAATCGCGAAGGTGAATCTTTTTTGGAGTTCCACTCCCGTTATCACGAAAGATCTGGTACCCCCTTCTTCAGTGAGCCTCCTCCTGATTGGCTGAAATCAAATTTAGCGGAGCGTGGCGGGGCGGAGCTTCGACCAATGGCTCGACGATCCACGCAACAAACGAAAATTTTCCGTCGTTTGGCGTCGCGGGCGTAGTCCGCGGTCGGCGAAAATGTCGTTGTGACCTAGATCGGGTTTGCACGTGCGCCAAAATCCGTTAGGTCGTAAACCATTCCTTCAAGTGGGAGTGATTGCATGCGGCTCTCTTGACGTGAAGTCACGTGGGGGTCACCCGTCCTAAGTCCTCGGCGGGGGCGCACGGTTGCCGACAAACGGCGGCGGCGCGGCAAGTCATAAACGACCCAAGTCTCTCAATAACAGGGATAGGAGGCGGCGTAGTCAGGTACCGCCTTTTCAACGGTCGCTGGACGTGTTAAATGCCCGCGATTTCACCGATAAACACTCGATGTTAAATTCACGACAGGTCGTACCGTTACCATATATATATATATATATATATATATATATATATATATATATATATATATATATATATATAATATTTTTATGCCAGGAAGAGAGCAATGGTCAGTCACTCTCCCTCTGCCCAAACCCGCAAATCTTCCCTTGCCCTCCCTTTGCGGACTAGATAGGTCGCGTTCAGTCACTGTCTGGAGGAGAACTGTGGTGGCCGTCTGCTTTGATGGATAGTTTTCCATGGATTCTACAGTCAGTACCAGGCAAATGGCGCAACAACACCCTACCAGATGGGCCACGAACCGCACACGATCTTTCCCTCCAATTCTTTGTTCTATTCTACCCTTTACACGCACACTTACATGCACTACACTACCACATATGCCGGGAGACCGGTCGCGAGCTTGGAGCTTGTCCCAGCTAGGCCGATGATCTCCCCGATGGTGGGAGATACCTGGCAGGGGGAAACCCCGCTAGCCTAAGTATGTTCGCGCCGGATTTCGCCATCCAGCAGGGCATAATCACAGCCACTTCCCGAGCAAAAGCATGCGTTACACTTACGGGACGAATGGCCTTAGCCGTTGCCGCGCCTGGAACCACTAGTAACTAATCAATCCCTTTGCAGATGGCCCCGCACAGCAAAGAGGCGGGCGGGGAACCGCACGGTGGCGCGGAGGGCGAGGGCGGCGACGGCCAGGGGGCGGAGCTGGTCGCGGCGGCCGGGGGCGCGTCCCCGTCGCCCGCCGCCACTCCGTCGCCGCCGCCGCCGCAGCCGCTGGGCCTGCCCGAGCCCGCGGCCGCGTACGCGCTCGCCGCCGCCGTCGCCGCCATGCTGGACGAGCCGCCGCGCCCCGACACGCCCCCCGCCCCCGCGCGCGACAGCGACGACGACGACGACGGGGGCGACGGCGGCGGGGAGTATGACGGCGACCGCCAACGCTTTAGGACTTATCAGGTCAGTTGAAGCTTAGTGACTCGGGTACCGATCTGCCTTTGGACGTTCCCAAAGAACATATGCATTGGAACGTTCTCACAGATTTCGCCAAGTAGTGACCACGCTAAGAGAACAACAGCTCGGGGTCCTATCTACCTCTGGACGTTCACAAAGGTTCAATGTTTTGGGAAGTACTCTGTGACTTCGAGAACTAGTGACCGTACTAAGAGAGCTATCCACCTCTGGATGTTCCGAAAGATGGATTTAGGACGTGTTATCTGGGCTATCCCGAACGAGCCGCGTTACTGACATGGAGGCTAACGTTTCGGCCAGCGTACTGCAGAGCGTACTCAGAGCGTCAGCAGTACGCTCTGAGAAAGGCCACAATACCCTGGCCGAAACGTTAGCCACCATGTCAGAGACGCGGCTCGTCCCGGATAGCCCAGATAACACAAACTCCGGCCGCGGAAGCCTACGCAACCTTATTTAGGACGTATCCAATGAGTTCCCCAAGTAGTGATCATGCTAAAAGAGTAGGGGCTCGGGGTCCGACCCACCTTTGGACATTCCCAACGGCCGTGCACTGTAGGACGTAGCCAAAGATTTTGTCAAGTAGTGGTCGTATAAAAGAGCAGGAGTTCATGGTCCTATCTATCTCTGCATGATCCCAAAAGCCCATACTTTAAGACGTACTAGGTGAGTACCTCAACCAAATGTTTAAAGCTCTTAACTGAATTGATACTAAGAAATAGCACCATGATGACTTAAGATTTCTTCTATTTTCAGCGCTTTATTTAGAAGTCGTTATATTGGCATTTGAATTCGTCTTGTGCCCAGTTTCTTGGTGATCTTTTGGGGTCTTCAGCACAAAAGTGATCTGTTGACAAAATCTTTCACTTGCCCTTTGCTTTGCTTCTTGATAGAAGATAAATATTAAATATTTGCGTACGTTTGCTTGATCTCCCCGGGGTTTTGGTGGGCAATATATTTACTTTGTGATCAGTGCCATTAAACATGTTCTTCACGTTATCGTGGTAATTAATCGTATCCTTCACTTCATGCACTATAAGGAATAAGAACCAAAATCAGAAGCACATTTACTGTAGCAAATAGTTTTTTGTTATCTTTGTCAAATTTGGGGAAAATTGTTGTGTGGATGAGTGAATATTTACTGATTTCTGGTATAAGCTGACTTACACGTGAACATGCAGGTTTTCCCGCTCTCCACATAGCTTCCTCCCGCTCAGCACACCAGTCGGGACAAGCTCTAAGCTCCCTACTGTGTGGTAAGTGAAAGTGTGTGTGTGTAAAGAGCAAGGTAAAAGGCTGAAAAAGTAAATATCGCGGGCGATCTGTGTCCCGCTTGTTATACACAGTCCGTCCCACAGAAAAGGTGACTGATTTTATATTCGCGGAACCAATCGCATAATCTGTGATCTGATGCAGGAATTAAATAGTGTTGTGTTTCGACTACCTTCCGTTTTAAAAGGAACAGCACTGGCATCACAGACTGCTCTCTGTAAATAAAACTGCAACAGTATGTTTTGACCCTCGGTCGTGAAAAGAGCAATGGAGCAACGTGCGAATATTAAGTTTTGTTTCAAAGTGGGTAAAAGTATATTTTAAGAGTTTAATAGTAATACCATCGCGATAGAAGAGTAATGGTGCTAGAACAGCATTCTCAGTCTCTTCTCTGTTATTCTAGTAACGGTTTCCTAATATAATAATTCCACGATTTCTAAATGACGTATGGTTGGTACATTGAATCTCAAATACAACCAACATCATTATGAACATGGGGTGTACGATGTGCTGTGCTGTTCATCTCAGAACGATGCACATATGCCCCTGCAGAGGTGACCGTATCGCATGTGTGTGGCGTGTGTGTGCAGCACCACGCGCCGCCGCCGCCGCCGTCCGCGCCCGTGGTGCTGCCGCCCTTCGTGCGCGTCAACCCGCACCCGCTGGGGCAGCCCGACGGGCCCGACTACCTGCCCGTGGACCACAATCTGCCGCAGCTGCTGGTAGGTCACCTGCCGCGCCCTGCGCCATCGATCAGGGCCATTCACGTGGCACGCGTGTAGACGGCGGCACCAGCACCGCCCTCCACTGGCTTTTATCGATTATTTATTTATGACCTTATTTATCTTATACATTAAACCTATAAAGAGAACGATTTTCATGTCCCTCCTTTGAGCTCCGAGTGTACGGTTTTAAACACGGAATAGAGGTCACTAAAGATTGAATACTTCGCAGCTTTCCTTGATTAACAAAACTTGCCTTGCGAACTAGCGTTTTAACAAAACTTGCAACAAAACTTGCGTTGTTTGAAACTCGCGGCTAGAATATAAACGGGAAGGTGGCGTCATGCGAAACTTTGGCAAGTTCGCGGGAAATGGATGGAGATCTTGCTTAAAGGAAATCGTGTTTTGTAATCGTTAAAACAATTGTTGAGGCTATCAATTATATAATATATAATATATAATGTATAATGTATAATATATAATATATAATGTATAATATATAATATATAATATATAAAATATAATATATAATATATAATATATAATATAGGCCAAAATAATATCCATGTATGTGCAAAGATCTTGATAAATATAATACATATGTATATTCAAGGATATGCAGTATTTTTTGTCGTAACTTTTCTTCATATCTTCCTTCTATGTAATGTAATCGCACGGGTTCAGCTACTTTATATTAATTTATTAATGAGTTGAAATAACCCATCGTTTTACAGGCAGTTATTTGTCTTTACCATGTATTGGACATGACAAGGTGTGAATTCATCTAGAGTGTAGAATGTGAATCATTTTATTTATGTTGCTTCTCCTCCCTCTCTTCATTGCTCCTCTCCTGCCCGTCATTCTCCGACTCGCTCTACCTCACCCCACTCTACCTCTTTCCATCCGCCTACACCTAGTTCTCTCTAATCGCCTCTCCCGGCGTCGTCATCCCGACAAGGTCCCGCACATGTGGATTCATTCTGCATACCTTGCATTCCGTTTTCATGCATCAAGAGGAGGAAACTTTTTTGTAAATATTTCATTTCATTGTTAAACACTGAGACCTTCAGGATAAATAAGAGTGACAACCGCGTTGATATCCATTGGATGATTCTCAAGTTTTTAGTAGAAAACAGGGTGTGTGTTTTTCATATGTGCAGTGTGTTATACATATTATTATGGAGATTAGATATTTCTGTTTTATTTACTCTATTTCGATACTTCGTATTAGACCTATAATGAGCATTGGGCAAATCCTTTACTACTATTCATTTACTGATTTTTAATGTTTTTATGCTGCAGTGGATTAACCACTTTACAGAATAGTTACAGAGAAATGTTCACATATAGTATGTATGATATGTTCAAATTATTACAAATAAGGAGGATGTCTCCTCTGGGATCCTCTTCAACCACCTAGCAGGGCGGAATTATATTCACTTGTTAGATGGAATCCTTTTATTGTATATAAATTAGAGTAGGAATGTAGAGGTTATGGGATTAATTTAAGGTGAGCGAAATTTGTCTTTCAGAAGTCTGGAGTGGATTCTTGTTTGTAGGAGGTCGGAAGTTTTGCCTAGATGAAAAATGTTCTGGGCTGAAAAAGTGGACAGTTTTCAGTAGAACCTATCAGAGATTCTGGAAACGTATTGGGAGATGGAACAAATTTAATTATTGGGAACTTGTTGGGAAATTGAGATCTTTATGAAGTTGATTGTTTGAAACATTCCATGGAGCATTCTCAGCTACACTGAAGACACTATTTTGGAAGGTTTGTAGATGGTTTATGGAAGAGCAAGCAGCGCCTTTCCAGACGGGGCATGCGTAGGTTAGAGAAGGACGTAGAGTTTTGTGAAGATATAGGAAAATTTTTGTGTGAAGGGAGGACTTTCTATTTGTCATAGGGTATAGTTTACGGAGACTGGTATAGACTAGATTTAAGCGGGAGAGAATTTGAGGTTTCCAAGTCAGTCGGGTGTGTCATAAGGTGATCTTTGTCTTGTGTTTCGGTCCCAATCCCAAGATATGGGACTATTGGATATTTTTAGTGGCGTCAAGTCAGCGATACATTTCAGGGCGAACATTTCTGCTTCACATTTTGAAGGGTTTAAGTTTAGTCTCCAGTTCTGACCGTTTGCAGAAGTTGTCTAGATCTCCTTGTGAGAATGAAATGGCATCTGAAAAATTGGGATTGGAAGTATATACGACGGCATCATCGTCGTAAAAACGCTGTGCCGGTATCGTTGGACAGGGATATCTGAGGTGAAAATATTGAAAAGAGTAGGAGAAAGTGGGATCCTCATGGTTCCCCAGCTTTGATATTAAAGCGTTGGAATTCGGAGCTATTGATTTTTACAGAATAGAATCTGTTGCTGAGTAAATCCTTTATAATATAGTAAAGGTTATCAGGAATACCAATTGTTCTGAGCGTATACAGAAGATAGTCATGCTATACACAGTCGAACGCATGTGATTGGTTCAAGAAGTCACGGATATATATTTGTTTCTTCAAATGATTGGGCTATGGATTCCAAAAAGCGTAATAGCTGGTGGCAAACTGTGCGCGGTAACTAAATATGCACATGGAGATAATTTTCGTTTCTTTTAAGAATTTGTTGCTGCGAATAAAGATGAGCTTCAAGAGTTTTTAGACGGTTTGTAATAAGCTTATGGGTCTGTAACTGTTCAGATTCGATTTGAGTAATGATTCAGATTTGATTTCAGAATGGGGATAACAATTGAATGTTGCTAAGCAGGGAAGTTATACCATAATCGAAGGCAGTCATTTAGAATGGAGGTTAATAAAGCGGGAGATATTTTAGAATAACATTTGATCGCAGCCGGATGATTTTTTATTCTTAAGTATATTTTAATACTGCTTGAATATTTGCTCTTTCTTACTGTGGTGTTAATTTTCTCGATTTTTCAACACATTTTCTGTTTGAATCTTAGCAAGAAAATAGTATATTCTGAAATATTCTTGAGCTCTAAATTTTCTAAGAAATTTCGTTTTCTTATTGCAGCTAAAGCATTTTCAACTTGTCCAATGCCTCTGCACAACAGAGATATTCTAATATACTTGAAAGTGAAGTATAGTGAAAGTAGTTTGAAATAATTATATATAAAAATATAATATAAAGTAGCTGGAAAATAAATTATCCCTAAAAAGGTGTGTGTGTGTGTGTGTGTAAACATCAGACAGATATGATGTGCAAATTGGCTGGATGATTAAAACGTAAGGGCTTCACAAAAATCTAATGGGAATGCTTTAATCTTGACTAAAATACGTACTAAGTCAATGAACTTTCATTTTAAATCTGGTGCAATGGTAAAACATAAACGCGATTACTGCAATTTCTAAGCATTAATTCTAAACTACACCAAGACTTTTAGAATAAGAGAAGAAGGCTGAGAACGATGGGTGTTTCTAAAAATATCTTGGAATTAAAGAGCAAATTATATTTTAGTGAGAGTTGGTTATGTCTGCTTCTTACATTCTAGAAATTGAAAATCGATTTTGTCTATATTTGTGAAAAATGTGAATGGTAGACGTGACTCTTGAAGATGAGGTTTATTAAAATATGAAACTTTTAAACAACCTTCAAATATTTGGGTTCAATATTTGAATTAGTTTTACATCAGGAAAATGTATTTATATTACAATGAATTATATTAGTCATTATATCTATTTATTTTTATATTTCATGAATACATACATTTGAGTGCTCCCATTCTAGTTTCGTACATATCAACTGCTGAAGTCCCCTGCGTTGTCCGATTATTTATAAATCACAGTCAGATATTATGCAGGAAAAGGAGCGCATTCTACAAGTATAAAGAGTGCCTACACCGCGCCATCCTGGCCTTCTCCGCCCTACATGCCCAGTTCCAATCAATCACTCTCTCAGAGGTGAATCTTGGAATTCAGACGCCCATGGCAGGCATATAATTTGCGCCCCTGTCAGGATACTTAAAATTAGGGTTGATATTTTGTTTTAGCAGGTATACTCTAAATAACGCCCCTAGTGAAAGGCGCCCATGGCGTGTCTGCCATAGATATGTCTCTGCACTCCCCACCCTGCCATCTCGCTCCGCCCCGACTTGCCAAACATATTTGCGTCAATCATAGTTGCCACCACCATTGTGGCTCGAGGCAGTTGTAAACATATGCATTGTTGCATCGACACGACAAAAATCTACGGACTTTAAAAAACGTTTCATGTAGGAATGTAGTGATACACATCCACACGCTCTCCGAAATATTGACAAAAAATTGAAAGAGTGCATTCTAAAGTGTAGGATAGTGGATAGGAGTAATTTTGATAAAATCTAATGCATGCGTAACTGCTTTTGAAAGGTACGTGTTCAAAATTGCATTAATATCGTAGTAAAACCAGATTTGTATGAAAAATTCAATTACAGATAAAATAATATAATCGTATTTTAAAAGTAGCTTAAGTTATGCCCAATAAGTAATACCCTTTCTTTCAGTGATACCCGAATTCAAATCCTTTCAGTCGTTCCAGAATTTATAGACAAAAATTAGAAAACCTGAATTTACAGAAAAAAATAATAGACAAAAATTGTAAAAACAATATAACTATTTTATATTGAAGAAATGAAGATAGATAACACAATATGTTTAAAGTATATTCCTTTCCATCCGTGTACAGTAAACGAGCAACTTGCATTTGCTCGTTGTCAAGATCAGACTTGACAGACCCTTCCGGCCATTAATCGAGGCAAACAACCCATCTCGGTCTGCTGGTGGTGAGCTTTTTTGCAGAAAAGTCTTAGAAAAATTCTCTAAAAACATGTTTGTTTTTGTTTCTTAAGCAACTAAAACGCGTTTTAAATGACTTACGGCACCTACAGATGTGATCAACAGCTCATTAAGTTTCTTTCGATTTGTACAATGATTAGAGGATTCCCTCTAAGATATTATGTAAAAATTCTAGAAAAACTCCAATTTTGGTGGTGTCAATGCATGTATTAATATCAAGGAAACGCTGGAAATTACTATAGTCTCCGTCATTTACAGCGTCATTTAAGTTTTATGAATTGGTTCGCCAGATTGATGATAATTAAACCTATTTTTTCATTAAACAAGCCTTTTTCTCACAACTTCTTCATGTAACTTTTTATGTCCGAAAATGGACAACCCAGAACTTTGTAACATGTTTAAGTATTGTTATTATGAACTTGCAAAGCGCAAATAAAATTTCAACATGAAAATAACCGCCGGAGACGCCACGCTGTGTGATTTTAAAATATTTACAGACTCTGAAACCCTAGCTTCATATAAATAATTGTGAGCGGAGCTAATATTAAAATACTTACTACAAAACTACGTACTCCCATGCAGCACTATTTCATTAACAATTTCATTGTAATTTCGTGCATAATGTGTAATTTATCAACAATTTTTTAAATAATTGTGAAAAATTCATTGAAGTGAAATGCGTTCAAATTAAGTATTTTGTACTAAAGTAAAACCTCCGAAATTGCCAGTCTGAGATAAATTTTTGTAATTAGTTGTGGTGTGCTCTCGATAAAGATATCAAATTAAGCTCTTAATAAACTTTTCGGATGGGCCTTTTGCGGACAAGGAAAAGCTATTTGCGGTCATTTTCATTGACTTTCGTGGAAGCGCCTACCTTTCAAGCCCTCCCGCACGCAACCTCCCCGTCACTACTTTTGCCTCCTCCCCCCTCCCATACAACAATCCCGCCAACTCCTGGCCGACCAACACCGCGGCTTATCCTTCATCCCCTCCACCGCGCCGGTACACCCCCGCGACATCCCCGCCGCCGTCAACTCCAACCCCTCCGCCTCCGCCAGCCAGCCGCCCCGACACCGCGACGCTGGGTGACTCCAAGCTCCTTGCCGTGACGTATTTCAAAACGTAAACGACGACTATGCGAGCGGTTTCGACCGCAAACGCGGTCACGGGAGATCGATATGCGCGCTTGCGACTGCGTTGGAAACCGATGAGGGTGCTTTCCAGAACGGTCGTTCCAAGGGCGATATG
This sequence comes from Gryllus longicercus, assembly GCA_038098605.1. NCBI lineage: Eukaryota > Metazoa > Arthropoda > Insecta > Orthoptera > Gryllidae > Gryllus > Gryllus longicercus. Next base: position 11,976,677 of record JAZDUA010000002.1, on the reverse strand, counting down.
AATAAGTACAAATGACATACGACACGAGTTGGTTTTAAATGTGGCCCTTAAGCATTCGTAGGTTCTCAGAACAAGACAAGAGTGGGTTTAGAAAAAGTTTTCTTCTTACATATTACAATTCAATTTTATTACACTAATGTGATACATTCGAGGACTTCATGAGCACAATACCCGTAAATGTTGGTTTCAGAAGAACAAGTTAACTGTAGAAAGTAATTCATTCATATTTTACATTCTCTAAAAAGTCTGATCTCAAGGGCCTGGTGAACTTAGATGTGGCCATATTTAAGAAATAATTATAAAAATGTGCAAAACACCGCGGTAGAAAAAATATATCTTAGTATTTCTAAGCTATTTATAAATGTAACTTTTAATCTAAATATATCTAATACCTAACTGAAAACAAATTATAATTACTAATTTTACTCGTGACTACATTTTGCAAGAGCTCTTGACATTTCATTTTTGGTAACTTCATTTAGCTTGAATTTAGACAGGTTTGTCACACAGTGCAAAATACGTGAACAATCTCGGCGTGCTGACGGTTGAAGTGGGGAAGCTCGCACTTCAGTTTCCTCTGCCTTTCATTCAGTTATTTTTACCCATTCACCTTCAACATATAGGTATCCCTCATCATCGTGCCAGCATAGCATTATCTCGATACAAAGGGGTTTATCACAGGTAAAACTACGAGAACTTTGAAAATTGTCGACTCGCGGATCGAGGAGGTGATTTATCTCAGAATTTTCAAAGACCGAATGGTATTTAATAAGACTAATCCACGAATAAAATTATGTCCAACAAAGTTCCAAAATGCACCAAATATTGAAAATAACTGAAAGTTATGTGAAAATCAAAGATGTTATAGTACATTTGTCGTTTATTGGACATCGACAGAGTGATCGATGTATACCGCCTCTTAAGTTATATGAGTCACAGTTTATGATTGGCCGGTAGGGAGAAGCGATAAGAAAAATCGGATAGAAAAATCAATAAACATTTCGAGATACACCACCCTGACTGGAGTATTTTGTATGCATAGTTAAACTCTATTGGTTTTAATTTCACGATCTTCGCGTCCAACCTCCTAAATTCGGACCAGGATATATCTTGGCAGAGGCACACACTAAGCGCTCTGTTCATCTTCGCTGTAAGTCTACCGTTAAGTCAGTAAGCCCAGGCGTTCCTGGGAGGTGAAGTTGTATTTGCAATGCTTTTACGGAGATGTAGAGAGAAGCAGCGGAACATTTTTCTACGAAGCGCTAGGTACCGTGCACTCTGCTGAAGCCAAACTGGTCTAATATCTGAGTACCATGAGTTGACCAATTTTACCGTAGGTAGAAATGTATTTCAAAAACAATGATGTGATTGCATAAACATGTCTTGAAAAACTCTCTAGAAGTCCTTTTCTTGCTATCTTTACAATGTATTGTGTCTAGAAAGAAAGTTATTACTCTCATTCATTTTACTTGCATTCATTAAAATGTGTTCGAATGAATTAACAAGAAGAACAGATGTGATACAATTTAAGACGAACGATTGTTAAAAATAGCTAAAAAATAATTTGTAATTTTGAAGCACTATTTATTGTTTCAAGTTATGGAAGTGTAAAAAGGATCGATGAACATATAGGGTGGCGATCAATGAAAAATATTTTCTCTTTACTTTCACCTAAATAGGTTTCGAATTAAACTTAAACATTAACTAGTATTTTATAGCGCAAGACAGTACAGAGAAACCTGTTCAAACGGTCACCTCAATTAAGAGGTCACCTCCATTACCAACCACTTTTAAGGTTAACCGATTGATTTTTCCCAAAGACACAAGTAAATATCCCATATTTGAAGCGACAACCTGGCTCCGCGACCAGAATCCAGACACATTTCATAGACTCACATGTATTAAGCGGCCACTTCCAACGAAAATGATAATCGAATATAGAAGCGTAAAAGTGATGTAGATTACAGAAGAGTTAGTAACTTCCTTTGGCGGGTCATAATGTTAGATAACATGGAATACTAACATCTAAAGTCGTTCATTTGCAGGGTACTTAATTTGGTTTAAAATGATGATAATCAGATGATTTAAAAAAATGACTCTATGAAATACCTTCATTGAGGCATACTATTCACCTATTCAGCATGTTCTTCAAGTTTATTAACGTCTGCTTCTCCTTTTGAGGAGAAAGTGTTAAGGGATTCCCGAATATGCCGAGTGCGCGAAATCGATCTAAAGGTCATTCGATAAGTCCTTCAACTGTGGGCTCTGCAATAAAATGTCTGTAGGATGTGTATTTGTCTCGTGAAGTATGTACTATTTCAACTACAAAATATCTTTATCATGTGTCTTATTTGATTTTACTGTATTCAATTTGACGTCGTAAAATGCTTTTGTAATAACATTTTGAGGTTCTCCCACAAGGAGTCAATAGCTTTCGGTGCTCCCACAAGGAACGCCCATGAGAGTTGTTAAAAAAATGTATCACTTGCAGACGGTAAACTTTCAGAATTATTTACCAAAAAACCGTGTTTAACCTTGTGATTACAATAACATATTTTCCAGCGTTCGTTGTGAGAGGGACAGAGAATGGAGAACCCAAGATGGAGTCGATGGTCACTGAAGGCCGAGTTGACATTTCGAAGGGTAATGTGGTGCGCGTGTGTGTGTGCGTGCGCAGCGCCAGGTGACGGGCACCGACGACCTGGCGGCGGTGCAGAGCGTGCGCGTGCGCGTGGTGGCGCGCGAGACCAGCCTGCAGCGCCTCTGCCTCTACATGCCGCACCTGCGCGAGCTCTACCTCGACGGAAGCCGCCTCGGGTCCTTGAGGTACGGGGAGACGCCGCTCGTTGCGCCACTCACGCTGATGTGTAGAGACATCTGACGGTCGATATAAGAACTTGAGAGAGTATTTATGAGTTATCCGAGGTTCTACCGAATGCATTACATTGCTACGGGAAATAAAAATACAGATTGCTCAAATGAAATTTCTAGAAAACGGGAATATTTAAAACCATAAAATAGTTAAATGTCAAATAAAAATAGAAATTCTCAATCTGGCAAATGTAATCTTAAATATAACTTTAAATATTGAATACATGTCATCTTTGCCTTGCAGAGCAACTTTTGCATTTGTATAATATTGTGATCTAATGCCTTCTAATTTTAACGTAAGTCTCTATATCTTTGAATATCCATTCTTTATATTAATATAACTAGCCAATAACCTTAGATATAATATCTCTATTCAGGATCACTGTACATTTTGGCTTGACAGACGTTTTTCTATTTACCTAAAATAGCAATTTGCTTCCATTTTCAACAATGTTGAAAAACAGCGTTGACACACGTTCAGTTCCTCCGAATACCCATTTCCCATTATTCTTTTACCTCAATTTTACTTCCTCTGCTCAAAGTTATCATCAATTTAAGTAATAATTCCTACACCACCTAATGGCTCACCTTTACTCTCCAGTACCATAAAACACTTTCCTACACAATCTCATCCCGTCATTCACAGTTTTAGCACTAACATGTAAATATTTCTTACTCAGTTTCACTTGAACTCGTGCTATCCGTCAATACGTCTTAAAGATAATTTACTACACCTAAACCAACAGCTATATCATTCAAATCACATGAATGCATTCATACCTTTGACGACAAGCACTTCCATCTGCAATATTAATACTTTCCAATAGTTTTATATTTCTCGTACAATTAATACATTCTCCCCTGGTTGCAATTAAAATCAATTTTCAAGTTACTTTTATATAAAGTGAGAAGAAAACTGTTATAAACATCCTTAAACATGAACATTCAGGATTAGACAATAGAATGTGATATAAATCGTTCTATCATATACACAGGTAATTCTGTTCATTGATGAACTCAATCATAAATCCCCGTCGTCGTACTCCAGCGACACACAGCTAAACTATTACACATTGATGCACTCTTAAATCTCTGATGTAATGCTAAGCAAAAAAACTCCAGTAAAGTAATTATTTTTTAAATATATTGAGGTTTATAGTTTTAAATCATAGGCTATAGTACTCCTAACCATCAAAGGAAGTTAGCATAAACGTTTCATGGATATTTGTTCAGTACATTCAGAGATTATCGTACTGAGACTCAACTTAATTGTCTATTTGTGTATTAGTGTACATATTCTTCTAAAACCAACATATAAACGCAACTTAAATATCACTCCTTGGAAATTTTGTGGATCCGTCGTTGTGCTGCAGGGATTTGGGCTGCGGTTTGTCGTCTCTGGAGGTGTTGAGCGTCGGGAACTGCGGCTTGGACTCCTTGGACGGAACGTTCGGGCTTATGACTCTCAAGGAGCTGTACGCAGTGGACAACACAATCGACGATGTCAGCATGTGCACTTCCCTTCCTAATATTCGAGTAATAGACTTGAAGAGGTAATTCCACACAACTACAAGTTTCACATAACGATTGCCATTATTTTTAATTCTTCTACGTTTGAAGTAAAAAAATACTGGCACTCGTATTAATTATTGTCTTAGCTAGAATGATTATAACTAATACATTTTTAATTTTTTAATTGAAATGTGATGATAATTTCTAACAGGAACATTGTGCAAGATATCGGTTACATAGGATTTCTGTCCATTTGCACCGATCTCAGAAAGCTTTCGTTGGCCGGATGTCCTGTTTCAAGACTCCCAGGATATAGGAATGCTTTAATAGAAATGCTGCCGCAGCTACAATCTCTAGACGGAGTTCCTGTGGAAGAGGAAAGTGAAGGTACGATCTGAAGGTGTCTGGTTCTCTTGAATTTGCAATCACTACGTACCCATTACCTTTCTTAATCTCTAAACCTAGACAACCTAAAAGTGGTTTCTAACGAGCTGTAGATTTCTTGGTCATTTCTTATCATCTAACTAGAAACCAATATAATGCTCTAAATAATATTTCCGTTAATTTCTAATATAAGTCGTTTTTTAATGTGTCGATACCTAAACCCTTCAGTGTCCTGAAAAATTGTATCTCCAATCTTCTCGCAGTTTGAAATTTCTTTTGTACACCGTTGTTTTCGTGTGTCTGTGCTCTACTTTGTATTCATTTTCTTGACCTATGTGCTTCCAGAGGAGGGGTTTTTCGACGATGGTGGAGATGATGTGGATGAAGAGTCCGAAAACGTGTATCCGAGAGCAAACGAAGGGGAGGTAGATTTCTTGTATTTAAGATAGAGAACTTCAAGAAATCATGTAGAAACAATAAGAAAAAATTGAACTAGAAAATAGAAAATAACCTACAAATAGGTGCACAATGGAAATACCAATAACAAAATCTGCACCTTTGCGATACGCATGAGCTTACCAATCATATGCTTACGGTACACAACGCTCACCAGAATTTTAATTATTTTATCAGGCACCTTCTGTAAACGGAAGTGCTTCAGGTGAGGATTTGAACGATTCAATGTTCAACAACGCGAATTCGTCGGGCGATAACTCATTGAAACAACTATCTGACCTGTCCAGACACATGTCAGAGGAGAACAGCGCACATGACGACTCTTCCACTAGTTCTGGGTACGTAGCTACGAGAAGAATGCCTTTCGTCGAAAGAAGAGCAAGCACTCCGCTCCCTAAAACGGTAAATACACTTTGAATTGAAATATGCACATGAGAAAATATGCAAACATGCTTATTAGCTATTTTTTACCAGGTAAAGAAAATGGTGCAGTCTGCGCGGGCATCAGCAGCTTTCGGCAAAATCGGTTTGGGCGAATGTTCTGGTAAAAAACGGCCGTCAACAGCCTCCACTAGCGCTTCCAGCATTTCTTGTAAGTACAAGCCACCGCACAATATCCATGTACCATAAAGAACTGTTCAATTATGTTACAAAGAGTTGAATAAGGTATTCAGTAGCCAATACGTACTGGGTCGCATTCATTCAGTTTATTTTATCCACAAATTTAAATGGATAATTCATAATAAGTTGTATTAGAAATATTACTTGTCCCTCTTTGCACAGTCATAAGCAATTGCACGTAAATCATTTTATCTGCATGTAAATATTATTTTATTGCATGTAAATAATTGTGGTTATCCAATCGGGAACTTTATTAACAAAAATTAAGTCGTTACGAAGTTCCCTATTGGATGACCGCGTCCAGCTGATGTAGTCAGAAGTCATTCTCTTTGAACGTACGCGCGGTGTGCTTGAGCAGCGGGCGCCCGGGCGCGCGTTTGCGCAGTGGACGAGGGCTGCGAGCCGCCCGTGCCGCTGCTGCGCACAGACGCGCCCAGCCTGCTCACGTCGGGGACGGTGATGTGCGGGAACCTGGCGTCGGCGCTGCGCGCGCGGCGGAACAGGGCGAGCGCGTGGGCGGAGGCGCTGGCCGAGGAGGACGAGAGCGACGGCGCCAAGGACGTGCGCCGCCACGCGTCCTCCGACTCGCTCTGCGGACCCGAAGCCCCAGCGGTGAACATTTATTGCATTGATTTAGCGCCAGAAAATGACTAAAACTATACGTGATATTTGGGAGAGAAGAATAATCTGCGCACGTTTTCTTGAGATTCAAAACCTCTAGAAATTTCCAGAAATATGAAAAAAGGGACTACGGGGATGTTGTCGGCATGATAGCGTGAAAATGGTCCGTATTTATTGCAAGAACGTTGGCAAATTTCTTTCGGTACTGTTCTAGTCACTTGTATTATTTACCTAAGCCGCTAACTGGAGAAGTTTTGCATTAAACTACTATTTGTTTTGCGGCCATTCAAGGAAAATGCACTTCGTGACTTACGTTTTAAGAATATTTACATAGACCATTACACTCGTAAAATTAAAACTAATAGTGTTCAACTACACATACAAATTGCCCCAATCAGGGCGACGTATCTGATAAAGTTTGTCGCTTTTTCTATCCGATATTTCTTAGCGATCTCGATCTTAGCGCTCATTTATCTTAGGGGGCGGTATACATCGATCGCTATGTTGATGTCCTATAAACCGCGTATGTACTATAACCTCTTTAATTTTAACATAGCTTTCTGTTATTTTAAATATTTGGCGCATTTTAGAACCATGTTGGATATAATTTCATTTGTGGAATAGTTCTATTAATTACCACTCATGCTTTAGAAGTTCTGAGATAAATCCTCAGATTTATCTACAATTTCCAAAAAATTCGAGATATTACCTATGACAAATCTTGGATTAAAAATTAATTTGTGAGTTTAATTAAAACCATGATGTATGAGAACAGCGCAGGCTTTTTGTTATTTGGTTACTGAGGTTTGTCCGTTTTAGTATGTTCATAACTTCATTCATACGAAGATTTTCATCCGTTTCTGGAAATTATTTGTAGCAATTCTTATATTTTTAGTGACAGCGAAACAAAATATATTACTCATGGAATACTATCCCTAATCTCTTAACTGCGTGTATTGTATTGATGAACTGACAGCGAGGCATTTCCACTCGCACTACTTTTCATCTGACACGCGATTTTCGGCGTCGCTCGACCATATTAAATGCGTCAAAAAAGTGGACACTTCCCTAAAACGTCCCTGTCACAGGTTCCTTGACTGAACACAGTTGCCAATGGGTGGACGTTGGGACTGTCTCTGTGAGCGGTACGAGATGTGAGTGAAACAGTGAATCTTTTAATCGAGATACGTTAAATTGCAAATAGCGATGGGCGTAGAACGTAAAATAATGTTGTAATATTCACTCTTCATTGAATACTGCTTTCATTTTATTTTCACTTAAAATGAAACATCACTACTTGTATTATTTTCAAGAGACATAAAAAAATCATATGCAAAATTTGAATTGTATTTGTGAACCTACGATACCTGTCATTTTTGTATTTTTTATACATTATGTTAAGTTTCAGATGCTAATGTTGCTTTCCACCACCAGGACGAGAGTGCTCAAATGAGTGATGACTGTGATGCCGAGAAAGAAAATGATTACACGCCAACGAACAAAAATTTGCTGGAAAAATCTCGACGATGGAGAGAGATCTTCAGAAATTACAGAACGCAACATCGGTAACTTTTCTTTAATTACGGTTAATATTGCCATATAAAAATATTAAAACGACTAAATGCTAATATTGTTGATTCGATTTTCAGTGACAAATGGGAAAAAGAGAAGGAAGATGATGAATCGAACGACGAATACAAGAATCAAGAAGAGGACAAAAAGAAAGAATCTACGGAAGAGAATGAACCTTCCATCGATAAGGAGCTTAAGATAGAATCAAAGAGAGAAGAAAAGAAGACAGAAAGGAGCAATATTCCTCCGTGTTGCGCTATGATGCACATGTTGAGAATGAATGAGAATAAGGGAAACCTTTATCCCAGTAACACACCAGTTTCGGCCTCGCAGCAGGAAAATCGTAGTGGAACCAAAGGCCATGAATTCATGAAGTTTTGAGATATTTTTATAAATGAATAAAAATAACCGGGTAAGAATAACTGCCGAAGCAAATTTCGTAAAACTGCCTTTTAATTAGACGTATCGAATAGCCTTGAAGTACCACGCAACGAATGCCATCATCGCGCACAGCAAGAGACCTTTCTGTGAATGTGTGAATCTAGACTTCATTAATATTGTGATTTGGGGATGCTGGACTGAGATAACTTTGATTTATTTTCGTATTTGGGTCCAGTAAAAATGCTTATTTAATTTTTGTAAAAATAATAAACTGAGTTGAGCATAATAAATATTTTTCATTGAGCTTTGATATTTTGTTTCTTAAATTAAATTTAGGCAGCGAGATAACATGACCTTTCGTCAACTTTGAGATTTATGAAAAGTAATTTCACTCATTGATTCAACTATACAGTATTATTTATGAAATGCTAAGCATGGATTCTCCGGAAGGTATTACAATGTTAATAAGTTTTATTAGTGATTTGAAAATTCATAATAAATATATTTAAAAAATTACATTTGCCGAGATTGTCGATTTTTGGACACAGAAAATTACGAGAAAAAATATGGTTTAAACTTTTTTAAATTGTTTTTTCATTACAAAATTATATTCATTTACTGCCAATCCGATGAATCATTCCGTAGCAATTCATTTAATGCCGCAAAGAGTGTGTATACTTCTGTTTTCAAAACTTGGCACGTCAGGGCCTGTCTTCACGATCTCACGGTATTTTTCGTCTTTCTCGGTCATGCCGTTAGACACATCGCACTGCTTGATACGGCCGCGATCATGGGACATCTAGCACGACCGAGAAAGACGCGAAATTTTGTGAGATAGTCCTCCGTGAAGACTGGCCTTAATGCGCCACGTTATAAAAACAGAAGCATAGTAATTCAGCGTTTAACCAATGTACTCGTAAGTGTATCGAATTGATTACATCTCTATGTACCGTAAGTCAATCAAAATGCGTTTTTTAGCAAAACAAATTTTAGAGGCTCTTCTTTAGAATTGTCGTTACGTCCTTGCAGAGTTTGGTAAAGACTAATGCGACACAAATGCCGAAAATAAATAATTAAAAACCTGTTGTTAGATCCAGCACGATCATTATTTTTCGCTAGTCGCAATGCAATTATGTGAACAAATCACTGCTAATGTAAATATTAAAGACGTAAGCCAGGTCAATAAATCAATTTTTTGTTATTTTTGAAAAAAAATAGAACAATATGGCGTTTATGTCCTCTGCTAGAAAATTTGGATCAGTTTTGAAGAAAATCTTGTTTTGCTATTTTTTAATATTGCGCGAAAACTACTATAAGTTTCAAAAATGTGCGTGACCTTAATGAAAGAACTAACAATGGGAAAAAAATCACTTGAAGGAAACATATTTATTTTCAATTCTGTAATAGTAGGAATAACTCGAAAAAATTCGAACTCTTAAAATTTTCAAAACCTTAGAGTTAACAAATTTGCGAAAATTGAGTGGAAAACGGACCTATGACACATAAGTGTATTTCATTGTATTCTTTCAAAATATTTAAAGAACAAATTTGGAGCCATTTTTGCAAACATTTTGAAAATGTGTCGGGGCTCATGTAAAGAACCTCAAAACTTTAAAGAGTGTGTTTCAGAATCGCTCAGCTTCCAGTTGAGTCAGATCGACCGGGAATATGCATTTTGGAAAACATCCTACGTATGGTTTAGGTTCTAGAGGTGTTCACAGAGGGACGTACAAATAGAAGAACGGACGTTTTAAAGAAAAAAATCGGTATCAGGCGACCCAAAACGTGTCCGTTGACATCTGGAAATCGATTTTTCATAGTATTACGTAACTTTATGTAAACTACGTGGATTATTTCTTATATATGTGGATATAAAAAATATTGGATTTTTTTAAACTGAAGAAAGCAAAATTGTTTTTATAACATCTTAATCAGTATAATTAGCACTATCCGTATAAAATGTAAAGAAAGAATCTGGAGTCTTTTTGAGAAATATTTGTTTTTAATATTTTTAATATTGCACTATTTCACTCAATAGTGCGCAAAATCAACAAAAATTTTTAAAAAATGTACATGATGTTAATGAAGGAACTAATGGAGAACAAATGTTATTTGAAGGAAAAATCTTTATCTTGAATTTTGTAGTTGTAGGAAGACGCCATTTTTTTAATTTTACAATTTTCAAAAATTCAGAGTTAACCGTGAAAATATAATCTTTTCTTTTTTATAAGTGTATTTCACTTTATTCTTACAAGAAATTCAAAGAAAACATTTGGACTCATCTTTTAGAAAATTTTGAAAATGTCTCCGGGACTTCATGTAGTGTACCCCCAAAAATTAACGAATGTTTTTCAAAATCGCAGAGTTTCGAGTGAGGTCAGATCGACTGAGGTGTGTTCAGTTTGGAAACAATCGTACACATGCAGAGTTTAGGCGCCAGTGCTATTCGCAGACCACAGACGGGCAGACGGACGTTTGGAAAACAAACAAAAAAGTCGGTCTCAGGGGACCCCAAAACGTGTGTTTCCGTTGAAATCTCGAAATCTATTTTCATCAGTATTACATAACTATCTCTATACTACGTATATTACTCCGTACAAGAGAAATTAAAACGTACTGCTTAGCGTTCATTTGGGCTATATCCAGTGGCGGCTCGTGTCGTGCCATTTGGGTGTGCAACGTCTCTCTTCTCTCTCGTTTTCTTCCCCCCCTCTCTCTCTCTCTCTCACACACACATACACACACTTTTACAAAGGCATACATTACAAGCATACATATATATTCATTAACATAAAAAATGAAAATTAATCACAGTATCTTATGAAGTCTGATAGCAAGCTGCTGGGAGATATCTTTCATCAACAATGAGGGTTGCCCGCATTTCTTTTCACAACACGTGCATACTTCGCTCGGCAAGGACCACTTCGAAATATTTACCACTAATGTAAGATTACCGCGTACCTACTCACCACGTTCCAGAACCGTTTTTCCAGGACTGTCAAGAGTTCTATTGTGCACATTAATTCAAAACATTTTTACTCACACTTCTGCACTTATGGAAAATACTCTATGGAGTATTCTCCATAAGCTCGCTGTACAAATTTTAGGCTAAAAGTACATATATACCGAATATTTTAAACAATCTAGATAATTTGCCGTGTGCATTGTGTGATGAAGCACAAAGTCAATTCAACACTGTTTCTATTCAGCAAATTTTTCTTCACGCTTGACAGAATTTCAATCAGGTTTTCAAGTACTTGCAGTTTCCCTAGGCGTCGCCCAGGTGTTTGATAGAGTGTGGCATGATGGATTAAAATTCAACTTAAGGAAAATTGGAATACCGCTATATCTCTATAACATTATATCAAGTTTTCTATTGAATTGCGCGTTCTCTGTACGTCTTAACTCGTTTATTTCTTCACCTCGGGCTGTTCTTACTGGTGTTCCACACGGATCCCCTTTATCTTCGTCCTTATTTAATTTGTAAGTTGCAGATACTCCTACTAGTAACACAGTTAACACAGCTCTCTTTGCAGATGATACTTCACTCTTCTATGTAAACAGAAACTTAAACCCAGCATGTAATGTAATTTATTATCACCTTGAATACATAGGAAATTGGTCACAATTATGGAAAATCAAAATTAACTCCCATAAATCAATACTAGTAATATTTACGTTAAGATATCCTGTCTTTCCTCACCCCTTATATCTGGTCTCTTCTATCATTTCCTGGTCATCTCTAAACTCATTTATTCGTTATCTTTGCGTTCTTATAGACACAAGATTGTATTGGCAGTCACATCTCATCCACAGTAATTGAAGCCTATAGATGGTTGGCTATTTTACGTCCAATTCTCATCCGCTACTCTTCTTTAAAAATGAATTAATTCGAAACTCTTGTTGAGAGATGTTAAAGAGAAAATGCACCGAATTAATTTGGGTGTGCACATGCGAACGTGCGATTACGCACGAACCGCCCCTGTATCAATGTGAACTCCAAGATATTTCACTGGTGTATTAGATGGAAGCCATGGGATGATAGTATTGTTTAATTCTAGATTTTACGCTTTGTAACTTTCTTTACAAAGAGTAAAAATACGATTACTTCTGCTTCGCAAATATGCTTGATTCCGAGCCCACGAATCCCGAGAAGCAGGGGATAAGTTTGTCACTTCAAAGCGAAGGCCTGGGTGTCATACCACAGTATTACATTGCACTTCAGCCACATCTGTTTGTTTACAAACCCATATCTAATATTTTCATATTTGATATGTGGATACATTAAAATGTAATGAAATAAGTATAAATAGATAAAAATGTAAAAAATATGTAATAATACTCAAATATGTAAAATAAACATGGTTTTAATTCAGTCAAAAGGATTTACAAACTACAACTGTATTTAATGTAAATATCTTGTATCGGTTAAAGTATGTATTTACAAGAAAATCTATTCCTTATTTCTTTCGTATTTATCGTAAGTATATTTTCATATTGTGATAGTGACATATTTTTAAAATTTTATTTCATAATTTTCATCACTTAAAATTCAGATTTTTTTAAATTTCAGAATTCTTTTTTTTTTTGGTAAGGATAATTTTTGCAAGTTTCCGAGTTTTTAATTTTCAACTAAATAGGTTGTTCTTGTTTAGTAAAATATTCATTAATGCATCAATTGTGTTTTGTTGGTTCAACATTGAATATGTAATATAAAACATTATCTTGAATTGATAGTTTCAAAATAGCTTGCGGAAAAAGGAATTTATTTCTCGTGATAACATCGTTTTGCATTTCATTAAGAAGCATGGCATTTTAAAATGATTTGTTGATCACTGCAGTTTGCCAGGCAATTATCTGACACTGTTGCATTTTATAAATAATTTTAAATTATATTTTAAAGTGTCAGGTCTTCGTTTACTGATTTTTAGTCGATCAAATGTCATTTTTAGAACCTTTATCTTGGCTCTAAATGGCAATTTTTCTCATTGTCAAAGCATGCCAACAACAAACCCATTCAGCTCTCTTCCCTGGCAACCGCTAAGCCACTCCGTTGAGGTGCCGTAGAGTCCGGGTCCTAATATGTGCAACGCATCCATTTTTACTTTTCCGCATATACTTACTTAGTACAGAGAATGTATTGTAATGCTTTAGCATTAATCCAACAAACATCCTACAGATTCACTTACAACGAGATCACTAAATATGTGTTAAAATCTCCACCTATGTCACTGACTTCCCGCTCCACAGCAGATCGGAATCCTTGAAGACATTCGCGTTGATGGGTTACCAACATCTCCACAACAATCCAATTCAATAGTTCCAATACTCCTACACCAACAGCCAAACAATCAAACCTTCGTAGATAATGCCCCTCAAACTAAGGTATGTGAAGGTAATATGGCCACGTTAAGCGCCTCAAATTTTCCTGTTTATAACATTTGGCCAAATTAACAGCATCATGATGAAATTTATAACTTTTGTTTGAATGTAAAATAGCTATACAACAAAAAAGTTATTCAGTAATATTTTGTTGATGTTTTACAAAACCATTGTAATGTAAAGGTAATATACCTACTTGCAGGTTTGATGGCCATTGCCACATTAACTGGTTTCTTGTAGCATGACCATGAAATTAGAGCTAGCAATACTAATACTTGTATAGAATATGAGTTACCGTCTTACAGTCTAATTTTACAAAAATATGGCCTGACGTAATTTCAGTAACTTAATGTTTGCTGAATGACTCATAACAAATTCTGTATTTTCTACAATGAGACTTTATTATAGAAAATTGAAAACCGTAATTGCTTGAAAACTTACAAAAAATAGTTTAATCAGTTTGACATTGAGGACAAATGAAATTTTCTTTGTCTTCAATAGTTAGTCCTACACTTCCTTCGTGTACATATATCCCACACACACACACTGCATCGACTCATCCCCTGAACTGTCTGAATCTCCTCGCAGCAAACATGACAATATCAACTTTCCCCATTTTTCTCTGCAGGATTCGTTTCCTCCTCTGTTTTCATCTCTTGTTGAGTTTTTCTTCATGTAAACGTGTTTCTTCTTGTCAGAATTACCTTTATTATTTTTCTTTGCCTACTGATATACTTTATTATTTGGTCTAGACGTTGGATTGTTTTGAAAGTTGCCTGGTGTATGAGCTCAAAATAAATCCTTTTGTAAAACAATAGCGCCAGAGTTTATTACTTGAGAATGAATTTAATATGGCTGTAAGTGCTGATAGTACATCCATCATTCTCGGCCATATTAACAGCAAAAACTTCACGTTATAAAATCTCTCCCACGTTGGTAAAATAATGAGAAAATATAACGGCATTAATCTGATTAGATTACTCATTAAAAGCGCTAAAAGTTTATGTATATTGTGAAAATACTAAATTCTTTTTTAAGGGTAACTAATGATAAAAATTACGTGGAAAGAAGTTATATGGACAGAGCGCCATCAGCACGTTCTTGACAATAGAGGCTCCAGAGTACTAATGCGCAAGTCAACAAGCCTGGTAGGGGGTTAACGCACTTCTTACGCTCTCCCAGACAGAATGCTAGTACTATCTGTAGTAAACATTTTCAGCTAACAACATAGCCGTTACTTGGCCTCATTACGTGCAATGGCCATATTTGCATCACTTACCTTAGTATACCTTCCTCTAATACCCTTCCAGTACTCAAAATAGTATGCACAAACTGCACAAGACTATTTTTTCCGCTTCTTTCACCACTGACCCCTAAGCTCCAATCCTCTTTATGTAAAGGAAACAATAATTTTTAAAAAATATCCTAAGTTACACCCCACACAACACTCTACCTTCACTGCTAACTGCATCGAAATCCGTCCAGCTATTCCAGAGCTTACCCCGGACAGATAAAACATCGTAAATCCAACTGCAATGTTTTTATATCATCTAAGTAAACGAAGGAGGTTACTAAAACAGTTATTTTGAAATCACAGAAAGACTATCCCATTTTATTTAGTATATAGATTGTTAATTTTCTTACATATAGTATTACTTTCCCCAAGATGTTATAAACGTACTGCTTAATCAGACGATAAAGTTAATTTAATTGTAAGTGATATTTTTGGCAGACTAAAATTGTACATGGCTTAATTCTTTATTCGAAACAACTATCAAAAATTAAATATTACATTTTAAAAGATATACAAATTACAACTAAAAATCATATAAGACACAACATTTATAAACAATTAGAGTATTATTACTCCTTGTGAATAAGAAGTTTTATTCGCCCGAAACGTCCATCTCGTTTCTTCTAAGTGTCCACACTTATAAAAATATTTGTAAAATGTGGCGTCACCGACGCTGTAAACTGTTTTAAAATAGTTTCATGTGTTGAAAATGACTTTCATATTTCATTTTTTTCATTCCCATCTTTGCTCAAATATGTTTTTTTCAGTATCTGGCATTGGACTTACCAATAAATCGTAGTAGCTGATAATGTTGTAAATCTTATACTCACGTTCAAAAGTTCCTAACACTCATAGTACTTGTATCTTACATCCATTAGGGATATGAACTGGTTTTATTGCAATTTCAAAATTATAATTGCCGTAACAATTAGAGGTTTTGATGCTAACAGTGCAGTTATATTTTTACACTTTTTTGTTAATATGCACAAAAATGCACATAGCATATTTGCATTAGCACAAATGCTACAAGCTAGAAAGCAGATCGTCCCCAATTATTTCCAAAAAGTCTGTCGCAACCTCTTTTACAACTACATTTGATTCTCCCACGGATTTCTTAACGCTTCCATATTTTTCTCTTCTAATTTTTGAAGAGATCAAAACTTCACAAACTCAGTCTAATTTGTGTTCACTTCTATTTCTGCAATTGCCTCATATATTGTTTTGTACGCGAATCTAGCGTTGCAATATAACATTAAAAGGCGACTGTTTTGTATGTTTATGTGTTAGTTATGTTCAACAAACATTAGTTGTGGGTCACATTCATTTGAAAATCGGTATTTGCACACTTACGTAAGAACGGAAAAGTGCGAAGTCGAACATAATGTTCATTCATTCTCCAGCATTACTCACAGTTTTGTTTTCTCCTTCTTTACTTAAAATTCTTCACGTTTAATAAGTTCCTAGACAATACTGTTGTTGGTGTTTGCAAATTTATTTTTTAAAATACGATAATTCGAATCTAAGTTGATATCAGACTGCAGCGAAATTTACTTGGTAAATCAATTATTCACTTAAAGATGTCATTTATCAGTGTTGTCAACGTCGCGAAAGAAAATTACGACGAATTAAGTTAAAAATCCCTTTGGGTACTGGTGTTTCATCACTGCCACCTTCATAGATCGATTTAGAAGGCGTTGGTTAAATTGTATGGCACTAAGATTGGATGTCAAAACACGTTTTTTGAACTTTATTTGAATATTTTTGCCGGATCAGAAAACAAAATTACTACTTCCCCGTCAGGAGAGCGAGACGCGTCGAATGACATCTTATACGTCTTGATTGGTGAAGGGGAAGTGGTCTAGCCGCGAGTCACGGAATCGCACGCATCTGCAAATGTGCACATGCGCACACTCAAGAGGTTTACTTGAATACTGTATAGGGATTTATTTTTTAGTTTCCAGGTATTTGAAGGTTCATGTATAAAAGAAGATTCATATAAATGAAAATACAAGCCCTAAAGTGGCTCATGGGAAGCGTACTAGATTCCCGTGAGGTTATTATGGGAGAGATTCCCGGTCGGGACAAAAATACGGTTTTGGTTTTCCTTTCAATTCCTCTTAGTTTCTGAAGCCGTGTGACGAAGAAAAACTCAGGCAGGCAGAGTTTGCTAGTTTACGGTGTTCGCCACTTGTCTCTCTGACCCCCTAAACGTGAAAATTAATCTAGGCCCAGGCATGGGGGACACCGTTAGCTAGCTCTCAAAGTCGGACCAAAATACATTTATTTATCCTACGTCTTTTTCCAGATTCAGTGACGCCAATTTCAACAACCCATCCCGGATACCCACTATGTCCCTCATGGGGACACATATGAGATCTAGACACTATGAATACTTTAGACACTGACACACTTGCGGGCTCCTCGGTCAGTAATCAGCAGACTCAAAAGGCCTCCCGCGACAACACGCAGCATATGAAATACAAGGTACTAACAACCACGCTCATGGCGGGACTCGAACCCGCGACACTTCAGACCGAGGGGCTGATTCGGCACACGCTCTAGCTACCTCGGTCATCCAGGTCGGCATCAAAAAGCTAAATACATACATATATAAAAGGTTAATAGTACGTAAAATTTGTTTTTGAAAAAAAAACACGTTTGCCTGTGAGCGCGTTTCGACTGGTTTGAGGCCGGTATGCGGCGCAAGCGCCAGCCGCCATGGGCCTCCGCCGGTGGCGCACGCAGCGGGGGCCGGGCACGAGCGTTGAACCCGCGACCTCCAGCTGCAGAGGTGGCGCGGGAGGAAGGAACGGGACCGCAGATAGCTGCGCCGCAGATGGTGGCGCAGGCAAAAATGAGCGTTCACACAGGAAGGTTTACTTTGCGTCAATGAGAACTTGTTAAAGCTCTGAGTGTTAATATCAGAAGCATTGTTTTATTTCCTTCATTATTTTATTCTGGATAGTTAAATTGATAGATATTGACCTGATAGAACACCGATCTGGGTGGAAACAGTTCGGGCGGTTGTGATTAATATTTTGGTGCTTTTTATCAGTAGTATGCAGTGGCTTTTAAGATAATGGTATAAAAACATACACTGGTGATGAGTAGTGGGGGGTTGGTGTTATTCAGAAGCGCTCGAAATGTTTATTGGCCTTCCAATCACTCTTGTACTCTTCGCACGCCAATATTAAGAAATACCTGCATATTATTTCTCCCAATATTGATGTTTGATTTCTCGAACTGAATTTTTCACAGAAATGACTTCTTTTTATATTCAATTTTATTTCCAATTTTATATTTAATGTATATTATTTTGTGTTTTGAAGATTTTTGCACATGATATTTATCTTTCTTTTGATACGTTGTTTTATTTCTTTATTTTAAACCCTAAGTCCCTCCAGATTTTTTTCTTTTTCATTTGCCTAGCCCTTCATATGTAGCCTTAGTTAATATGTGTTTGATGTTTCTCCATTCTTCGTTTATATTATCACCAGTTGGCATGGAATGTGGATATGTATTTATCTACACTTGATAAAGAAAAAGATCTGATATTGTAGAATATGTAATTTAAATGTTTTTATATTGCTTCCGTGTTTTTAATGTGTTGTTTCAATCTTTCAAATAGTTTGATTCTTGAGATAACTAAAAAATATCCGTTGACATATCAGAGCTTCTTTATGCTCTTGTATAATTTATTAACATCCCTTTTATTTTCCAATACGTAGTCCACAATGAAAGTGTTTTCCCTAGCAATCCGTGTATATTTGTATTATGGTGCATATAAAATTTAGTTGTTATTCTGAATTCCTTGAATCCTGTAAATTCTATTAATCTTCGGTCATTTTGATTTAAAGTTCCGATAATGTTAAGAATAAGATTATTTTCAACATTTATAACCATAAAATTGTAGTCACCCATTTGTATAACCATCAAATAATAATTCTGTTCGTTTGATTTACTACATCTTGTAATCGTAAAAATTAAATAGTTACTAAAATAAAATTCCGTAGTCTCTTTTCTTCCTTCTTGTGGACCATATATTTCTATTGTCGACATACCCTCTTTCAACCTTAATTCTAAGTGTTACTATTCTTTCATTAAGCAATAAATAAGACATTATTTTGATTTTGTATATTTCTTTCACAAGCAAAAGTTACTCCAGATGAAGTTTTCCTTTATTATTGGTCACCGCTATAAATGATTTTCGTAATATGGTGAAGTACCATTTAGTTTATTTTTCTGATAATGTGAACAATATCTATCCATCGATTGCAATTACTTGTTTTTGTAATTCTGTTTCATTTGAAATCCGTCTCACGTTCCATGATGCTGCATGTAGTAATTCTGAAATTTTGTCATTCGTTGTACCTTTGTTCTTTGCTAAGGTCGTCATTATATATGCCTGTCATTTTTTTGAAGTTCCCGAGTAATAAAAAAGTCCAACTTCATAATACCAGCCCCATGGGTTTTCTGGTGAAGGTAAATCCCAGATTCATCACAAGAAGAGATGCCTCCTCCGCTCATCCACCGCTGAGGACTTCCTTCCTGTTACCCCAAAGACGGGTCTTCATTTATCACTGCAGAGTGTGTGCCTCCTTCTTCTGGCCTCGAGAGCCACGTCACCATCCTCTTCTGATGTTCGTTTCTGAAGTACTTCTTCGTTTGACTCCTCACCTTTCACCTCTTCAACAATAAGGCCCTATCGGCAGCCACGCTACTACCGGCACGCTACTACTCTTAGGTTCACTGGGGTACTCAATCTCCACTACCCATGTTACGGTCATGTACTCCGTAGGTAGGAGTGATTGCTTTTACTGTAATTATCGTCAGTGCGCAAAAGAGTGTCATCTCAAAAACCACATATGACTTGATTCGGTTCGAATCTTCATATAAAACCGTGCTTTGCTGCTATATGCTTGTGGTAAAGTCGGAATGAGAGGCAGGTGTAAAGCAAACGGCGGTTGGTCCGCACCGATGTGCAGCTAAGTTCTAACGGTTTTGCTTCTTCTTACAGAAACTTTAGTGGTGCTAAAACAGCTCGCCATCAGTAATGGTTACGTAATACGTATTCATACCACAATTTCCCTCCGAATTATTTTTTTAAACTCATTTGAAATCGTAGAACATTTGATGCGACAAATAAGCTGAATGCAAGAAATTAAAATATTTAAAATCAAGGATCCACGAAACAGGGGTTCTGGTTACATCACGTGTTAGAGGACATTTTTCTATATTTAGCATCTGGATTTATCCAATTTTTCGTTGCCAGGGCCCTGGAATAAGAGGATTTTTTGCCAAAAATTCGCCAATTTTTCGCGCAGCATTACATAACTTTCTCTTCTTGAGAAGCACCTTCTTAAGCGCGAGAAAGTAAAAATGCTCATATAACCACCGTTTGGCGCTTTGGACCGCTCTAGTAGAAAATATTTGACAACACAACTATTGATTAGCACTAAATACTGCAAAAACGTGCTGCCAGAGGGCTCCAACGGTGCCTGTGCGCGCACGATCGCGACAACAATGGGCGAGCGCTACGCGAACAGAATCATTGTGAGCAATAACGGGTTATTCTGTATTATCCGTAGGTAGGAGTGATTGATTTTGCTGTAATTGTCGGCGGTGCGCAAGAAAAGTGTCATCTCAAAAACCGCCAGAAGAACGAAATTTTCAAAGAATATTAAAAAGATTAATAAGAGATGTTTGCGTGTGTTAAAAAACGATGCAATATAGTTTGTTTTAGGCGAAATAAAAAAAGCTTTAATTGCACGAAACGTATTCTATTTTAAGTTGTGTTTCTTTATTCTTGAAAATGCAACACTCTCAACCAATATAAAGCAATAAACTAAAATAATTGTGAACAAATTTTAGCTGGAGGGATGCTGAATCACCTTCATGTGCTTGGTCGCTCTGCAGTGAGTGATGGTAAATTTTAGAAAAACATCGATACATCAACAACAGTTTTTCTTGTCGATGAAAACATCGACTAAAATCATCGATGTTTTAAATATGCTGAAACATATGGAGGTGTGTTCTGTTTCTATTGTGACACATAACACGTCAATAATGTTTACTGTATATATTGCCTTAAATTTGACAGTCATCCTAATTTTCTAATCAATGTTCTATCTACTCAGTATTCAAAATGCAGTTTAACGATATTACCATGTAAAAAAGTAATAAAAAAGGTAATAACACTAGAGAAAGTTAGCAAATAGCAAACGGTTTCGTGCCGCCTGGGGATCGACGACAGTGACATTGTCAACGGCTGCAGATTCCGAGCAAACCATAAATAAAATTGATACTGGAAATATTATTTATATCATGAGGTTTTTCTGAAAACATTGATGTTTCAAATATATCGATCTGAAGAAAACATCGAAAGCAAAACATCGGTGATACAATATCGACGTTTTCCTCGTGAATATCGATGTTTTTGGCCATCCCTATCCGCAGTAGAACCTCGATCGGGCCCGGGTGGTGCGTGATCGGCGGCAGCGACGGGGCGCCTCGCGAGACCTGCCCCGTCCCACGGCTGGCGCGCAGCGCTCACATAACCTCCGCTGGGTTCCTTTTCCACGTCCCGCGGGCTCGCGTTCTCTTCCCAGCGGCCACAATCTGCCAGATCGAAACCGGCGCCAGCGACGGAAATCGGGCCTCTCCGGCTGAATTATTCATTAACCTAACTGTTGAAGGATGCAGACGACGTGTGGACTGTGATAAACAAAAACCGCAAACTTCGAAATGATTCATGAGATATAAAGTAGGCTCATTCTTGAATATCATTGGACAAAGAATGCCTAATTTCAAATGAGAAACATTAAAGTTACTATTCTTGAAACATAAAGAAGTTGCTCTTCCGTGAGGAATATAAGTGCAAACTGCCTTGTTGGAAATTTCTGAGCATAATAATTGCTCCCTAGAAAGAAATCATATGCATGAGGTGTTTCCTTCGTGAGAACTGATGTAACATTCCTACAGTGGTTACTGTTCTGGTGAAACCTCTTTCTTCTGACACAAAATTCAGTACAAAAATAGAGTTAACGTTACTTAAATAAAGTTATCTCTGTTTCTGAGTTTTCTTATTCTTAACTTTCGAGTACTCGCGCCTTTCTTTGAGACACGCGCGTGGTATTTTTTTTTTAACGCACCCAGAACATTTGGCATTTTTTTCATTCTATGAACATTTATTTGAGTGTTTTACATAATTTCGAAAAACAATGAGAGATCATATAAATGAAAAACAATGTTTAAATTTATACTCTCCAACAATTGCAAAAACTAGTTGTGCTAAAAAAGCACGTACTTTCTTGAACGTTTTTCATGCAAAATTAGACGAAAATACTCAAATTTTCGGTAAATTGTACGTGACCTCATTTCAAAATCTATCTTTAAAGAACAGATTGCATTATAAGCAAAATCTATATCTTCATAATTGTAGTTGTAGGAAGGCGCTGAAAAAACTTTGAACGTTTGCAATTTTCGAAAAATCAGAGATTTTAACGAAAATGAAACTTGCAATGTTCTCTAAAAAGTAATTCACACTACCCAACAACAAAATTTAATAAAAAATGATGGAGCCACTTTTTTCAAAATTTGGAAAATATCCCAGGGACTTCACGTGAAGTACCCCCCAGAATCAAAATATCAATTTCAAATTCAAGATGCCGTGACATCAGCCAGATTGATTGGGGAATATCAATTTTGGAGAAAATTCGCTGAACGGTTTAGTCGCTAGCGTTGTTCACAGACGGACGTTTTGCTGTCATTCCAATTTTCTGTATCAAGTACCCACAAAACATGGATTCTGGCTGCAACAGAATCCATGTTTTGGAGGACATTTTTCTAAATTTAGCAACTGGATTTATCCACTTTTTCATACTTAAAGGACAACTTTGAAAAATTAACACCACAGCTAGCGCGTTGTAAAATGTACAACAGGGACACCTTTATGCACACATTTCTCTCTCACCACTCAACAAACGGTTAAGGTAATCTCTGTTTCTTCTATAACAATGAAGAAATATCAATAAACGAATACCTAGAAGAACTTTACTACTGAAGTCCAACATTTTATATAATTATTAAAATTGTTCCATTGTACTTTTTACAACAGCGCGAGTGCTCGAAGGTTAAATACACGCAAGCTTCTTTGTGATTTATTTTTAAATTGTTCCATTTGCAACGCTGCGCCTGTAATAGTTTCACGGTATTCTATAGAATTGAGTCAAAAACTTCAACTCAACTGGTTGTACTCTTTCGTCTGTTTGGTCAAACCCACCAAAAGAAGTGGTAATTTCAGCTGTTGAGAAAAACAAGAAGATTTTCTGGCGTAATTGTTTGCAACACAAATCTGTTAACACTGAAAGTCCAATGTTAAAATTTACAAACTATAAACGTTGTCTCATTTCTAGAGAATATCAATGCTCATTTACCTACATCCATCCTGTATTCTAAGACAATTGTACATATAACTATTCTAAATTGATACCAAACTCAGTAAACAGCGGTAAATAGCGAGAGAAGTGTCTACACATCGTGAGTGTAATTTTGTAACACGATAAGTGTGATGTTATGAAGCATTCTTAGTTCTGAGTCACTTGTCCATTTGATCCTGATTTCAAAAGGCTTGATCTCTGAGTAATATTGCACTAATATGCTTTTCATGGCGAATTAAGTTTGTAATGATTCTTACTATCTTTTTTCCTAACGAAGATGAATGGTTTCTAAATCGACCTCAAAAACGAAATATATTTCATCTAATCAAATTTTGAGAGTAAATTAATTATTTTTTTCTTATTTGTATTATTTAAGCACAGTTATTCACTCAGTGCACAAAGTGATGAGGCATTTCGTATTGTGGTTTGGATCCTTGTAAACAGTGCTTTAAGAGTTAACAACAATAAGATTCAACAATCTTGCAACAACAAAAATATTCATTTATTTTCACAAAAATAGTTTCACAACACTAGACCAATACGACCTCGGTACTAATGAAAACGAGAAACACTGCGTCACAATGAATGAGCAAAATATCTGTGACACAGAAACTGGGGCTTCCATTCCCGAAGAAAGCTTCCAACACCTGATTGAAAGTATGCCTGCGAGAGTGAAAGCTGTCATCAAGGCAATGGGTGAGCAAACACCCTATTGAATTCTAGCATTACCGACGGAGGGCGCCACGAACTGGTAAGTCATTTTCAGCCACGAGTCCCGAACCTTTGATCACATAGTGTACATGAATTCATTATTTCATCTATAAACTGCAATTGTTACACATCACTGTCACTCTTACATTCCTATAACAGCACCCAACCACCGCCGTGATGTCGGATATTACGTTTTGCAGCTCCAGCTCTGTATTAGTCTTTCTCCATACCATAACATGCGCCGACTGTCACAAAATAGATAATTTGCTCTTGTCTGAAAATACAACCTTCCCCAAGTCATGATTAAAATGAACATGGTTTACAGCAAATGCTAGGCGTTTCGGTTTTGCTCGTCCAAAATGTATTTTCGTCGTTCATGGTAGACGTTGCGTGTTTACATATTGCACACAGTGCCAGGCGAAACTCTACCGCTATCCAAGACGTGCCTCCAAGGCCAGAGCACTAGTCAATGGATTATCCTCATTCCACGGGGAAGGTCCATCCACCTGGCAGACTGAAGACTTGCGGTTCACCATTTCGCGGTTTGTAGTCGATTGTTTTACTCTCTCCCAAACAGTCAAATAACATGTCCCGTTGATTTAGGGATTTCAGTCCGTCGAGATATCTCTCGTTTCAATGCGCATGCGTTGTGTCAACGGATAACCCTTTGCCTTCAACACTAATTTCCTTAACGTTCTCCAAAGTAATTCCTTTCTCGCAATCGTTCTTCCTAGTGACCCTATCTCTACAGAGTTCAGACGGTAACTAACAGATAGCGTAGGGGCGGGGACGACGATGGAGTAATTTTGCAAAATGAAGCAAGCCGTTTTCTTCCATACAACTCAATGCATATTACTTAACATTTGCTTCGTGCTCTAAAATGGGTCATAGGCCGCGTACCAACTTTTCGTAGTGCAATCCCGGGTTTGATTCTCGGTTGGGGAGTTGCAGCTTTTTCTTAAAATCATCTCAGTTTCTGTAACAGTGTGAAGAAGAAAATCTTTAGAGAGGTGGAGTCTGCTAGTTGCAGTGAAGGTTCATGTCACCATGAAGGAACGTCATGTTCGCCACACCCAGCGTTGCCAAATGATTAAATTTATATCCCGGTACCAACCTTCAAAATCCTGGTAGTTTCACGAAAATTCCTGGTATCAATGTCAATTGACTTCAATTATTAATATTATAAATTAATTGTTAATATCATAACTTATTGTTTCTAACGTTGTTGTTAATGCGCACGCGAAGTTCGTTAAAAGGAACTCGATTTCGATTCATTTCATATCGATGAAATAAAAGGAAGAATTGGAACATTTATCCTTTTTCTACAACAGCATGTGCTAAAAAAGACATCCAACATTAGCCTTATGTTTTTACGACAGTATTTACGCCAATATCATAGTGTTTTTAAATATTGGTGTTAGATTTAAAATATTGAATAACCATATTAAAATAATACTAATTTGTACATCATCAACTACCATAGATTCAACACCCTGGTATTAGAACGTACCAGGATGTCTTCATCCTGTTACATAATATCTTCATTACAATCCTGATAAAAATACCAGTATTCTGCTACATCTGGCAACACTGCATACACCATAAGTTTCAGAATTAAACTAGGCCCAGGCCTGAGGGACAACGTTAGCAAGCCGGCAAAATTGGACAATCGTCCCAAACATTCATACATACATTTACTGCGAGATGTCCAAAGACTTTTTGGACCCCATTGCAGCGCAGTACTTTTTACATTAGTATTGGTTTAGTTATGTGTTATCTAGGTAATCGTGTTTTTACAGAATCGAGATATTGGTTTAGTTTTGTGAAAATTAAGGAAGACGCTTTTGTGGTCAATATTGTTCTCTCATTGATGTTAACTCTCTCTGCACAATTTCCAATACAGAGATACTGTCCTCTCACTTATTTACCTAAGTGGCCACTTACTTTTTACACTGACTGCAATTGATTTTTCAGGCTCATGACAAAAGAGTCTATTTATTATTTTCATTGCATATTAATGAAAACAATAAATAAAGGTGAATAAGTAGAGTATTGATGTGGAAAAGAAGAACTTTTAGAATCATATTAAAATATAATTTTTAAGAACATTATTTATATTTGTATTATGTTTCTTTGAAAATGCTACTGCACATGAGGCAAACTGTTATAAGAAAATATTATTTGAAATTCGTTTAGTAGAGTCAAAAAATTGGATTGAAATTTTGGATGTTCCGGTTCTATTGAACTAATATTGTAGAGAGTAAAATATGTGCACTTTATCATAAATTAACTGATTTTGCATTTATATTTAATAAAGTTTGTAAGCTGGTGACCTCTCCTTACTACATGCTGATAGTACATCAACAATTCCACCCTCAATCGATCCTTCCCCTTCTCTTAGCGACGTATTTATCTGTCATATCTCTAATCCTAACACGATATATCCAAGTGAATGCAATTACGTATTAGGACGGACTTCGATCAGCAAGTAGAATGGACAGGTATGACATTTGCTACGAGTATTTCTGTGTAAAATTGGAGTAGCATAAAAAAAGAAGGTTTTTCTTTTAATAATAAAAAAACGTATGTTATCATTCAGGTATTTTCTCTGTAGTTCTTCGATATGTTAACTTTAATTATTATACATGTCGTTTTATCCACATCCCCCAACTCGCAACGTTTGTACAGTAAATTAATTTTAATACATCAATAAATAAAATGTACCGGCCTTGCATAAATTGATTTTGACGACCATTACACCAGTTACACATGCAAGGTTACATTCTGTTTTTCATCATAATCAGGATCAAATCATATTGCAAGGCTGCTTAGTTACGAGTATGCATCGAAACTCGATGTAATTCTGATGTCTCTCTTAATCTGCGACCAATACCAGAAATAAAAGAACGAATTTAAATATTGAAAAAAAGAATAAAAGGTCGCAATCTTTGTACAACATTATTTTACTTCCTCATTTCTTCCTCAATCATCTTGCAGAAACGCTACCTATATAGTAACTTCATTAATATCAGAAAGTCCTCGGATAGTTTACGGGTTCCGTACTCGCTTTCCTGGCAAGGTCCAGTGTTCGATTCCCAATGGGGCAAAACGAATATGTACTTTCCACAAAACCCTGTCAGTGGCGGGGGAAATCGAGAAGTTGCCGGGATGATATAGAGTAATGGCGTTGGCGCCGTGAAAGGTTGTATACGTTTGGCCGGTTGGTGATTCTGGTTTTTCTCGCTGAATGAAGAAAGCAATGGCACACTACCCAACTTCCTCCTATTGCTTTTCTCGGATGGTTTCAAGTGCCAAGGAGGTATTGCATTCAATCAGCCATCGGCCTAATGACTCTACAGACAGACAGAACCAGCGGTGCTACATAATGGCAAAGACAGATTTATTATAGACAGATAGATTTATTATCCGTTCGCCCTAAGAAAAAATCCGATATAAACGTACTGAAAAAATCTTTGCGCCGCACTACGCTTCTAATTGGGCCACTCCTAGCGCACTACATTCGATGATGCGAATAAAATACCCCGCCAATTCAAATGGAATAAGCGCTGCCATGCAAATGTCATGCTCATGCAACTACGTTACTTACGATCAATCTGCTTCAAAAAGAGTTTGTCAATAACCGGATATTGAAAGTTATTTGTATAAATTGGTTGCCCTAAAATTCGGAAGTTCTTGATTACATTCACGAGCTGTAACAATCTCGTTTCTGCACTTTTGCCCTTTTGATGCAAGGAATGCACATTCGATCGAACAGCACTGAATACAAAGACATCGTATGCTTCAATCACAGTTTCTTCTCCCTTCTCCTTACGATAAAATTTAACGACAGACGGAAAAATAAAAAATACATATGTGTATATTTTGAATTATCAATATTTTAAATTGAAAATTTTATAGACAAATATTGAAGATACGGAACTTAGGTGGTTTTTAAAACATGTCATTATTTCATTTAAAATGGCGCTCCGTTTTTCGTAGTTTCTCCGATTATCACCAGGGGAATGTCGGAGCAGTACACTAACAATCGGGTCATAGACAGCGCACGATCTTCCCTTCCTTGTCCTGTCCTCACTCCTTACGCACACACACCTACAATCACTACACTACCACCCTTGCCGGAGAAAAGTCAGTAGGTTAGAGCGTGTCCTGTCTGGGGTGGTGCCGTGCTGATGGGAAATAACTGACTAGGCAAAATTCTTGCAAGGCAATGTAGGTCGGGTCTAGATCACGCCAACCAGCTGGGGAAAATCACTGTCACTTCCCGCGATAAAAACATGCACCGCACTTACTGGAATAATGAACTTAGCAGTTGATGCGCACGGATACTCTAATCAATAAACATAATGAAATCAATCAATATAATTATTTTATTACATATTAAAGCATCAATTTAAATACTACTTTGTGTGGTCACGGCGAACCAGTTTATTTGTGGAAGAGAATGTTCTCAAACGAGTGTAGTCGAGCTTCACGGGATCCGGGGAAAGTCATCTGGGTAACAGGTTTGCAGAGGACGAAAGTAGGCTATGAAGCAGTTGGCGAATGATCTCAATTTCTGCGATAACTTCCTCGATAAAACACGCCTTCTTGAAACGCATCCCGTTGCACATGCAACTGCATTCAATGGCTGCTCATTTGAAGATCTAAACTTTTTATCTGCATAGCGTTCCCATTTTTGCTTGCTCGTATTCTTAGTATAGAAAAATCCATGTCAATATTGTGTCAGAAATACACGGTTTGAGACCCTGATACCGAAAAAATGTTAAGTGTTTTTTAACAAACATTTTTCTGTTCATCCATCTGTGAAGACTAGCGAACTAAACCAGTGTTTTTTTCCCAAATAGACATTCGCCGATCGCTCTGACCCGACTTGCAAGTTGAAAATTAATCTTTTAACATTTTGAATATTTTACATAAAACCTCTGGGACGTTTTCAAATATTCTCAAATATACCAGTCTGATTTTCATTCAAACCAATCAATTTTGGAAAATTGTTAAGGTTTAAAACTTTTTGGAGTTGCTCCTAGAACTAGTTCGTTATTGATGACCGAGATTTTTTTGACGAAATAAGTTCTTCAAAACAGACCTCGAAATGTATACTTTTTTCAAAAGTTGAGTCATTTTGCGTCACTTTGAATGAAATAGTGACAGTTTTCAAAAACAACCTAAACATGATTTTTTCCAAAAATGTCTTCAATTTTTGTCTATAAACGTGTCAATGAAAACTTTTTATAATTCAAAATATACACTTATTTATTTTTTTATTTTTCCGTCTGTCGTTAAATTTTACCTTACAAAAGTATTTTATAATTTAATGAATTACAACATTTATTACGTAGGCTCAAATGTTTTCGAGCGTAACTGAACTCAAAACTATGAATATTCCTAAACGCTCACACCACATTTTCTCATAAAATAAAATTCTCCCCCCTAAACTTTACTTGTGAAAAGAGCTTCTGCCCATCTATGATGTTCTAAGAAATTTCTATGTATTACAGAAAAGAAAATTGAGAAAAAGTGTTGAAAATACCCAATTTCCTCTATGTGAAATATTAGTGGGAAGAAAACTAAACCATTGTGTTAATTGACACAATCGGTAAATATTATATCTTTAAGATTATAATGATACATTCTCTTTAAATTTATTAAATTTTGTGGAAATTGTTCATTAATGACTGTGAGGTTCAAAATTTTAAAGTGAAATAAACTATATTGACATTGCTGCAATGGATACTAGTAGTGATGAATGTATATAAATGTAATATAGTGTTACTAAAATTCTCCATATATCGGCTGAATTCGATCTAGCTCTCTAGCTAGTGTCGAAATGAAGTATTATGTTGAGCAATATAAACTGTCTTCCTTCAAACTTTTCATCTATCATGCTTGACATTTTCTTATGACCGAAGGAAAAAGTTTTTGACAGTTGGCGCAATAAAAAATCAGTAAATTTTTTATTCCTAAAATGTCTTAATTTAGATATGATCGAAACTTCTTCTACAAGCAAATGAGTATTCTATGTGCATTCAATGCTGGATAGTACACTGTTTACTGTTGTATTATGAAATGAATTCTTATGAGTAAATTACTGACATATCGTAACAGAAAAAAATTGACATTCTACTCATCTATCAAAACTATCTTTCGCGAGATTACCTTCAAAAATAATTCGAGACATTTTCAGGCAATGTTTACCCTTATGTTGCTCCAAATGCACATACATTCTTAGCAAGTTGGGAAACAAATTATTTCTTTTTAGATTAATTCTTTATTCAAATTGATGAGACGGTTTATACTCTCCTAGTATCAATCCCTTACATGAATTATCCTTACATGACATATGCAGCATTCATTAAATAGGGTGGCTGATGATGGCCCAACAGATTTGTCTAATGTTACATTCAATTCAACAAAAGGAATATATATCTCAGCTTGTAAACAATACACATGGATTATTTAATATTTCTGTTCATTCCATTTTTGCCTTTCACTGCGCCATAATGAGTTTAGGAAGATGCTAGAAAAGAGAATTCTTATAGACAGATGTTCCAGTTTTAGAAAGTGAGCCAATTCAAGTGACAATTGATAAGCATTATCTCTTATTCTATGTGCATTCAATGCTGGATAGTACACTGTTTACTGTTGTATTATGAAATGAATTCTTATGAGTAAATTACTGACATATCGTAACAGAAAAAAATTGACATTCTACTCATCTATCAAAACTATCTTTCTGAACTATGGAGTTGAAAGGGCGAAGAAACGTTTGAGTGCCTTGCAATATTTTAATTCGTTGCGCAACTTCTAGAAAAAGTTTCAAGTGATTAGGTAAAAGTGCTTTATAGAAAACATGTTCCGACCCAACGAAAAATTAGTTTCTTACATTCTTGGTTAAATTAGTTTTTTCAAGTATTGTTCTTTGAAGAGTGACGTCTTATTAATGAGCTTCAAATATTGCCAATGTGTGTTAAAACACGACATATTCTGAATATTAAAAACACAGAGACATCGAGCATTAGACAAATTTCGATATGCCTTGCAAGGGATAAATCATTGAATGAGTAGTAGTTCTTGAATACATAAAATTATCCTTTTATTGAGACTGTTAATGAGTTTAAATCTCAATGTGAAGCATGGGATATATTAAGGAAGGAGAGAGAAAAATGCAAGAGGATAGTTGGAAAAGATATAGATATGAAAGAATAGTGTGTGTGGTTCAAGGACAAATTTGAAGGAAAGGATAATATGGAAGATATGGAGAATGGAAGACGCTCATGGGGGATAGAACTTCATGAGAAAAATAGGCAAGAAAGAAATAAGAAATGTCAAATGATGAAAGAAAAAGAAAGAAGTGAGTTTTGACATGATTTCGAATGAGTTTTGGATCCATTCTAAGGAAGAAGGGATGAGACTTATTGAAAGCTTCTTTAACAAGATAATTTAGTAGGGAATAATTTCTGAGCAATGGAAAGAGTATGTAATTTGACTAATTACAAGAGAGTTGGTAGAAATAAGATCGAAAGTACAGAAGAATAACGCTCATGACATCACTGCACAAAATATGGATAAGGATAGTCAGATGTAGGGGGGAAAAAGAGCTAAGGGAGACGGGATTAATACCATAGAAATAGGATTCAGTAATGTTTTGAAAGCAATGAATAACATTACGTACTATACACTTGGGAGGGAGAAAAAAGTAAGAAAGAGAAACCTACGGGCTGTATTGATTGATACAAAGATAGCCTTCGACAATGTTAACAAGGAAAGGCTGTGGAAAATTATTTTGAAACTAGGAATTTTAGAGAAAGTCATCATGTGCTTAATGATGATTTACGAGGATACGAGGCGGAGAGTGATAACAACATAGAAAACTTAGCAAAAGCTACTGAACCAAAAAAGGTGTACGACAATGTTGTCCATTGTGTCCTATTGGTTTCAATTTATGGATGGTAGAATTACAAGAAACGTTAAATAAGAGAGGGAAGTTTATTGGTAAAATAAAAAATTGGTAATTATGTTATGCGGATGATGTGGTATTATTGACGGATAATGTCAAGGACTTGAATCAGACATTTGGGAGGTTAAATCAATTTCTATATAACTCTCAACTACACTTAAATACGTATAAGACCTAAGTGATGGACTTTACAAGGAGCATAAAATGTGAGAAAATTATTTGAAAGGGAAGTACTTTCGAGATCGAGAGTGACGATAAATTTTTTGTGGTTTTGACTTAACAAGGGAGGGGTCTACGAAAATCACATAGCATAAATATGTAAGAAGGGGATAGTGGCTTTGAAACAAATGTGAAGTATAATTAAAAAAAGTTGTAAGAATTTCTCTGTAAGGGGATGAGGATATGTGATAGTGTTGTTGGTTACATTCCGAGGTAGTGGCAGAAATTTGGGAGTGGAAGGAAAGGATGACTCTGGAAGCAATACATGAAAGATTTTTAAGAGAGAAAAAAAGACAGAGATTTAGGAGTAGACTATTGCACACCCGGCTACATGAAAAGATGGGCGACAATGAGGCAAAAAATTAGACTACGTATTGCTAAAATAGCATATACGTACGAGTAAAAGTATAGTAGAGGGAGTGAAAATTAGGGGGTTGTTAAGACATCTTTGGTGGGAATTAAATAAGACCAAAGAAGCTGAGATATCTGATTGGAAAAGGGAAAGAGAACACTTTTGGAAACAGAAATATTATTCAGTGGAGCAAGTAGCAAGCTTAACAGGTGAAGGATTTAATTTTTTTTTAAATATTCAAAGGGATAAAGATCAGTTATCGCAGAACGATACTGACAAGATAAGAAGTACATCTTATAACAAATTATACTAATTGATTCAGGCGGTTGATATTCTTGATAATTTTAAAAGAAAATGTGAGGAAAGTGACAGAAGAAGAACAGCAACATTTAGGTTAGGAAACAAAACCGGAGCGAGTAAATATTTGTTAAAGAGTGACGGGGAAAATGTAGGTGAGATGGAATAAGATTCTGGGAACGCGAATTTCAGAAATGCCAGGGTTTTTTTTGGGGGGGGGAAGAACAAGTGGGAGAAGAATGGATTGATAAGATGATGTGGATATTATAAGACAAAAGAGAAAAGATAGCATATTGGAGAGATATAGAAAAATGTGTAATATCGACTTAATGTTATGTAATTTACAGATTAGAATATTATGTAGGAGTATTGAAGAAATTATATATTTATATTACGAGTACTGATATGAATGAAGACAAGGGCAATAGATTTAGATGGGAATGATAGATCATTTAACCCTTCTGCGACCAAGGATAGTAATTGAGTTACCCCAACGAATATTTTATTATTTTTTATCATTGTACAATTTCTTTTAAAATTCTTATATCTTGTGTAGTTGTGTTTTACTTATTTATGTAAAATATCTAGTTCGAAAAACCTACATTTTAGCCTGTAGTTATTTCACGGTGTGAATTTATACCTGGGGTACTACTTTACCCAACTGTTATTGGACATTCGGGTTTTAATATCGTGGTTTGAGGTTATTTTATCAGCGGGAGATGGGAGGTGGTGTTGTGGACACGTCTACGAAGTGTTATTATAGTACTTGTGCGTTAGTATGTGAACATGTCGAAGTATTACAGTCTTGACGAATTTGAAAAGTTATTAAGTATTCACAATCCAGAGAATTTGTGTGAAGTGTACAGATTATTTTATGAAAGTGGTGAAGATAATGTAGAGATTATAGTTAAAGTTGACGATAATATTTGTGCTGAAGACGAGGAAAACGTGAATGATGACGCATACATTATTTCAGATACTGTTTAAGAGTATCATGTGAAAGAGACAATACGAATAGTACTATATTGAATTGAATTGAATTTGCCTTATTTTACGTGGCGAGACTCGGGCCATCAGGCCCGCTCTTCCGTCTGACCACGCAAATTTTGCTACGCTCCTTTCCACTAGCAGAGAAAGGAGGTATTTCTTGGGCGAGAAACAGGCGATTTTGAATTTAGCTCAGAGGCGTCATTTAGGCTTGAGGATCTTTTACATGCAAGTAAATCTACTAACATGGGACAGCCGGCTTTACTTCCCCTCCGAAGGAAGGCGTACGAAGGAAGGCGTACGAAGGATTTTGTCGCCCTAAAAATCCACGGCTTCGATCGGGTTTGAACCCGCGAGCTTGGGTATAACAGTCCGGTACGCTAACCATCACACCATCGCCGCCGCTCACACCATCGCCGCCGCTATATGGCATGATTCGACATTCAAGACCTCTAAGTCGTGGACGAAGACCTGCATGTAAAATATTGTTAAAATCGCTAAATATTTTATTAATACATCAAAATAATGTTTAATCTGCATAACTAAAACCATATTATGACATTTACGGTAAAAATATTAAAACTAGATTGAATTTTCCGTGAGTAACTTCGTTACCCCCCTTGGTATTCGGCGTGTGCAAAATAACTCGGTAGTCGAAAGGTTAAATAGTGTAACCAATTATTGTGTCCAGCTATCTAGCGAATCCAACTATTCTATTGATTACAAAGTTGAAGGAAAAATATTTCTGGTGAGACTGAGTTGTGTAAGTATTGTAGGGTTGAATATGTTGCCTCTTTGAAGAAAGAGCCCGTCTATGTGAGTTTATGGGAATTATCTTCATGTTTATGAGTCTGCCCAACATAGCCCCTACTTTGCATAATTAAACCAAATTGAAACTGTTTACCCTTACGAACATTTCTTAGAACTAACTAAAATAAAATAATTAAGCTTGACGTTATTTATCCCGTAAATATTCTGATTATCCATAATCTAGATGCGGCAGATTATATCCACTAGCGTTGTCAGTGCAAGCTATTTTATTTCATAATTATATATTTTATATTTTATTCAAGACGCATATCTCTGAGGCTTCTGCACGGCAGCGGCCCACTTCTCAGAATCTGTATTACCAACTAAGCTTTCAGAATGCCACGTGCGGTGGAGCCTCATTTCTTAGTAATCCCCTCACGCCACAACGTTGCTCAACTGCCAAGCGCAGCTGTGCACTAAAATTCCCAGAATATTCCACTCGCAATAACGAACTCCGTCGCACGGCACGTGTGGCAACCGCTGCCTCGCCGCCAACGCTCCTCTGCGCCGTTATGCTTCGTATTAATCACTCCTCCTGCCACCAGAGTGCACCGGCTCTCAGCACTCGCCTGCCTTCGCTTGCGGCTGGAGATGCCCGCGACCACCGCGGCGCGCGCCGCGCGCGGGCCACCGCCGCCAGCGCCCCCCCCCCTCCCTGAGGCGTGTTGCCGGAGGGTGGGGGCTGGCCCCCTGCCGGTGTCTGCAAGCAGCGCTGGCGCCTGCGGCCCGTTCTCCTTTGTGTGGGCATTCCAGAACCTTCGGCCGTCACGCAGCCAAGGCTTCCCCCACCACCGCACGGCAGCAACCGTGCAGCTGGCATTCCTAGAAAATTCCCACTTACGTCACATGACGCAACACTGAGCTCCACGCTTGCAAGATACTGCCAACCGCCAGGCAGTTCAGTTCTCGTCCGATCGCCTAACTGTACGGATGGGTCTCCGCGCTGCTCTGCTAGCGGCGTGAACAATTCAGTTCTCGTCTGGCCTCCATGTCGAGCAGACGTGCTCCGCGCCGCTCTGCTAGTGGCGTGAACAATTAGTATTGCTCTGTCGCTTCTCATGGGCAGACATACTCCATGCTGCTCTCCTCGCAGCAGTCTCTCCATGCTCGTTCGAGTTTGCAACTGCGGACGGGCGGCGCTGCTCTTCTGGCATCATTACCTGGGCCCCACGCTACCCATGGTACTGCCTCAACTTTGCGGCCATTCTTGCCGTCTACACTCAATGCTGCTACTGGTGACTATTGCGCCTCTACTACTTGCTACGTGCTCAATTGCACCTTATGCTCACGATTCATGTGTTGCATATAATTAACTATTCAACAAACTACTGCTTGCCATGTGTTCACGTTATGTGCTGCATGATTAACTATTCTACAAGCTGTTGCTCGCCACGTGCTCAGCTAATTTTGCATTTACGTCTGTGTGGCGCCTGTGATTTAACTATTCTGCAAACTGTACTACTGCCACGTGTTTAGCTAACTTTGTATTCACGTCTGTGTGGCGCCTGTGATTTAACTATTCTGCAAACTGTACTACTGCCACGTGTTCAGCTAATTTTGTATTCACGTCCACGTGGCGCCTGTGTAACTATTCTACAAGTTGTGTTGCCGACATTATATGTCTAACTGGTATTTCGTGTTCTCTCTGGTGCTACTTACGGCACCCACAATTCCCCGAACTGCATCTGCCTCTGTCGGGCCTGGCCTAGCTAGCCGCCCGCAGCCACACCAACTTCAGCAAGATGCAAGAGGAGCAAGTTCTGTGCTACCGCACTAATATTGTATTTACATTGTGATTTTGTATGTTGCAACCCTTTGTTCCTTCTCCCCGTAGAGCTTAAGATGTATTTTTATGTATTTTATTTTTAGAATATATGTTTACATGATTCAATCTACATCTTTCATGGTAACAAGCACTCTCCTTCCTCCTCTATCCTTGCAGTCCCAGATCTGCAAGAGTGGTTACAACCTGTTCTCTCTTTACAGGAATCTGGGTGGTCCTTCGAAATTAATTCGGGCTATGGTGGGAATGTTTGGGAGGAGTTGAAGTTTCATTATTTCACAAACCAGTCCACTTTGCTCGACTCCCCCATCCATTTTGGACCTTCGAGCTTCGGATTCTACCAGCAAATTTATGTATGCCCATATATATATATGCCTAACTTCTATTTTTAATGCCTTCCAGGTACCAAGCTGATATTCACATCAGCACTTATTCTTTTTTGTACTTCCATTGTCAATGTCTACCAGGCATTAAAGCTGATACTTACATCAGCATTCACTTTGTATGTGCTTTCCGAGCCATCACATTTTGTCTCTTGAGTGTGCTTGTTACTATATATAAATCAAGTGTTAATTGTATTCATTTTATCAATGTACTTGTTTTTTATGTAACATACTTGTGTTAATTGCATTTACCTTGTCAATGTACTTGTTTTTCTATGCAACATACTTATGCCCGATTCAAAATGTTACATGTACCATACTGTCCTGTATCGTGTAACGAGGCTGTATGTTCCTGTATCGTGTAACGAGGCTGTATGCCGTGCTATTGACTGATGCTGCCTGCTGTTCTACTCAGCTGTTTTTCAACAAATTTGTAAGTGTAGTAACCTCATAGATGTGCGTCTACTCAGGGGATTAGCTTGCTTGCTTGCTTGCAAAGATATTACAATTACTGATCTTTTATTAATTCCAACTCAACTATTAATCTCGTTTGTTACAGCACGTAAAGTTGTGTGCTACTTTAACTTCATGTGTATACATTTGTGCATTTACATTTCATGTATGTATTTCTTTGATTGCACATATATACACAGTGTCTCACTTCCATTCACAAGTGTTACATGTACATTTGTGGACTCACATGTATGTGGTCCTTTAATTTCATATGTACACACTTGTATTTACATTTCATGTGTGTATCTCTTTAATTTGTACACACCACTTATTCGCACCTCCAAGTGTTGCATGTATACATTTGTGTATTTACATTCATGTGCTTCCTTAACTTTATGTCCACTCAAGTGTTTATTGTGTCACATACACACACATTTGTGCCTTTATTGCAATTTTTAAATGTCTCGTGTATACACATCAGTGTTATTACTTGCTTCTTTTATATGTCACATGTACATACAGTGTGCTTTGTTTAGTGTTTATGTATTTTGGGGGAAAGTCCAGTGTTAATTGTTACTAGGTCAGGGCCTCCTTCTGATCCCTCAACATTCCTGTTCTATCCTGTGTCCATCAATTGCCGATTGAGCATCCAAGATGGCATCACAAACGCTTCCTAAGAAGGTTATTAACTTAATGACCAGGTTAAGGAATAGTTGCACCTCCATTTCAAATTTTCTCACAGAGAATGAGCCACTCACCGTGCTCACGTGCCGACAACTAACCTCCAGAAAGGAATCGCTCATTAGAATTTTTGACAAACTCGATAACCTCATTGACAATGTTGATCCATCTGATGAGACTTCTTCTCAATTAGATGATCTTTTCAATGGATATCATGAGGTTCTCGCTGCAGCTGATGTGGCAGTGTCTAATTACAATTCAGCTCTCGCTGACAATGATTCTGTTTCTAACAGATCAAGCCATTCTGACTGTACCTGTAGAAGTTCTAAGTGCAACATTAAATTACCTGAAATTAAATTGCCCACCTTTGATGGTAATCAAACTAATTGGCTTACATTTAAAAACATTTTCGAAGGCCTTATATGTCAAGATGACATGCCTAATTCCAATAAATTTTATTATTTATCAGGCTCACTTGTGGGACAAGCCAAGGATTTATTGCACAACTTGCCCATTACCGATGACAACTTTACAGTTGCATGGGAATTACTGAAGCAACGGTATGACTCTCCCAGGGCTATCGTTAGCATTCACCTAAATTCGATTTTGAATCCTCCTGCACTAGCAAAGGGCTCCGCTTCTTCTTTGCAAAATTTAATTGACTACTTCAGATTACACGTGAATGCAATTAAAGGCATCAAGGTTGATACTGACTTGTCAGATTTGTTGCTCGTTGCACTAATTTCCAAAAGTCTTCCCACTGACATTCTCAAGCAATGGGAACTGTCCTTGAATAGCAGTGAGCTCCCCACTTTCGATTCTTTGTTACAATATCTAGAACTACATCAACGAAGCTTAAGAGTTTTTGATAATCCTACTGCATACGCTTCAAATTCTCACGTTAATGACAAGCCTCACACCGCCAGGGCAGGCAACGTCAACAACACGGGAAAAAGCAAGTCACTAATTTGTCCAAAATGCAATTCTGAACATTTGATTAAGGACTGTCCTTCATTTCTACAATTGTTACCTAAGGCTCGTTACGACTTCATTGTCAAGCAAGGTAGATGTTTTAGATGTTTTCACCCGAAGACCCATGGTCATTCCTGTACTACAAAATGTGCTATTTGTAATAAGAATCACCACAAACTCCTGCACTTTGGTGATAAACCTCCTGTTAATCAACAAGCTGCATCAGCTGTTGCGACCAGTGCTGCCAAAGCAACCACTTCAACTCTCATTCCAACAGCTTTAGTAAGCTGTTCATCTAATAATGGCAGGTCTAAGCCTTTTGTTGCTCTTCTCGACACTGGAAGTGGTATTAACTTAATCACTTGGAGCACGGTGAAATCCCTTAAGTTACCTACAACGAAAATGCCTGTGACTATTTCTGGTATTGGTCCGGAAGCTTTAACAAGCACTCACAGCACTACTTTAACAATTAGACCTTGTAATGTTCCTGATAGTTGGTCTTGTAAGATAAATTGTTCAATCGTGCATAGCATTCCTGGCACTCTTTCACATAGTTTTAATTGCGACAATTGGAATTTGCCCGCAGATCTAGTCTATGCAGATCCTCACTTTGATAATATTAAGCCCATCGATCTCTTGCTTGGTGCGGAGGTTTTCTTTGACATCTTACTGCCAGATAAGCTGACCAGATCCGATGGTGTTTATCCTGTGCTACAGCACACCAAATTAGGTTGGATTGTTGCGGGTCGCACCCCACGCTCCACTGCTCCCTCGCAAGCCCTTTGTAATCTGATTCAGACGCCCTTTGAGTTACCTGATCAGATTAAACACTTTTGGGAGGTAGAGGAAGTTTCCCCCCTCCATCCAATTTTACATGAGGAAGAAATAGCAGAATCTCACTTCGTAGCTACCCACTCGAGGGACGCCTCTGGCAGATACTCGGTCAAGCTCCCTGTTAATTCTAAATTAAGTTCATTAGGCGACTCCAAACCTCAAGCAATTAAACGCTTTCTGGCAATTGAAAAAAGGCTTGAAAGGGATCCCGAATTGAAACAGGACTACCATGAGTTTATTAACGAATATATTCAATTAGGACATATGCAACCAGCACCCAGCTGTGGCAGTCTTGTTAGTTATTACATTCCTCATCATCCAGTGTTCAAACCCTCCAGCTCCACTACTAAAACTAGAGTTGTGTTTGACGCTTCAGCTAAAACCACTACTGGCATTTCCCTTAATGATGCGCTGTTAAATGGTAGCAAAATTCAAGACGATCTCTTTGATCTTTTACTTAAATTTAGAATTCACAAAATTGGCATTGCTGCTGACCTCAAAATGATGTTTCGCCAAGTTAATGTAGACCCATCTGACTGGAACCTACAACGTGTTTTATGGAGGGACTCTCCCTCTCAACCTATTCAGGATTTTGCCTTAACTACGGTGACGTATGGTTTAAAACCAGCCACCTTTCTTGCTGTTCGCACTTTGCATCAGCTGGCTACTGACGAAGGCGCTGACTTCCCCATCGGCTCACACGTGCTAACGTCCAATTTTTATGTTGATGATTTTTTATATTCATCTCCCAACCTGCATGCTGCCAAGCAAACTATCTCTGAATTAAACAGTTTGCTGGCAAAGGGTGGTTTTCTCTTACGTAAATGGGCTTCGAATGACAAGTCTGTTTTGTCAGATCTTCCAGATCACTTGCTGGCCAAGTCAGGCCACAAAATTTTCGAGTCCAAAGCCCCCGAAGCAGTATCCACTTTAGGTATTTCCTGGAATACTGTGACTGACATGTTCACCCTAGTGCTGTCAGACAAAATTAATTTCAAGGTTACAAAGTTTACCAAAAGAACCATGCTATCTGTGATATGCTCTTTATTCGACCCACTAGGCCTACTGGCCCCCTGTATAATTGTTTGCAAACTGTTGTTTCAAAGACTCTGGGATTATTCCCTCAATTGGGACCAATCACTCCCACCTGATATCGCCCTTAAATGGCAAGAGGTCTTTACGTCACTAATTGACATACCTACGATTAATGTTCCACGATGCATTCTGCCATCTGATTACTCTTCCATCGAACTGCATGGCTTTTCCGACAGCAGCCTAATAGCCTACGGAGCAGTCATTTATGTACGCTCTGTAAATGAACACGGTACATATACTGTAAATTTACTCTGTGCCAAATCTAAAGTAGTGCCCTCTAATATGAAGTGTAAGGATGACACTGCGTTAACCATTCCTCGCTTAGAGCTCTGTGCTGCCGTCCTTCTGACCAAGCTTATAATTAAAACTATTAAAATTCTTTCTCATGAACTTTCTCCCAATGCTGTCCTATTGTGGACTGACTCCAGGATAGTGTTGGACTGGATTCACTCACCACCTCTCAAGGGTAACGTGTTTGCGCGTAATCGTGCCCAGTTCATTAGAGAAAACGCAAACGGCTTCACTTGGCGTTACGTTCAATCTTCACTTAATCCTGCGGATTTACTCTCGCGTGGCGTCAAACCTAAAGATTTGTTAAATTCGGATATTTGGTGGCACGGTCCACAATTCTTAACTCTTGAGTCAGCCTCATGGCCAAATGGCATTTCTGTAACTGTCAACAACGCACCTGTGCTAGTCTGCAAGCCTTGCGACTCGTACCTGAACGAAAGAGTATGCTCTTACTACAGTTCCTTTCAAAAATCACTTCGCGTTATGGCATATATTCTTCACTTTATCACATGTCTCAAATCCGCCAAGTCAAAGCTAGTTTCGGATTCCACTAAAATTACTAAATCTCTCTCTGCTCACCAGCTTAATTATGCAAAATTAACATGCATCAAAATCGTACAACATCATGCCTTTCTCCCTGTGTTTAAGGCGCTCAACGACGGAGCCACATGTCCCTCTAGCAGTGGCCTCGTTTCACTCAATCCTTTTATTGACAACAATGGCTGCCTGCGTGTAGGTGGCAGAATCTCAGAGGCCGAGCTGTCTTTCGACACTCTCCACCCTCTAATTTTACCTTCTAAACATCACTTTACTAGGGCACTTATTAATGACGCCCACTTAAAACTGGCCCATGCCAATGTTCAGCTTCTAACCGTCCATTTGCGACAATCTTATTGGATACTTTCCATTAGGAAGACAATCAAATCTGTGATACGTAAGTGTATCACATGTTTTCGCCATGCTCCTACATCAGCACAACAGCTTATGGGAAACCTCCCAGCCATACGTGTGACCCCATCTCCCACCTTTGGCATTGTGGGGGTGGATTATACAGGGCATTTTTGGCTTAGACACGGAATTCGCGGCAAGTCCCGCACCAAGGTGTATCTTGCACTTTTCGTGTGCATGGTCACCAAAGCCGTACACATCGAAATAGTCTCCTCTTTAACTACAGAAGCTTTTTTAATGGCCCTTAAGCGATTTGTATCACGACGTGGCATTCCCACTAAGATTTTTTCGGATAACGCTACCACCTTCGTGGGAGCAAACACACGGCTGCATGCCCTTCATAACCTTTTCAAATCTTTAGCCTTTCAAAAACAAATTATTGATTTTTGCTCTAATTCCTCCATTGATTGGACATTCATTCCACCCAGGTCCCCTCACGTTGGCGGCATCTGGGAAGCCGGCATCAAAATCCTAAAACGACACTTGCTACGTGAAATAGGCGAAGCCGTGCTTTCTTATGAAGAATTGTTAACTACTGTCACGCATGTTGAGGCAATCTTAAATTCCAGACCTCTCATACGTCCAACAGATGATGCAGCTGAGTTTAATTATCTCACGCCTGCTCATTTCTTAATTGGCAGACCTCTTACAGCCTTGCCCGATCCCAATGCACTACAGCAGCAATCTGTACGCTGTCATTGGAATCGAACTCAAAATGCACTTGCTAATATTTGGACGCGCTGGACGAAGGAGTATCTGTTATCCCTTCAACAACGCTCCAAATGGACAGCTGTCTCTCCTAACATTAAAACGGGTACCCCCGTGTTGTTAATTGATGACAACCTCCCTCCTCTTGAGTGGAGGTTAGGGGTAATCACCCAAACCTTTCCCGGTCGTGATGGTCGCACTCGAACTGTTCAAGTTCAAACCAAGGCAGGCTCCTTTGTGAGGCACATCCATCGCTTGTGTCCTCTACCCATTCATGATTAGTACATGTCTTTTATAGTCATTTTGTATTGGTTATTTATAGTTAGTTGTTTATTGTTTTGTTAGCTGTAAGATTCGCTGTGTTGTATTGTAAATTTGTTAGTATTTAGGATTCTGTGTCATATTAAGAATTTTGCATTATTGCACTTGCTACCTCCCCGAGGTGCAACGTCTCAATGCTCCATGCCCTCATGGCAACATGTCGCATTACCGCACTTGTCACCTCTCCGAGGTGCACAACTCACTCAAGGACAGTATCCTCATTTTGTGTTACTTCATAGCTACAGGGTCATAGTTACTTCATAGCTTACAGAGTCATAGTTACTGAGTCATAGTTGTTTAGTGTTGATTTAAAACCATTGTCTTTATTTGTTTACTATTGTGTTAGTTATAAGATTGATTGCGCTATTATATTGTGTGCTTGTTAGTCGTCAAGACTACCACCTGCGTCTGCCACCTTGGTAGGCACTCGTAATTCATTTTATTTTCATTTCTGTCACCCTTTGAGGTGTCCGATCTCATTTGAGATCACTTAATTGTTTTAAGATTTGCTATTTCCCACCACCCGCGTTTGCTTGTAACTTTAGACAACATCTTGCCACCTCTCCGAGGTGCTCAATCTCATTTGAGTTCGCTTAACTGTGTTCAGATTTGCTATTTACTGCACTTCCGCGTTCGCCATCTCGCAAGGCACCCGTTGCCATTTTGGTTGTCAACATCATTTTTTACCACCTTTACGAGGTGTCCAATCTCTCGAGATTACTTTATTATTATGTAATATGTCAGATTACTTACTACATCTTGTGCTATCGCACTTGCCACCTCTTCGAGGTGCTTACTTGTCTAAGGTCAATTATGCCTTTCTAATACCAACGGCTACATTCACTATCCTTGCCACATATCTCCATACACCCTACCACTCCCATCTTACGCCTAACTACCTAGCTTGCCCTAACATCTTTTTAGTCGGACGACCTAATCGTCCTGTGGGGGTGTATGTCAGTGCAAGCTATTTTATTTCATAATTATATATTTTATATTTTATTCAAGACGCATATCTCTGAGGCTTCTGCACGGCAGCGGCCCACTTCTCAGAATCTGTATTACCAACTAAGCTTTCAGAATGCCACGTGCGGTGGAGCCTCATTTCTTAGTAATCCCCTCACGCCACAACGTTGCTCAACTGCCAAGCGCAGCTGTGCACTAAA
The DNA here is from genome assembly GCA_038098605.1 of Gryllus longicercus. Lineage (NCBI taxonomy): Eukaryota > Metazoa > Arthropoda > Insecta > Orthoptera > Gryllidae > Gryllus > Gryllus longicercus. The sequence continues at coordinate 11,932,156 of JAZDUA010000002.1, read as the reverse complement.
ATTCCCAGAATATTCCACTCGCAATAACGAACTCCGTCGCACGGCACGTGTGGCAACCGCTGCCTCGCCGCCAACGCTCCTCTGCGCCGTTATGCTTCGTATTAATCACTCCTCCTGCCACCAGAGTGCACCGGCTCTCAGCACTCGCCTGCCTTCGCTTGCGGCTGGAGATGCCCGCGACCACCGCGGCGCGCGCCGCGCGCGGGCCACCGCCGCCAGCGCCCCCCCCCCTCCCTGAGGCGTGTTGCCGGAGGGTGGGGGCTGGCCCCCTGCCGGTGTCTGCAAGCAGCGCTGGCGCCTGCGGCCCGTTCTCCTTTGTGTGGGCATTCCAGAACCTTCGGCCGTCACGCAGCCAAGGCTTCCCCCACCACCGCACGGCAGCAACCGTGCAGCTGGCATTCCTAGAAAATTCCCACTTACGTCACATGACGCAACACTGAGCTCCACGCTTGCAAGATACTGCCAACCGCCAGGCAGTTCAGTTCTCGTCCGATCGCCTAACTGTACGGATGGGTCTCCGCGCTGCTCTGCTAGCGGCGTGAACAATTCAGTTCTCGTCTGGCCTCCATGTCGAGCAGACGTGCTCCGCGCCGCTCTGCTAGTGGCGTGAACAATTAGTATTGCTCTGTCGCTTCTCATGGGCAGACATACTCCATGCTGCTCTCCTCGCAGCAGTCTCTCCATGCTCGTTCGAGTTTGCAACTGCGGACGGGCGGCGCTGCTCTTCTGGCATCATTACCTGGGCCCCACGCTACCCATGGTACTGCCTCAACTTTGCGGCCATTCTTGCCGTCTACACTCAATGCTGCTACTGGTGACTATTGCGCCTCTACTACTTGCTACGTGCTCAATTGCACCTTATGCTCACGATTCATGTGTTGCATATAATTAACTATTCAACAAACTACTGCTTGCCATGTGTTCACGTTATGTGCTGCATGATTAACTATTCTACAAGCTGTTGCTCGCCACGTGCTCAGCTAATTTTGCATTTACGTCTGTGTGGCGCCTGTGATTTAACTATTCTGCAAACTGTACTACTGCCACGTGTTTAGCTAACTTTGTATTCACGTCTGTGTGGCGCCTGTGATTTAACTATTCTGCAAACTGTACTACTGCCACGTGTTCAGCTAATTTTGTATTCACGTCCACGTGGCGCCTGTGTAACTATTCTACAAGTTGTGTTGCCGACATTATATGTCTAACTGGTATTTCGTGTTCTCTCTGGTGCTACTTACGGCACCCACAATTCCCCGAACTGCATCTGCCTCTGTCGGGCCTGGCCTAGCTAGCCGCCCGCAGCCACACCAACTTCAGCAAGATGCAAGAGGAGCAAGTTCTGTGCTACCGCACTAATATTGTATTTACATTGTGATTTTGTATGTTGCAACCCTTTGTTCCTTCTCCCCGTATAGCTTAAGATGTATTTTTATGTATTTTATTTTTAGAATATATGTTTACATGATTCAATCTACATCTTTCATGGTAACAAGCACTCTCCTTCCTCCTCTATCCTTGCAGTCCCAGATCTGCAAGAGTGGTTACAACCTGTTCTCTCTTTACAGGAATCTGGGTGGTCCTTCGAAATTAATCTAATTCGGGCTATGGTGGGAATGTTTGGGAGGAGTTGAAGTTTCATTATTTCACAAACCAGTCCACTTTGCTCGACTCCCCCATCCAAGCGTGGCAACCAAGAACAACTCTTATCTTCCAGTCACATAGCCCTTCGACGGGGTCTTAAAAAGTGAACTTTTAAAAACTTACTTATCGAAACCGCCTTACATATTATTACTCGAAAAACGTTTCGACTCTTTGAGATCATTAGTAAACTGTTTATAAAGTCTAAAAATCACATAATCGGTATAGTACACGGATACGTTGCGTGTTTGTGAATTCGTCTGACCATTACTCACAGGCCTCTTCCGTTCCACCATTCGTAGTAAAGGAGGAGTCACTTGACGTTATCGGTCTACTGGTGGGGACATGCCTATTTTTCTGGGTTCTTCCAGAATAATCTAATATAATGTTCAAAACCGTTTACTTGGGAGTTTAACCATCTAAGACGTGTTTTGGAGAGTTTCTGGATACAGAGCCACCAATATTTCGATACCCCTCGACAAGACGAATCAATTGGAATTATTTTAGCCGGTTCCTTCTAGTATATTTTGGGAAAAATCTATAAAAACGTCTTTTTTGGTGGGGAGCTCAAGACACCAATAGTACTGAAAAGATGTGAATGGCTTGTTGTGATTTCGGCGTCATTCCCGCATTGACGTGAAGAGTCGATTCATCTATACAATATCCAAACCTAGTTTTTTCAGTATATTTTTAAGTATTTCTATCGATACTTTTTCACGTTACATTTAATGCTCAAGAATGAACAAGTCAAGCAACTGTATTATGTTTAAAAATTATTTTTGATGTGAGCTTCTATAGCGAAAGTATGCATTTTTAATGTGAAAACAACAAATCGGCACGGTAATTTGGTGTAAAATTAATTTACTTAACATTTGACTATATCAAAAGTACCATGAACCATGAACGTATGTATTGCTCAACTACGAGTATCTCTCTCTCTCTCCCTCTCTCTCCCTCTCTCTCCCTCTCCCTCCCTCTCTCTCTCCCTCTCTTTCTCCCTCTCTCCCTCTCTCTCCCTCTCTCCCTCTCTCTCTCCCTCTCCCTCCCTCTCTCTCTCCCTCTCTCTCTCCCTCTCTCTGTCTCTCTGTCTCTCTCTGTCTCTCTCTTACTCTCTCTCACTCTCTCTCTCTCCCTCTCTCCCTCTTCCCTCTCTCCCTCTCTCCCTCTCTCTCCCTCTCTCTCCCTCTCTCTCTCTCTTTGCCTTCTCTCTTTCTCTTTATCTCTTCTTTCTTTGTTTCCGCGCGCGAGTTTGAGTGTGTGTGTGTGCAGAAAATATGTATTTGCGTCTGCTTGAAGTTTCACCTACACAAGTTAGACATGAGACTTACTTGATACTGCATTTGATACTGCATTTATATTGTTTTTAAAATGTCAATCAGTATGCATTTGAACTGTTCACTGCTAACTTAGGCGCTGATGAAATCTAGTTTGTCTGGACGAAGCGACATCTGAAATCAAATACGTACGATTTCTATAAGAAACATCATCATAAGAAACAGCGATCCACCAGGCTAAGCTATCTACTAAATAAATTAATAAGGGACCAATCAGCGCCCATTACACGTAGTATCGCATGAACTTCAACGAGGATAGGGCATTAGCCTCACAGCTCGCGCGCACCCACGTGCCTGCCTGCCTCTCGGCGTTCTCACACTGCAGGGCCATCGACGAGTGCAGCCAGCCCGCACGGCTCGCGTGCGGCCGGCGTTGCCTGCCGTCGCGTAGCGGTGCGCGCGCGCGTGCCTTAATTCACGCCGCCTTTTTCCGCCTCGGCGCGCGCCTCCGCCGGAGCTGCTCGTTTCCGGCGGCCTCCTCGTGGCCGCCGCCGGCGCCGCGACCGGCACGTGCCCGCGGCAAAAAGGAACACGGGTTGTGCACACCGGTCCGGGAAACGCTTGAGCAGTGTTTCCCGAAGGGAACTGTACGAATCCCTCGGGATCTACTCTTGGGGCCGTTATGGCCCCTTGAGGTCTTACGTTTAGGAACCTCTGCGCGGGAGGGACCCACACATGCTCGATCGATTGATTAGTGATTCCGGGCGCGTCAACTGTTAAGGTCATTATTCCCGTAAAAGTAGTGCATATTTTATCGCGGGAGGTCGCGGTGATCTTCCCCCGCTGGATCCGGCGCCGAACTACCATAGGTTATGGCGTTTCCCTAACCAGGTATCCCCCACCAGTGGAGAAGCCTCATCCGGGACAAGCTCTAAGCTTGGTCCTGGCATGTGTGGTACTGTAGTGCATGTGAGTGTAAGTGTGCATATGAGTGTAAGGGGTAGGATAGGACAAGGAATGGGAAGGAAAGATTGCGCGGTCCGGGGTCCGTTTGGTAGGGTACTTTGCTGGTATTCGCCTGGGGTTGATCGAAGAAACCACGGGAAAATATCGATCACAGCAGCTGACCGCTAGAATTCTTCTCCAGATAGCGATAGAACTCGACCTAGCTATCTGACTTGTGTAGAAAATCCTGCTACCGTGGGTCCTAGAACCCCAAGGCCTCCCGGTCAGTGGCACTGCAATGACATCTGTTGATGCCTTGAACATTATACACTACAGCAGTGATTCCCGAAGTGGTACGAGATACACAGATGAGTCGATTTAAACCACTGACTGGAAAAAAAATATTACTAAGATTGGTAGTTTGGTGGTAGTTTTTCGTGGTTTCTCTTATTAATATCAGGCCTGTTCCAGAGCAGTACTGTAACCAACGATACCGTGCGCGATCTTTCCTTTCTCACCCTTACCGATCCTCTTCCCTTGTACACACACAATCACTACAATATCGCACATGTCGAGAGACCAGTCATTAGGTGAGAAATTGACCCGACTGGGGTAGTGCCCCGCAGGCGAAAGATATCCGGAGAGCCTGTGGTAAACTGCCAGACAAGTCTGAATATTGATTCCGAGCGCGTCAACAAACATATGCAATAATCCTGTAAGAATAGTGCATGTTATACTCTGGAAGGAGGCAGCATTCCTCTCCATGGATTCGTGAGATTCGGTAGAATTCGGTGAGACATACACCTGTAGCTTCTCCCGCCACGTATCTCCCCAAGCGGGCCACCGTCCCAGCCGGGACAACTTCGAACTTCCCATCTGCTCTCGTGACTTGTGTCGTAGTGTAATACGTGTACGTGTTTGATCTGGTATTAATAGGAGAGATCACGAAAAATTACCGCTCAGAACAGCGGGCATCGATAATTCTCCTTCACTCAGAGGTTGAATTTGACCCAGATACGCTTCTGCATTTCGATTCCTTAGTAAATCTAACCCGGATACATCTCGGTTAACGATGTTGAAGAGGCTGGTGTTGTAGTTGGTCGTTTGCATCAGAAATCGTCTTCAAATCATTATGTATGGTAGAAGTAAAATGGAATCAAAAAAATTAAAACTGCTCAATGAGAAAGCTATATTGGATATGAGAAAATTATTAATATTTCATGAGAAGTACGATAGTAAAAGAAACTTCACGTTCTTATTGTATTGCTGATGTTAGGTTCATGTTTAACAGAAAAGACCGCTAATCTATTTCCTATCTTTCTTATGAACTGTCCTATCATAATTCCGTAGAATAAGGAGTTAAATTATTTGGAAGAAGGATTTTGAATTTATAAAGCGTTCTCGCTGAAGGAGAGGAATGAATGTGTGGTATGCTTTTAATATGATTGTTGATTCCATCACACTGGGTAAGCCCCCCCCTTTACCTTGGTGTTTCGGTAGGGTTCTTCCCATACAGTCTCCCATTTGATGGAATCTGAAAGACACACTCCATCTACTTTCATTTTCATCCCTCCAAATTCTCACCTAGGATAGCATTCCGTGAAGGCAGAAGCGAGAAAAGTGGTCCATTGTTCTCGTACCACTCTCCTCCATTGTGCTCGTTTTTCTCACAAGAGAGGTTTGCATTCACACACTACAATGCATAAGCCTTCTTCCTCTCGTCATGTTACAAAATTGATTTGTTCAGCTTTATTGCTAGCTTATTTGCTGCTTTATAACTAGTTTGCACAAATAAAAGTAAAGGAGAACCATATGGCACCAAATTCAAGTAATAGGAGCTTTAAATAGGAGCTTTAAGGCTCGCCACGTGTAGTTCGTCTCCATACAAAATAGTATGAATGTCGCCCATGTTAATATATATACACACTTTAAACTTTATGATTTTTTCATCTTCATTTTGTTCTTGTTTGATTTACTTCCCATTGATTGTTTCCTAAAGTTCTTTGCATATGTTCATTTATTTTTAAAGTCATGCTTTTAAAAGAATATTGTGAAGAACTTAAGTTCGAGCAGCTGCCCATTTACGTCCGTTTGTGACTAATAAAGCAAAATATAACTTTGTTGGATGTGGTCTGACGTTTTTAGCTTCATAAAAAAGGAATGAAATAACGTTCTTTTGTTCCTAAGAAAAGTGGGGTAAAAGACAGCTAGAAGAAAGCTTTGGGAACTGATGCGAAGATAGCTCTGTAGCTCTTTATGCGCATAATAATGCAAAACGAGTGGAACCTGCTGAGATGGCTCGGGGCATCAGGGCACTGCAGGGTCTCCTACCTGTAGATCCCACGGTTCAAGTCGCAGCGGTGGCAGGATTTTCGACACTAGCTACACACCGAGGTTGACCTCACCTGCTGTCTGCTCTGAAGGATAGTTTTCCATGGTTTCTCCGATCAACATCATGCGAATGCCGGAATAGTATCCTACCAATTACGGTATGGGCCGATCTTTCCTGCACTCTTTCTTCCTCTCCCTCGTCTTCGTCCTATCCTCACATCTCAATTACGCACACAGTTCCCCGTACTTCATACCCACACTTGTCAGATTCTTAGAGCATGTCCCCGTTAGGCCGGACCTTCGCTGGTGGGAGATACCTGACCGGGGAAATCCCAGCAAGCCGACATGCAGGTTGGCGCTGGGTCTCACCATCCAGCGGGAAAACAACAACACCACCTCTCGTGATGAAATGCATCTAAACATCCGTGTCCAATGCAACCCGCAACACTCGAAAGTATTTATGAAATCTAAATACATAGTTTATACAACTCCCAAACGAAGCGTTCTGGGAACGTAAAACCTGACATGTTGAAGCCAAAGGCTCCAAAGAAATATTTTTTACACCACAATCTGCCCGATGAGATATTTTCGGACATTCTATTACGTTTATGCTGGATAGGTGCTTTCGATATTACCCCACCTGTGCAGATTCTGCAACTGAATATGAAACTATTCTACTTGATATTCTATGAAACTGAATTGCACCAGTGTACCTCTCTGTTGAATGAATAAAGTGAAATAATAGTGTTTATTGATGAGAGTGAGATTGAATGTAACGAAAAACAGATAAGTCTTCTAAATATGCGATTACATTCTCATTGATCGAAAATAATGTAAGGAGATCACTATCTTATATCAGAAAAATGTTCAAAAGCTCTGTCATAATGCATTAGCAGGATCAATGTAACCATTTCACCTTGTAAGGAAGTCTGTTTCAGAGCAATCATGACTAAATCTTCATATGTCAAGAAAACAAGTTCAATATATTAGATTACGGATTGATCACTGCCCACTTATGGCAAACACATATCCATCACCCTCCCCAAATGGTGGATTACACGTATCCTCTTCCCACATTATACTCCAACTACAATATTATCCCTCAATCTTTCAGTAAATATGTACGTAATATTCAAAAGTGTAGATAAATATGTGACACTACTTCAACTCTTAAACACATGCTATTTTATTTGATTTATTTTCTCAAATAACAATAATTGTATGTAACAGGTTTTACTGTTTTTTGACAAAAGAGTAAATATTATCTGGGGAAGTACAATGTGCGCCCATTTACTCCATCTCGAATGTCTCTTCCCCACCCTTTAACCGTAAGTTGTAGAATTATGAATAAAGTAATGACAAAACGAGATGGGCAACATTTGAAAACTAGATATTTCGCTCCCAAGTTATAGAAAAAATATTTGTATCGGTAAACGAACTACTGGTTTGATTTTTTAGAATTGCTAACAAATAGTAACCCATAACCCCGGATCTATTAATACAACAATTGGCAAACTAACCACACATAATATCTGATTTTTATTTATTGATTGATTAGTGTTTCCGGGCGCATCAACTGTTAAGGTCATTAGTTTCGGAAGTGTACTCGAATGCATATTTTTATCACGGGAAGTGGCGCGAAAATGACGAGATTCGGCACCGTCTACGACAACTTGCGGGTTTTCCCCAACCAGGTATCTCCCGCCAGTGGGGCACCGCCCCAGCCGGGACGGGTCGCCTTAAGCTCCCGACGTGCGGTAGCGTGCGGTAGCGTGCCGTAGCGTGCGGTATCGTGCGGTAGAAGGCTGATAAGTGTTGGTGTGTGTAAGTAAGGGTTGAGGATAGAAGAAGGAAGAGGAAGAAAATATCACGCGTGGTCCGTGGCACTTTTCTTAGGCAACTGCTGTGGCATTTGCCTGGTACTGACCTGAGAAATGGCGGAAAACTACCAATCAGGGCAGTTGGTCTGCAGAATTCTCCTCCAGAGAGACGCCTAATTCGACCCAGCTGTGTAGCTAGTGTGGAAAATCCACCACCGTAGGGACTCGTACCCAAGGACCTCCCGATCAGAGAAACCAGTAATGGTGCTACCGAGCTACACTCAGCCGGCGCGTTCATTCAAAGAGGGAACGTTGCTCTGTGTTATTGGTGAACAATTGTTCGTGGTGTCGAGGCCGTGCGAGCAGTGAAGAGCACCGGAGCAAGCGACCGCCGCGCCTGATCAGTTGCCAGCGCAAGAGCGGTTGCAGAAACGCCTCGCGGCCCCACTGCGAGGCGGCAGATAGCGGCGGATGCTTTTCTACAGAATACAGATCTATGCATTCTATTATACAAGAATGTAAAACCATCTTCTATATTTTTTTATTTATTACTTCTCGTTGGACACGTTTGTCTTTCGGGGACGTATCATTTAGAGCTTTTAGCATATCTCCATTGTTAATTAGAGATTGGTTTGCTACTCTAAATATTAGTTGTCATATTTTTTATATTTGATCTAATATAAATGACGACGAGGCTTTCAATGAATCATTGCTTGACGTCGGTTGTGAGGAATGTTGGCAGAATCCACGTCAGTGCATAGCAATTTTGAGTTCAGGTACCAATGTCATGATGTAATCTCCGAATTTCTTCGTAACACATTATAACGTTTGCGATAACTCGGACGATGCAGAAAAGACGAGAATCTTTTTACCAAATAGTGACATTGCATAATTTTTATATCACACGTGGTCACAAAGATACGTCCTTTGTACGCCTATATTAAGATTTCTGTCAACTTGCTGACTCATTAAAAACATATTTAAGCGAACATTTAGAGAGCCATCGCTAAAGTCCTCCCACGTACGGGAGGTGTGTGGCAGGCAACAACCAGAGTCCACGTATAGATGTTAGGCAATGCAAAGCAAGGAGTGCTATTACGGGTAGGTTCCCGGTAGACCGCAAATGACTGCACAAAATGTTACACTAGCTGACGAGGATAATCCGAGAGTCTCAAAATTAAAGTATGTTGCTTTATTTCATTAATTAATTATTAAATTTGGGCAAAGAATTGGTCACCCCGACCGGGACTCGAACCTGGGTCTCCTGGTTTACACCCAGTGGCTCACGTTATCAGGCCTAATAAATTTTTCATTATGATATTATATATAATTGTCACCACCCTGTCACCTTTTTTAAACGCAATTAATCTCGGAAATATGTTCCGCAACAGAAAAGAAATCCAAGTTGTGATCATGATACTGAATAACAAGAATATTTCATATATATATATATATATATATATATATATATATATATATATATATATATATATATATATATGAGTCATTAAAATCATTAGTTACTCAGTGGCATAGTCACAACATGCATTTCATTACTTTTGCGGATCACATTTCCGAGCGTAATTGCGTCTAAAAAATTTGACAAGGTGGTGAAAATTATATATAATATAATTTATTAATCGACGCCATATATTATGTTTTAATAAGAAAAATATTTTCAGAGCCCCTTAGAATAAGGAGGCGGGTGCCCAGGATGGAAAGGGGGGGGAAGGGCGAGGTGCGAGAAAGGACAAAAAAGAGATGGGCGTATGGAGCGGGGCAGGGTGAGGAAAGAAAGACCGCGCGCCATCCGCGGCCGTTTGTGAAGATACTGCTCTGGCCTTCACCTGGTGTTGATCGGAGAGACCACGGAATACTACCGATCAGAGCAGCCAACCTCTAGAAGTCTCCTGCCCACTGCGACTGAACACGATTCAGCTATGTCAAACATTCCGCCACTACCCGGACTCGATCCCAGCGACAACAGTTGTCGCCCAGAGCTAGCTCATCGTGATGGAATATCTAAGGAGCAATGGTCAGTACACGTGGCTTAGGAGGCTCAGAGCATCGGGTGATGCCACTGCAGAGCCTCTCACCGAAGGGCCCTACAGTTCAACGCCCGTGGTGGCAGGGATTTCGACAAAAGCAAGATAGCGATGTCGAGTTTACCCGCTGTCGGGAGAAGAATTCTAGCGGACGACTGCTTTGATTGGAGGTTTTCTGTGGTTTCTCCAGTCATCAGGCGAATGCCGCACCAGTACCATAATAAACGGGCCAAGGACCGGTCGCCATATTTTCTTCCTCTTCCTTGTTCTATCCTGTCCGCTTGCTCACACGCACACGGAGTGAATTAGAAAGGTGGTGAAACGGACTGAGACGGGACAGTGAGATGAAGCTGAACGGGAGATAACACAACCGAGCCGGGTGGAGATCAGTGGGTCGAGGATGTGAAAGAATGAGAGTCAGCACGATTTTTTCGTCTCACAGATAACTGGGTTACATAAATAAATGGGCCGTGCCGAGTACTTCAGCTAGTTAAATAACATATAACAAACGTATGTAAATAAATAGAAAATTAGATAGAAAACAGAACATTCTCTGGTAGAAATCTCTGGGTACCTTGAAATCAGATATGGAAAAATCCATGTAAGTACGGAACACTAGTAAAAATTCCTAACTCTGCAAGTAATAATAATAATAATAATAATAATAATAATAATAATAATAATAATAATAATATATGCGCTGTTAAGTCATGTGAGCCATTATTTGTGTGAAATACCGTGGGCGTTGGCTAGCTTTAGCTGTGACAAAAATAACTCGCTAGAAACCAATATATTATTTATTGCGTAGCTAGTAATAGCTCATGTTCTTTAATACCTGTCGATTGTTGGCTATTCTCACTTCGGATTTCTCCATCAAAGAATTTATATTAATATTTTAAAATACGTTTCTTCATTGTATCTATTCCTACAACATTAAGATATTTCGGATATTTAGAGACGATACCGGAACCAATTAAATCCCTCATGAAAACTATCGCTGACCTCCAACTGCACTCCTTGAACTGACAATCCCGAGGCATTATCAATGGACACTCCAGCTCGCAAAGCCTTAAAACGGAAGAATAAATTTCGCATAGCGATTCTCAACTGTTTTAGACAAAAGCATCGTTCTCTCGCCTGAACAAAGTATGAATCATGGTCGTAGGCGTGTGCAGAGGGGAAGTCAGGGGGGAGGACTCCCTGCCATTTTTGAAAGGGGCTCTTTTCTCTTAAGTAATAAAATATTTTATTGCCGTAAATACGAGTATGTTCAATTCGTTTTAACCTCTTTTTAATTTTACAATTTGGAGAATTGTTCCGACATTTGCGGAATAATTGCTCAAGCCATTTGGAAATCCTGTGAATAGTTTAACGTAAAATCAGTTGTATTTATTAACTGTATCGTTGAAATGGTGCTAACATTTTGAAAGGATGCCAATTGCCGGCATTAGCTTTTCAATATATTCCACAAGGAAGGGGAGACGTAGGTAGGCTGAAGAAGAAGTGAACTTCGGAACAGTTTTAAGCCTAATCCATGTTGGTAGAAGAAGAAGAAGAAGAAGACGAATTGTATCATTTAAATTATAATTTAATAACCATTGTAAAGTTTTATTTATTTACTAGAAAAATGTCTTGTACATAAAAATATTTAACGGGCTCAGAAATGTAGTTCTCCCCTCTCACCTCCGTTTTAGGCAGTTGTTTATGCTTAATCATGGGGACGCGTGTGATGATGGTCCATATTCAGCCCAAGCCCGCGCCGTTCCTGGCCGCGCACGGTGCAGAGGTCGACGTCCGCGCTGCACTGGGTCTAGGTCACGTGAGGCGCGGATCGGCGTGGCGGGGGCTCCCCTCCCGCCCGCGCGCGGCGGGGGGGGCTTCGCATAGAAACTCCCGGCGCGCCGCGCCGGCCGCCAGTCTCCTCCAGACGTCCGTCCGTCCGTCCGTCCGTCCGTCCGTCCGTCCGTCCGTCTCCCTGCCCGTCCGCCCGCCCACCTGCCACCGCCGCCATGGGGCTTATCCGCGCCATCGTGGGCAAGACGATCGTGTGGAGCGTGGCGCTCTTCTACGCCTTCACCGTCCTCGCCTCCCTCATCGTGAGGACCATCCTGAGGCCGTCGCGCCAGTTCTGGTACCGCAAGGACAGGCCGACCCCGCCCGCCGTGCTGCACGACCCGCAGCTCGGCACGCACAAGTTCATGCAGCTCAAGGTAGGCTTTTCGATGCGCTTACACTTCTGAATAGTAGGGAGATTTTGCGCGCCTTGGCTGGCAGCAATCGACTGCAATCTCAATCTTCTACGCAAGCACAGGGTGATGCGAAACTTGAACTGCGCAGACGATCGATTGCTTTAAAGTTCGAGGAGGCAAAATCTCCCTAGTGATGGCAAACTTCATCAAAAGATCGATACATTGATATTTAGATACATCACCAAAATGTTTTCGATGTCGATGGAAACATCGACAAAAACATCGATGTTTAAAATATGATAAAACAGATGGAATTTTCCCATCATGTGTCCATTTTTAATTAGAGTATTTAAATGAAATACCGGTATATTTTAGTGGTCACGTATAAGAGATATGTTAATGATTATGTTTATCGAATGTATAGAAGGAAATTAAAAACATGACAGCGAGTTTTGCTGTTATTCCATTTATTCACTTTCATTCATAAATCAGCGACGTAAAACGTCCAGTACAAAAATTATGTAATATATAATTATTAGTCTTAAGTATATCCTTTAAGTAATAATTCCCTTATCAACATTCTATATAGACAAGGTTAAAAAATGCTGTTTAATGACATTACCATTTACAAAATCATCGAAAAAGATAACACCCTTTTTCCTAAAAACATTGATGTTTCTGGAAAAAAATCTCGATCTATAAAAATAATCGAAAACAAAACATCGATGTTAATGTACTAACTGATGATGTCTGAACTAACGGCATCCCTCCTCCCCCGCTGAAAAATATTCAGGGAGAAAATAAGAATTTTGTTAAAAACTACTACGCTAGAGAGAGAAAATTGCAATCTTTACCACAAATAAATTCTAAAACATCAGATTTTCAAATTAAGCAGATATCCAATTAATAAAATAAACCATAATATGATTTTTTACATCACGTTTAACTATTCTGTAAATAGTTGAAATACCAGACTGGAGATAATGCTACCAGAAAAACACGAAAATGTTTTTTGTATAATGGGGAAGGAAAACAGTCTTACTTTTACAGTGAAGAAATAGTTTGATACTGTTGTACCTCCAAAGAAAGCACGAAATTCATAAAGTCAACCCTCTCAGCGATGGGACGAGATTAAGACTGAGACTAAAAACGTGAACGGATGTGGCTGCGACCTTGATTTGTTTTCGTGGCCTCGGCCTTGACTTTGGCCGTGATGTGGGACGCCAAATGCCATTCCACTTTAAGCAATTACTCTCCTGTTTCTTTTTTTCAAAATAAACGTGAATTGTGAATATTGACCGTTAATAATTAGTATCAAGGATTATTAAGATAGGTACCGTCTATATGAAACTGTTACTTGTTTCTAAATACTATTTTTATTCACTTAACAAAAAGTGCCGATTTTAAAGAAGTCGCTTTTTTTGTGCAGAGACAACATCAATTCAGCGACTCATTCGTATAATGTCATTTAATTTTTACGTTACATAAATATATGAATCATGGGTCACTGACCGAGATATTTTCTGTTATTATTATTACTATTCCTGTGCGCACAATGACTCATTCACATCTTAAAGCGAACTTTCCACTCATGAAATTAACACCAATAGCGTTTAACAATGCATCTGTTATGGTTCACTCATAGCGGTGCGTCAAACAAATATGGTTTTTGGAATCCGATTTGTCTTACTATTTCTCTAGTAGTCAAACGTAAGATCATAGTCAGTCGTAGGTGGTGACGTGCACTGAGAGCGCGAGTCTCATTATTGTAAATAATAGTTTGCGCACTCTGAAACTCTGTTGGACTTAGGTTTATTTGTGGAATAGTCTTATGAAAAACCACGGTTGCAATGGAAAAAGAAATTTCCTTTTCCATTGCAATTTCCTAAAATAAACATTGTTTCTCTGCATTACAAATGAGCCCCTTATTATTTAAGTGTAAATCGCAACAGTCAACCCCCTTATACAGAGTAACTCGCGTACCAACACCTAATTAAGCATGTGAAGATTCTCGTGGAAATAATGTTCACATGGGTTATTTTGAATTTGCGTGCGGTCGTTTTTAAGAATTTAATGAAGCGTGCGAACATTTTTCTATCCGTGCGAATATTCAAAGCAGGGACTACAATAGAGGACAGTCCCAGTTCGGGCAAGTGGGAAATGTATATCATTAAATAGAGGTCGAATGATGCGTGTGCAACTTAAGCATGAAAATCTCAAGAGAGATTCACTTGCAGGATGTGATAGTTTTTTTCTTTTCTCGTCTCGACAGGTCGGAGTGAGTCTGGAATGAGGCCAGCGATTTTCTGGATTATGTCAAACGTGTCTTTGTGCCACTTTCTTTTGACTCGACTTCCTTATTTTCATTTATTGCGTATACGGCATATTTTAGGAACAATTATGACCTCTTAGCGATTGCATTTTCGACATTTTATTGCTACTTTCTCCCTGAATACTGTTTCTCTACCCCTGAGGTAACTAAGTTGAATATTTCATTTAATAAGAAATAACTGTATTAGCTATCTGTTCCGATTATAAATAAAATATTCGAAGTTTATTTCAATAGTAATCATATCGCTGATACTCTTATTTTAAGAAAAGACAGGTTTTAGTCATATTTAGCTAAAGAGTCAGTTTCTACTTTTACAAGTTGTACTTCTCCCCAGAGAACGACACACACAGTTTTTGACTGTTTCATGACGTTAAATAATTAAATAGATTCAGAATTATTTTAGCACCAAACGTTTTATTTTAAACTAGGAACATTTGAAACTAGTACTCGTATTATGAAAAAAGAGAAATGTTAAATACACATTTCTCCAGAAATTAGGATATTCATTTAAATGAAGTAGCGTGAATATTATCGTCGTGCACACTTCTCGAGTAAATAGAGTACTGAATGCCAGAAGCGGAACGCAACCAGGAGTTTGTTGTACAAAATGGCCTGAATTTCCGCGTTGTATCGTTATTTACTCGTATATCTCATAATAGAGCAAATATCTATAGTCTGTGAAATAGAGGTGGTCTCTATTTCACAGACTATTGAATTTTGTGTAACCGTCATGATCTGAACACTGATTTTTACAATATATTCATAATATCAGTGTCTTTGAAACAGAAGGGTTAAAATAATTCCTTTGGGTGCCCAGTAGAAAAATATGACGGTGCATCTGACTTGTTTTCAAAACATCCACTAAGACCCCTAAAACCTACTCGTAATTGAGCCCAACTACCAGATGCGAGAATAAAGAGGCAATCTTCGAATACAGAAAGTAAAAAAACACGAAAGCTTAAATTTGTTGATATATCATGAAATTGACATAGATTAACTGAAGAAACATTTTATTTTTAAATAGATTTTATGCGTGTTGATTCTAAATATCTTACAGCTACAATTTAAACGTACTTGCATTAATAGTAAAATACGGTATGATACGGTACAAAGATACGGTATATTTAAAAACGGTTAGGTGTTAGTCGTTTTCATAGTGATATTCGTAATCTACGTATGAAATTGAGTATGTTGCGCAATGTACCCTTCTGCTCTAAAAGTCTTGTTTCCTAGTGTAAATATATAATTTATTATTTTAGAATAAAAATGGGATAGGTGACCGACGACCACTAAACCTGTCTGCTGTCACTGAAATTGTATTTAATGGCTTCGATTCTTCAGGTTTGGTAGTATGCTCCATATGTCACATTAGGTACTAAACAATTTTGGACTTTAATCAGATATGATGTTTTCAGAATGTTGGCATATAGACGTAATCACGGTTCTCCACAATTTTAAACACTCAGCGTTTAGAAAGAATTTCGCTTATTCAGTAACACGATAAAGAATAGTTTCTCTTAACTTTGACCGACACCTCAGATGACTCAGCAATGTCTGTGAAGATTATACAAAGAGATCTCACCTTCAAGACATATTCTTTGATCTGAGGAAATGAGGGTGCTTATTTTTAATTACTAAACGAGTTTGCTCAAATCTAATTCGAGCATCTACAAACGCTCTCATTTCCTAGAGGAGTAGACGTGAATCTGAGAGCCGGCAGGTAATTGCTAATTTATTAGCAATGAAACGTTTTTAGAACAATAGACTGTTTTCTACGCAATTTTGTTTTGAAATCTGATTTAAAATATTTCATTTCTGGTTCATGTATATTAACTGAACGTTACCAGTACCATATGTAACTAAAATAATATATTTCTCAGTATCTTTAAGTTATAATCATTTAATGTAACAATTTAAAACGAACACTTCATAAATGACTTTTTTATGAACAGTCCAATAGGTATAGTTTGGCGCGCCACAGCAATTAAGTCTCAAAATCTTAACTGTGAAGTTGTGTGCATCATGTGCCTTGAACAATGATGTCGAATAAACAACACGCAACCCTTTAGCCTTTGCACCTTATCCCGTTGATAAAATAAATGTGATGTAACGTCTCATTCGTGATTCAAGAGATCGTGATACAGAAAACAGTGTGGAGTTCGCATTGTTGGGTTCGAAGAGTATTGAAATGATGATCCCATCTATATAAAAGGATGTAACCTGGGCCAACAGAAGTTATGGTTGTGCTGCAGTGCGTTGCAAGCCAGGCAAGGTGACCTAGGTTACCGTTAAAAAACTCAGGAAGTAACTCGATATCGCAAACAAGGACGTCGCTCGTGAAGCAACCCAACACCTGTTCAAAGTCACACATATGCTCTGACACTATCTGGGCAGGAGATAAGATTACCTAATTGCAGCTACGTAATCGCAGTGATAATCATAAAATAACTTTTGTGAAAGTTGTTTGACCCGTGCTGTCTCTCTTTGTGAAAAATAACCCATTTATTATACCAGTCGTATCATGTTCAATCATTTTGAAACATCGAGTGGATCCGTCTGTTTGAGCACCGCTCTATATTTTTTATCCTTTATCGGTCCATTCTCTACAGACAAAGAGTGTCTCCTACATTTCGAACCTCTTCCATAATACAGCGCTTTTTAAAGGAAACTGAAATGTTCAACTTGGATTTCACATTAGACTTAAACTTACGACTTCACTCTGTTAGCATAATGTTATGGCTGTGAAAATTGATCTTTGAACACACAAAAGGAGAAATTGGAAAAGGTGAAATGAAGCTCCTACGATTTGTCGCTGGTTTCACCTTAATAGACTGAGAAAAAGGCTTACACGAACAATTAGGTATCTTCACATATTTTTTAAACTTGTCCTGAGATAAACCCCGTTTGACAGCAACAATTTATTTCAAATTACCACTATATATTTTATGTATTTGTATAAAGGCTTGTACCTGTCAAAAGTATTCTGAACTGTTAGTAGTTCCTGAATTTTAAAAAATTAAAATATAAACCAAAAAACAAAGAACGTTACGGTGAAGTGACATATTTGAAATCATGCGTCATGCGTGATATAATAATAGATTGTTAACCAGCATGTGCCAGTTCATTATTATTTGCATGCAATTTGCGACTCAATAATCAATCTGAACAATGTAATTTCCTTCGTAAGCAGATGAGTTATTTTAAAAAGGTCTACATTCATCAATTATGAATTTTATTCCGAAGACGTAAATTACTTTTCGGTATTCGTAAACTATTATGTATAATGTGCACAATTGTTTTATACGAAGACGTTTTATAAATAATATTTTCTAAGAACGTCTACCAAACTTGTTTTTTAATGAATTGCATTTTTGTAAAATTATTTCTGTATACATTCGTTTAAATTGGGTATAATAGGGTTGAAATTAAAAATCTAGATTTTCATAAATGAATTTTCATAATTGGTTGTTCATATTTCTGTCGAGTTTGTAAAATGTTTATGCAAGATTTTATTATTTTTAACGAACCAAATTGGGTTCAATCGTCTTTGAATGGCATTTAATTACAGTTATTATTACTTGGATATTAGAGTTAACTGGATATCTAAATTGTCAAGCAACATACAGTTACAGTTTGTTTGCGTTATTTACAAACGTTAAAACGTTGAAGTTCTGACATTTGAAATAAGCTAACACCTGTTACGTTAGTTGCATTTTCTCTTGCATACCTAATTAAAATAGAATCAGCAATTATGCCATGTCACTTAATCTTTAGATACAGCATCAGGTGCCTTCCGTCCACCGTTCTGTTGCCTTGGAATATTGCCGCCTAACGATGATTGGGTACGAAGCAGGGTCAACGGCCTCAAACTGAGTGTTCACCAAAACGTTTCCTCTGAGGGTCGAGTTTGAGAACACTCACCCGCACACAGTGCCTCTCGATGGCCGTTTCCTCTGGGTGTGTGCCTTCCTCTCCGACGCAGGAAAATGGTGTCACGAGTGAGTAAGCGCCTTCACCGGGCGTTCAACTCGGCCGCGGGGATGACACTTCCCATGCCGCGTGTTTGGAGAGATTTTGCGGCCGCGCGGAGCCTGCCGCGACCGTGCTGCAGCTGCCTTGCCGGTATCATTGTCTTCTGTCATCTCAACGTGACTGGCAGGAGCCTAGGGCTCCAGGGTAACGGAATAGATAGACAAATGTATATTAAATATATATATATATATATATATATATATATATATATATATATATATATATATTACGGAATTGCTATAGAATTTTAAAATTTATTGTGTACTTTCTACGTTAATTTGTGTCCATATTATGAGCATTTTTTTCAAGAAGTAGCAAAACTTTATACCTTAGTTTCATATACTCTGTCAACATTGGTGCAAACCAATCACAATGACCACAGGAAAAAGCAGCTAAGATCGATTTTAGAATAAGATTCTAGCCGTTGCAACTCATGAATACACTCTGGCCAGGAGTATATAATGATTTAGTGATCTCAGCTAAATCGTCATTTAGCAGGCAGGAATTAAAAAACTTGTTTCGTTTAGATTTGCTGATTCTATTGGGGAAATAAATTTGCAATGAAGGGTTTTGAGATATTAATATAAAATAAAATGGGTTCTTTTAAAAGGACAGTAGGAAGATACGGGTTAAAAGCTTTCGCGACAAAGGAATTGCGAATGCTCCCGACTGTCAGGATAAATATCATCTAATAATATCGAAAGGTCGGGGTAAAAATTGAAACGGGTCTTATAAATACAATCTATAATTTTGAAGTCGTAGGCTTACGCGGCTAGATAAATGTGGGTGATCTGGGCTGTCCGGGTGACGCCGCGTCGAAGGCTGTGTTGCCGACGTTTCGACCATCTTGTCGTGGTCTTCCTCAGAGCTGGTCGGCATACCAGCCCTGAAAAAGACCACGACAAGATGGTCGAAACGTCTGCAACACAGCCTTCGTCGCGGCGTCACCTGGACAGCCCAGATCACGCACAATTTATAATTTTGTTTGTAGTAGATCTTCGGAGGACACAATTCCACAATATTTCTACTATGCCTTATAAAATTCCTCGTCGACAATTTGTTCAAGAATAATCAGCATTACCTTTACGGCCACAAACACAAACAACATTACCTCTCGAATCTAATCAGTTGCAATATTTTCCTGTCGTCCTCACAACCATTAGCGTCAGCAGTTATCACTAACCAAGCCATTCTTGCTTTAGTCCCGTCACAACTTGTACTACTTTTATATGCATATCTCTTTCCTTTTGCAGCTTGAGCCGTCCTCACTTCTACTGACTGCCATTGTTTGTGGTTTAGCATGTATTTGCCATTTTTCTCCATCTCCTTCACTTCTTATTCCCAAAACCAGTTAACACTCCATGAGTAATAAGACTCGCCTAACATTACGGGCGACCCATGTTCATAGTAATTACCATATTTCCCGTATGTTTAACTGCTATCCTTTGCATCTCAGTTCTTAAAACTGTACTTTCTCGTTAACAATTAGATATGGGAACCTTTCATAAAAGTAATACTTACAGAAGGGAGAAAGAAAACAATAATTTTCATTATCAACTTAACACCTTCATCTTTTGACTTTACCCGTATCCATTTTTTTCCTTCTTTTTTCCTCAACTTCTTTGCGCCCTCTCTTGCATTATTTCATTCGAACATCATCGGAACTGAATCGTAACGAAAAACGAATTAAGGAAATGCATCATTTTCTGGTAGCACAGAGTAATTCTAAAGTTCCCCATTCTGTGGTTCAACGCTTATTGCGAGTTCAACAAGAACCCATTTATAGTACTACAAAGAATAGTAACTGAATTGTTCCAGTATGTGTATATCTCCCTCGTTTCATTATTTTTCGAGAAAAATTCTGACCTACATGAATCAATATTTTTAGGATTTCCGATTTTCATTACGTGCTACAGTGCATATGTAGTTCATTTTTGTTGTAACGTTTCTACAGTTCTTGCTTTGGTGCGATGTAATTGCAGGAGGTCAGTAGAAGTTGATGACGCAGAAAAGCAGTATACTAGATCTGTAACCGTCACTTTCTGGGGCAAGCGCGATATTACGAGGCATTCTCGTTCTACTTCTCAATGCCTCCAACTCCGAATTAAATACTACAGGAAAGCAAAATCATTTATCTTACATTCTGATAAAATATATATACTATGTGATCAAAGGTATCCGTACACGTAGCTGAAAATGACTTACCAGTTCGTGGCGCCCTCCATCGGTAATGCTGGAATTCAGTTTTTCTCTGATTTCGTAGAACTCGTACTCGCTATAAGCGTACATATAAGCCGAGATCATAAATGTAGGTGAATATGTTGTCCGCAAGTCTGTGAAAAAGTAGTTCCGAGTGTTTGTCGAACGCTTTTGAGGCCTTTCCGCGTCGAACTTGGCATTGAAATCTTGTCCGCGCCCACCTCAAGGCCAACGCAACAGAATGGAATGGCCTCTAAACGCGTGTCCTCTCTGTTGCAACAGAATATTAAGAGAAGTTCTGCACCGTAAAAACCCATAATTTCTCAAAAATATTGGCATGTAGCGTAGGTAATACGGGTATGATATCGCCTCTTCACAGTGCCTCTGGCCGGGAAGACCCAGGGTTGAAATCCCAACGGAGGCAGGATGTTCTGCACAAGCTAGGCCGAATTCAGCCGCTGTCTGGAGGAGAATTGGAGCAGTCCGCTGCTCTCATCGGTAATTGACTGTGGATTCTCGTATCAACGAAGCTAAGCCCAAGCGAATGCGCGAACAGTACTCTAACAGAAGGATCATGGACCGCGCACGATATTTCCTTCCTCCTTTTTTTTCCTATCATCACCCCCTTACTTTCACACGCTTACTCACATGCACTACACTACGACTCTTATTGGGTGGCCGTCGGGAGCTTGTGCCGGCTGGCTGTCACGCATGTGGAGAATACCCCTAAGCCTAATAGGAGAAAATCCCCCTAAGCCGATGTAGATCGGTACCAAATCCTACCATCCAGTAGGACAACATCACCGCCACATCTCACGATAAAATCATGCACTATACTTCCGGAACTAATTACCATAGCAGTTGATGCGCCGGGAACTCGATGTAATTGATCAACACTTCACGCTTGTTAACAAAGGCTAATGAA
This sequence comes from Gryllus longicercus, assembly GCA_038098605.1. Taxonomy (NCBI): domain Eukaryota; kingdom Metazoa; phylum Arthropoda; class Insecta; order Orthoptera; family Gryllidae; genus Gryllus; species Gryllus longicercus. Next base: position 11,910,426 of record JAZDUA010000002.1, on the reverse strand, counting down.
ATCTGTAAGTTTCATTTTAAAAATTGAAATGTTGTCGATACCTCTGCAAAGGAAAAGCTGTAGGATAAGATTATTCATCTTCTCATGTTCCCCTCGTATACGTTTCTTTCAGTGAAAAGTGTATTTTAGCATCTGCAAACATTTTATCTTATCCGATCGCCCTTTTAACGCATTGGCATATTTTCAAACTGTATGCATGTATGGTTAATGGTATTTGGTACAAGGTAATTGGCCTGGGCAGTTCCTTTATTTTGCACGAATAAGAGTGAGTAATTTTATCAACTGCAGGAATCTTTATTATATTGGATGCAATAATGAGACAATAACTTACCCCGAACACTGTCAGTAAACTGTTTATAAAGGCGATATAATAAAAACGTATTTTTTTACCTTTCAACCTAGGGTTTTGCAACTACAATTACCTTGTTATTTTTTAACATTACGTAGAGATATTGACAGCATCATACAAAGTATAATACCATGCTCAGAAACGTGGAAATTAAGGAAAAGAGAAAGAGATAATTAATGAGTATACAAATGGATTTTTCAAAAGAATTTTTGGAGTGTGTCTAATGGAAAATATTAGAAATGAGAAAAATATTAAGCGAATGAAGGTACAAAAATGAATTATAATTGAATTGGAAACGCCTGGAACAACCTGAAACTGTTTGGTCACATAAAAAGACTTGATTTTTGGAGATGATCCAGAAATTTTTCAGAGTGGTTTCCATTAGAAGGAAGGAAAAGAGATACACATAGATAACTGTGGAATCAGGTTTTAAAGATATGCAAAGAGGAGGTCTAGAAGTGAATGACTGGAATGGTACAGGAGTGTGGAGATTGGAATGCGACAGGCACCCTCAACAGCAGTTAAAAAAGCAAGGAGACTAAAATTTTGAAGCAATTAGAAATGATAAATCCTCAGATATCCATTGTTAGACTAATTTTTCAACGTTTCGACCGTTATAACGTGGCCTCGAAAACCATTTCAGTTCATAAGCAGGTCTCGATAGGATGACCCCAAATGTTGGCTAGTCAGCTTACGTTAAGCTGTCGATCGGACCAGAAAGAAATCAAAACTAGTCGCTTTGTGGTACCGCTGCCGTCGCAACGTCGTTCGTAAAATCTAGCACAGTTTCGTAGTGGGGCATAGCACTCATAGGCGTGCGCAGCCTAAAAGAAGAGGGGGCAAGTACTATTCTGCCCCCCCCCATTTTCATTAAACTTTCTTTATATACGACTCTGTATTTTTCTACAAAATAAATAAAATATACAAAGAGAATGTCATTATAACTTGAAGTATACAATTAATAAATAATATTGATTTTATGCTGCCCAATTCACAGGGCTACCAGACAACTTGGAGAGTCTCTTCCTCACATTTACTCCCAACATTTCTCCAAATTGTTAGGTTATATAATGGGATAAATTAATAATTTAACATATTTAAGGAAATAAAATGTTTTATTACGTAAGGCAACGCGACCTTGTCTCATTATGAGAAGGGCAACAGCCCCCACACCATGCCCCCCTCTGTGCCCACGCCTATACCAATTCTGCCACACTTCCTGCTGTGAAGTCATGCTTACCCTTTCGAACACTGGTGGTTCATACGTAGCATGAAAAGAAAGCCGAGGTCAGGAAAGACAATAGCCAATCGGCGCACTTGTAACAATCTTTACCGCAATGTTATTGCCGGCTTTCGTTTTGTTGTTTCTAGGTTACCCACCGAAGCGTGTCGCGCGAGCGCTTCCTACTCGCGAAATCGGGTTCGTACAAACCTAATATGTGATCAAGTCACAGTGTAACACATTCAGGTCGCTGCCCGTAGAATCTACAGGCGCCGACAGGTCGCCGTAAATTACGACGCGTAGAATCTATATTTATATCTTGCCATTTTTCAGTTCCCTGACTACTCTTGGAGTTCAATAACGTATCTGTAAGCACCACTACATTTCTTTTGCTGCCATTTGAGTTGTATTAAATCGCTTTGGAATACACCGATTTGCATATCCTCTGCAGTGATGCCTAAGGAGCGCTCTTCAAATTTACCACACCAAAGCCAATAATTGTGAATAAAAAGTAATGTTTTATTCATTAATGCAATAGACACTAATGTAATGTTATATATAATATTCTAATATTAATTTGAAAGAATTTAATTAAAATAAACATGTTAACCTTTTTACTTTCTTGCGCTTAAGAAGCAATTTCTTAAGAAGACGGAGTTACATAATTTACACACAATTTCTTGTTTTATTCATATTAAAAAATATTTTAAACTATTAATATAAATATAGAAGTTTTTCTATAAAATAAATTCTATGTTTATTGGTTTAGAACCTAAGACCCTTTCAAATATACCCCAAAACCTTACGAGATGTGTTGGAAAAAAGTTGTGCTAAAGCTACAACCTGAATGAATTTACGCTTTTTAATGTTATGAAAGTTCTCTCTGTGAGATTATTGAAATACTCTTTTGTGAGCGCCTCGTTTTGGGTCTGAGCGAAAATTTAAAGTCATTACATATTTTATGTTTTTTTCTGATTAACCCAATGATAATTAAGTAACTTGTTAAGAAGGTCTGATGTTGTGGATCAATTACAAGTCTCAGCCTACAAACAAATAAAAAATGTTTTGGAACCTGAGACTTTTAATTAATCCACAATGTTATACCTTTTTAATATACAACTTTGTTTTCGGGCACAACTGTTATGGTTATTGGTCCCTTTAGTGTAGTGAATGCTATATCACGGGAGGTGCGGTGTTCCTCCATCGCTGGATGGTGGGATCGGGCGTGGGCTTGCGTTGGATGTTCCATTCCAAGTATCTCTCCCAGCGGGGCATCGCGCCAGCCGGGGCAAACTTCCGACTGGTCTCCGGATGTGTGGTAGAATACTGCATGTAAGAGTAATTGTGTGTAAGTAAGAGGTGATGATACGACAAGGACGAAGGAAAGTTCGCGCGCAGTCCGTGGCCCATTTGTCAGGGTACTGCTCCTGCATTCCCCTGGTAACGTGCGGAGAAACCACGGAAAACTACCAATCGGAGAAGCTGTCCACTGGAATTCTCGTCCAGGCGTCAGCGGTTGAATTCGACCCAATTATCCATCTATAACTGTAGTCCTTATGTAGCGCGTCGCGCGAAGTGCCGCGAGAAGGCTTAAGCGCCTTGGCCCCCGCGACGCCGCGCGAGAGGCGCCGCGTCGCCCGGGGGCACGGGGGGGGGGGGGGTCGACGCCCCCGCGCCTGTCAGGTGCGCGCCACATCCGTCCGTCCCGTCCCCATCGGCGAGAGGGAGATCTCGTGGCCCAGATGCCGCGCGACGAGAAGAGAATGGAGGGGATGCGCGAAGGTCAGGCTCCCCGCCCCCGAGGACCTTCTTCTCTCCTTTCCCGTCGCCACGCGTTTCCTTGCGCTGATAATGACTTTCGTAGTGGTGAGCGGAGATCCTGCTTGTTTCCGCTCTCATTAGATTGGACGTAAGGGTTGTCTTGATGGTCATGAGTGAATGCGAACACATATTCCCTGTAATGCTTTACATGTTGTACGTAAGTTCCGAAATGTGGTTAAATGAGCCGGTTAATTATCATTTTATTCGGTTAATTAGCACATTATCCTGATGGTTTTACTAAAGCTGAATCAATGCCGAGGATCGGATAATATCGGACATCATCTTATTTCTGAAATTGGCCACTGACTTCTGGCTAAAGTCAGGTGTTCTTCCGAGTGTTGAGCATATTGTATGTTTGCGAGAAGTTTTTTGTTCTAAAATGTGTTCGTATTTGTCCTCTGCACTGTTTGGAAGTTTCTTCAAGTAAATCACCAAATCGGGTTCTTTTTCTAGTCTAATTTAGTAACTTTTTCACCCGTAAGAGTTTCTGAGCTTCCCATAACGCTCAGCCCTTTGTATTCGGTCGCTCCTAGCAATCGGCCATCTTAACCAACGCATAATAATAATAATAATAATAATAATAATAATAATAATAATAATAATAATAATAATAAAGAACGGGTCTTCGTTTTCTGATCACATCACACAACACAGTTAAGAAAACATTTGTAGTGCCCAAACATTTGCATATTAGAATGTGCAAATTAAATTGTACAAATTTGAAACAAAAGACGAGCTCAAGGAAGAGCTCATACTATTATCAGAACGGTATCTAAACGATAATGGCACAGTTGGCCTGAAATGGGACGTGACTATCGCCAAATTTCAAGGCTGACCGCGTGGCGTCGCCACCTCCGCAATCCTCGGAGTCGTCGGCGCGTGCGCTCCTGGGTCGTCGCCCTGCCTCCTCAAATCGGTGAGGGGAGAGGCTGTGACCGCAATGGGACTCTTCCTTTTTTAAATTTTTTTTAAAAATTCCAAGTCAGAAACCTTCTGCATCTCAGTCGTATCTTGAGTCATATCATATGTAGATAAATGGTTTTGAAGGGGAAAGCTGCGAAATGTGTGTGGGCCGTGAATATGATTTAATTGGAAAATATAAACACACTAAACTTCTTCTCAAGACCACGAAAATATGCCAATAAATTGACCAATTAAAATGTTTTTTCAATGATGTATTTTTGTAATTTCATGGAAAATTTGTTTGCTTTTTGCCAATATTTCAATACGGGGTGGAATTGCGTTGAATCATCCATAGAAGAAGAGCAGTTACTTTTTTAAAAAATGTTAACCATTGTTGAAAATCCGTGTTCGCGTAGATGTCTTGTTAAAATTGAAATAGTACTAATACTACCGCAGTACCACAGTACCGCAATACCGAATAACGGGATTTTTACGTTTTTGACGGTTATTAGCGTATCGGACTACCAAAGTTCAAAGGGTTCAAATGTGATCGAAGGGGTGGATTTTTAAGGGCGACAACATCCTTCGTGCGCTTTCCTTCAGGGGAAAGTAAAAAATTCTCAAGCTTAAGCTCTGAACTAAATTGTAATCGCCTCTTTCGTCGCTCGAGTGTTAACTTCTTTCGCTGCTAGATGGCAAAATAAGCGCAGCTAAATCTTGTGTGGTCAGACGGAAGAACCCGATAGCCTGAGCCTGGCTACGTAAGGCAAATAAGGCTGAATTTAATTTAATTGACAGTAAGCTTCCCAGATTTTCAAATCAAAATGCAGATAGGTTGGCTGTGCTTCTACAACACGGGAGTGCCGCAATGTTCCCCACAACGGAGTGTGCCGCGAGCAAGAAAGTTTTGAAAACCAATGCATTAAGACTATTTTTGACACTTTCGGATATGACCTCAGCTCATCAGAACGCATGACCCTCGAGGACAACACAGACGAAAATCAAGAGGTAAAAGTTTATTTCAAGGGCAGAATTTGAACCCGCGATCAATGGGCGATAAATTAGTCCTTTTACATACATGGGCCGCCCAGGTGGGCTTCTGTACATTTTCTCATCGAAAAGGTCCTTCTCTTTCTAAGAGGGTAGCATTCCCTCAAAAATCCAATATTACAGCAGCCCCTTCATGTGAAGTGTCATTGACACTCTCTGGTGAGAACTTGCAAAAACTAGTAGCCCTTTCGAAAATTCTCTTTAAAGAAACTATTTTCAGCGTGTTCTCAATATTTCTTTCATAGTCGGTGCTGGGAACCCGCAAATCGATATTTGTTCTTCGTTTCAAATCAAATTTGTATTTTACCAAATTTGAGCTTTTTTGTGCGCTAACATTCTCAATTTTCAAGCATCTGAAAGCTATTCTTGATACAGCACCTTCGACCTCCGCGAATTTCGTAGAAATAAATGACGTCCTACTAACACGCGATATTCTAGGTCAGTCCCGTGTGATTCTTCTGCAGGATGAATATTTAAGTAAAGATAAAACTTCGTTAATACTTCGTTCAAAATTAAAGAATAATCAGATGTCTCTTATATACCTCAATAAATTTAAATAACTGATTAAATGGATTTACTCTTGACCTGCTTCTCCACATCAGCCACCATTATTTGCTGAGCAGAAAATGCGGACTTATTTTATTTTACATCATGCTGAATGTCGAATGAGTAAAAACAATAACAATTGCAGAGGCAAACCGTGAGTGATAAAAAACATAAATATACTAAAAACTTTTTCTTTGTTGTCATGTGTCAGTTGATTTTATTATTAATTCTCTGCGGGTAACTCAGGCATCTTAACAGAGACAGAAAAGCGACAAAACTTCCTAGGTAAATAAAACAAGTATTGGCAGGTACGCCACAATCCCTGATCGAAGTGGAGGAGATTGAGAGCGTCCTCATTCTAGCGAGACTCTCAGAGGCGAAGGCAATCATCAGAGATCATCAACAGTAAACGGTTTCTACGCCTCTTTCCACTCCCGATTTAAGTCGATATGTTCCATACACACTAGAAACGGGACATACATGTCTTGTGCAGATATCAGCCTCGTTATAGCGGATGCTCTTTTGTAACTATGTAATAATTTTCTGCAAGGGAAACTAGTGTAAATATCCTCTCATTTAACATGCATATATATATATATATATATATATATATATATATATATATATATATATATATATATATTGTGACATACCTGGTGGTGCCGGGTATTTTCACTGCAATACAACACTAAGAGAGGGTATCTTTTACGTGAATGGGTCCCTGGATAAGTTGGTGCAACGTTGGGGTGGTTAATCATAAATTGAAATACAACTATAAACAAGATTTATTTTAAATCAAATTTGTTATTTACATAATCAGACAATGTTTTTACACTCTGCCTTGGTACCAAGATTAAGAGTGAAATGCATTTCTCATACCTGCGGGGCCCCGATCGAATACCTATGATGCTCGTAGAATCGCTCGTGCCGACAGGATTGTCGACCTCTGCTACTGCTGCGGGCCGTCAGCGCCGGATGGCGTGGCAATCGTCCTCGGCCGATGCTCCAGCAATTCTTCCCCGATCCGAATCTTGACACCTCGGCTTCGCACCTTCCTCGAATCACTGTCCGTCAGTGGGTTCAATTACACAACCCGCGCCTACTCTGTATACTGGTCACAGTTCTGTACCGCGCAATTTCAAGAATGTTTCCACCGCGCCAACTAATAAGAACAACATCAATTATTCTACCAACACTAATCTTTCACTATACTGATACTTCTAATGTTCTATTTACACGTCAATTACTTTGCGGTTCCTAATAGCACGTTAAATACGTCGCAATGTTATATGCGTCCATACACCGGCGGAGAACTCTCGCCGCACGTCCGCACTCGTCGCCGCTCTGCTAACGTCTCTCTGGTCAGCGCTCTGCCAACGGCTCTCGTCCGCGATTCTCGTAACGAACTTTTGCACGTGCGCGTTGCCCAGTTCTAACCGAAATTCACACGCTGGTCTCCCCGGCGGAGGCACCGTCGGCGGTGGCCGCGGTCGCTCGCCGGCCCCGGCGAGCCGCGCTCGGCGCGCACACCGCGCAGTCCAAACTAGCGATTAATTTCTTACACTAATGATTTAATTAGTGTAATGAAACACATATTCTGGGTTTCAATATATATATATATATATATATATATATATATATATATCAGATAACGATGATGTGAAAGATAAAATTCTCAAAAACCATTTCCCTTCGAGGCGCACGATAAATCTCAAACATTTCTGGACTTCCGTCACTTTTGGCTTTTTTTCTTGAAGTAGGACAAGAGAGTGATTTCTGCGTTAAGTAAACAATTTTTTAGCATTGTGCAAGAATGTTTGTTAAACAGTGGAGTCATTTCTAGATTTCCAAACAGAGGAAGAATAAAATAGCCAGAGATGTGAGGGATCGCAGAAGGTAAGGGATAATTTACTTCGTTAGGAATGGGTAGAATTTATTTCATTAAATGCGAATATTTATTATTTAATGAAAGAAAAACTCTATTATGAATAAATATTGTAATATATATATTCTTCTTGAAGTTCCATGAGGTAACTGCTTACACCTGGTAGAATATCGACTCCCTAATAGTGAGAAGAGTTTCTGTTTTTTCAAGGTAATTATGAAATTATGAATGAATTTTACTGAATGATTTTGTGGTGTACGAGATAATTTGCTTCTGCATTCTAAGGCAAAATCATAAGGTTAAAAATAGTTTTCAAATACACAACCCAAAAATCATACCTTAAATTACCACATATAGGACACATATAGGATATAAAATCAACTTCAAACAAATTCATTTCAAAGATATCATTCACAATATCATAGACAATATTGTAAAACAACTGAACAAATTGTATTAACTCCATAAGAACTTAGGTCAAGAACATCTTAACTCAAAAGGTAAAATGTTTACATCAATTGAGACACACCGCACTCGCAAGCGCCCCAAGCTCCACTGAAGTAAAAATTCACGTATTGAATTAATACCTACTACCTACCTTAATACCTTCCCTGCTCCCAGCTCTAACAGAGTACATTTTCATCAGTTGTTCCACAATAATTTATGAAATTAGAGTACTTTTTGATCAGTTGTTTCACAATAATTTACGCACGAACACGTCGATTCTCCTTCCTCCCGCACCACTTCAGCGTGTCCTCCCCTTCCCCCAGCCGCGCGAAGTCCGCCCGCCCGGCCCCGCACGCGCCCTCGAGCTGCTGAGCGTCGGCGGCGACGCGTGGCGGCGCGGAGGCGGCGCGACGGCCGTTTTTAATGGGGCTCCTCGGCGATGCGCGTCCGCGCGCCGTTAGAGGGAGAGAAAGCCCCGTGGTCGGCTGAGGGGGGAGGGGGGGCGATCGACGGCGAACGGGGTCGCGCGGACCCGCCAGCCTCCGCCTCCGCGCCGCCTCCGCCGGCGGCGGCGCTGGGGCCGCGCACGTGTCTCCTTACGCGTCTCGCGCCACCTTCTCTTCTCCTTCCTCCCCCCCGGTCAACCCTCTCCTTTTTCCTTCAATCTCGCCATTCTCCGTTAACTCCTCTTTACCGGCAAAGGTGGTTCAGGGCATTAACTGAAGTCGCAGCAGTGCCTTTGGCCGGGAGCTCCTAGCCGGTTCGAGTCCTGACGGTGGCAGAATTTTCGATACTAGCTTGTCTGATAGGTTGAATTCTGTCGCAGGCTAGGGGAGAATTCTAGAGGCTGGCTGTTTTGATCGGTAGTTTTCCGTGGTTTCTCTTATCAACACCAGGCGAATGCCGGAGTAGTACACTAACAAACGGGGCACGGATCGCACGCGATCTTTCCTTCCTCCTCCTTGTCATATTCTCACCCCTTACATTCACACGCACTTGCACTACACTACCACACTTATCGGGAGACCACCTAGTCGGTAATTGAGAGAGCTTGTCCCGGCTGGGGCGGTGCCACGCTGGTGGGAGATACCTGGTTGGGGAAATCCCCGCAAGCCGATGTAGGTCGTCACCGGATCACAGCATCCAACGTTGCATGATATCCGCCACGTCCCACAATAACAACATGCAATACACCTACGGCAACAATGACCTTAGCAGTTAACGCGCCCGGAATCACTCAGACATCAATTAATCGAACTTTCAACATCTCCCTTCTCTTTGAACATCTCCCGTCCTTCTCTTTGAACATCTCCCTTCTCTTTGAACCTCTTCATTCCTTCTCTTTGAACCTCTTCCTTCTCATTCAACCCACATAGCGCGAGACATTCTTTGAGCCGGTTTGCCTCTCCAGAAATTGCGTACGTCGCGTGAAAGAAATTTGATGTGGAATGTCACTAGTGCCTCTCTCGTTGGGGCAGGGAGATACCTGATTGGGGGAAATTGGAAGTGTGTTCAAGAAATGTCAGATAAGGCGTGCACTTTTACGTGCACTTTTCATAAGAGGAAATAGAAACACGATTTAGATTACACACGCGAAGTAGCGAGATCTATCAGAAGACAGAAAAATCTATCGGTTGGAATTACTTTTTCACCCAAGCTTTAGCCAGCCTCCTTTGTGAAATTACACCGTGTGTCCGCAGCTCTGCCCATGGTTGGGCGTGACGGACCCTAGCTGGCATGTAATATCGTTCACGATGATCTAGTTGAGTTGGAGGCACATAAATCGCATTTCTAGAGAGAAGAAGATCCTCCCTTGAGTTGTAGAGCCTTAATAATAAACGTGTACCCTTTTCTCCTGAGGAATTCCGTGAGATATGGGCCTTCAGCAAACGAATACAGACTTCTGAGAACGTGACAAGTCCTTCTCTAAATGATTTAGGTAGTTTTCACAACGCTTACAACCGTGCTTTTTAATCTTCATCAAAGATTATTTCTTCGTAGCTATCAACTAAAAATGTATACATTTTCCTTCAAACGTCAAAGAATTTTTTATGTGGTAATTACATTGAGAAAAATAAAATAGAAGAACTTTACACTCTTCCCTCCACTACTGAAGTAAGTGAAGCAGAAGGCTAAGGGTTTGAATAAGGCAAATTTGTCGTACATCTAAAAATATTTTACCGTGTAATCAGATGCCTTTTCATGCCATCGCGCATTGCGTACAAGCATGTGCCATTATTCCCCTCAAAATAATTTATTTTGTTTCATCATTCTCATGATCAACGCCACAGTCACTTAGAGGAAGGTAAGGTAACAACAAGCTACCATTCTATGAGCAGCATAGCTGAGTGCGTATACGTTGTCCTTCGACTATGGGACTGACGCTTATCCAGATGAGCAACATAATCATAATCACTTGGCAGCATACCTTGCGGCCCTGGACTCCTCAATGATACAGAGGGGACCCCTCATTAAAATATAATCTATAGTTTTGTTTGTAGTAGATCTTCGGAGGACACAATTCCACAATATTTCTACTATACCCTAGAAAATTCCTCATCCTCACCCACTGCCCTTTAAAGGAAGGCGAATGCCAGAGCAGTATCCCAACAAATGGGTTATGGACGGTGCACGATATGCCCTTCCTCATCGTTGTCTTCTCCTCCCCCCTTTCACACACACAATCACTTGTACAATACTTCCATACATATCAGGAGACTAGAGCTCGTCAGGACTTGGCGGGCCCGTTGGTGAAGATCCCTGGAGAGAGAACCCCGGCAGGCCATGATATAGATCGGCACCGGAACGTCGATTCTAAAGAGAGAGGAACCTTCCCAAAAGTTAACATGCACTATCAGGCGCGCCTAGAGAAAACCAGGGGCCTGAGGCAGTTGATGCATGGGGGCCCCTCATTTCAAACAAAAAATTCTCTCCTCCCCCAATTCATAAACATAATTAATTTATCCATGCACCAGAAATAACTTATAGTGTTAAATTTGAATTATAGATTAATATATTTTTTTTATTTCTTTTGAATGAAAAGAAATTCGGGGCCCCAATTAAGTCAAGGCTTGGGGCAAGTTGTCTCAGCTGCCTTCCCCCTTAGGGTCACCCAATACACTATACTTACGCTACTAATGACGGTAACGGTTGACGTGCTTGCAAACGCGTAGTAATCTAGATGTTTTCTCGGGAGTTAGGGCCCACTGGGGTTGATCGCAGGGGGTTCTCCACAGCCCTCCCTCCTCCGTTCCTTTGAATGACACATTAGAAACTAGACGTGGAGAGGGGAATAGCGTATGTTGCCGTCCAGGACCAACCTGGTTGACGCAGAGCCGAATGACGCCAGCTAGAGTTCCTCATAAGACATGTATTTCTTACTCTATTTCGTTTTATTTATAATGGCGCCTCAACGTCAAGTACGAAAAAGGCAGAGGAAGACAGTCTCCAATAGTCTCCAACGTCACTACAGTGTTGACAAATCGAACGTCCTTCTCAACGGGGCTAGTGTGTCCGCAGTCATGTACTTACCACGTGCAAGCCGCTCAAGTGTGTGGCAACACTGCGTAACTTCACCTTGGGTTGCCATTATAAATAAATCGAAGTACGGTGGCGCAACCAGCATTTTTCTATAGTAGTAGTGTACATATGATTTCTTACGAAGAATTTTTTATTTTTGTTGAATTATATTTATTTTAGTTTGATTTTTAGTTACTTTAAAAACGTATTAAATTGAGATATTGAAAAGCTTTCGTATCTAAATAAAATTATTAAAAGCTATTTGTCTGAGTTGTCCTCGGTTTTGAGGAATAGGCTAAAGCCCCGTGAGCGCTCTCACCGTTAAGTCACTAATTCGTTTACCATGTGAATGTGGCTTGTTTCTCAGTCCGCCAGGTATCCTATTCACGATAATTTATTTCGCATTATTTTTGGTCCCTTACGGGCATCACTGCCATAGTCCATTCAATAGAAGGCAAATCATCACTGTGATCATCGGCCTAAGGAAGCGTTAGTTAGGGGGCCGAATACCCCGTTCAGCCATTCATCACAATGATCATATGACGGGTAGGGCACGCTTCAGATGGAGTGACGTATGTCGGGGCCGCTCCAATAACCCAATATTTTCTTCTTCGGTCGATTTTTTGAGTTACACTGAACACGGTTGATGTTTAAAAGTTCTAACGCACTAATTATAAGACATGTTGGAGGAAACGAAATGAGCCAACGTTTTTTCAACACTCCGAAGTAGGTTACTTCGGATACCGGTCCAGAAAGAGGCTCTTCTGACCGGCATGGGAAAGATTTAATGATTGTAAAGAGGAGGATATTATTAGGTCTGGACACTAGGAAGTCATGTTAGAATCGTGCAACGTCAATTGACTGCGAACATGTCAGTGCTCGAATAAGTGTCGACTGGGCCTGGGATTAATTCTGTACCGGAGAGAAAAAAATCCTGTTCATTTCAGTATTGGGTTACGATTGTAATATGTCTTCTAATTTTCATTCATTTTGAAGTTATGGTTTTTCAATAAATTTGTTTCATTTTCTGTTGCAGAACATAAAACTACACTACGTGGAAAATGGAGATAGTTCCAAGCCTCTGATGCTGTTTGTTCACGGTTTCCCTGAATTATGGTACTCTTGGAGACACCAAATCAAGGAGTTCTCTTCAGATTACTGGTAAGTATCAAATTCTATGGGCCAAAGGTGTACCAAAGGTATTTCATGCTTTGCCAAGTTGCCAAAACAGAGGTGGAGTTTGCAGACATGAGTGGCGAGTTAAGCTAAAGACTCTGTGTGTGTGTGTGTGTGTGTGTACATATCGATATATATATATATATATATATATATATATATATATATATATATATATATATATGCATTATAAATGCTTTTGTTTTCTTCGCCAATGAGTACGTTTTATTACACATTTCCCAAAGGCTGGGAATGTAAACAATTAAATGACTTGTGAAAGTTTAGTTAGTAAGGTTCATGTGCGCTTTCTTCTTTTGGCCATTGTTTATGGTTAATATCTGAGAAATGTTTTACTTCGAAAAGTGGCATCAGAAAAGTTTCATAAAATACTTTGAGCTTTAAGAAATCAGTATTATAAACAAGCGCCATCTTCTATTATAATTTTGTCATGTATTTATTTCTCGTTTCTTTTAGAGAATTATTGAATTAATTTTTGTTTGTTTGTATTTTGTATGTTTTGATTGGATTGTTCTTACTAATCGCGGATCCCTCTGTCACTATAAATATTTAATTTGTTTGTTTCAGGACCATTGCGTTAGATATGAGAGGATACGGCGAGTCAGAGAAACCGGATGGAGTTCAGAATTACAAAATGAAATATTTGTTGGATGACATCAAGGAATTGGTTACCGCGCTCGGTATGTGTAATTGTTATATAAGCTGTAACGCTAAATTAGACGGGAAAGTACCGACAATTTTGACGAACCTGCGCAATTAACTGCTTTTAAGAGTTATTGTTTGTGGGACTGGATGGCCGAGATAGCTAAGAGCGTGTACCGGCTCAGTGCTTCAGCCCAGAGGGTCGCGGATTCGGGTCCCGCCTTGGGCATAGTTGTTTCTCATTTATGTATTATCGCACAGGTGTCGCGTTCTGCTGACTCCAGTTCAGAGAAGCCCGCAAAGTGTGTTGACGTCTAGTGTATAGTCGAATATGTAATCGGGACGTAAAGCGTAACCACTTATCGGCTGGGAAAAGCCCTACGAAAAAAATCATATTTTAACAAGTTATTCTAAAGTTACGAAATCAATTAGCACTCTTATATCAATGAAAATTCACATTATCTCGAGAAGCCTTGGACATTATCCGTAAAATTTACATTCGCAGTGGGTCAAATTCCGTCTATGAATTGGCGTTTTTCAAAATATAACGAGCGTTTATTTTTACCTCGAACTAGAAGAGCAGAAGTTCGAATTATTTTTTCCTTGCATGTCGCAACTCAGTAATTGCAAAAATAGCTTAATTGGAAATTATGTTCACAAGAAAATTAATTTTGTTTTAATATGAAATCTTTAGGCTTAAAATCAAATTATTTCAATCACAAATATTTGTGACATCCTAAATACTTTGACTATCCTTTTGAAAATTTTCCCAATTTGTAATATATATATATATATATATATATATATATATATATATATATATATATATATATATATATATGACTTAAGTTTAGTTTAAGGGCCTCATAAGTTCACAATGAGGCAGCTTCATTTGGTAGAAGTTCTTACTACAGTATTATCGTTCGGAGTATTTTTCTGAATGGGTGCACATTAAAACTTGGAATGTTTGTATCTTCTTGTCTGTCCGGGAAACGCCGCGTACAAGGCACAGATGCTGCATTTCGCCCTGAGGAAGGTCGCAGCATGACGGCCGAAATATTGACATCTGTGCCTAGGACGCGGCGTCTCCCGGACAGCCAAGCAGCCAGTCTCCGGCCTCGGAAGCCTACAATTTAATTGGAGTGTTTGCGTTTTCCAAATTTTTTTCAGGTCGCGATAAGTTCACCCTCGTTGCTCATGACTGGGGCGGCGTTGTTGCTTGGCAATTCGTCTTCCACTTCCCAGAGATGGTCGAAAAGTATATCATAATGGACGCTCCACACCCACGCGGTTTCCGACGACAAATGTTCAGCAGCCTTACACAATTCCTCATGTCGTGGTAAGTGAAAGTAATTTGTTTTGTTGTTGAGAGTCTTTGGTATCAAATATACTTCGATTTAAACAGAGGGTGTGTTGACGTAAATCAGCTGTCACGGTGTCATCCAATCGGCAGGTTGAACGTCACCATAGTGACATTTAAGATCCCGATTGACTGACCCCGTAACAACTGATAAATTATCAAGGGGCACTAAAAAAACAAAAAATCGAAGTATGTTGCAGGGTATATTGTGTGCTGCATTTGGCGGTGCGACATGAACGTTATGATACTCGCAGAAAATATAGATTAGTATTTCAGTTCCACCGTCTATTAGCTGTGATATTTCTTGACAAAAGTACATTTTGAAAAATAGTTGAAAACTTCAGTTGTGGTTGTCAATGTGTGTTGTAATTACTACAAATAAGTTGTAAATAAATTATTAAATGTAAATGTTCAGAAACAATAATTTCAAACGTTTGGGGGTGGCTCATTTAGAGTATTTGATTTAACTCTTAAAAAGACCTATTGAAAATGAGTTATGTAACTCTGTTTCTGAAGTAACGTCACGTGTCGCAATATTGTTCTCTTAGGACTTCAACTGCTAAAAACGTAGGTGGTGTAGAAAATTTCAAGATTTTTCTTAATTTTTTCTGGAGTTCTATTGAAGATTCTTCTAAAGAATTATTACAGCAAAACTTAAGAATGAACGATAATCAATTGCATTGAATAATTTATTTGTAATATGAACAATAGAAATGATTCCTGATTCAAGTATTTTTGTTATTAACACTATTTTTATTATTTTTTTAGGTACATATTCTTCTTTCAAGTCCCATATATTCCGGAAATAATGATGCGATCTTACGACTGTCACTCTCTTAAGAAAAATTTCCGCAAATACAGAACAGAAACTGAAACGAAGGTAACAGATGAAGATATTGAAGCTTTCAAATATTTCTTCACTCAGCCAGGTAAGTGCTTAACTTCATGATCAATTTCTATTTTCTAGTGAATACTTAATTTTCAATATACTTGTTCATAATTAACGTTCTACAATCATTTCTTACAGGTGCGTTTAATGGACCTATTAACTACTACCGCGCGAATTTCGGATCCCTTCATAAGTTGAATTCCAACGATGGAGTGGATCTCCCACCTGGAATGTTGATTGCGGGAGAAAAAGATGATTTCATTTCGCAGGAGGTGCTAGGAAAAGCTAAAATTCTTGTTCCTACGTGCAAAGTGGAAATAATCAAGGGTGCAAATCATTTCGTTCAACAAGATGATCCTGAAGCCGTGAACAAAGTTATGAGAGATTTTCTTAAGAACTAGTAATGGTTGATGTATTGTACTGTAGACGAAGGTCACCTTAATTAATGCGTAGGCAAGCATGAAATACGAATCATCTTTTACATCATATACACATGTCATTTTATTTTATTTAATTTTTTACTGACTGAACATTCCATTATACTTAGTTATTTATTATACTTTAGTCAGAATATTTATAATATGTTTCATTGAATAAAGAAATATTTGAGTTATACAATGTTTTATATATTTGTGTATTGAGAGTGAAAGCCAAATCTAAATGCTACGTCATTCTCATGAGGTAATGGCATTTATTTTGTTTGTTTTCCTGTAACATTTGAATACAAACTTATATTTAAAATTTATTCATATTAAAATTATAGTTGATATAATGATTAAAGTGTATCGGAGTGGATGTTTCCATTTATTTCACATGAATAATGAATCAACACATTTCTTATGTGTTCATGTTTTTTTAAAATTATTATTACGACTTCACACGCGGGTTGACGACCCAATCGACGACTCTTCCAGTGTACTTTCTGCACGGAAGTGCATTTATGATACTGAAATGTGATGAAGTATAGTAAATAATAAGAGTAAAGGGATTGTTTTGTTATTTTAAATTTATTCTTGCTTGGTCTGTGGCCCTCAGCAGCCATGAACGACTGATACAGTAATTGACTTCTTGTATATAGCAAGTTTACAAGATATATTTTTCATCGTGGTTATTTCATTTCTGAATCACTTTATATTACATGGAAAGGCTAATCGTTTCCAGTCTACTTAATGAGGGTAAAAAATTTTATCTCGATAATTTCCTTTTCAAACGATTCCGATGAGGGCTCTGTTTACCTTGTTTGAAATGGGTAGCTGAAGGTATTCCAGAAATTTTGTTATAGAATTTTGAGGATAGATGGGAGAAATGTACAGTAATAGGGTGATACCGAGTTCTTGATGGAGTTCAGAGTCCGGGATAAACCAGGGTGCTTTTGTGATTATTCTTAGGAATTTATTTTGTAACGTTTGGATTTTGTGAATATTGGTTTTGAATGCTGCGGCCCAGACTGGAGATGCATAACATAATATTGGTCGTACCATTGTTTCGTAGAGATGAATGGATGTGTGCAATTGAATTGGGAATGATTTCTTAAGTAAGGAATATAACTCATGTGTGCTTCTAGTGGCTAATGCAATTCTGTGAATGATATTTGATCTCCATGTGAGTCATATGTCGAATAATACCCCTAGGTATTTTGCCGTGGCGTATTCATGCTATATTATGGTTTTCATGGGTGAAGGTGGGCGGATCTAGGAGTCTTCGAAGAGTGGATAATTTACCTTGACTTTTGTTTGCGTTTATCTGAATACGCCATTTTTGTGACCAATCGGAAAATACGCTGAGAGGATCTTGTAGATCCTCCAATGCTGTTCCTATGTCTTGGTTTGTAGAGTAGATAGCTGTATCATTTGCAAAGGTGGCAATGGATGTAAATGGTGAGGTAGGTAGCCATGTAGATATTGAATAGGGTTGGGGAGAGGATCGAACCGTGTGGAACTCCTGATTTTATGGGATATGGTGTTGAGAGTGCGCCGGGAAGTCGCACCGAAATAGTATGTTCACTAAGGAAACCTTCTATTATGCGTGAAAGATACTGGGGAGTGCCAATGTTTCGGAGTTTGAATATCAGTCCTGAGTGCCATACTGTATCAAAAGCTTTTTCGATGTCAAGGAACATTGCTACTGTATGCTTATGGTCATGAAAACCTTCGATAATGGCCTCTGTCAAACGTAATATTTGGTGGTATGTAGAAAGCTGAGGTTGAAAGCCAAAGATGAGGTAGTATATTTGCTGAGGTAAGGTGAGTATTAAGTCTGGTGAGGATTTTTCGAGTAATTTTCCCATGGAGGATAAAAGACTGATTGGACTTGCTGGACTTGCTGGATCGATATTTGATTTTTCTGGCTTGGGGATGGGAATGATATGTGCATATTTCCATTTATGGGAGAGGTAACGAAGCATTTTCAAACTCACAACACAGGTGTAAAAAATCCAAATCTACGGAAACTGCCATCAGCTTCATCAATGGACCAAAATAAAGCACCCATTGGAATATTTTTAGATCTTTCGAAAGCTTTTGACGTTTTTGACCATAACATCTAGCTATCAAAATTACCTTCGTATGGAATTCGTGGTATCGCCCTATATTGGATAACCTCGTACCTTAAACATCGATCTCAAAGAGTGAAATTACTGTACTGGCACAAAAGAACATTTACTTATCTTTCCAATTGCTTACCAATTGAATATGGGGTCCCTCAAGGTTCCATCTTAGGTCCTATTCTCTTTCTGTTACACGTAAACGATATGACCTCGTCTATTAAAAACGGAAAAACAGTTCTGTTTGCCGATGACACGAATGTTCTTTGCAAAAAAGATACAATAAACATGATTGGGCGATGATCTGATTGAAGAGCTATGTGTGTTTCAACATGAATATTATAACTGATGTCTTTTAAGACGTCGAAGTCAAGAACCTCGGTCTGAACTGGGGGAAAATAAGGATATTAAGTTGGGTTGCCTGGTGCATGAAATGTTAGGTTTAGTCTTCATATATCGTTTAAACTGCTGAGTCGTCTTGACTGTTCCGTCAAATGAGCATTTTTTGACACTCATTAATGCTAAGCTAAATGTCGGGCGAGGAGGAAGGGATCGTAGCAACACCACCTAGATACAAGGACTGCCTATTGGACGTTTTTAAAGCCAATACGGAGGCTAGAGAAGTCCGATTTGTGCGAGTTGAGGCGATTCAGTTGTGTAAGTTGAATAGCACGTATAACTTTCGAATTGTGGTTATAAAGATATGTTGTTGATAGTAATGAGAATGATGGTGAATAAGAGCTGTGTCCCAGGTGAGGGAATTATGATAAAAAGTGAAAAGTGTAAGTTGCTAAGTTCAGTGGTTACTATCGGCTTCGTGAAATGTATTTGCGAACGTGTGAAATTGAGAAGAATTTAGTGTCCTGTTGAGATAATGGACTAAAAATCAGTGTCCCTCTAAAACATACAAGACTGTCTCTCTCATATATGTTGCCTCATTGTACTGCGTACTTGAATCCGAGGCCAATGAACTTGAGTCCAATGTCAAGGTGGTGCTGGTCGTGGTCGGTGAGTAACTAGAAGAAATTGTTCACATTCATTAAAAAATGTTGGATAACTTGTACTGCAGCAATTTTACTCCCTATTATTTTTGTGATTCCGCCATCAGGATAATGTTTGCATGAAATGAATATATTTATGTAGCTAGAACGTATGAAAAGTACCCTTAAAACTTTCTTTTTGAGAAAAATTATTTACGTGTATAATTATGTTTTCAAATTTGATCTATTTCGAGTTTAATTAAAACCCTGATGAATATAAACAAAATTAGTAGTGCTACAACAGCACGTACTTTCTCGCCTCTAGTAATAGTTATGTAATACTATTTATAGTGCCTGATTTCGACTTATGTACGTCCTAGGCTGTCAAATGTGTTAGTGCCCTGTTTTAAATTTGTATTTTGAACATTAAAGTTATTTATAATATTTTGAATAAAAAATGTACGATATTTGTAACTGATACAAATATTGTATACGTATAAATAATTTATTGTATACTTGCATTTTTTATAACATCAAACATTTTTCTGTCAATAGATTTAAAAATGAAGGTTATTATAAAAGGATGTCTATATTTGAATATTATTTACATTACAAAAAACAGTTCATCAGTCTCGCTCTAGACGTCGTGGAGTAAGCATCGCATCGCTCCGCTTATCGCTGTGCTTCGGTGTTACGCTCAAACTCGTGTTTAGTGCAAGTACAAACGGGCGCCGCTACCAGCGGATCCCCATATTTCTAACAGTGATTGTTTTTGTGCAATAGAATTGTTTATTGCTAATAACGAAATATTGTGTTATCAAGTGAAAGTGTAGTGGTGCAGCGAAAGCTGTATGTTCGCAACAAGTGCCCCCGCTTTTGGGGGCCAATTGGTGTCTGCAGCCCACGTTTTAAATGGTGGCACACCAGATCAGTTCACAGCAATGAATGGAGATGTGCTTCCATTTCCACCACAAATGGAAAATATTCAACCCTTGGAACAGTTCAACACATCACAACCGACCGCCCTGCAGCTGGATGGAGAGCCGGAAGGGACTCTGACCAACCTTCAGTCAGTAAGCACTAAAGATGCTTATTATAACAGGTATGGTGCTGCCCCGCAACAAACAGTTATTCAACAGTCAACCAGTGGTTTTAATGAAAACAGTAAAAATCTAAAACGCATGCACGTAGATTTACCAGATGAAAACAATGCTTCTAAAAGAATACTGTATAACGTGACCGTCAAAAATAGGTACCAAGGTCTTCAAAATATGACCGAAGAAAATTCGCCAAACGAAAGGGAAGAAAGTGAAGAATCCATCATTAAAATACCCCCCTTTTATGTCCATAAAGTACTCGATTATCCCCTATTTATCAGTGAACTAAAAAGTATTACAAAAAACAATTTTTCTACTAAATTAGAAAAAGACACTATAAAAATTAAATTCAACTCAATAGAGGACTATAGAGAATATCGAAAATTCTGTGAAAAAGAGAAAATCGAGCATCACACATATAGGGATCCTACCCAAAAAACTTTTTCAGTTGTCATAAAAGATCTGCCAATTACCTATTCAGAAGAGGAAATATTTAATGAACTTTCGAAAAACTTTGAAGTGTTAAAAGTTGTTAGACTGTTCGGAAGAGAACGTAAACCGTTAACTACCGTTGCGGTCGATCTAACTGATAATGAAAATAACAAAGCAATTTTAAAAATAAATCAGCTAATATATAGCATTGTCAGAGTTCAAATGCGCGTAAAGTCTAAAACTCCAATAATGTGCAAAAATTGTCAGACTTTCGGTCATTCACAGGCAAATTGCGGAAGGAGACCTAGATGTGTGAGATGCTTAGAAAGCCATCATTACTCGAAATGTGACAAACCTAAACATAATAATGTACCAAAGTGTTGTAACTGCAATGGGGAACACACGGCTAACTACAAAGGCTGCAAAGCTTACAAAGAAGCAGTTCAAAAATATAATTTAAATCAGGCTAATCATAAATTTTCAGCTCACAATCTGCCAAATAGGCAGTTCTCAAATCGCCAATTAAACCAAAACACACAACCTTATCACTATGCCCCGCAAGAGTTTCCTCCTCTGCCGCTTAATTCAACGCCCTTGCATTCTTTTGCTTATCGCGCTAGCCAGCCGCCGAGGCCAGATAACAGGAATTCTACCCCAGTCCTCCAAAATATGAACGTAATAAATGAAAACCTAATCCAAACAATTATAAATAATATTATTTCTGCAATCATTCCACAGCTGCAACAAATGGTTCAAAAACTTATTTCTGTTCATTTCAATGGCTCAAAATAAAATAGAAAACTTCAAAATTCTCAACTGGAATGCAAATGGCATAAAGCGCCAAGAAAACGAACTAAGATACTTTCTACAAGTCCACGACATAGATATTGCGTGTATTTCAGAAACACACTTAAAGCCGGTAGAAAAATTTTCGATCCCAAAATATTTAGCATACCGCAATGATCGAATTTCGCATATAGCATCAGGTGGGGTAGCAATTCTCATTAATAGAAAAATTAAACATACACTGATACAATCCCCATCCTCAAATGAAATAGAAACAGTTATTATCAATATCGAACTGATCTCTTCTAACATAACCTTGATTGCTGCATATAAACCTCCCAACAAAAAGTTTCCGTCAAGTTTCTTGAAAGCATTGTTTGATGGCAGGTCACAAATAATATTAGCAGGAGACCTAAATTGTAAAAACCAAATTTGGAACTGTAATTCTACTTCATATAATGGAAAACTTCTTCATAAATTCGCATTGCAAAGAAATCTTAATATACTAGCTCCTCCAGAGCCCACATACTACCCTTATAACCCAAATGTAGTTCCTGATATTCTAGATATACTTATTACACAAAATTTAAACATTCCGATTTACCAAAATGTAAAACCAGAATTAGACTCAGACCACAATCCAGTAATAATTTCTTTCAAAGCCGAACTTCAGACTTATCAAAACGAAAAAATTATAGAGGGTAAAGTAAATTGGGACATGTATAGAAACATACTAATAAACGAATGTCAGTTTCCTGTGAATCTTAAAACATCATCTGATATCGACAGTTGTATCAACTCTCTAGAAAACATTATTAAAAATGCTATTAAAAGGTCATCTACTAAAGTTAGGAATTTCACCAAAAATTATATTCCGCTTCCTAAACCACTTCTAAATTTAATTAAAGAAAAACATAACCTTCGTAGATTGTGGCAATATTCACGCAATAAAATAGTGAAACAAAAATTAAACAGCATATCGGTTAAAATTAAACAAGAACTACATAAAGTGAGGTGTATACATTTCCAAAATTTTTTAGGCAGCATCCCTCCAAACTCCAGGACAATGTGGAACACAATTAAAATGATTACAAAGGAAAAATCTTTCATCCCGCAGTTATCCTCTAACTCAGGTCTAGCAACGACGGATTTCGAAAAAGCTGAAACTTTAGCGGAACATTTTGAGAAAATATTTACAAATAACCCGGTAACCGACTTTGATTTCCAACTAAAAGTGGAAACAAACTTGTCAATACCGCGATATTCCGTCCCAATAAAAACTAAATTTATAGCCCCGTCTGAGACATATCAAATAATCAAGGCTTTAAAACCGAGAAAATCAGCAGGACATGACTTATTAAATAATAAAATGATGAAAGAATTACCTCGCAATGCAATTGCAGCATTAACAGCGCTCTATAACGCTTGTTTAAGATTAGGATATTATCCAAAGACCTGGAAAACTGCCATTATAACACCAGTATGCAAGCCGAACAAAAATCCACAAGACCCTCTTAGCTATAGACCAATTAGTTTGTTACCGACCTTTGCCAAAATGTTTGAAAAACTTATAAAATCCCGACTATTCAAATTTTTCACCGAAACCAATGCACTTCCAAATACGCAGTTCGGATTCCGTCCAAACCACTCCACAAGTCATCAACTATTAAGAGTAACAGAGTACATTGCTGAAGCATTTCACAACCGAAAGTACACAGCTGCAATTTTTCTCGACATCGCACATGCCTTTGATAAAGTGTGGCATCATGGGCTACTTTACAAGTTGCAAACCTTGGGAACCCCCGATTATCTCCAAAACATCATTAAAAGCTTCCTGTCAGAGAGGGATTTCAAAGTTAGTATAAACAACAATAAATCAAGAGCACATATCATCAAAGCCGGCGTGCCGCAAGGTTCCCCACTTTCTCCCTTATTGTTCAACATATATATAGCTGACTATCCACAAATGACTTACTCAGAAATAGCACTCTATGCAGATGATACAGTATTATTCAATGCAAATTCAAACATTACCAACGCTTGCAAAGATCTCCAGTCGGACTTAAATGAATTTGTCGAATGGACATTGAAATGGAGAATTGCCATAAACCCTACCAAATCACAGCCTAAAATATTCTCACTAAGAAAAATACATAAACCACTACAAATCAAAATTAATAATTCTGCAATTCCTTGGCTTAATAATGAAACGCCCGTAAAATATCTGGGTGTATTACTGGATCAAAAATTAACTTGGAAAAACCACATTCAAGAAATTACGAACAAAACCTACGCAAAAATGAACAAACTTTACCCAATAATTAACAACAAATCATCGCTTAGTCTGGACTGCGCATTATCAATTTTTAAAACGATAATACGTCCCTCATTAACATACGCCTGTCAAATTTGGAACAATATAGCAAACACACATCTAAAGAAACTACAAATCATTCAAAACAAGTACCTAAGAAAAGCCGTGCAAGCCCCTTGGTTTATTCCAAATATGCAAATTCACAGAGAGCTTAACATTCCTTCCATTAGCGAATACATTCAACGGATGAGTAACAGATTTTTCACCCTTCTTCCGTCGTGTACAAGTGCACAGATATTTGATCTAGGCAAAAATGCTTCCATCCCAACCCGCATTATCTCTCGATACCCCAAAGACTCTCTTAAACCACCTTAAATTAGAATAATTTCCATCCCCTCCCATTAATCAATTCCGCTGCTGAAAAATTAAATAAATACATTAATTAAAATAAATAAATTAATTAATAAATTTCTTTGAATTACTGCTCTGCAGACTTTGTTGACGAGGTAACCGTGTGGTCCCCCTCATATACTGTCAGCCGAATGGCCAAAAAATTCTGTAATTATAAACTGTAGATTAAAACCCCTGAAAGGCATACTATGCCGAACAGGCAGGAAAATAAATTAAAAAAAAAACAGTTATTAAAAATTTACACATTAATTTCAAAATAACACTTAGGTGTACTTATAAAACATGCGTTGGCATACCGAATTTTGTTTTCTCACTTTATTGTTGGCAAATTTCTTAACAGTGTCTTCAAACTCTTCGCGTCCCAAAATGTCATTTTAATTTCTATGTTCCACAGTACAGAGATAATGCATTTAATGTGTCTTGTTTAAGACTCGATCTCAGCTAGTTTTTTACGCACTGTAAAGCAGAAAAACATCGTTCACCATTTACATTAGTCACAGATATCATTAAATCCTCTTCAAATAATTTCTTCAGTTGGAAATATATCTTGTATCAACAATCTAATAAATAATTCCCTCCGAATTACCATTTCTAAACCATTTCTATACCGAACGAGATGGCGAGCCATAAACGGATCAAACGTGGTTATCAACTCAATGCAGCCTAAGAAGTTTTCAATTTGGAACCACTAATCTCGTTGTTACCAAAAGAGACAATCCTGTTGTCGCTACAAGTTTCACAGTTTCTATAAGTCTTTTGAGGACATTTCTCCAATATTCCACTCTATTTTTGTACTGTTTCGAAGCTCTGAATACACTCCTTCTAAAATTGCAGATCTACCAACAAATCTTACGCAATATTGATGTTCGGAATTGTTATCATGTTGAGAAATATTGTTGCTATATTTCCAGTCGTTAAACCTGTCGTAGCGAGCAAAGTAGTTCTTTGCAAGGCTATTCAAAAGACATTACATGTAGATGGCGAATATACTAACCATAATTTTTTAACAACTTCTCCATTTGCCATTGTTTTTTAGAAATATGATTTTGATAAATATCGGCTTTGATCTTCAAAATGCCTTTCAGAGTTAGAAAAATCGATGGCTTCGTTTTGCTTAAATCCATCGATTGCCACCATTTCTCTAAAACCATCGTCAATGTTCCACTGTACTGAGTCGTTTGGAGCTTGAAATCTTTCTGTTATTATCTCTGTTGAAGCTAATTTCATGTTTGCTTGTATTATCTGGCAGTCCGCTGGTAGTATGTTTGAAGAATGGGCGACGTGAGATTCGTATAAGATTTGAAGCGCGGGAATTCAAAAATGCAATTTCAAAAATGATATTTCGCTAAACTACTCACATTTTAAAACAATTGTACATGACATATTATAAAGAACTGATTTTTTGGAATATATTTAATACAAGAAAAACATCTCATCAATATTTTTGCAACGTTAATTTTTTGTGTACAAATTTAAAAAAGTACAAAATGTTCCGAAAATGAGACCAGTAGAATTTTGTTTACATACTTTACAAGATAAAGAAACAATTTATAAAAAATGTGTCATTTTTAGAACAAATAGAATAGATAGAAACAAATAGAATAGATTTAAAAGCGCCTTGTTTGACGGACAATTACGCAATAAATATTTATCTTTTTGAAAAATTGAACATGACCCTATTTCAAAATCTGTTTCTGATTAATACATTTCTTCTAGAATTCACTGCATTCATCATTGGATTCTGGCTACCCCACATGTTAGATAATTTCATTCTCGAAATTTAGCAACTGGATTTATCCACTTTTTGGTTACCAGGGCCCGGCAGAAAGAGTTTTTCTGCCGAAAATTCGCAACTTTCCCCCGCATTATTAAATCTCTCCCTACTGCGTAAGCGAGAAAGTAATAAGAGCGTAATTAGCAATTTATTATTTGCACAGTTAATGACCATTTATTAGATATTGCGCCTTTTTGAAGCCTCTATATTATTTGCATTTTGATCTGACCTAAAAATAACTATCGTGTGTGACTGCAGAGAAATTATGTTTTGGGGCTACGTAACGCAGCGTTTAACGGGTAAGCTTCCCATCTCTAGGCACCGAAGGTTTAGATCCAGGAAGATTTCCTCGTTCTCCCTTTCTATCACTTATTCTTATATTATTAATGTATTTTTCCGGATTTTTCACCACAAAAATAATTTAGTATTCCGAGCTTCTCTATCATTTACGGATCTCTGACGCTTGCCGATTTTCAGAATCAATAGGATAGGCCCACGGTGTAAGATATTCCTCTTACACCGTGGATGCGCCATATGCCGATGGGTAATCGACACATTGCTCTGTACTGAGAAAAGGAGTGAGGCCGGGAGAGGGATAGAAGGATCGCGCGTGATCAAATGCCCAATTCTGTGTATTCGGTATCGAAGCTGTGACCTCTCAATCACTGGTCCGTTCGTGTCGTAAGGTATAGCCTTTTCGCTTCTAAAACAGGGACCCATCTTACTTACAAGCACTTACTTGCCTTCCAACTTACCTTTCTACCTATTTTCTTATCTACTTTATTTTCTTTCGATCTTTCTTACGTACTTTACTTCGTTACTTACCCACACTTACGATTCTGACATAGTTATGCATCGCCGAAGACTGCATCAATCAGAGAAATGTATTCTTCCTCCAGCCGGAAGCGTCAAGCACCAACTCTTGTCATACTTCATAAGTGTCAGTCATAAGTGTCAATCATCAACTTGTCATAAAGTGTCAGTATAATGTCAGTATTCATGTGAACGAAGTTATGAGATGTAACCTAACACGTCATAAAAACAGAATATTTTTACGTTCTCGCTACCACTTACTCAGTAAAGCGAAAGTTATGTAATGCTGCGCGAAAAAAACGTTGAATTTTCGGCAGAAAAAACTCTAATTACAGGGTTCTTGTAACGAAATATGGGTAAATCGAGTTGCTAAATTTAGAAAAAAATCCTAGTACCAAGAATCCATTTTGTGGGTCCTAGATACCGAATGATTGATTGACGGCAAAACGTCTGTCAAAAAGAATGAACAGACGCGGATTCATGGGAGGGAAATCACCCCCCCCCCTCCCGTAAATTTTTCAGTAACTATGAATTTAACTTTTCAGGAAGCTTTCAAGCAAAAAATATTTTCGGGTATTCATTAAAACAAAGAAAATCATATTACAGCATGAGATGAGGTGTAACCTGCAACATTTTACAAAATCTGCAATGACGGAATTGACCAAAACATTTTTAATTTCCTCTCCAAAATGTATCTCTGAATCTGCCCATGCTGTGCATAGCGCTAGCGGCTAAACCGTACATACAATTTTCTTCCAAATTGATATTCCACAATCAATCTGGCTGCTGCCACGTCTCCTTGAATTTAAAGCCGATATTTTAAATTAGAAGGGGGATTTACATGAAGCCCCTGACCAATTTCAAAAAATAGCTTCATCGTTTTTGATTAAATTTTGTTGTTGGACATTGTGAAGGACGTTTAAGAGAATATTGTATGTCTCATGTTTGTTAAAAACCCTGATTTTTCGAAAATTTTAAAAATTTAAAATTTTTTCGACGTCTTTTTACAACCACAATTATGAAGATATTTTCTCTTCAAATAAAATCTATTATTTAAATACAAGTGTTGAAATAAGGTTTAAATATAAATTTTGAAATAATTTTTCTCTTTAAAACATTTTTTTCTTAAAACTGGCACAAAAGTATTTCATTAAATTTAGACCTTAATGTAAAGGACGCTTAAGAGAATGTTGACATATTGCCGGCCAAATTACTACAAATTTGGCGCCTTGTTTTTTAACAGAGCGTTTGATGTTCTTTGAAGGCGTTTCAGAGGAAAGGATTATACATTTTAAACTTGGCGCCTCCGAGATTTATCTTCCCCAAAAAGCCGCGCGAATTTCTTCTCTGTTGATCAAACATTCATTTCTTCGTGCAAAGTTCCTTGAAGTCGATTGTCAACTTCTTTCTATTAGTTCGGAGCGTCACCGAAAGATCGCACCAGCTCCTGGACGAATCCCGCGTAAACTTGGCATTGTCGAAATGCTGGGAATTTTCTATCGCAGACGCCTGCTCGCATTGTCACCACAAGCTAATGCGGAAAGCTGAGTAAAAGCGTTTTGAACGTCTTCAAGGTTCGATCCAGAATGTGCCAGGCACTGGAGGAAACACGAAGCAAAAAGCCACGGAATTCATAAGGAAAGGTTTAATTTCGTTTGGACAGAGGTAACTGTGACATCTTCAATACTCGTTAATTCTTTCTCCAAGTAACAATCCTTGTCAATTTTGTGTCGTCTCTTTTCCAGAATACTCTTGTCTGACAAAAACTATTGAGATAGAAGAGGCGATGTTCCGTTGCCATTTCCATCAAGATGCTCTCCCAACTTTTCTTAGACTATTTCGTCGCCTGAACAGAGGTTTTAAAATGTCAGAAATTTCGAAAATCTGAATAATTTAAAATATTTAGATATCTTCCTACAACTGCAATTGTTAGGATACAATACATTTCTTAATGGTATATGTTCATGAAAAACATCTTCAAACAAGGGTGTGTTGAATTTTTTAAAAATATGAGTATTTTTGTGTAATTTGGCAACAAACATGGTCGCCCGCTTCGAATTTTCTGTGCTTCGTGAATGCAATGCCAGACAGTTGATGCTTCGTAAGTTAGAATTTGTATATTATTTCATATTTCCTGTTCGTTTCTTACTTTCGACAGTTTGCAATGTCGATTTAACAAATTAATATTTTACAAATGTTTTTAAAACATATTTGAAATATGACATAAAATTGCCAGTCGTGAGGGAATTTCAGATTAGATCTCAACAATTGCTAGGCAACATTGACTTGGGAGCGACCTTCTTTGAATTACGTCCTATTGTTGGGATATAATTTACTTGTATGAAAGCAAGTTATAATTGTCGAATTTGAGTTGATATTTGCTTGAAAATATTAAGTTTTTGCCCAATGTTCTGTGATTTGTAATGTGTTTTATAAAAAATGAGTGGGATGTGTTAATTCGGTGGAAAATTGGGGTGAAAGTAGTCAGTGCCAGATTATCGAGCAGGCTGAGTAGGCTGCAGCCGGGCGCGCAAATTTTGGGAGCGAACGAATTTCAGAGGATCCAAAATTTCATAAGGCAAACTTTTGAATGTTTTATAAAAATATATATTTCCATATTTGTATCAAAAGAAAACGTTATTTAAATGTGCTAATATATATTGAATGGATACAAATATGTTTATCCATTAATATATACACATAAAATGGATACAAAAGTATCGTGTATTAAATAAATATCACGGCGAGAAATTAGTTCAGAAATTGCAAAAATAAAATATAATGACAAATGACTGACTAATTTTCTTTTAATTAAATGTCTGACTTTCACATTTTATCTTACTGTGATGCTGATCTTTAATAACCGCATAACAGGATTAATATATAGGATTAAGCATAAAAAAAGCTATATCTATGTATAGATAAGCGCGAATCTCTGAGGGCCTGTCTTCACGATGGAATATCTCACGGCCTTCCGCGTCTTTCTTGGCTAGATGTCGCATGATCGCGACCGTATCGAACAGATCTGACGATAATGCGACATCTAGCGGCACGACCGAGAAAGACGCGAAATTCCGTGAAAACAAGGCCTCGCGCATCAAGAAATAAAAATCCAAGTATAGTGTAATGTACTAGCGAGCGAACCTCGCGGCAGCTATTTGGGGACGCGTGGTTAGAGATTAGTAACAGGAAACCGCCTCGCCACAGGAGGGAGAGAAGGGTTTTTCCTAAAAGCAAGCACGCGGCAAAGGGAGACACGAGCCTTTGGGGTCCTCCGGTCTTAAGGAACGGAGATCCAAACCTCAAGGCAAGCAGAAGGGCGGTGCGGAGGCGGCGTGACTTAGTAGGTCACGGAGCCTCGAGTATATTAGGGAGTGCACAGAGCCAGTGAGTGTGTTATGGAGACAGCGGGAGCAGTTACACAAAAACTTGGTGCCACGACAGTGCAGCGGCGAGCAGGGCTCGCGAGACAAGTCACGTGTTGACGAGCCTGTGGAGGACTTTGTGTCCTTGGGTGACAGCGGTCACGTGGGAACGATGCTGTATGCGTGCTCTGAGGTTAGGTGTGGTTGAGTGTCACGACTCGAGCCGATTCTCAATCGGGTAAGATCGCTCCTGCGATCGAGGCAAACCATCAGTTGGTACGCCGGTACGGACTTTGTGTCCCAGTGTGACATCCGGTCACGGAAGCTTGGCTTTGTGCGCGCTTCAGAGGTAGGAGTGGCGAGTGTCACAATTGAAACCGATCATCAATCGGGTTGGGATCGCTCCCGCGATCAGAGAATAGCAGGTCTATCAGCAGGGTGTAAAGTGTAAATTCATTGTAAATATTTGTTGTTTTCTCTGTAAATAAATATTTTTTATATGAAAGTTCGTGTCTGTGTTTGCTCTATCCATGACGTCACAATAGAATCTGTTTCAGCTAACCGAAGGCTGGCCTATTTAGAATTCTCGATTTAGTTTGTGGTCTGTGGCGGCCCAAGCTCCAATACCAACGTGACCGGCGCGTTCACACACACCTACCCTACTCAGCTTATCGGTCTAACAAACGTCTTTTTTAAACGGAAGACTTTGAGAGCTGGCAGGAAACAGTTGACCGCAATAAATGAAATAAAATGACGATACTGATAATAAAAAATTCTTTACCTCACACATCCTTATCTTACAGATGGTGAGAATATTTATTCTTGGAATTTGCTTTTCTTTCCCTTAGGCATTTTCCAACCGATAGCCGGTTAACATTTACATTGCATATTCGATCATGCACAAGACACCAACACACTTGAGGGCCCCCACTGATCAGGGGTCACTAGAACGCGAGGTCCTCCGTGATAACACATGTATGAGAGACAAGGGACAAACGATTACCAAGGCTGGACTCGAACCCGCGACCCTTCGGACCGAAGCGCTAGTCAGTACACGTTCTTAGCTACCTTGGACATAAAGGTCGGCTTAATTTACTTATAAATAAATTAAATGGTTTGCCATTACCTCATTTATTAGAAAAAATTAAATATATTTAAACGATTCGTGAGTGAAATAAACAAAAGAGTGCGAAATAAATAGGGTTACACGAAGGGTTTTCTGAAAAAATCAGAACATTGTACCACAAATTGTATCATTAAAAATATAAAATAAATAAAAATACAATAAATTAAAATCATTAAATTATTTAAAATCTGTTGAACTATTAAATTTTGACTAGTTTTCATTCCGTCTCGGAACATTACAATTCAGCTACCACACTTTTCACAACTGCCAATTTTTGGAAGTAACTTTAAATTCTCTAGCCTTTGTAAATCATCTTTAAACTCCTTGCAAATTCATGTCCTTGAAATCGTGCTGAACAAGTGTTATTGCACAGGCGGTTTCCACATTTAAACAATTTCGTTCTTTCGACCACTGAGCGTTGATTAGCCAAAATACTCACTCACAATTTGCATTGTGTGGTGCAATCGCAAAAAAATTGTGCAATCATTGAAATTTCTTACATTGATTCCACGCTTGGATTAGCTAAATGAAATTAACGCACTTTCGAAGTGCTTGATTGCTTGAAAAAGTTTTCGTCTCTCTATTGTTCCAAAAATGTATTAAGATTATTTGATCAAATAACTTTGAATCGTTTACCACCACATGTCGTACATTTAAATACACTACCGTTTCTTCAACTGACTCATACTTAATAGGAACGTTGTACCAGAAATAGAGCCATTTGAAAATATTTAACTCTGACAACGGCTGAGTCCTGTTGCCCCTTTATACGCGCTCATGACTTTGTCTACAAATTTGTCTCAAGCAACTTCTTGCCCATCATCTCTCAGTTTTGATGTTCAGTGTCAAGAAGTTCAGTCGAACACTCAGTGACTGAATTACTACATCAATGACCAAATCAAAATTTTGAGCAAACTGTTATCCTCTTTCTACATCGTCAACATCTTGTCGTTAAATAATGTCATCACAGAGCGAATGAACAAAAGATAACATTAACAAAGTCAAGAAGAAAAAATGACCGTAAAATATTTTATGGTGCATAATTTGTTTTTTATACAATAAGAGACTATACTGAACAACAAAAAGAAAAATATTTAATCTAACAAAACATTGATATGTATAATGCATTAATTTACATTTGTAATGTATACTTAAAAAAGACTTAATGTGCCTGTAATAAGTATTGAACTTCAGCTTCCGGGTCAATGATCCCCATCTCGACCAGGTTTTTGTCCAGTTTCCCTGATCCATTAAGCAAATGCTCAGATGGCTCCTTGTTTTGCTTCTGAACATAAATGTAGCTTCACTATGCGCACGTTTTGTTTGACTCTCCTCTTGCTTGTAGTTGTGGTCGTAGTAGTGGCAGAGCTAGGGTAAACTGCTATTTTGTTGGCAATACAAAGGAATCAAACCTCGAGTTCGTTGGCCGATGCAAATAAGTTGTTTATAACTTGAGAACGAAATGTCTAGTTTCCACAAATTTTGCTGATCTCATGCTCTTTTCAATTTTATCATTTTCTTACTTGTATTCGTCTTTCAGCTATTATTATTTCAACTATCAAATGTTGGGAAGGGGTTCAGGAACTCAAGAAAACATGCGAAGTTTATTTTCTCTTTCATACGTCACATGCAGATTCTACTGTCTTTTGACTAAATAAAACAAATCAAAACTTTCGGTGGATCATTTTGCGATAAAAAGTATGATCTCAATGTCTCAAACATTTGACGGATTCGATGAACCGCGGGCATAAGGCTTAGCCATCTGGTCTAGCTGAGGGTTGCCAATGAGCTTACAAAATAGCGGACAAGCGGAGTGGGGGTGTTAAGTAGTAATTAAGAAAATACAATTAAATTATATATTTTCTTACTAACATTTTAACACATTAAAAAAATCACTTTAAACATGCTTAACATTCAAAACATGATATATATATATATATATATATATATATATATATGTAAAATATTAAATTACATATTATATTACACTGCTCCTATATATTACACGAATGTTTATTCCCGCCTGAGATATGGCATAATATTCTGGGGAAATGCATCTTATAGCTCCCAGACTTTTAGATTACAAAAAAGAATAGTACGAAGTAAGCAAGTAAGCAGTAAGTAAGTAGTACGAAGTATCGAGTAATCAAATCCCACACACGTGATTCTTGTTCTCTTCATTAATCTACCATTATTAATTTTACCATTATCTTGTCTCTTCATATATGAATCAGTGGTTTTTGTCAAAAATGACTTACTTATGGGTGGGAATATATTTTCAGCAAACGCCATTGTCTGTAACTATAACACTCAACGTGGTAATCATATTCATCAGGTGACAATACCAACAGCTCACTACAAACAATTCACATATAATACAAGTACATTATTTTACAACACCTTGCCAGATGACATTAAACGATTAAATTCGATACGAAAGTAAATATTTTCTGCTGCACAACTGTTTCTATACAATTAGAGGCTACACCGAGCATCCAAAAGGAAAGTAAAATTAATTTTAACAATGACTTTTAATGTATTATACACCAATTGGCTAGTATAATTCTAAAGAACCTCTAACAAGTATTGTACTTTAGCTTCTTGGTCAATGACTCATCCTAATCTGGTTTCTTCCACTTTCCCTGATCCTCGAGCAAATGCTGAGATGGCTACTTGTTTTGCTTCTGGACATAAATGTAACCTCAAATTAACTTCTCCCCATAGCACATCACACACAGTTTTTAACTGTTTTTGACGTAAATAAATAAATATTGCTGTCATGTGTATTTTTATTTGACTGCTCAGCTTTGATCAATCAAAGCAAAATCATGTTATTAACTTTTTATATTTTTATTAAATGTCTTATGAATCAATGGAGTATGATTTTTTCTTCTTCTGAGAATCAAATTAAATGGATGAACGATCTTTGTCTCATTCTAACTTATGAAAAAAAGATAAAACGCGATTCTCCTATCCTTATTCTCTTAGACAGTACAGCTTTAGATTACGTACCACTTTATCATAAAACTTTTGAATGAAAAAAGTCACTATTTTGTGTAAAAACGGATTGTCCGCTCAGTGAACACCTCTTACCCCAGCAACCCTAGGCCTGCTGTGGTGCATAAGTTCTCGGAACTACTCACAAAAATCCTTCCACTCATTTGTCCGAACAGTATAGATCGAAAAATGATTGTATAGTGTAAAAACAAAGGTGTGAATGTCAAATAGATGAAATTTATCCAAACCATGATTTGCGTTGTGAAGTATATGCGCTGGACAACCGACACCAATTAAATTAGTATTTAAACGGTTTTTTAAAAGTGCATACAAGTTTCCCTCCCTTTCCTGTTTATGTCCCAAAAATTTGTGTTCGTGTTATCACCCGAGAATGCTATAACCTTCCCTTCAATGCCATTTTTTTTAAATACTTGTATTTTGTCGGCTCTTTCGTTTGTCGTTTCCTGCACATCTAAAAGTTTGACTTGGACCCCGTTTTTTTATAATCAAAATACTGCACGACTGGAAACAATTTTTGATTCTCCTGATTTCTACTATCTGTACTAATACTTATGTACGGAACCGTTTGCACATCTTTAGTCAAAGTGTCAATCGAGTAGCCAAGACACCCGAAACAATCGCCTCTGTTTTTGTGCGAGCACAAGATACTTTGCAATTGCCGAATCAAGAAATAATTCTCGTAATAACACAGAAGTACAATCCATTGAATTGAAGATGTTGTGATGTTTAACTGTGTGGTATACCAGGACTCCTGCCAGCCACACGTGCTTCGCCAAAGCTGTATCACTTTGTATCACAAGAGATGTTATGGTCTTATTCCCTATCCAAGAGAACGAAGTGCATGTAAACAAATGTATGTAGGTATGCAATCGCTGATTGGCTGCAAGTCCACGACACACTCATCCTCTCTCGCCTACTGGGTAGTTTTGAGGACGGCCTGGATCAGTGTCCTCTACTGTCCTGTGTTGTTTTGGTCTTCCAAATTTTCTTCTTGGCGAGCTGCCTCCCGTTCCCCAGATGGCTGGGGGTGGGTAGGACTAGGGTTGTTTTAGTTTGGTCACGGGTTATTTCGTTAAGGGTTTCGCATTTGGGGTGTTTGAGGGATGTTGGTCACGGGTTATTTCGTTAAGGGTTTCGCATTTGGGGTGTTTGAGGGATGTTGGTCACGGGTTATTTCGTTAAGGGTTTCGCATTTGGGGTTATTTTGAGGGGTTAGAGGGGTTAGAGGGGTTATTTTGTTTAGGGGGGGGTGTTGTTTGCGGGTTTCTTGGGTCTTGGTTTGTTGGGTGTTTCAGGTCGGAGGAGGGGGGAGTTGGAGAATATCTAGGGGGTGCTTTTTTCGGGAATGTCGCGGGGGGGAGTTGAGAATGTGTTGGTGAGGTTGAATGAGGTGATTAAAGATGGGATTGCTTACAAATTGCTGTACCGTGTCACGGGATGTATTGAAAATGTATTGTGGGAGGGGAGGGATGTTGTGCTGAGTTCGGAAGGTGTTGTAGTTTTGCCCGGGAAGAGGGTGGAAAATAAGACGGATGATGCGGTTTTCGAAGATTTTTAGTTTTGTGTATAAGGAGTGGGGGATAGTTGACCAGGTGGAAGAGGCGTATGTGATAATGGATCTGATATGGGTGTAATATAAAAGGAGTTTTTTGTTGACAGAGAGGGATGGATGGCGAAGGATGGGTTGGATGAAGTTGATTTTTTGGTTCGATTTGGAAATGATATTGTTGAGATGGGGAGTCCAGGTTAATTTGGAGTTGAAGGTGATGCCGAGGTATTTTATTTGGGAGGACCATTGGATAGGAATGTTATTGATGGTGATGGGCGGGAAGGGATATGGGATATTTCGCCAAGTGAAGATGATAGCCTGGCATTTAGAAGGATTAATTTGGATTGAGTTTTCCTGGAACCATTGCGAGATAGTGTGAGCGGCGGTTTGAAGGTTGTTGATAGAGTGTTGAGAAGTACGGTGGGGGGAGAGAAGAGCTAGGTCGTCTGCGTAGAGGAATCGTTGAGTGCCGTGGCAAGAGGGAAGGTCATTGAGGTACATTGAAAAGAGGGTGGGGGAAAGAACAGCACCTTGTGGGACTCCCGCCGAGATGGGATGGGAGGGGGAAAAGTGTGAGAGGTACTTGGTTTGGAAGGTTCTATTTGCTAGGTAGCTTGATAGGAGGTTTATAGCGAAGGTGGGAAGGTATGGTTTTAATTTAAACAGGAGGATTTGGTGGCTGATTGTATCGAAGGCAAAGGATAGGTCAGTAAAAAGGGCAGGTATTTGACGAGATTTATGGCGGAGATCTGTGGCAATGTTGATGGCAAGGTGGAGAGATTGGAGAGCCGATGATCGGTCAGGGCGAAAGCCGAATTGTGAGGGGTGGATGTGGGGTTGGAGGTAGGGGTTCATTAGTTTGAGGAGGATTTTCTCAAATACTTTTCCGGTGATAGAGAGGAGGCTGATGGGTCGATAGTTTGTGGGATGTCTGGGGTCTTTGCGGGGTTTAGGGATCATGATAACAGTAGCGGATTTCCAGAGGTTGGGGAAGTGTGCAGTTTGGAGGCAGGCATTGAAAATAAGGGTTAGGTGGGAGATTGCGTTGAGGGTAAGGTTTTTGAGGTAACTGGGGTAGATTTTGTCGGGTCCTGGGGCTTTGTTGGTTTGGAGGGATTTGATCGCTTCAGCGGTGTCGTCGTTGCGTATAGTCCACATGGTTTGTCTTTCTGGGGGTAGGGACGGGGTTCGTAAGAATTGAAGGATGGCGGAGTCTGGGATGCGAGTGGTGGTGGAAGTGAAGCGAGTTGCAAGGGTGCTGGCGAAGGTATTTGCTATTTCCTGTGGGTCATAGGTAAGAGAGTTTCCGGAGGTGAAGAGGGGGGATAGGTGTGAGTTCTTCGGGCGGATGGATTGGGTTAGGGTGTGTAGTTTTTTGGGGTTGCCTGTGTTAGTGTCCTGTATTAAGTCGTCGAATTTTGATTTGTCGAATAGTACTAGTCTGTTATGGAGTTGTTGTTTTAGTGTGACGTAGGTAGCTTTGTCAATTAGTGATCGAGTCCTGTAGTAAAGCTTTTGGGCCTTACGTTTCTGTCTTAGTAGAAGCAGTATGTCGGGAGGTAGGGTGGGGTGGGTGCGGGGGGTGAAGGTTGATGAGTTGCTGAAGGCTTTTTTGATTTGGTGGTTAAAGTGTGAAATGGCTGAGTCAATGTCGTCTGGGGTGGTGAGGGAAGTAGGAGGGTGTATTCTTCTTGAGATGTGTCTTTTGAAGTGGGACCAGTTGGTTTGCATCATTGGCGGCAGGTTTTGGGACGGGGATATTGGAGTGCGGATAGAGAAAATTACAGGGAGATGGTCAGAGGTTAGTTCGTATCGTACGTATGGGGCAGTAACGTTGGTATTGTGGCTGTGAAGTATAATGTCTAGTATGTCATGGGGGGCTTCTCGGATGAGGTGAGTCGGTTCTGGGGGGGCCAAGAGGATGATTTCTGGGTGGTCGTCTAAGTGTCCGTGGAGGGTTCGTCCGTTTGTATTAGTAGTTCGGCATCCCCAGTGTCTGTC
Organism: Gryllus longicercus; assembly: GCA_038098605.1. Taxonomy (NCBI): domain Eukaryota; kingdom Metazoa; phylum Arthropoda; class Insecta; order Orthoptera; family Gryllidae; genus Gryllus; species Gryllus longicercus. The sequence goes on along the minus strand of JAZDUA010000002.1, from coordinate 11,872,391 downwards.
TTTGCAGTTTAAGTCGCCGGCGATGATGGTAGGAGTGGGGGGTGCAAAGAGGAGAGAGAGGTCTTGAGGGTCTAGATTAATATGAGGTGGTTTGTATACTGAGGAAATGTTTATGGGTGAGTTGGAAGAGGATATTTGAATGGTTGTTGATTCTATGGTGGTTGTGGGTGGAGGGGGTATAAGGGTGTGAGGAATGGTGTTTCTTATTAGGATGTCTGTTCCGCCTCCGTGGGTTGGTCTGTCGGAGCGGTAGATGGTGAAGTTCGGAATAGAGAAGGGAATGTGTGGTTTAAGGTGGGTTTCTTGGATGAGGAAGATGCTGATCGAATAATCGGATAGGAATTGTTTGATAGAGGGCTTTTTGTTGGGTAGGTTCCCGTTGGAGTTCCAGGTGCTTAAGATGAGGGGGTGAGAAGAGGGGGCCATTTAGAAGAGTTCGCAAAGTTTGGTTCCTGCGGAGATTAATTTGGAGAGGATGTCTGCAGGGGATTTGAAGATGGTGATGATTTCTTTGACGGTTTGGAGAAGCTTAGGAAGGTTACAGGTTTTAAGTAGGGTAAAGAGTTCTTTGAGGTCTGTAAAGGTGGATGATGATTCAGAGGTAGATAGTGTAGGGTTTTGTGATGAAGGGGTTGGGGATGTCACTGTTTGTGCGAAGGATCTGCTGGGAAGAGAAGGGAATGAGGATTGTTGGAGGTTGGCGGTGGTGTTGCTGGAGAGGGATTGTCTGAGGGTTTGTATCTTCTGGAGGTTGGTTGCTCGTTGTTGTTGGTGTTGGATGAGGGTGGGGCATTGGGGGTCATTGGCAGGGTGTTGGTTTTTACAGTTAGCGCAGGTGGGTTTGAAATCTTGTAGTGAAAGGTTGGGGCAGTTGTCAGTGGAATGGGGTTGGGCGCAGTAGCAACAGATTGGGGTTCTATGGCAATAGGATCTTGTGTGGTTAAATTGTTGACAGTTTGTGCATCTTGGGATACGATTGTTTGGTTTGTAGGATTCTATTGTGACACGGTGCAGGCAGAGGTAGCGGAGGTTGGATTTGATTAGGGGGATTTGGTTTTTGGGAACTTCCATGACATAAATGCCAAGGTTGGTGGTGGATTTGTCGGGGTTATGACGGATCATTTCGGAGAGGTGAAAACAGGTAAAATTTTGGTTTTTGATTTCCTGGATCATGTCTGCGGTGTCTTGTTTGGGAGGGAGGCCTTTTAGGATAAGTTTTTCTCGGGTTTCGGGGGTGGCTCGGTGGTAGTGGTAATTTGGAGGGGCAGTGAAGAAGAGTTCTCGTAGGCTAGGGGTTGTTTTGAGGTCATGGAGTCGTGAGGTGAGTTTTTGGTGGGCAAGGACGGATTTGGGGGTGATTATTAGGTTGTCTTTGGTGTATCGGGCTTGAATTTTCTCTGAGGTATACTTCTGCAGTTCAGATATGAGTTCTTTGCCGTTGAGGATGTCGGTAGTGGAGATGAATATAGTTCCAATTCTAGGCCTGGATGCTGGGAGGGGTGTTGAGTTATTTGGGGTTGGGGTAGGTACGGGAGCTGAAGATTCAAGAGAGGAGGAGGTAGATGGAGTGGGGAGTTCTTCAACTGGAAGGGGTGACACTCATCCTCGCACTATTTTAACCATACGCGTCAGAAAATAGTTTTGTGAAATTCAAGCAACTGTATGTTACATACAATAGAGCAACACCTCCGGGTCACCTGGCTTATTCGGATTTCTCATATAAAACATATCGTCTCCTCGATATTTTTTGAAGACGTAACGCTGATCCATGCAGCGCAGACGCAACGACCAGCTCGATGACATCGCTACGTTCTTCGGGGAGACCTGTACCCACAGCCATCTGATCCGGCCAATTCAATAGACCCACCATTTAGTTCATTTCCCATGAAAGGAAATTCTTCGTTTTTGTATTCTCGTCGTTTGTCTTTCTCTATGGGCCGGTTTCACCAACCAGGATCAAATTCGTAGTTGATCCGAGTTTCGTGATCCTGATCCGCGGAGTCAAGGCCGACTTGATCCCTGTGCGTTTCACCAACGTTTGGAGACTTCAAAGTTAATCCGGATCCCATGATTCGTGAGCAGTCGTGAAAACGCGCGGATGGCAACAATTTTGCAATGCATTGTGGGTATTCTCGCGGTCAGCTGTAGGAAACAAGTTGTTTTGATTTCATTTCGTTCCGTCTGTGTGGTGTTCTGTTGCGTGTGGTAGTGATCTTGTTCGGTGATGGATTCACATGACGTTGGAAAGAATGCATAGACTACGCCCAATTTCTCACCAGTTGAGAGAGAATTACTCGAAAGCTTAATGAGCAAATACAAATAAAGTTTTAATGCTCGTTCTGACATTTCAAAATAATCTCTTCTTTTGGGAATTACTCGTGGTGTCTCTCCCCACAATAAATCTTCAATGGATTCATTAATAATATTAATAATAATATTTATTGAGTCACATTCGGAAACATACTCCAATTTTACGATACAAATTAACCTAACAAGAACAAATATTGAAAGTATTACTACACTAAAAAAAGTATTCAATAAAACTATCCCACGCCGATTGCAATACAGATATCGCAAAATGCTTTTTTACTAATGATACTTATAATTACACTAATTTGAAGCCAAAATATATTTAAATTTTACTTCCGAACACCGAGAATTTGTGTTGCCAACCGTGCATTTTCACGACTGCTCACGAATCATGGGATCCGAATTAACTTTGAAGTCTCAAAACGTTGGTGAAACGCACAGGGATCAAGTCGGCCTTGACTCCGCGGATCAGGATCACGAAACTCGGATCAACTACGAATTTGATCCTGGTTGGTGAAACCGGCCCTATGTATTTTCTCCCTATTCGCTTGAATTTTTTCAAATTGAATAAGCTCTAAGGCACTACTGTTTGTAGGTTTTTGCAAATTTATTTTTTAAAATATGGTAATAGGTCTACGATAAAAATTAAAATGAAATATGCCGAATGATTTACTTGTTCAAATTAAATTCATTATTTCTCTTAAAGATGTGACCATCAGTGTTGCCAACTTCATGAAATAAAATGGTGTATAGAGCGAAAAGTGCCGTTAGGTACTGGAGTTTAATCAACGCCACCTGCAAAGATCTATTTAGGTGGCGTAGGTTTAATTCCCGGCATACACACCAAGATCGCAGCGTTAAAACGCGAAAAAACACGTTTTTGAAAATGTCTAAGAATCCTACGGTCGGATCAGAAAACATTATCAGTTCCCCATTAGGAGACCGAGCGCGTCAAATGATACTCGTATGTCTCGATTGGTGCACGGGAATCAACGGGAATGGTCAAACCGGGTGTGATGGAATCGCACATCCGCATACTCGAGGATTTACTCAAATACTATATAGGGATTGGCAGATCACACTGAAACATATTACTACTGAATATATTTTACTAAATATGTGGTACGAGGCAGTTCCCGATATCCGAAGATGATTTTAGGTGTTTGGTTCTGACAGGTGGATTATTAATGTTACTTGAATGTGTTTGGCTCAAATTAGTATTACCTCAACAATAGCTTAGCAATAAAAGTTATTGTTTATTGAAGGAAATATCGCGTTATTACAAGGTAGCAATCTCACAAGTAGTTTGTCACCAGGTACCTACTTCTGACATTTAAGCACTGAGATTCTACTAGAAGTTAAAACTAAAGGACCTATGTCAAATCATACTTCAAAAGAGGTAGATGGAGAAAAATACCCTTCCCCCAAAACAAAACAGGTATGGCACAAAGCCCTGATTGGCTGGTGGTTTAAAAAGAAACAGACTCCACTGCTTCCATTTTTTCTTATTTTCAAGAAATTACTATGGGCAGTGTAATGTAGAGATAGTCTATGCAAGTTTTAAAAAATCATGGCAAAGGATTAAAAGTTGAAGGGATTAGCTAAACACCAGCTACTAACGTACAATTTTAAGAATTAGAAACACAAGAATTGACTATGCTATATCAGAAGCTATACGGATTGACAAATCAAGAGAAGTTTTAGAGATGATGAGCTTGATAGTTCTTCCAACAAAATAAATTACCTAAAATCACTTAACTTTTTCTCAAGACCCTCTCTTAAAGTATCATCTCACTTTCTAGGATGTGTTGCCAACAATAACAATAAATGAATGAGATATTAGACAATAATTGCCATTTTAAGATACGGCAATTAATAAGTAAATCTGCTCTAGAGCTTACCCCCAAAAAATTTCCATGCTAAACCACTGGAAATAAGTGGCATTTAAACTTTCACTTTTCTCATCTCTTGACGCTGAATGAAAAATTCAGCTATCTCGGAGACTATATTTTATCTCACAATCCAGATTGTAATTTCCTAACAGATAAAACATAACTTACAGTAATTATAGTAGAAATAAATAATATTTATTGATTTTTTTTCATTTTGCAAAATATGAATAATTGCTTTCGGCAATCAAATTAAGTTCAAGCAAAATATACTTTAAGACTATCTTTGCAAATGCTTTTTTGAGCATACATGTTTGGACTTTTTCAAATTTATACTGTATATTTAGACTTCTAACTAGCATATTAAGTACTTTCTTATTATCTCTCTGCATAATTTGCGAATATTCAAACTGATGCATATTTTGTATTAATAGTATACTGATCTTAGATCCTGATAGCATGCAGTTGTCTTTGGTGCTCATTGTTAAAATATGGGTTTTTCATTTCTACTTTTACAGGGACTAATCCACTCATGAAATTCCAGCCAATATCAGTCGAGAATTCTGACTTTACAACTCAATCAGAGAAGAATTATTTAATACTCGTATAATCACTTTTTCAATCCAACCTTGTAAGTGATAAGATAATGATTGTGGATGTTGTTTACAAATAGACCTTCTAAAATATTGTTGATAAGTCAATTGTTGACAAAATAATGATGATAGTCCGCTCTGAGGGTGGCACTACACATGGCATTTTTAAGGACTGACAGTTTAACCTTACCACCATTCACAATGTCCCATCAATACATCATTCTATCCTTCCACCATGGTTCAGGCTCATGTCAAATACTCATTCTTCGTTGTGAACAACCATTTTTCTGCTTTTCTAGGAATCAAGTCACCCTGGTAGCTATACACACACGGATTCTTACACACTCCCTGCAAACATCTAGCAACAATTATAACCTTGAAGTACTCACAACCTAACTGCAGTATCAGATTAAATCAAAATGTTTTTAATAAGAAATATTAGAGTTGATTGATAGTTTTAGTGATTCAGTGCACATCAACTACCTGGGTCATTAGTCCCATAAGTGTAGTGCATATTTTTGCTCAGAAGGTGGCAGTGATCTTTCCCATGCTGTATGGTGAGATCCGGCACCAACCTACCATCAGCTAGTGGGGTTTTCCCCAACGAGGTATCTCCCACCAGTGGGATGCCGCACCAGCCGAGACAAGCTCTAAGTTCGTGACTGATCTCTCGGCATATGTGCTGATGTAGTGAGTGTCAGTGTAAATGTGTGCATGTGTGCAAGGGGAGAGGATATGACAAGAGAGGTAGGAAAGATCACACGTGGTCCATGGCCCTGTTAGGGTACTGATCCGGCATTTGCCTGGTGTTGATCGGAGAAACCAAGGAAAACTACGACAACTGAATTCCATATAGCTGACAAGGTAACAAAATATCTGCCACCGTCAGGACTCAAACCTGACATCAGTCGATGTCCACATCCATCATCTCCTGGGAAGAAAAGAAATATTACGGTTTTTCAGAAACTTTTTAATTCATTTTGGAAGATTTCCTCACCATTTTTAACATATCAACTGTAAGATTGCACACTTAATTTTGTTTATGGGGTAGGAAAGGAAAATAGGGCGAGTTTGTACACAATCTCATCTAGGCAGTCTTTCTCTTGCTTTGATAATCATGTGTACAAAATTTCACTACCAGATTAAAGGTATAATTTGTATAAAAAAAATCTTTTTTTTTTCAAGATTTTTCATATAATAGTAAATAATTACTGAATAAAGTAGCCTAAATTACCTTTTTCTATTCTTCAAGCACTACAGTTTAGGCGTTGCCAACTATATGCTTCCAGTGCTCCCTGTACTTTGCTGCTCACTTCCAATGCTCACTCCCAACTGCGTCCTCACGTCCTGATTCATTCCATCTGTCCACCTACATAGCCCAAATGATGCTCAACGAAAGCACACTCCATTTCAGTGAAAACCCCATTAAAATTGATTTTCTTGTCCCAAAAATTGGCCCAGTCAAAGACTGACAGACAAAAAATTGTAAAAGTTATTTTATGTTTTTTTATATTGTCTAAATTGCCATGCGAGATTTAAAGAAGGAAATTATTTTAATCACAGAAGACAATCCAATTACATTTCTATAAATACTACAAATCCTTTTTAACTCATAGGGACACATTTCTCTTCATTTAAGAAAAAAAACATAGTTATTTAATAATTTTAATCCAGTTTTTACTGAAGACATTGTGCTCTCAAATACTGATGCACAAAAATTAACAATTTATAATACAAATGTACATCTACAAATAATGACACATGGTCATATCATTCACTCAGGAGATTCAAAAGTGTAATGCTTTACTCCTGATTGAGGGTACTGCTTTGGCATCTGAAACAAAGTAATATTCCATATTAAAATACATGGTGAAATTATTATAACAAATACTATAAATGTAAAGGAGAAACAAATGTAAAAAACAAACAAAGGAGAAACAATGTAAAGGAGTAACAAATACTATCAGTGTAAAGGAGAAACAAATTCCACCCATTGAAGTAAAATTCACGGAAAAAGATTATACCTAATGGAATATATTTTTACAGCACATATTCTTTAATTATGAGTTGTTTTTTTTAAATGAAAAGCAAAGACTCTCATAGATTCTGTGCCCTGCCAGCAAGAAAAGGCAAGTGGATTCATCACAACATAAGGTTGTTTTTTAACTTGTCTAAATAATGAAGATTTTAAGTCATTCAACTGATCCCTGTTTAAGGTACTCAAGGATTTAAATTTAGAATAGCTATAATATCATATCACCATTTCCAATTATTTGTTTTTTCATACTGCTGAATATTTGATTTTCTCACTAAGCCACTTATTATTATATAATGGGGTTATGGCCTATATTTTTTAACAAAAATAAGCATCACATAATTTTTCTCCTAGTTTTCACAATATCACATGTCAAGTACTAGAATATCCATATTACATAACACTTTTACTTAATTTTTGTTCTTGGGGTCTAACCAGTATTTTTCAGTTTGGGGGAAAAATAAAAGAAAAAAAGCTGTCATATTAAGAAAAGTTTGCTCTTGTGATCAGGGTGTGCCCAAAAAACTCGAAACATTTTAAACATTCCAACTTTGGATCAAGATAAAACAGCAACCAATAAAACAATGTAAAGGAAATTTCATTCTCTTCAAAATCAAAGGAATAATACTGGAAAATTATGAGTTCAATGGTAAAGTTTACAAAACCATGAGGCAATAGCCAGTTATAATTTTCAATATAGTAACTTGTTCAGTGCACAATTTTCAATAGTAGTTAAGAGGAAAAGCAACTCTACTTCAGAAGTCTGGAGTGGTCGGGATGTAATGTCTCCAGACCTACAATTGATTGATTAGTGATTCTGGGCACGTCAAGTGCTAAGGTCATTAGTGCTGTAAGATAGCCTCTAGCGTTTTCTTTATAGTTTTAGTAATTTTAAGAAGAAAACTATAATAAGCATTTATTCATGACGTAACAACTAGCACAGCTAAAACAGCACTTTCAGTATTTTCTTATGTTTCTAAATTTGCAAATTTTGAAAATTCAGGGTTTATTGAAGAAAGAGATTTGCACCATTCTTTTAAGCATTCCTTGCTCTATCCATGGAATAAATTTGAAAAACAAATTTTAAGCGTTTTCTATGAAAATTTTTTTATTTGCTTTAACTTGAACCACAAATTGCATGGAAACTTCTTGTTTTTCAAAAAATTCTTTTTTTAAGGAGATGATTTTTTAGAACAAATTTTAAGACAAAAATCTAACCTTTCAATAAGTAGTTTTAGAATGTCACTTTTTAACAAATACTGCAACTTTGCCGGAAATAGGACTAGTGCAAATTTTTTACCATTCTTTGATACATACGAGACAACTTAAACAAAACATTGGGAGCAGTTATTGAGAAAATAACTGTTTAAATATTGCCTATATTTCACACAATATTACACAAGAACTATTTAAGAGGCATACTTGACATTTTGTTATCAATCAATTTATGGGTAAAAACCCACAAAACATGGATCCTGACCACACGTATATGAGGAGGTGATTTACTAAATAGGAACAAGATATCTAGTGCACGATTACAATATTTCCTCTTCTTAAATAAGGGCAGAAAAGTAAAAAAGGAATAGGCTAGAGTATAGCATACGGTACAACCTATGGAAGTCGTTTGGACCAGCACTTCACGCCGCTCCGGTGAAGGGGAAATCCACAGTGAAGGGATGAGGGGTGTTTAAGGGATTATGAGGGGAATCTTTCGGCGGGAAGTGGTGGGCAATATGCATAACTTAGTACATATATATAAAAAGCAAAGCATGGGCAATTAAAATACATTGTAAAAAAAATACACTTCTGAAATAATTTTAATGGTTTGGAATTGGTCACGAACGTCACGTTAAAGGTTAGGGGTGGGTGAAATTTCACCCTAATATCTTGTCAAAACTTCATTACGAAATGGTGTGTGGTGGCACGTAAATCGTGTTTTTGTCTACATGATTTTCTGTCCGGGTAGCTGTCGAAGTGGTTGGCTATGTTGTTGTCGTACAATTAAGTTTCTTGCATTCTTCAGATTCTTTGTGATTTGTGATTTTGAGTGTGTGCTATGATGAGAATAAATGTGGGTTTTATTGCGTATTGCACCAAAGGTGGTGTTTGGCTGTCATTGAATGGGCACAAGAACGTAGTTTGATTGCTGCAGGATTTAAGTGTGCTGTGTGTAAGTGACCAATAAAGTTGGTCAAGCGAAAGAAGTCATGCAATGGTTTCGAGTGGAAGTGTAGCAAGAAAGGGGCCACTCGTCATGTGCATAAATGTTCCATGCGGAAGGGACCATGGTTTGCAGAAGCAAGTTGAGTATAATTCAGGTATTAGTAATGACCAATTTTGGGGTTATAAAACAGTCAGTAAAAACCGACATAAAAATCACCTATTAGGTAAGTTTAATACATTTCTGTCAAAGTACTTAGCATAATTTGAGGGAGGGCTAGAGGATACCCCCTCCTCCCCCTTTACCCCTCCTCGCCGCCACACTTCTCTAAGGGTGCACCGTGTACTCAACTTTAACCAAAGAATATTTTGGCACTCCAACAAAGTATATTGACAACATGACAGAATTTTGATAAAACAAGAAAGTCCTATTTAATAACATCAAGACCATTAATATCAATGTAATGTTATAGAATGAATATATTTCATGGCATATATACATTTCTAAGAAAGTGTGATAACAAAAACCGTTAGAATTTAAATTACCCCCTTTGAAGATACAATCGATAATTTAATAAAATGATCAGGATATCAGACAGTTACACACTTGAAACAAGCTTCTCTTTACTATTTTTATACAAGTTTTGAAACAGAAACTAATAAGTCTACTTCAGAATGTTTTAATCGGTACTCGATTCTATTCTCTTTTACTTCCATTCCCTTCTTTCCATTCAGTTGCTATTTAAAATAGATATGAATTCGTAATTAATGCAAATATTTTTAAGAAGTTTGATATAAAAAGACTTACCACAGGTGGAACCATTCGAATATTATTAGTTCCTTTAAAAATTGCCCAAGCACCCAGTACCACAGCAAGGAACGTTCCCAACTGACGCCACTTATTAATTGGTGGATTTGAACTGACATCAAACCTATCTTCACCATACATGTCAGCTTGAAGATGAAGCTTTAAAAAAAAATATTATGAGCAAATTGCAGTTCACCATATGTACAACACTGAGAAACAAACCTACCGGTTCATTGAAATTTCTTTTATGTTCTGGAAAATCCCATGGATAGTAAGGATCTTTTGCTTCACCAGAGACATTTGGCAATTGAGGATATTCACCAAATCCTAGACCATCATCTGGATAAGGTTTGTATTCTGATGGATGGAGGCCAAACTTTTTGGCAGCAGCTTCTTCTCCTTCTCGGGTAGTTGGGATAGGACCAGGTTTCCAGTCTTTGTTCCAATCTGAGAAATTAAAATTTGACTACCCTGATAAATTCAGTTTTTAATTATAAAGTACCTGAAGTTTGATTTTATAATAAAAATTATCTTTACTTAATCATTTACTATGATACTATAATAATATTAATAGTTTTAATATAAATAAACTGCCAACAAATTCAAGTGACAAAATCTACTATTTAGTTGACATATAACATTCAACTTTCTAAATTCTGGAATAAAAATTTGAAATTGTTATAAATCTATAAATCCTCTCTTTCAACATTTACTTTTCTAATCAAAATTAATTGCTTGTAATTAAAGTAGAATTTAAATATAGATTTTCACAATACCATTTGCCAAACATTCCAAAATAGGATTTAAAGATTACACTGTTCTACTCTCAGTAAACCAACACATTAATTCAATGTGAATAACTTATAATTCATTCTTTAATGACATTATATGAAAATTGCACTGTGAAAAGAAATTAATTAAGAATTACATCTGCATTTCATTATACAATTTATAACTATTAAACACATATGAACTGAAGAACTACAGTGATGTTTCCATATTGCTACAAAAAATGTGTTTAAGGATGTTAAAAGAAACATGAAATATGAGAAAGATATACCGCATTGAAAAATTATACAATCTAATCCAGGGAAAACCCAAATATATGTTGTTTTTTTTAACATTATCATCCTAGCTTCGGCCTTTTTTTAAAAAAAAAGAACACCCACCAGAACTGCCATCACAAAATAATAACGAGTTGAACGAACTCCAATGAAAAACTTACAATTTCTTACTAATTGTTGAGTGGCCGCCCACTGCCGTTGAGCAGCCCCAAAATAAGTACCCTTCCGTATTAACGCCGCCATCACAACCTGAAGTTCAGTGGTTCAGGTCCCTGAATCTGATCACGACAAAAAATGGATACAACAGCACTCCAGAGAGTATGATAAGCAGCACGAGTGTAATCAGCGCCCTCTGGAATATAAGTTGGCAATTTTGACCATGTGACATGGTAAAAAGGTTGGCAATATGATCAAGGGTGACAACTTTCCGGTAGTACTAAATTCCATAATATATATTATTTGCTAAATTCCTTTAGAAATGAAATATGAATTTGTTTGAGGTATTGAAAAGAGCTCATAAGCATAATTTTAAAATTATATCATTTCATAATAGAGAATTCAGTAATTATTAATAATTGCGTTTTGTGCTCAGTATTGAGATCATTGCGTTCGTCAGGTTGATGTAAACAGCAGCTCGGGCGAACACAGAGCATGCACGAACAGAAACAAATGCTACACGACCCGCATGTGTGGTTGGGTTTGTTGTTAGTCTTGACTGGATTTTTCGTGTAATACTGGTAACAGTTATCTTGATATAATATTAATCGTGTCGATGAATTATAATGATATAGATATCAATTTGAAGCGTATTTAAATTAGTGTGGTGTGAATAGTGTTCGGTCATTAACTGTATTCGCGTGAAATAATTTAATTATTACGTACTAATACGGTTCCAGTTCGCTGTTACAAAGCAGGCGCGAGAATGGGTGATGGTAAGTTTGAATACTTTCAGTTGCTGTGTGCTTTTTTGTAGTTAAATTTAAATTTTAAGTTAGTTAATCATTTTGAAACAAAATGAATAAATGATATTCATTCTCTAGGAAATATCCTTCCATAACCATTGCCTCAAGAATTGGATAATGTTCGTCAGAGCAGCTAATCAACCCAAAGAGTCTGTGTGTGTGTGTGTGAGTGTGAGTGTGTTTATATATATATATATATATATATATATATATATATATATATATATATATATATATATATATATATATAAAGATCAGAGACTTTTTGTGTGTTTTAGATTTCTTAGATTTGGATTACAGTGGTCTGAACAAATTAACGAGACACATTTCAGAAAGCTAAGAACTGGCTCTTCCTGGCTTGGTATAGCAGGTTTGCTTAAATGTAGCCCCCAAATAAGATTTTCTTCATTGACCAGCAATTCACTGAGCAGTTTTAAAGTGCTCTAGGGGTCCATTGATCTCAAGAGTAGGAATCACCCTTTCTTGAGCGTAAATAATCATAGAAATGTAGCTTCCATAGGCTTCATTATGATTTACAACATAATACTGTTTGATGTCAGCCTTTTGCATGTTTCTATAAACAACAAAGGATCAAAAACCATTCTGACCATCATTACCCAATCACTATGGTTCCCCTTTTCTTTCCTATAAGTGGTGCAGAGTTCAAGCAGGTTTTGTTTTGAAGTGCAGACTCTTGAGTGTACTTGCATGAATCTGTGCACCTACTGTGCATTCTACAAATATTTACAGTGTCTCTTCATGTAAAAAACTTCTAGAGCATGTAATGATTTAGATGAAAGTAAAAAATGTTTTACATTGATTATAATGTAAATAACCAAGGCATGTATTTAAATCAATGATAGTATTTGTATATTGTCTTTTAAATGGATATATTATCCTCTGGAATTAAATATGTTAAATATAAAATTGACATTCACTTATTCAAAAGTTCAATCTTTTAATATCAAATAAAAGTAATAAACTACTTAACTACAAACAAAAGCCATATATTATTTAAATTCTTTCTCTTCACATAGAGTTGTGTCACAGCCAATCCCAAATTTAGAAGAAAATTTCGTTATCCAAGTTTTAATTGCACTTTATATGATACTTTAAACATATTTGGAATGGCAATAATTGGACCTACTTTAATTGTCACTGTGCAGGTTATGCATTATTAAGGTTTAGACTTACATTTTTAATAATATATAAATAGACCAAAATTATTATAGCATAGTAATTATATTATTATGCCAGAAGAATTTTATTATGTATTAAATTGTATTCTTGTAAACTTAAATAATTATTTCACCTTTTTTGTAAAGAATTTAAGATTAATAGTGAAGGAGGATTAATGTTGATTGTTGTTTATGCAGAGGATGTGATTAGAAGACGACTTCTTATTGATGGAGATGGTACTGGAGATGACAGGCGTTTAAATGTATTATTAAAGTCCTTCATTAAGTGGTGTAATAGTACGAACGAGACTCCTTATGAAAGGTGGGATATTTGAGCATATTAATCATTTTTCTGTTGAATTTTTATTTGACTTAGATATGTAAAATAGAAAGGTAGTAATTCCCTGAAAGAAAAGGTTCAAGGTCAAATAGTGATGATTATTTGATAGGAGTGGATGAATTAGTTCTGATGGTTGTAAGTGTTACAGCATTTCGTCCTTGTTTTTGTAGATCAGGATCAATGATATGATTGCAACCTTTCTGAAAAATGTTAATGTGGATAAGATTAAAATTATATGTAACATTTTAACCAGAATCAACATAATTTTTTCCTTCATCTGTTAGCTAATTGACTTTGACATGCATAATACTTGTCTGGTATGTAGATCAAACAACAAAATATATTTTTTCATTAGAACAAATTATAATTTCTATTCAAAAAACTGTGTTAATAAATTAATGAAAATTGTTAGTAAACAATTTTCCTTTGTGTGGTTTTAAAATGTAATTAATAGGTGAAAAAGTAGCATGATAATTTGTTGACTGATTATTTTAGATTATGTCAATCAATAATTTGTTTATTGTGCATTTCTTTACAGCCAACTGGCATTGGATCGCATGCAGGCACATCTTGGACAGTGTGAATTTGCTGTTCATAAATCAAGGCTTTCAGCCTTAATGAGTGCAGCTGAACAGCAAAACTATGAAAATTTATCACGTCAAATAGAGGAAGGAATTGAAAGTGCTAAAAAAGATATTGAAACAACAAAATTAGAATTTCAGCAAGCAAAGACTGTGAGAAAAAATCGTATTGAATATGATGTTTTAGCTAAGGTGATAAGTGAACAGCCAGATCGCAAAGAGACTGATGAGAAATTGTCTCAACTAAGAAAAGAACTTTCTTCTCTGGAGGTAATCTGCAATTTTTATGATTTTAATTATTGAATGTCATAAGAACTTTAAGAGAAATTATTGTTTGTTACTTTTTAAGCTATGGAATCAAAAAATATGGAATTTTATCTTAAGTTCTCATATTTAGTTTTAATAGTCTACGTTGAAATTGTTCTAAATGGAATTCGTGATTGTTGTGTCCCTTTATTTTGATTTCTTGCTTTGAGAGAAATGGCATTTCAAAGCTTGAGTCTACCTGGTTAATAGAAAGTAAATAAATGCAAATACAATATGTTACCCTTGAAATTTTATATTAAAAGGGCAGGAGATAGTACAGTAACTTTTAATCATTTATTTCATTATTACATTATGCTCTTGGAAGAGGAAATACACCAACACACCATTCTCAGTAAATGTGTTGACACAACCAATCAATTTGATGTGGAAATCAATTAGAGATTAAATTGCACATTTACAAAATATTTAAAGGATTTTTCCAGTTCAAGTTTCTTACTGGAAGGTTAGGCTTCCCATCCCTTTTCTGTTCAAATCATGGAAATGTACTTCCAGTGACTCATCTAACATTATAAGATAAATAACAATCTCAAAAAATGTTCATTCTACTTGTTAACAAAGATAAAAGCATGTCCGTAAAGAATTATAAAAAAACAAAAAATTATTGATATTTAATTTTCTACAATTGTTGGGTGGAAATAAAATGTTATTTTACATATGTTCTAGGACACTCTTGAGCAATTAGAGAGGAAACTTGACATGAGACGTAAACAGTTCCATGTCTTGGTTGCATCTATTCATCAGTTGCAATCTATTTTAGATGATACAGAAAGTGAAGAAATCATGGAATTGTCATTAGATGCATTTGAAGAAGATGATATTACAAATTCTACAATAAAACCAACAGAAATTGAAGCAATGGCAGAGTGAAATATTTATAATATGACATATTCTCTTGTAATTTAAATCAAACTGTTTTTATGTCTACAAGTCATTGCGTTATTCTTATCCATATTGGAAGTCTGATGATAATAAGAATAAAATGATTTAAGTGGTCTCAAAGAGGTTTATATCAAGACCAAATTGTAAGCAAAAGCTGTTCTTTCCGATAAGTTTTTTTCTTCAATAAACTAAGTCATTTGGAACTTAAAAACATTTTGACTAATATACATGTCAGAAGTGTACTGATGTGTTCAGTAAACCATGCTCTGTGTACAGAAAATCTGGAGCTAAAGACTCATTCTGTTGCAATATTTGTTTTTGCCAGTCTCAGATCATCCACAATGGATCAGGATCAAGTTCAAGCATTGTAATTTGGTCATTATGTACAAGTTCTTTTTTATTATATTTTATAATAAAAAAGTTTGTTTTAATTCCAGACTGTCTAAGAGCTTCTGCAACAAATTCTTGTTTTCCCCTTCATTTTTATAATGGAATGTTTTAAAGAGCGTCTCTAAAATTAACTCTTTTTCAAGCATGTAAAAATTACGTACTAAAATTTGCTTACATAGATTTAGACAATAAAATCGGTCTTTGACAATTACTCGTATTTAAAAAAATCATAATTGTAATTAAAGTTGTCAAACAAAACAGTTCAACAGAGTGACATTAAACCATATAGGAAGCACATTTTCATGACAACATCAAATTGTTGGTTCAGAAATCTATAAAAAGTGCGATCCTATGCCTTTTTTAAATTCCATTTAAATTTCAACCCCTTGGTGGCATGTTTTTTTATTATCAACATTGAGTAAAAGTTTCCTCAGCTTTACCAGTTTTTCTTTTCCCTTCGTTTGGTACTATTATAGGGGGAGAGCACAAACATATTGAATGGTCACCCCAATACAGGATGCACCATTTCAATCTTTCTGTGGGATTATATCATTGATCCCAGTGAATAAGCTGATAAGTCATAAACACTTAATTTTACAGGAGAGCAAAAAAAACTTTAAACTGAAGTAAGTCGGGTATTTATGATAATCAAACGAAGGTGATGTTCAAACAAAACTATTTGTGTGTAGGTTTTGTTTGAATATCATTAATCCATGATTTACAGCATTAGTTAAAAGATTTCTTTTTGTGCTGTCCAGTAAAATTAAGTTGTTGTTTGTTTGTTTGTTTGTTGTTTTTTTTTCTTCTTCTTCTTTTTTTTCTTTTTTTTCCCCCTCCAATTATCAGCTTATACATCGGAGTCAAAGATATTAAATATGGTGAAGGGGGTATTCAATGGCTGTGGAGTATGCCTTGGTCGGTCGAACTGACGATTCGGCCAAAGTAGCCTTTTTAGTGTCACTCATGTCGAAGTGGTCGGTTTTGGGTGGCCTGGACGGATGTCCTATACTGCTCAGGTTTCTTGCTGTGACCAGCTGCCTCCCAGAGATAGGGTTGCCATGGATAAAATGGCTTTCAGGACCTCCGAGATATACTTTTTAAGAGCAAATTGTGAATTTTTTACACTACTAAATAGTGTATCACTTTTTCTAGAACGAATTTCCCTTACTTTTCCAGATTAACCAGGTCATTTCTTATTTTTCATTGACAAAGTTTGTGAAGTAGTTCATGATAAATTATATGTTAAATAAAGCATGTCTTTGGTCGTTAAAAATGTTATTGATTGTGCTGTCATTTGTGTGGTGAGGATGGAGGGATCTGTATTAAGTGCCCTAATAGTTGCCTCTGTTAAGGGAAAGACAGACGCATGCAACTGGTAGCTATAAGTGCCCCTATTACCAAAAGGCTTTACAGAAGGCGGAACAGAGTTAGATGAATGAGGATCATTCAGCTCAATCTTAATCATTGCGAGGCGGCGCTAGACCTTCTGAGTAGGCTGATGATAGACTTCGCGATCCTGTGCGAGCAGTATAGGAATATGAGCGGTCGTCAATGGGTTTCGGATGTAACTGAGCTGTGGTGTGGATTTGTGGTAATAGTCGAGTCCGGGAAGTTACGCATATCCCAGATGGATTCGCGTGCTTCAAGGAATTCGGTATATACATTTATAGTATTTATATCGCTCCCCGTGCGTCGCTTGAGGAGTACAAGGCATTGCCTCATAGATTTTTGGACGCTGCCAGAGAACAAAGACCTTATTGCTGGGGATTTTAATACACAGGCCACTGAGTGGAGAAGCAACGCAACGAACCAAGTCTCTCTGGCATGGCTCTCCTAGACAGCCTTACCCGTCTCCGCAACTCTAGTAACAGCCCGACCTTTGCCATCAATGGTCGCTGCTCCATCGTTGACTTGACATTCGCGTGTCAAGTCTTGCTAAACGGATAACGTTGTGTGAGGTTAGCTATCATATTATTCGCGCACGTTTTCTTGAGCCCTCGCTTCGCTAGATGCGAGAGGAGTGGGGAGTTTGGTTATTTTGACAAGAGGAATTTTACGTCGAATTTGTAGTTCATTTTTCCATGCAAAATAGTTTTTAATGCACGGAAGCGAACATTCCTTGTCACCAGATTTTGTCCACAACTCATTGTTATCATGTATTCTTAATGCAACTAATGTTGGAAAAGGAGTGGGGGTAGATATTCCGGGGCTCAAGAAAACGTGCAGATATAATACACATAGCGTCCACCAAGCTATTGTACATGAAGTCAAGGAAAATTGTAGGTTGAATTCCGCAAGGGGGAACTTCTTGGAACCACAGGACGTTCGATCGCGATGCTTTCGCTCCTATGATGGAGAGCAACATGATGCTGGTCGGAACCTAAGGATTAGGAGGGAACTACAATGACCTGGGTCTTTGATGCTTGTGATGCGCCAATGACGAAAATCCTCAGCAGAAAACGTCCTCCAGTGAACTGGTGGACTGACGACAACGCAGAACTTCGCAGAGAACGACACCGCGCACGAAGGTTGGCGCAACGCAGATGGGGTCGTCCAAATTACGTCACTCAACACGAAAGACGTGGCCGCCAGAAGAGCTTTAACAAAAGCCATTAAGATCAACAAATCTGCTGGAGAGAACGAGGTGGATGCTGACCCCTGGGATCATCCGTATAAGATGATAACGGGGTAGGCTCAAGCTTCTGTTCATGCTACCCTCGACTTGTTAGATCTTCTTGGAGACGACAGTTACTACCATTTCCTAGCCAGAGGGATGTGTTACTGCTCGTAGATCCACTTGAAGATATACAGATAAGGTTGAAGATTGCAAAGCTCCCGGTTTGAATGGGGTGCCGAATGTTGCTATTAAGACCGCGATTATGATTCTGCCAGATCTATTCTTAGAGGCATATAATGCGTGCGTGTGAGAGGGGAAACGCGAGCGAGAGGACTTCCCTCGTCGTTGGAAGCATCAACAACCGGCCGTCCTTCCGGAGGGCAATAAGCTTTCTAGCGACCCGTCTCCATATCGGCCTATGTTTGCTGGATATAACAGGCAAGGTGTTAGAGCGTATCATCTGCAATCGGATTGAAACCACGGAAAAAAGCAGACTTTCCGATAATCAGTAGGGCTTGAGGAAGGCGAGATCCACAGTGTACGCAGTTTGGGTCGCCATTGACATGGCACGCAAGGCTGTTGAGAGGAAACGATGGCGAAGAGGCGCAAGAGGTATTGTGCTATTTTTACCCTCGACGTCAGGGACGCATTTAATACGGTATAGTGGAGTTCCATACTTGCTGCGTTCAAAAATCTGGGACTTCCGAATTACATAATGAACATAGCAGCTTCTTTGAAGAAAGGATTCTCTTTCTCTTTGGCTGTATTATCTAGCGGTATTTGTATGTACACAACTCGGCGGTCTATTTTAGTGAATTGCCTTCCTCCTGGTGAAAAATATCTTCCTGTCTGAGCATCGGGTATTGCTTCACTAACAACTGCTCGTTAACCGTGCCTTTGAAATCCTCACATAGTCTCACTACTCCACTCTGCTTCTTCTCTACAACCAATGGCGTCGCCCACTGGCTCATTGATACTCGTGAAATTACCCCTTGTGACTCTAACCTCTTGATTTGTTTCCACTTTGTCACGTAAGGCCCACGACATTGTCTCGCCTTATAAAATCTCAGACTGACCCCCTGCTTTAAATGTAGCTGCGCTGTGAACGTGTTGCACTCATCCAAGTCTGACTCGAACGCCTCCAGAAACTCGCGCTCCAACTCTTCCACGAACTTCTCACCTTCCCCGACCGAGATGCCGCCGAACTCGTCCACCATGCCAAATCCTAATTTTTTGAAGGAGTCTAACCCTAAAATGTTCGAGACAGACAGCTATGCGTTTTTGTATGCCGCCACTACCACTATCTTCCCCCGTATGTCGTCCGGGTTTCTCAAAACGCACTCAACCGTTTGCTCACTTTAACACTCTCAGCGGCTCCCAATTGTGCATAGGTATGTGAGTTTATAAGTGTCGCGGCCTCTCCTGAGTACATTAGGAAGTTCACTGGCACGCTTTCTAGTCCCACACTGAACATGAGCCGGCCCCCCGAACTCAGAACTGCATGTAATGTGTCCATTATCTCATGCTTCTCTATGTCCCACGAGCGTGACCTTATCTGCCTGTTCGTGGATATTTACCTGATGTAGCCTACTTTACCAAATTTGAAGCCCTCCGCACCGCGAAACTTACTTTCTTTCGGGTGTGCCTCATGCCACAATCCCGGCATGACCTCGTCTGCTCTTTACACCTGTAGCTTTCTGATCTCTCACTACCGTGACTGCTATCTCTGGACGTGTTTCTGCTGCGCTCACCGTCGGCCTTCCTATCCACCCGACTCTCTCTCTCTCTCTCTCTCTCTCTCTCTCTCTCTCTCTCTCTCTCTCTCGCCTTTCACTCCGGACATCTGTGTCGAGCCCGCTATATGGTGTGCTGGGTGATCTCATGCACTGGTTCCAGCTTCCTGACATCCTCTATTGCTCGGATCGCTCTTCTTAATAGCCACCATCTTAGTCTGTTCACTTGGCGTGTTCAGAATAACGTATCCCTGATAAGCGTGTCAGCATACGATTCTCTGCAACCCGGCATTTGAATCGGCACTTTTACATTTCCCATTAGGTCGGTGACTCACTCCTTTGCCCTTCTCTTTTCCTGACTTGGAAGAACGCATACCTTGCTGCTACCACATGAAGGGTGTGATCAAATTTTTATACAATTCTGATTTAATCTATGCCCCTCAACCTCTTTCACTCGCATATCCGGGAACAACTTCTTAAGCAAATCTGTTATATATTTCTCATACGAACTTAGATAGAAATCCCGCCTTGTGCTATCTACCGTGATTCCGTAGCACCTTTATCCTCATCATATCTCTCTATGTAGTCTCCCCATTGTTCTGTATCCACATCAAATGATGGGATTGGGGGCGGCGTACGCGCGCCGACGGCCAGACTCACTGCTTCCAACGCTTTCATTATTTCCACCTTATCGTGCTGCAAGGCCTCTTGCTGCTGTCGTAACTGACTTGCCGTGGCTTCCTGGTGATGCTACAGTTGCCGCACCGCCGTTTCCTGCTGAAGTTTTGGTTGTTGCTAGAGCGCTGCTTGCTGTTGGTACGCTGTCTGTTGCTGCTGGAGCGCCGCCTGGTGCTGTTGTAGCTGCTGCAGCAACCTCGCCATTTTGACGGTACTGTCTTCGGGGTTCCCTCCCGAAACGATTTCCCTTGTCGCCATTTTGTTGTGTCCGAGAAAAACAAATAAAATGTTAAGTTCAAGCAAAACAATTTTATTGCCACAGTTCTCCGCAGTTCCAGAATCGTTAACCAAATACGAAAGCCATTTAACCAAAATGCCAGGAAATCTACCGAAGAACAGACAAGTCAGCAATAATCCGAAATATAACCAAAATTAGAAAGTGCAGGATCGTTATACAATTACAAATTCCTCAAACACTCGGCTCGGCTATCGCCCTCAAACCCCTAATGCACCATGCCGGTCGCACGCGTCGCTTATCAGCCGCTGCGCCTCCGCCCCTCTGCGCCGCCCGGTGTTGGGGAGGGGCGAGGAGGGTGACCACCCCTGACCGCGCCGACCGCCCTCCGCGCCGTTTCCACCTCGCAGCTCCCCCGATGTCTCTTGTGGATGGGACGCGCGAACTCTTCCCGCAGCCGGTGAGCCTCTAAGTTAGTGGCGGGCAGCTCAATTAGTCTGATCGCCACAACATGGATGATGACTCCTTATGCCCAACCTGCGACCCATTGGTTGAAGATATAGAGCACGTGCCCTTTCGTCCACGCTTCGTTGAAGAGAGGGGAGAACTCCACCAACTTCTCCTGCAGGTGGTCTCCTATCATCGTCACTGGGATGCTGTTGCCCCTATGCCGCACAAGTTTTTAAGTATCGCTTGGAAGAACGACTGGGAAGAAGTATCCCGTGATATCAGTTGGCATAGAGTGATAAGCTGATCTGCCGTTCCCGTGATGCAATACCTGACGGCGGTTCCACGGCAAGGACATTAAAGGAATGGGAGTTGTTTTAGTGGATAGGCACACTAGCTGTGAATCTCGTACGGGGCGGAGTGCGGGCCACGCAGTGCCTTTGGGAGATTTTTCCCTACCCTCGAAAACACTCACAGTTTCGTATTCACCACGTTCGCAAAATAATTGTCGGAAAGAGCATTGCACTCACCGTGTAAGAGAAAAGGGACAGAAAGAGGGACTTTCTCCCCGAACGGTCAACTTAACAACCGCACTCATCAATTGCACATTTGGAATCGAAAGCACTTAACTTCGAATGGAAATAAATTCATCAAACATCATAAATAATGCAATACCGTTAAGAATCGATTGAACGTTCTGACTGTACTTTCAATAAAACTCGAAATTCATAAAATGAAGATAAAGCCTCAGATATATAGTACGTAGATTGGCAATGCCTATGCTAGACGCTAGGATAATAGTGAAGCCAATAAATTGCTCGTGACGCCATCTTACTATTAATACTCCATTCTGAGGTGGTGGCCAGAAGTGCAAGACGCGATGCAAAGGTGTATTCTCATACTTATTTTACAGTTACAAGTAATAATCGTAACAAAGTAAATCACTGTCTGATATATGATTTTTATTGTAAACATTTCAAGAGTACGCTCTCAGCAGTACGCTCTGAAGAAGGCCACAATACGCTGGCCAAAACGTTAGCCACCATGGCATTGACGCGTCTCGTCCCGGATAGCCCAGCCAACATTTCAAGAGTCCTTTAGCGAATGACACTCAAAAACTTTTTCAATTTCGTAAGCATTGCACTTCCATAACCTCAATTGCTATTTATAAAATACCTGACTAACTATTTAAAAAAATACAAATTTCTGAGCGGCGCAAAAACAACTGAAGCTAATTAATAATTGTTTCAAGCATTAGGAAGTTGAATGATAAAAATTAGATGTACTACATAGAGGAGAGATACAAATCCTCTATGATGTATTCTCTACTCTCCTCTATGATGTACTAGCTCTCTAACAGTTAGTGATACGATGCAAAATCAGTAAGGCGAATTCCTTAGAAGCAAATTTAACAAATAAGTGGCATTTAATTTTTCTCATCTCTGTTTGCTGAATAAAAAAATATATACCTGTGGTTGCTTGTCAAATTATTAAACTAGTTAGTAATTTTATAGCTAATAAAACATAATTTACAGTAATTATCACAGTAATAAAATATCGCTTATTGATCTTTTCAGTTAGAAAAGTCTGTTTACGAAAGTTGCGACGCGAAAGCGCACGGATCACAATGCTGTGACTGGAGGGACGCGCGGCCAGTTTATGTACGTAGTAAAAGAGTGACATCGGTTCGCTGCCAAGAAGCGCAAGAAAAGCAAGCGAGGGCGCTTCATGGGCGCTCTTTGATTTGAAAATGATTTCATATACCTCGATATTGTTGTAATATCTCCAAAATTTAATTAAATTATATGAAAAATGTGTATTTCTAACATATTGTCATTTTTTTCTTTTATCTGGGGATTATGCAGCCGATCAACCTAAGCACGAGCCACCACGGATCACATGCTTTCCTAACATGTGGAAAAATATTTTGGTTCTATAGTCAGAATTGAGGACCCTCGGTTTAATAAATTTAATTTTAATTGATTTATTTACGGTGAAAAAGCAATTAAAAGTGTAGCCTATATGATATACATCAGAGAATTGTAAACTGCGCTCGTTTTCTTGACCTCCAGAATATTCCCTAGTGGACTCTAGAATTATTTCAAATTTAAGATAATTAAGTACATTTCGAATTTTTTAGGAAACCATGTTGTGAGATTGAAGATTTTAGCAAATTTTCTATTAAATTAGAAATAAAATAAATGAATCCCATTTGAAACGGGAAATGTGAGTCGTGACTACGTCAAAATGAAGATATAAAAATACCAACAAACTATGATCCTGAAATTTAAATTGAGACGTCACTGAGCTTGTCACTTATTTAGATTAGAAATTTTGTCAACTCTGTAGGGCGTCTTCCTGCATTCATACTTTAGTACGGTACATTGTTGATACGGTATCTCAGTGCATCTTTGGAAGTTCCGGTTCGGTGGACAGGGATGTTGAGTTAATGACACACTAAGATGTGCAAAAAAATCTTTGAGACAAAGAAATTGACGTATATTGTGTATTGTCTGCAAGACATGTAAATTATATGTATTTTTACAATGCTCCACATTCACCTGTGGTTGCGTCATTTTAATTACGGTCAACAGGATGGACCGAGAGTATAGATTCCAAGACGAAATGACGTAAAATCATACGATGCGACGCGGAATCCCATTGGTCGCTGGAAGTGTGGTGATCGCCAGTGATCGTGAGTAAATCATGGCGGACCCAGGCGGGTGGTCAATTCCACAGCCAGAAATGTCCGATTTTGACAGTGGTACCGGTTTTGGTGCGAATGATGCCTTCAACATCAACGACCTTGGAGGTTTAGACGGTAAACATGTTGTATTTTTCTTCAATATTAACTGCAGGTTTATTTTATATTTTGTTTTTTCCGGGATACGCAGAAACTCGTATAAAATGCGTAATAGTTCTTTTGATTACTTTTCTCATATCTCAAGTGATTGCTTCTTTGAAGTTACGAAATTCTAAGTGCGTTTATATGTCTCGAATACAGTGGTACTTCTATGTATGGAACATTTCTAGTTAAAATAAGCGAGGTTACAACTCGTTGACATGACGCACGCGAGGGTTCCCTGTTATTCCCACGTTGGTTGATATTATACTCTGTGTTTTTGTTTGCAGATCTAATCACCAATTGTGAAACAGAGCTATTCTCGAAGAATGGCAATTTGTTTACTGATGATGCCTTGCTGTCACAATTGGATGATCCCTTACGTTTCGATGAAGATGTGAACTTGGATTTTCTCGGTTTACCGAATAATGTCACGTTTACTGCTGAGTCTCAGTCGCCGGTCGATTCAAAGCAGAACATTATAGTACCATCATTTACAAATGCTAACATTACCACGACTCAACCAAATTCTCTAATATCTACAAATCTTCAACATCGTCAAACATTAAAAAACCAGTCTGCTGCTGCATCTGCCCCTACAGTTGTCGCTTCTTTAAGAACATCGCTGCCTTCTCAGATACCGAAGTCTAATGCTACAGTATCTGTTCAAAATGCTGCTATTGTGGCTCCTTCCAATATTTCACATCAACAGAATAAACACATGACCAATTTAAGAAATGTTCAAATGAGGACACAGCAGCAAATAAATTTACAAGCTACTGCTATTCAAAATTCACAGTTACAGTTTCAACTTCAGACCTTACAACAGCAAGTAACACAACCATCTTCAGCCCAGCAGGAATCTTCTACTATTAAGCGCCCTGTGCAGAAAGTTACCCCACAAGCTCAGCAACAGTTGCTAACATTGCAAAGTGTGAGCCCAATTACTACAGATAAAATGCAACAGGTATGTAATTGTTAATACATAAGTAAGAAGTGTAATCTTGGCGCATGTTAAAAGAATTATGAAGATCAGTAGTTTTTAATTAGCCAGAATGGTTATTAAAGTATCGAGATTAACTTGAAACAATCCAAATTAGTTTTTTGCCACATTACATTTTATATTAGCTGTTGGATTCTGAAATTGTGGCGTGTCTACTTTTTTAAGTAGAGAACGAACATTTTAATCGTGCCATTATCAATTTTTGAATCAAGAGTTCTCCGGATTTCAAACCTTTTGTTTTTGTATGCAAACAGTTTATTTGTCTTTTGTTTTTGTAGCATGAAGATAATAAGGTAATTTTATAATTTAATATGATGATAATATGGTAATTTTTGAGGGACACATGATAATTTTTATTAAAGGATTAGATTTTATTGTGATTTTATTAAAATTCCAAAACTAATGATTCATATTGTAGGAAAAGTAGAAAAGTAATGATGGCAATTTATAGGAAAATTAACAGGTGTGATATTCTAGGTTGCAGTAGACACTGAGAAAACCTTTCCTAAAGAAATTTTTTAAAGAGTTTTCTGAATCATATACACAGAAGTTGAACTAGTTAAACCTTTTATAGGTTTTGGTTCCTGCTCAGCTTATCAAGTCTGAATCCCAATTGAATTCAGCTGTTATGTATACTACAGCTGCAGTAACAGGTGTTACAGCCACATCTACAGGAACACCCAATGCAACACCAGCAGCAATTCATACGCTGGTTAACACAGCCCATGGAACAATCCTAACTCCAGGTAAACTCTAGTTTGAGTATTGTTTTGGGTGTCCATGTGCAAGTGCTTTAATTCACAAAATTATCTGTGAAATTCTTGTTTTCTTGTGGACTTAGTTCTTGTTTTTTACTGGTGGACTTAGAAAGCTCTATTTTCATTCTCTTCATTAAATATCTTATTTAACAGAGATTCAAACTTTGGATGAGACAAAATTAGTTTCTTCCTAATAATGAAGAAAAGCTTGTGAAACTTCAACTCATGTAGGTACCTTAACTGTGTTGTGTTAATTTATTTTTATAGATTTATATTTTGTGGTCAGAATTGTTATAATGAGGGAGTATCCCGTTAACACTATCATACATGCTACTTGTAACAAAGTTATCCTCTAAAACTATAATTATTATACGGGGGCAATGCTGTTGATGAACCTTTTCTTTGAGTGATCCAAGCATTAAATCATATACTTTAAACAGCTGCATACGAACGATACAATCATTGAGCAATACAGTAATTTCATTGCTGTACATACATTATCTCATTGATGTTATATTTAGCGGTTATTGCAGCTGGTTGTGATGTCTGGCATGGCACTGGACATGTGCATTGAGTGGCTTCTGTTAGATTGCTATGCTAAAAATTTAAAATACGATTTGGACGTTTCTTAGAATCTTCTGGATGGATTCACAAACAAATCATCAGTTCTCCACCAGGAGGAGGACATTGACACCTCATTTGTCTTGATTGGTGGAGGGGAAAGGGTCTAACTGTGAGTGACAATCAAAATGACACGGCACACATGGACAGATTACTCGAATACTATAAGCTATAACTTGGCAGGCGACTCCATTACTATATAAAAATTTAAGGCAATGTAAAATGTTTCCCTTTTTTTTTTAAATGGGTAAACGTTTTGATTGTAGGCATTCCTGTGGTGTTGGATGCTGAGAAGTTGCCCATAAACAGACTGACTGCCATTGCTCCACAACCCAAAGAGCCACCTAAAATGAAAGAAGGGAAGAGAAGTGCTCATAATGCGATAGAGAGGCGATATCGCACAAGCATAAATGACAAAATTATTGAGCTGAAGAACATGATTGTTGGAATTGATGCCAAGGTGTGTGTTACATCTTTTAAGAAAATATTTCGTTTAATGTTCATTTTTATGTCAAATGTGACTGGAAGGTGATACCTTGCCTGGATAGACTACCACTACTCCTGTGTGTGGGGGGGGGGGGGGAAGTCCTAGTATTCTTTGTCAATAACTTGTATACATTCTGTATAAACAATAACAAACGTGTAGGTATGACAGAAACTTCTGTGGTTATTTTTTTGGTGCTTGTGCTGACATGTAAATGGCCATTGACGTTGGCCACATTGCGAGTGACACAACATTGACATAAAACCATCGAAGTTTTTCAACATGAATTTTTTTAGACCCAATTAGCATTCTCTAACATTAAATATATGTGCAATTAAATTTAATATGACAGTGTTCATATTTATCAATTTGCCGAATAAGGGTATGGTACGAAGGTGCTGTCCTTACGTCCACAACATACTTGTAGGCCGTATCTCAATGTACAAAATTAATATGAAGAGGAAATACAATGGTATAGAGGTAATCTTGGACTATAGAGTTTGGTCGTTGTAGTGTAAAGCATTCCTTTGGTTCAAACACATAAATAAGTGTTACTATCAGTTATTTCATATTTTTACAGTATTGTGAACATGGGAATTTTTCATTCAGAAACAAAACATTGGAAAAGAAAAATATCGATCACAAAACATTGATGTCAATAAAACATTGGTGTTAATACATCAATGTTTTCAAAACATCGACATCGATGTCGCATCCTTAGACATGTAGCATTGCACATGCTGTCAATTTGTTTTACGTTTGCACATTGCTTTGTCTTTCAAAAACAATGTGGATTGCAATAAAATATTACAAAAGGTCCTCTCCCAACTGCCTGAGAACAAGATGAGTATTGGGCAAGAAGCTTTAATGTGTTTTATTTGCTGTATATTCGATCTATTTTGAAGAAGACCTTTTCACCTGCTAATACCAGTTTTCTGTTCGCACTCATGCCACAGTAAAATGTGATATTCATTTTGTGTGTTTCATCTTTAATGTAATTATTTTCCATTGACCAGTGAAAACATACAATTTTCAATGTTCTGCTGCTTATTTCCAATTCATTTGTAATTAATAAATTCAGTATTTTTGGCATTGCTATTACAACCAAGCATGGACACTATGGCAGCTATACTTTGCTGATAACGTATTTTCTCCACTACTTTTGTATCCTCCTAAAATTCTGTAGTTACTTTTGCTTAGTGCTTCAAGGTACTATTTCCCCTTTGTAAACTTGGACTAAAAAGTCAAAGTAAACTACAATCTGATATAAATTTGGTGAAAATAGCTTTGATTTTGACTTTGTCATTCTAGTTAAACAAGTCAGCAATTTTAAGGAAAGCAATTGAGTATATAAGATTTCTCCAGAATTCCAATGCAAGATTAAAACAAGAAAACATGACACTAAAAATGGCTGCACAAAAGCAAACTTTGAAAGATTTACTGTCAACTGACACCATGGAAACGCAAGAGGAAACAAGAATGCAAGAATGTATTTCCCCATCCTCAGATCTTCTTGCACCATCACTTACTCCACCCCATTCAGATGGTTCTCCACCTTCCTCTCCAGAAAATTGTACATTTACAACACAGGTAGGTAACTGTTGCAACGCAAGTGCTCTGAGAAGGATGTAGATGCTTTTACAATCTGTTTTATTGGATAGAAAACATATCTTTATAGTAAGGGTTTAGGAAGATTCTATAGGGGTCTTTATACATTTTAGAGAATTTTACCTTAAAATAATTGAGGTATTGCATTAGAAATTTTGCTTGCAAGATTTAGATAGCAGCACTAGCATGAATTTTTTCTTTTCTTTTCTCTGTAGAGTTTTAATTTAGTATGTTTTGTCTATTTTGGTCATTATAAATTTTCAAACTCTGGATGTTTTAGATTAAGGAGGAAGAAGATGAACCCATGTTGAGTTTGAATCGAGGAATGCTGGACCATACAAGAATGGCTTTGTGTATGGTAATGTTTACTGTTGTGGCAGTTAATCCTTTTGGTATTGCCCTCAATCGGTATGTGGACTCAAGAGGAGATTACTCTTCTCATGTTGAAGGGAGAACAATTCTGAATGTTGATAGTAAGTGATGTTTGTTTTTCTTTTATAGCAAGTGCTAGTAGTATGCAAACTTCATTATTTTATTATTTTTGATAGGTGGTGATAATAAAATATGGCAATGGGCAAGTTCATCTTTGTTCCTGTGGCTCTTCAATTTTATTATTCTGGCATTTTGTCTCGTTAAAGTTCTTGTTTATGGAGATCCAGTTGTGCCTTCGAAATCTAAGGCTTCAGTTGCTTTTTGGAGACATCGAAAACAAGCTGACTTTGATATGTCAAAGGTAATTGGCATTTGTGTATTTTGATTAGAGGTTAATTTTTCCTCTGATATCTGAATACTCTAATCTTTTTCTGCTTGAATACATGAACTAATAACGTTTATATTAAGGATCAGTTTTTATATCAAATGTTGTTTTGAAAATATAAAAATATTCAGCACTAAACATTCATGTTGTAAAACATCTACTTTAATGAATCAATGTTTAGAACATTGATGTTTTTATTGGATTATCGTTGTTTTAGCATCATGACTTTGATGTCACAATCCTTTTCATTTTAGTATTTCCAGCCAACTGTCTATAATGTGTTTATTTTTTAAACTTTATGTTGATCTAATTCTTCCAAACATTTAAAGAAGCTGTTTATTAAAATTTGATCATTCAGGTTTTGATATGAAGCAATTAGTATTTGAGGATTTATTACCAAGTTAACCATGTGACCATAGCTTTTTTCGAACCTAGTTGCTGTTTTTGGTAATAAAGTTAATCCAGGCTTTTATTTTTGTATTGAACATTTGTACCATTGCATTTCTAATCCATTACTAAAAGGAAATTAAAAACCAGAATTGGATATTTATCCAAAAAACTTTTGGTGAACCTGGTGGTGTTATGAAAATTGTCTAAAAATACAACAGACATGTTATTGTAACATTCCTATTTATTAAAAAATTAAATATTTGATATCATTGCTTCACTTGCTCAGCTGTTCGTAACATAACTGCTTCTTTATTTTTGATAACTTTCATTTATGCACCATGATGGGTGGCCATTTGTAACATTACTATTTATTTCTACTAATTTTGTAAATGTAACTTATTTCATACATTGCCCTGCTATGCTCTGCAACTCTCTCAATGTTAAAATATTATATTAATTTCACTTTGAAATTGACATATTGATTTCGACATACAACTTTCCTCATCTTACCTGCTGCATGTGTATGTGTACTTCATACAGAATCAAGATTCCTGAAAGTACTGCAGAACAAACTAATTATTATATTGATTGCAACTACTGTGAATTTTCACGCTTTTCTCTTTTCAAAAATCAAATTTATCATTTATTATAACAATTTTACAGAATGTTTTAGAGCTCATGAATTAACAGGATAACTTTCGTCATATATGCACCATAAATGTACCATATGATTTTTAAATAAAGTTTGTAAGCTTACTGCTGACTTCTTGGCTGTACTGTCTTGGCTGTTGCAGTTGTCCAAGGGATGTTCATGCTGCTCCTGTTATAGTGTTTTTATCTATCGTCTGAATAAATGACCAAATGTTCCCAGAAGGTCCTAGACTATTTTATACATTATATAATTGAATGATTTTTATCAAAATTACTTTGCGAATGGAACTGACTGCTGGGCTTAGGGTGAAATCCCTATGCGCAACTGTTTATCTCCTGCCGACTTATATAAAAAAATCCTTACTGTTTATGGAGCTATTCTGACCTAAATCCCTTTCTAAATATGAAGTTCATTTGACTTACATCTCAAATAAATTGTCGAAAATCACAATTATAATTTAATTTTACCAACACCTTGAACTATTACGCTGCAGAATGCTAATGTATCAACTTTGATCATTTACCTGCTTCAGGAGTATTTACAAATAACCCCAGACTATACTGAAAACTAACATTTGCATCACACAAATTGCTTACATGTGTCCAGGTTGGCAGATATTAAGAGTGAATTTTTTCACCTTCTCACAGAATCAAGACTTTAAAACCCTACTTCCAATTTATCGCATCTTGTGTATTTGGCGCTGTGACACTCAAACATAAAGTACTATACTTTGTAGATTTGTTACCCTAACAACATGTATTCTTTGAATCCCAAGCCTGCATACAATTGTATTACACCTATATGTTGCCTTTTTCCCCCCATTCAAATTAAACCTAGAGAAAGCTGGAGTTTCTAGCTTACCACATTATTTATATTTTATGATGTACTACATTTCTATTTTCATTTTTATTATGATCATCATTGTAGTAATTTGACAAATTGATATTTGAAAGGGTGATAATGCTGCTGGCAGCCAAGAGTTGAGAAGATGTTTACAAGCATATGGGCGTCCACTGCCTGCTTCGAAATTTGAATTATTGTCAGCAACTTTATGGCAAATAAATCGGCAGATATTACATCGACTATGGATCGGAAAGTGGTTGTCTCGCCGTATGGGCGGATTTTTCATTGATAGGTAAGACTTTAAAAGAAATGTAAGTTAAATGAAGTTGGGATTTCATAAAACTTGAAAATAAGCTTTTCAGAAAAATAATGAAGACTGAGTGTAATTTTTAATTCCATTAAAATGGTATATATATGTAATATTTTGAAATATTATATAGGACATCCAGAAAGTAAGTTTCCCTATTTTGTGAAATAAAAGAAAACATAGTTATGTGCAAAACTTTATCGGCAGCAGGTTCAGCTATGTTTGAGCTATTTTTCGACATAGTCTCCTCACAAATTGAGATGCTTATCATATCGTGGTGTCAACTTTTGTATTCTTGTAGAGGAGTGTTGCCTGCCTCTAGAACCAAAGTGACACAGTCGTAGTAATGAAAACGCTAATGGTGAGGACAGGAATGTCTTCCGGTACAGAAAAAGAATAAAATTGCTGGGTGCGAGATCAGGACTGTAAGAGGATGCTCAAACAGCTCCCACCTGAACTGATGCAGAATGATTGCTATTTGCCATGCCATACATGGACAAGCCTTGCCATGAAGCAGTACAATAAGCATGCCAGTAAGAGTTGATAAATTTCGATCTGCGTGATGTGTTGTACATTGAGGAACTTTATCAAGGACCAAACCCCCAGGCAACGGGAGGACAAATAAGTGGCACCGTTTCGAACCACTGCTGCCGTGCTACTGGCACTCGGCAGGACCTGTCTGGCTGGCGCGTGATTGGTACATTAAAGATTTGTTATGCATGCACAATTTTCCTGCCCAAATGAGTGTACTTTCAAAGTAAAAAAATAGGGGATTGCTTTCTGGATGCGTATCTTAAATTAAAACATCTATTTAATTTTGGTATTTCTTTGTGTTGTGTAGTTCCACACGCCGAGAAGTAATGAGTTCAGCCAAAGAGCTTTCGGTTGTTTATCATCGTCTTCATCAGTTGCATCTGGTTACTAGTGCTGGAACGGACCGTTTTTCAGGATTAATGCTTGCGTTGAGTGCGGTCAACATGGCAGAAACTTCATCTGATTTATTGTCTCCAGAAGTAATGGCCGATATTTATGTTGCTGCTGCTCTTCGCATCAAAGAATCTTTTCCCACTTTCCTGCAATTACTCGTCAGGTTTGTTTTAAAAATATTTACTTGATTGGACCATTTGAAATTTAGACATTCTTATCCAGAAAAAATCTTTCAACAAAGTGTCCAAAAGAATGTTTCTTAAATGAATAATGTTTCTTTCAAATCTTTCCAAGCATAAAATCACTAAAATGTTTAAATACTTTATTTTTTTCTTGTTACGAAATGTGGGTAGAAAAGCCTTGGAGGATTTTGAGTTGAAAATGAGTAGAAAAGTTATTTTATGTCAGGATCATTATTCAAATAGTTCACTTCATTTGGCATTGTGGCGTCTTGCTTCACTATGTAGGTGGGAGAAGGGTAAAAATCTGGGAACTGCAGGGAAACCAGTATGGTTACCAGCAGTCATCCTCAATTTGCAAATCCACGTAGATGGGTGCTATAAAATTTTTCTCCCACATAATTAATTTTAAAAAAAGTTGGTTTTCACCATTTTGTTTAGTTGAAAGTTCAGAATTATAAAATTTTAATGTTATTAATCATGAAAGTTGTGCATTCATTATTCAGGTTTTGTTGATGCAGAATGTGAGATGTAATAATGCATCATTCAATATTTTTCAAATATCACTTTTCATATACAACTTTTCTATTACCACTTTTCAAAGTATGTACAATTACATTATTCAGTTGAATTTCAGCAAGTACGTTTTCTTTTGCTTCAGATACTATCTTTGTTTGGCCCGAAATGCCTGCACCAAAGGATGTAGTCAAGTTCCAATGCGTCTCCAGTGGCTCTTCACTGCTTATGGTCACAGATTTTTTGTCTCTCAGCGTTGGTCATATGGACCTGTGTCGGGATACTTGTTCAGTAGCTTGGGAAATAAAGCTGACCCATTGTCTTATGTAATGCAATTTTACCGGGAACATCTGCTTGAGAGGGCCTTACAAACACTGGTTGCACCTGGAGGCCGACTGGAACATTGCGATGAGGAGCCTTTGAGACGAACTCAAACAGCAGATGTATTAACTTACGTTCAGCTGCTAATGGAAAATTCTGTGAACACGGGAACTCAGATAGAGAAGACAACTTCCTTCAATTCATCAAACATTCACGTTTCAAGTATGTTAAATTCGGTGTACTTTTCATGGGCATTCAATACATGATAGCATTGATAGTTTAATCCACATACAACAGAGTTCTAAAGTAATATTGGTTATTTACACTGCAAATAATCCTTTCAATGTTTTAAAATTTGGTTTCTTTTGGATGTGTAACTAAAATTATACAAATGTTATATTTGAGACTATCATGCCATAGAAAAATAACATAATGCAAAAGAAAGTATAGTTTGAATTATGATAGAGATTTTTATGACAAAGGACAAGTGTGAAAAGTTAAATTAATTTATTTTTTAGGCTTTGAAGATGAAACTGCTCATTGGTGGTCAGCTGTGCTTGGCACAGCTGCCTATTGGCTTCTGGGTGAATATAATCAAGCTGAAAGATTGTATGCACGAGTGGAAGCTTTGCCTGAAGCTCTTGAGAAATTAAATGATCCTCTTCCAAAAGCCATAATTGCTGCCTTCCGTGGACGAAGGGCATCCCTTGGCTTATTGAAGCCACGAAGATCCTCGCTGACTGCCAACAACAAAACAGTGTTGCGTCTGTGCAATACTGCTGGACAACTTCTGGATGATAGCCTTACATTAACAAGTTGCAAGCCAGTCAATAATATGGTGTTGGTGAGTAATGATTACTGAATGCGGTTATATTTAAATGTTATTTCTTCTTTATTAGCTCCTGACTCGATGTGTTCTGAGGTGCATTGTAGTT
This sequence comes from Gryllus longicercus, assembly GCA_038098605.1. Taxonomy (NCBI): domain Eukaryota; kingdom Metazoa; phylum Arthropoda; class Insecta; order Orthoptera; family Gryllidae; genus Gryllus; species Gryllus longicercus. The sequence goes on along the minus strand of JAZDUA010000002.1, from coordinate 11,838,022 downwards.
GCATTGCATGCTTTTCAAAACTGCAATACTTCTACAGTGCAACCTCAGCGCATATCACTGCCTTCAGATAGTAAGTTGCACTACTGTAAGATGTAAAAATGAACCACTGGGTTTAATTGTTGTGAATATTATAGTGATTCTACTTTAAAAGTTTAATAAATAAATTGAAAGCAACTATGAGTTTTAGAAACTGTTTAAATTGAAATTATTTATGTGAAGAATGTATGAAGACGTCTATGCTAGAATATTAAGTTCAGTGTGGATTACCATATTTATCTAAATATAGATAGACTGAAAATAAAATAACACCCTAATTTTGAAGAGCCCTGAGAATTTTTAACTAATTTTACTATTTAGTCAAAATAAAATTGCAAATTGTCAAATAGGCTAGTAAATTTGTTTTGTTGATGAGAATGTTAAAACTTGTATCATGTGCTATGGCTACTTCTTGTTCATCATGGTTTTTGTCACTTCCCTCTTCCTCTTTGCATGTTTCTTTCTGCAACGCTGTGACATTTTAAGCCCCCTCTGAGTTTTGTGCATTAAATTTACATTCTTAGTTCTTCATCTGACACCACCTAAGAATGTTCCTTCTGTGATATCAGATTTTCCTCCGATCAGATTTTCCACAGTTCTAGATAAGCCATGCATTCCATTACGAACAAGTTGTAAGTTGGTACGAAATTGAAAACTGCTACTTAGAGTTGTCTTAAGGAGATGTCTTATCTTTTTGAGGATGTCCCTTTTGTATAAGGGTATGAAGAAAATAAGAAATTATTCCAGAAACTCCTTTGCTGATGTGTAGTGTAGAATTCCATGAGGTATGAAATTAGGTGTCTCTCTTCATGTGTATGGCCCTCTTAGACGTTCATCATTACAACAATAAATTACTTTCTTTTCATTGGTGGAAAACTAATGAAATGAAGTTAAGTTACATGTTCATTTACTTCAGACATACAAAGAGAAAAGAATCACTGATTGGCACAACATTATTACTTGTACTAGAAGTAGTTGCACTATGTGCATATTGAACAACTAAACCAAAAGTGTGATTCTTGTAAATCACAGTACACAGTTGTCATCATAGTTTCTTATGCTACCTGTACCATATACAATATAAAATTAAAAAACAAGTGATTGGGTCAGCAAGAGAGTCATAAGCCACAATTTTTTGATTTTAATGTTCACTTTACCACCATTTTGAGCAACCCTCTTCCCATTCAGTCTTATTGTAGGTTCCTAATCTTAAAACATAATTGCAGAATAACACCTAGTGATTGTGTTGGCACTCCATTGATTGCATGTATTTGCCAAGCATTAAATGAGCTGTACCTCAAACCTCTTTTTTGATTATCTCTCATTGAGCCTTTCAATTATTTAACTGTGTTGGGGAAGTACTAGACTTATATGATGTATTGGTTCTCTTTTTAGTGAATTAATTTTTTTTGGCACTAGTACTGATGCTGCTTCATCCATGACAAAAATGTTCTTTGTGCAAGACAAAAATGTAGGGTAGTTGTGTGAACTGTGAAATGGATACATTTGTGTTATCTAAAACAACTGTCAGAACTACATTTGAAACATTACGTATCTATAGATATTAATTTCTATTCCTAATTAATATTCCTACACAAAAGAATTAATACAGTAAAAATGTTAATGGGTACTTTTGTCATAATAACTATACTTATTGGAATTTTACATGTTTAACATTTTCAGTTGGCTCAATTACTCACATGTGATTGGCTTTTGGAAACGAGAACTGCTATGTGGGAGGAAGAGACGCTTGGAACTGAGGGAGTCAATTCTGGAGCACCTCAGGTTTCTGTACCTAGTGGTGTATTAATTGGTTTCCAGAAAGATCTCAGTTCATTGAGACGATTAACAGAATTTGTTCCAGTAAGTTTCCTTTTTGTTTTTGACTGTTTTTGTTTGTTTTTGAATACTAGATTATAAGACAATTTTTTTTTCAGTCTGCTCTTCCAAGAGTGTTTTTATATGAAGCAACTGCTCGGCTTATGGCTGGGGCAGCTCCAGGAAAAACTCAACTGTTACTGGACAGAAGTTTAAGGCATCGTAATAATAGATCCACAATGCTCATTTGTGGGAAAGGTGAGAATATTGAAGTAAAGTGCTGTAAGTTGTGTTGAAAAGTATTTTAAAAATTTTATAAATTAGTGTATTTCTTATTTAATAGTAACGTGTAAGACTAAGTATAAATGAACATGGATTCTTTTATTATAGACAAAGGACAGCAAGAAGGTGGGGGTGAGAGAGAACATGCTGCAGCGCTGTACATGGCATGTAGGCATCTGCCAGCACCACTGTTATCTTCTCCAGGGGAGAGAGCAGGCATGTTAGCAGAAGCTGCAAAGACTCTGGAGAAGATAGGCGATAAGAAAAGACTGGAAGATTGTTACAAACTCATGAAGTCATTAGGAGGTAGTTCAGTTACAAACTGATACGGAAAGGGTTGTTTGGCAACATTTTATCAAAACTTATTGACAGATTATGCCCTGATCTTGGAAGTTTATAAGTGTATTACAATTTACCAGTGAAACTTGTATTTTTGTTGAACAAGTGAGAAGTTTTTTTTTACAATTGTAGATTATTCTCAAGTGCACACATGAATAAGAGCTGAATAATGTAAAAAAAAAAAAAATTGTGTGTGCTTTGGATAGCTTGTGACAAATTAAGAATTTATTTAAAAGGAAAGTAAGCCTTTCAGCTGTTACCATATTGTTGACACCAAAATAATGATTTTTGTAAATCATGCATATTTATTTTTGTTGGTGTTCTTCTATTACATATGTTCATTTAGCTTTCATTCAATGAAAGCTTATCTTTTACACACTTTGACTTAAAAGAATTCAATTTAGAAAAATAGCACAATTGAATAGTGATAAGCATCACAGCAAAAATGTAGAACATTTATTTATACTTAAATAATATTTTTTTTTATTAAAAGCAGTTTTAATAATTTCTTACTCCTTTTTGTTCTCTGAAGATGTGAAAGAAGCTTGGGAGACTTTTGCATGTGATAATTCTATCCAATTCCAGCAAATGTATTCCATTAAGTATGATATTGAACAGTATTAAAGTACATCGTTTGTTGAAAGAAAATTAAGGGCATTATAATTTTTTACAGTTTCTCTTTTGGAATTGAGGTTGCTATGGGGTTTCAATTTTGAGGTTTGCAGGTTTGGGGCCTGCCAGGAGTATGAATATTGTTCTCTGTACATATTGTCAACTGTGAATTAAGGGGGTGGTGTTAATACATTTTACAGAGTTTGAAAGAACCAGGGAACACACAATAGAAAACAATTGCAGAAAAATAAATAATGGGCCCCTTACGCAATTCATTGCGAGTTTTTAATAAAGCTGTATAGTATCCATAAGTTACGATTCAACATGTATGAAAATATTCACTCTATACCACAAATACCTGATATATTTATAATATAAATTTTCCAGTGAGAAATTCAACCTTGTTATAGATTAGTTGTTGATAAACATAGAAATTTGTTTAGATAATTTAGAAATTATATCTGCTTGAAGAAATGTGTATTTTGAATATGTTGGAAAGATTTATGAATTAGGTAAATGTTTTTTATAGGTTTGATAAATAAATTATAGATTTTAAATTGTGTAATGCAATCCATTTAATGTTCTTGATCTTTCCATACATTTGTGCTGCCCTAATAATCCAATCTCCTGGTGCTCAAAAAGGCCTCAATCAGGAAAAAATTTTGCAAGTTTTTTCTCTCTCTCAAGTTGTGTTTTGGGATGCTGAATTTGCAGTTTTGAGGTTTGCCATCCCATAACATGTTGGATTCACAACGAAAATTGCCAAACCTACTAAAAATTTCGAACTTTTTTTAGTTATTCGCTTATATTGACAACCTGCCCTTTGTTGAAATGACAGTCGTGTACAAAATTAAAGAAAACAAAATACTTGAGCAATCCATGCTAGAACTTTAATTTTTTGACAACTCTTTTAGGTGCTAGAACTGCACTGATAAACACTGACTCTTTGGTTCTCTGCCTAACACTGGAGAAAAACTAAACTCCTGTCCTTATCACATGGTGCCACTGTACAGTTCAGTCAAATTTGACTTAAATTTGTAATAAAACATCCTGATTTCTGAAATTTGGCATATTAGCGGTTGATAACTACTACACATACTTTTAATGGGGAGGTAATCTGAAGGGATGGGGAGGATTAAGTGTGTTTCTTTTTATGGTTTTTCTTTATATCTCTACAGCTATCAATAGTAAAGAACATTATGCCATACAAGAAATTAAAGTAAGGCAAATTTCCTCCAAAAATGTTCCTGTAAGATTTTCTTGTAGAATTGGCCCTTGAAAGTTACAGGCTTGACAAATTCTTGTTTTCATTTACAATGACCTATTTTAGTTATCTTTGTAATAATATGTGCAATGCACGGAGATAATTTTATTTATCAACAATCTATATTTGCATGTTTTACGCTAAAAACATGAATGTTTGCTGTGGCGTCTCCTGAAAGCTCAGGTGGGGGATGCGATAAAATGTAGCAAATAATTTTCATATAACTTGGGCAGTCAACATAGACCTAAATGTAATTTTACTTGTTTTAATTAGTTGCGTAGTGTCGCGTCGTTTACCTTTCGCCTCTCTAAACGGATGGCACTTCATGTCCTTTCGTTGATTGAGGAAAAGTTGGAATTTCCATATGAGAAGTAAGTATGAAATACCATTGTTTCACTGAAAATTATAGTACAATACGATTGCAGATCCCTGTACTTTTCACAAGCCACAGGATTGAGGTTAATGTGAATGTAACAAGTTCATGCATTTTATTTAACAATTAATGATTAACATTTTTTTCTTTTCAGGAATGACAGTATTGCTCCGATGGCTCAGCTACTCTGTGCTTTAAGGTTTTATGCAACGAATTTTGACTTGTTAACAGCTGGTGACTACTGTGGTTTCAGTAAATCCACTGCTTTCAGAGTTGTAAAGAGAGTGACATGCGCAATAGCAGAACTTTTTCAGTTATTCGTCCAATTTCCTGAGAGCGATCGAGAACTTTCAAAAAATAAATTGGATTTTTATGCAATTGCTTCATTTCCTAATGTTGTAGGGGCAATTGACTGCACCCATGTGCGGATTAACTCACCTGGTGGTAATAATGCTGAAACATTTCGGAACAGGAAAAATTATTTTTCAATAAATGTGCAAGCAATATGCAATGCTAATATGGAATTTATAGATGTAGTTGCGAGGTGGCCTGGAAGCTGCCATGATAGTACGATATTTGGCCATTCGTACAGAAACACAAAATTCCTCAGTGGCGTGTACAGGGACAGTGTGCTTCTTGGGGATGCAGGATATGCATGCTCAAGATATTTGTTGACACCTCTCGATGAACCTCTAACCGAAGCAGAACATTTATACGACGAGTCCCACATAAGAACGAGGAATGTTGTGGAAAGGACTTTTGGTGTCTGGAAAAGGTTTCCTGTACTAGCAATAGGCCTCAGATTGTCATTGCAGAATAGTTTGCCAGTAATTGTAGCTACTGCAGTCCTGCACAATATATTAAGAAAAGCAGGAGAAGACTTACCACCTGATGATTCTGACCTTAATCTGCCATGGGACACGTTATTGACTGAGGGAGAAATGCAGGAAACTGTCCCTGCTAGGCGAAGATATAACGAACAGTTTACATATAGAAACAACCTTATTTGCAATTATTTTACAAGTCTTTCAGCAAGACAATGAAAAGTACTAAAATTTTAAATTTCTTCAATCATTGAAGGTATTACATAAGGAATGTCAGGAACAGTTTTGGAAATAAATATTTTGAATACATTAAAAATTTGTTTATTTATCTTTTTTTTTAATGACATCTTCAGGGCATGCATCTCCTCCTGCCTCCTATTTTCTTCTTTCATTGCAAACAGCTTGTAATTATGCAATTCTTGGTTTCTCTGGTTTTCATTTTCATAAAATCGCTCTATTGCCTGTAGTGCTCTTGTTCTGACATCCTCATTGTCTTGCATCCGGGGACGCCTCCTGGAGCACCAACGTCCAGCAGGTGTGTTGCCGGCTGTGGCAGGGCCGGCTGTGGCAGAGCCAGCTGTGGCAGGCCGGCTGTGGCAAAGCCGGCCGTGGCAGAGCCGGCTGTGGCAGGAGCTTCATTAGTACTCTTACTACCCACAGGCTGCAAAAGGGGACACATCACAGTTCTCAGCAAAGCTGGCGAACCCCTGCTCGTCTCCGTTCAGTAATGATGGTGGTGTGGTGGAATTTCTGCAGTGGTCTATAAATCAGAAAAAAGCAGGTCAATTATTTGTCAGATACTGAATTAGACTCGTGAAAAGTTCCCAGAATTTTCTGTAAAGAACATGAAATCAAGAGTACTAAATTACTTATAAGGCAAACAAGTTTAAAAATGAAAACTAAAGCGTACACAAACCTCATCTTGCACACAAATGATATCTGGAAAACTTATCAATTTTAAATATTACTTGCACTATTTCACCAGAAAAAAAGTAACAGTCATTTGTAATTACAAGACACTGAATAAGCCTCTCTTCTAAGGCATATAGGCCTAATTCACAATTCGTGCTCAAATTATATAAGTACACAAGTTGTTATATAATTTATTAACAACCACCAGTATTACAGTGAGTTGTAACTCCACCTTTGCAACATGAAATTCATTCAGTTCTGTTCTGACCTCAAAGAGTTCCTCTTCATCTTCAGTTATATGTACAGAAACATCATTGAGCCCTGAAAAATAGACAAGATAAAACTAATGAAAGCAGTAATATAACATGTATTGGAATAAGGGAGCATTAATGAAGTACAATGTGTAATGCACACGCAACATGAAAATCTAATCCTGATACTACTATACTTTAAATAACAGATTTTTAAACAATTAAACATGCACACTACTTCAAATTCTAACCAAAACATTCTCAGTAAAGCTCAATAATTTACACCTTTTAGATTACATCTTTGTTCTTCAATTGAGAACATTACTATTTACAGTGCATTAAATGTAATGAAATATGTATTACTTAGCAAGTTCTGCTCATCTGAATCAAAGGGATTGTCCATTCCCTCTGCTGCTGGACCCACACTTCCTCATGGATCCTATCCACACGTATTGATACTGGTGGCCCTCCACCTGAAACGTTAAGTAAGTTTATGCATAAATTACGTTTGTGGTGAGATTATTAATAAGTGATCTGTTTAACTTATTTATATTTACTTTCTTTTACAACGATTTTTTACTAGACAATTTATCTTACATTCAACATAAACTGTATACACACTTACATTTGTTTCCAAAGAGAAAATTACTTACCAGTAAATTTGGCGTCTTATTTCGCCTTCTACATCCTTCGTCCTCCTTTTAATGTTCTTCCAAAATACCTGCAAGCTTTTTAAATTACGTGCAGAGCCACGTGCTTCGGCATTGAATTCGGTGAGCATTCTTTCCCACATTTGGGTTTTCGTCAATTTTGAAGCACTGTCTGTGCGTGAATTAAATACGTGTTTGTATTTGCACATCAACGACACCAGCAAATCTTTTTCGCTTGCGGAAAAATTCACCGACTTCTTCATATTTTTCTGTGCCTCGGAAAAATTATTTGCAGACATAGTATGGATGCCGCTGCACACAAGGACTGGACACAACTGGACACAAGGCACACCGATGGACAGAACCAAATGAACGAAATCAAAACAAATTCGTTTCTACAGCTGATCGGGAGAATACTCACAATGCATTGTAATATTGTTGCCAACCGCGCATTTTCACGACTGCTCGGGAATCATGGGATCTGGATCAACTTCACGGTCTCAAACGGTTTGTGAAACGCACAGGGATCAAGTCGGCCTTAACTCCGCGGATCAGGATCACGAAACTCGGATCAGCTACGAATTTGATCATGGTTGGTGAAACCGGCCCCTCAAAGTTACAGGATCAAACAATGTTAGGCATTTGAAAAATTGTTATATTTGGATTGTTTAAGTCGCATAAGTAATATTTACAATCGAATTATCTCCCCGGAAGATAGGCTAAACACATGATCTATAAATTAAATTGAGTCGTCTGTTGTTACATTCTGTAAATCTATTACTAATTCTTCAAAATTAAATGAGTCTCGTAACAATAGTTTTTATAATGAAAACATACAAAGTCCATTCCATCTCTCTTCCGATATGGTATTTCTTAAAAATGTCTATAATCTTTTCAAAGTGAAAACGCTCTCTCAGATTCTTTTATATAGCACATCCAGCTCAGATTTCAGTTTGCTAGCTCACGAACGGAGAGTACTGTGAAACGCGATCAACCTGTTGTATGGGGAAATCTTGATATTGTTGGAACGTTTTACAATCAAAGAGAGAACACAAGGCAAATTCCTCCTAAAATTACGATGCCCATTTACCCCTTTGAAATTTCCGTACCAAAGAACGATTGCCATTTCTATCAGATTGTAATTTTTTTATATCAGGCCGAGGTGGCCTAATTCTCTTCATGCACAGCCTTGTATCATAATCACCTTGACTATTTTCAGGCATTTTACAGAATTGGAAACCATTCTCAATCTCAATGCACAATACGAACTTGACGCAAAGATCGGAATACAGAATTCACATAGTTTGTCTACGGATCGGAAAGATGATGCCAATTGCACACTACTGCACCTAATGCTTGTGATAGGGGAGATCAGTTAAACACCACAGATAGCACTGTCCTGCACGTAAATCAAGCGAAAGGAATATTGTTAGTTTCAAAATCGATCAATAGATAGCGCCGGACAACTAGGTTGCTACCTCCCCTGTCAGGGTGCTGGGCGGCGGCCGTCATAAGACGCCATTTGCCGAACCCATGTTGCCATTTCAACACTCATTGGCACCGATTTCTCATAGAGGAGGCCTGGCTGGGTATCAACATCTCTCGCCTCCCAGCTATCCCAAAGTCACGTGACTCGGACGCATCTGCTATACAGCTGCCTCGTACTAAATGATTTCTTTTAATACGTGCGTCTAACATGCTTCACTCAAGCGTTATTTTCTCATTTATTACACAGCCCTATGAATGCTGCTTATAGTAGAAAAGTTACTTTAAGTTATTCTGCTGTATTTAAGTACATAAAAATTCCGATTTTTGACCAACTTGTCACTCTCAACCGCGTACCCCACTACACTTGTAAAACAAGTACTATTACATAGGACAATACATAAAAAATATTTGTAAAATAAATTAACTCCATGTGAGGCATTAATCCAAGTTTCTATTACTACTCAATGCTAGACATTCTGCTAGAGATTATTCACATCAGACATAACAGCAAGGTATCAAAATATTTCAAGGATTTGTAGAGGGGAAAAAACACATTTTTACTTTGATATATATTTTGATTTATTTAGTGAAAAACAGTAAATACTGTATGTGACATACAGAGGACAAGTACAATCTGCACAAATTTTCTTGAGACTGAAAATCTCTTCCCAACATTTCAACTGTAGACATTTGACATTTTCCTTCGAAAATTATACAAAACTTATTTGCATCGACAAACAAACTGTAGATTTTATTATTTTTTTGGTATTACTAACAAAACGGTAACATAACATTGGCTTTACTCCTATCACTACAAGCAAAAGGAGTGCTCAACAAAACATGCGCATAGTGATGCTACATTTACGTTCAGAAGCAAAACCAGAGTTCCTCTCAGCATTTGCTCAATGGATCAGGGAAACTGGACAAAAACCTGATTGAGATGGGGCTCTTTGACCCGGAAGCTGAAATACATTTTTTTCAATGAATTTACTAATAAAAATTAAATACTTACAATCATACAAACTATAAACACTAACATACTACTAACACTACAAACATAACCTACAAACGAGAGTGTGTTGCTGAATCAGCAGACAAATGTATCAGAAAATCATTCCTCATTAATTATTACAATTCTTTTCAGAAAATATTTTAAGATTTCTATAAACTTACCAAGATCTTATTCTTTTTACAGGGGATTTTCTTCTAGTAGTTTGATTAATCAAACGTTTAGGAAAATTAAATATTGTAGGTACTGCATCAGCTTTAAGCCAAACACCTCCAAACTTTTCTCTATCAAAACAGTTTTCTTCAAAATGTTTTGAACAAACTTTTGAAAATTTGGTAGGAGTAAAATTCTCTCTCCCAAGTTTTTGCACCCACACTTTCTTTCTTGCCTCATCTTTAGGAAAACTAAAATACAAAATAAATCCACTAAAATCATCCAAGATATATGCGAAAATGCATGAATCATATATTTATAATTAACGCAGAACTAAAAGTATAATATATTAAAACAAATTAATAACCTACCTATGAAACGTGACTCCTCCTCCTTTCACGTACTTCTCGTTGCAGCCAAAACAACAACAACAATACTGAACCATGGTTCTTAACGACGTTTAAACACGTGTGGATCGTTTGCAGCACGCAAATCTCCACAACGCCCCCAAATAATTACGCTGTAGCACCAGAAATAGCAAACAGCACGGAAAGATACACACAACACAATGCAAAACAAGCTGCCGGCGTCCCAAAGTCACGTGACTTTCGGCCACCTCATGTTGAAACCTGCGCAGTAGGGTCAGGCGCACTCTAGTTGTATCTCTCCTCTATGAGCCAGGCCTTCTGCGCAGCCTGGCGCGCACTCTAGTTGTATCTCTCCTCTATGCGATTTCTATGTCTGTAAGTTCCGTAACAACACTGGTTTAGGACACAGAGGCGAGTGTCCGCAGCCAATGAAAATCGTTCTACGGAACAAGAGCGGGAGTTTGAAAGCTAAAGAAGTGTTTGATTCGAAAACAACCCTACAGACACACAGAGGTTATTTTAGACAGCGCAAGGGGAGAAATACTGATCTCAGTAGGGGGGCAGTGTCCCTAGCGCCTCCCTGCCGCAGCCGCCACTGGGTAAAGTCACAAAGGATATGTCTTCTAAGAGTGGCAGAATTCTGTTCAAAATTAAGATAACAAAAACTCTTCCCGTGGGTTCACTGGGTTCTAAACGATTTTAAGTTCACATGATGTTTTGTAATGTAATTGGTGGCAGGCGCTTCAAAGAGATCACCATCATACCCGTCTCCAGTGCTACTAATATATATTTATCGCTCTAGGTATGCTTTATTTATTGCTATCGATATGCTCTAAATTGGTTATGTTCGTACCTTAAACAACGATCTTAGAGAGTAGAAATACTTTATTGGAATAATAGAACATTTTGTACACATCTTTCTGATTCTTTGCCAATTGCATGTGGTGTCCCGCAGGTATCGATTTTAAGCCCTATTATCTTCCTACTATACGTAAACGATGTGCCCTCGACAATTAGAAACAGAAGAACAGTTCTATCTGCGGATGATACGAATATTCTTTGCAATAAAGAAACTGTAAATAGTACAATAGAGATTTCAAATTGGTTCCATAATAACAAATTAATAGTTAATGAAAAGAAAAACTGTTTCAATGCAGTTTTCTATTCCAAATAATCAACTGCACTTCACTGAAAATGAACGGTGTGTCATTGACTGATGTTAAGGTAACAAAATTTTTAGGTTTTTCAATTCAGTCAAACCTTAAATGGAAGGTCCATTTAAATGAATTGGACACTAAATTAAGCTCTTTATGCTAAGTTCTTTACGCTTTCAAAATTCTTTCAAATTCAGTCAGCTTCCACACTGCTCGTTGTGTATATTTCACAAATGTTCACTCTTGCCTGAGATATGGCATAATGTTCTGGGGAAATACACCATATAGCTCCCAGACTTTTATACTACAAAAAAGAATTGTACGAATAATAAGCAAATCCCACCCACGTGATTCTTGTAAACCTCTTTTTATTAATCTAGGTATTTTACCATTACCTTGTCTCTTCATATATGAAGCAGTGGTTTTTGTCAAAAATGACTTACTTGAGGGCGGGAATATATTTTCATTTGTTGTTAGCCGTTGTCTATAACTATAACACTCGACGTAATCATATTCATCAGGTGACAGTATTATAACGTACTAGCCAGCGAACCTCGTGGCAGCTATTTGAGGGAGCGTGGTTTGAGATTAGTAACAGGAAACCGCCTCGCCACAGGAGGGAGAGAAGGGTTTTTCCTAAAAGCAAGCACGCGGCAAAGGGAGACACGAGGCTTTGGGGTCCTCCGGTCTTAAGGAACGGAGATCCAAACCTCAAGGCAAGCAGAAGGGCGCTGCGGAGGCGGCGTGACTTAGTAGGTCACGTGAGCTTGGAGTGTATAAGGGAGTGCACAGAGCCAGTGAGTGTGTTCTGGAGACAGCGGGAGAACCTCGCGCAGTTGCACAAAAACTTGGCGCCACGACGGTGCAGCGGCGAGCAGGGCTCGCGAGACAAGTCACGTGTAGACGAACCTGTGGAGTACTTTGTTGTCCTTGGGTGACTGCGGTCACGTGGGAGCGATGCTGTATGCGTGCTCCGAGTTTAGGTGTGGTTGAGTGCCACGGCTCGAGCCGATTCTCAATCGGGTAAGATTGCTCCTGCGATCGAGGCAAACCATCAGTTGGTACGCCGGTACGGACTTTGTGTCCCAGTGTGACATCCGGTCACGGAAGCTTGGCTTTGTGCGCGGTTCATATGTTCCTACATATGAATGTGGCGAGTGCCACAATTGAAACCGATCATCAATCGGGTTGGGATCGCTCCCCCGATCAGGGAATAGCAGGTCTATCAGAGCTAGGGTGTAAAGTGTAAATTCATTGTAAATATTTGTTGTGTTTTCCTTGTAAATAAATATTTGTTATACGAAAGCTCGTTCTGTGTTCGCTGTGAGTATCCATGACGTCACAGTATCAACAGCTCACTACAAAAAATTCACATTACATGTACATTATTTTACGACACCTTGCCAGATGACATAAGACGATTAAATTCAATACAAAAGTTTAAGTCCCAAGTAAAATATTTTCATCTGCACAACTGTTTATGAGCAATTAGAGAATATACTTTCATTTTTGATTATTCAGGGCGTTACCTCATCCAAAAATTCTTTTAAGAGGGAGCAACATTTTTTTTCATCGTAGGATTTCCTTCATTTTTAAGGCGCCAATTGTGAACATTATGCTTCTAATTTTCTTTCAGAGACCGGAAAACAGCTACATCCACAGGATGTATAATATGTGTCGCATTTGCATATAAAGCAATGTGAGCGATTCCATTGTCATTACAATATCGGCTAGTGTGGAGAGTCAAATGCGAGCTGTTTCTATCAACAAAAAGTTTTACAGGCCTCAAAATCCCATTTCGTCAACAAAGGATGAAGAAACAAAAGTTAAATATTCATAAAATAACATGCCATTCATCCATCCGGTTTCAGATTTGCCCAGCCCCAGTCATGAGGGAGACTGTTCACTAATTCTTGCGGGATTCTCTCGTATTTGAACACAACTAGAAGTGGCCCCAACTGTCCATCAGCATTAGCACATATAAGAACATTAGCACATATTCCTTTTCACTGGCACTTGATGGATATTCTTACTCCCTTTCATTGCAAGAACTTTATTATCCTTGAGGTTTAAAAAAACAATCTCCTCTGCATTAAATACTCCACTTGGTTCTTCTCTCTCCATGTCGTTTTGTTTCAGGAAATCATTTATCTCTGAAAACCAATTTCGGAGACTGCAGTAACCGATAGTCTAGTGACTAAAATTTTGATCAACTCTTGTCGAAATATTAGAATTACTCTTCAAGAAACTTTCGGAATACGAACGTTCAGGTCTAGAATCCGAAAAATTATTTTCCCTCCCCACGTCTTTTAATAGTTTTTGAGCGCTGTCCAGAAGGTTTTCCCTACTCACAGGAAAGCCAGCTTGAGCTACAGAAACTATCCACACTACGAGTGTATCCTCTTCTGTTATAACTGGTGAACGTCTCATTTTCTTGAATTTCTCGGTTTCTCCTTGAATACACTTTCGCAGGGACTCCATTACTCCTACATTTGATCCAGGGACTCCATTATTTCTCGCTGCAGTCAACAGAGGGGTGCCGTGCGAAACCTCTTCTGCTATCCTATCCATATTATCCTTTCCAAACTTCCACCACTTGGCTTTCTGAGACTCCATTGCCTTAATGAAATCAAAACTGAACAACAATTAAAGCAAACAATTGAATCTTATAAACTAATGTAGTTGCTCCAATTGTGGACAGACTATAGACAATTACTAATCACCCTGTGTTCACCATTGGTTCTAGAGATCAAACCGTTGCGAACGTTAAACGAAATAAAGCATAACGAAAGAAGGAAAATAATTTTTTAAACGCGCGATCTTGAGCTTCAGGCTCCAGTCTGGGTCACAATATTAGCGGAATTTCTAGAAGCAGCCATACAAAAATTATCACCTTGTTACAAGTCATTGTAACATCATATATGAAACAGTTTTTAATAATAATGCAACTTTTATTCCAATTACACTATCGTATTATTTTTTCGTTGTTTCGTTTCGTTATGCCACTTTCAAAATGTTTCGCATCACTTCTCGCTCTCCATGCAACATGACGGTCAGCGTCTGGTCTGGCTTTTCAAACAAAGTGTCGTGTTGTGGTTTGTGACGTGTGAACTGGTGCAGCGCAGAACGAGCAAAATTCGCTGCGTCGGACTAGCTCAACCCTATTACTATCTTGTATCTTTGGCTCACCCATATATTTCCATCATTAATTCTCAACTTTTCCACCACTCGGAGACAAACGTTTGAGAAGATGAATTCGGGGTAATATTTGTGGAATTTTGGCTCCTTTTATGTTTTAGAAGTAAACGATCTGGGAGATCACCGTACTTTAACCCTTTATAGTTTTGGCCGCGCCTAATCGAAGGTGATTTAGGTATCTTGTGCACAGACTTGCTTAAACCAAAAAGAAAGTTAATGAAAGTAATAGATATTTATTTTCAATGCGCAGAAGTTGAAAGAAAACTATCTATCCTCCCTCTTATGAGAGGTATCCATTCTGTTGTTAGGTATCCAGAAACTCGGGGAAAACCAAAATCAATGGACATATTTTATTTTTGACTGAAAAATGCATGTGTTGTTCCGCCTATTCATATTCAGTACATCACTACTTCCTACACCTGACGCCATGAGACAGCAAGACTACAAGGAAGAGGCCGCCTGCCTTTAAATATTTGCTATTCACTTGTTGTGTTACGGAAAGGCAACTTCTTGGTATTCTTGTAACATAAAGAAGTTTTATTCATTGTGTCCTTACATACTATAGTATGTCGTTGTAGTAGTTGTATTCGTAAAGGCTGTTTTTGTTAAAATATTTAATTTATTGCAGTAGGTCTATTATGCTGGAATGTTTTATATATTCTTCTTGTGCAGTTTGCGTGTTTTTTTGGAAAACACTTTTGCTTAGATTTGTTCAGCAGCATGTTTGCTGCTGCAGGCCACTAGTAGATATACAATTTTGTTTATTATAATTATTGAATTAGTAAGACATGCTATGGATTAATTTCATATTTAACTGCAATTTCAGTTATGGGCATAGAGCCCATCACCGTTCAAAATATTTCTAAATGTATATTTTCACTTAACAAGGCAAAAAATGTTCGAAAATTCAATATTAATATTACAGTGATGCATAAAGAAAAAATTGCTCAAATTACAGTGATGGCATTCCATGCCCATCATTGTCCTGCACGTCAAAAATATTTACATTTATGGGCACTACATTTTTGACACATAATCTGTTTTGAGAAGTTGAAATCACACATGAAAGAAATAGATTATAAACCTGGCTACACTATGCATTGAGTGTATTGCAAATAAATACAGACGCATTGACATAAATCGTTAATAACGGGACACATCTCCAATAACGAATCCACATCGTTTCGATGCACAGACGACACGTGGAGCACATCACTAACCATTGAAGTGTACGTACGCTCACTGCGGGGCCATATTCAATTCGTATTGCAGGGTTGCAAACTTAATAAAACACACGACACAGAGATTACACACAGAGGGCCTCTCGCTGTTTGAAAATCTTATTATTACTCCCTGTTGCTGTGCCCATCACTATATTGGTGCTCACGACAGTCCCGGTTACCCTACATGATTGGAGAAAAGCCCTCTAGCCGACGGTAGGTCGGCGTCGGATCTCGTTATGCAGAGAAGGAAAACCACCGCCACCTCCAGAGGAAAAAACTTGCACTAAAACACTTACGGGAGTAATGAACTTCGCAGTTGACACGCACGGAATCATTAACAATCAATCATCAATCTAATTTGTCAGTGTTTCTTATACTATTAAAAAATTATTTTTAATTTCAAATAAAAAAAAAAGATAATGCAATTAAGTTTGACATTGGACATTTATTTAAATCTTGACGTAATGCTTTAACAATTATTTACAAATTTATTCATCAGGACCTTCAAAATCACACAATTCCTTTTCAAAATCACTATTACTTTCCTTTGAATCTCAAGAGTACTTAACAGATGAACCTAATTCTTTGGGTAATTTTATTATTTGCAATTAAATATTAATAAAACTGAGCACTTCAGGTTTTAAACTTTATATTGGACACGAAATAAAGACTTAAATTGTACCCTTGAATTTTTTTTGTTTTGTCTAGTGGGCATTTATTAAAGTAAACAAGCGTTTTATGTCACCATTGTATCTTAGTATCCAGAAAAAAGATCAGTAATTTTCAACAGTTGTGCGTAGCAATCAATTGAAGAAGTGTGAGCTAACTCATTCTTAACTTAGCTTACACATTTATCTTTTAACACTTTCTCTTTCTTTTAAAATATTCCCGTTGACCGAACATAACTTGAATATTGGTTAAAACACTTGATACCATCGATTTTGATCTTGGCCTTTGGGTGAATATACAAAATGCTTTTACAGGTGCTTTTACGCTGAACAAAGAGGGAGGATTTTGTAATTTCATCAACTTAAAACATTCAACCCAGAATATTGCCCCATCCACATTTCAAGATCTTGATAGCATGCATAGTACGCAATGTTGAATCATTTCTCAAAGTTTTTCATTCTTGTAACTACCGTGCATCTCTTTTATAATTTAACTGAAAGAAATTTGAATTTTGTTCGTCCCCTATTTTTGTTTCTAAGATTTTGTTTAAACTAGAATGGGATTCCTTGACTGAATTTTTTCCATTTCATGTTCTTTAATATTTTGTAAAAAAACTGAAAAGGAGAAAATACGAGGAGAATACGCCGTGAACAAAGATAAACAAAGGAATCATCTGTGTAGTTGTACAGTCTGCGAGGGCTCTGTGCAGTTTGCTGATAATAGTTTTCTCGAAAAGAGGCAGTGAAAATGCACGCTAGGTATAATGGCAATTCAAAACTTAAAAATGAGGATATATGACACAATTTTCCAAATTATTCTCGGACGTATTTTTTCTCTCTAAAAAAGGACATGTGTGGGAAATATAGAACATGTGGTCACCTTAGGCTGGGGCAGTGGAGTTTCAAAGGTCGGAATATCTTCATGAATCTGACGTGTTACCATTACTAAATGTATTTTTAACAGTGTAGCGTAAAACGTAACGAAGCAATCACGAACCTACCGCCAGCATCGATAGCCGAACTAAGCCAAGTTCCGTGTGGTCGTGAAGGTTAAGCATCTCGGGACACCGAAGGTCCCTGGATGGGTGACCGTTTGAGAGCTTCGGGTTCGAACAGCGCCGAGCTCCTGGCGGTTAGGTATAAAATTCAATGACATTACGACGACATGACTACATTCTAGGATAATTACTCCGTGTTTAATGACTTATGACTACTTTCAATAAGAATAACTCCGAGTTTAATGCCGAATAAAGGCTTGGAACATTGTGATAGAACTAGTAGCGTGTGCAGTGTAAAAATATTTCTTTGTACAACTTCGAGTTCTAAATGGAAGTAGTTTCTAACTACTGTGGTAACGTGTGTGAAGAGCATAGACTTTGAGTAATCGAGATATTTACCTTTTTAGAAAAGTATAATATTGTTTGTTTCTGCTAGAGGGTGTCAAGCCACTGTCGAAGTAGTGCAATATCTTTTAATGAAATAAATATCATTTTTATGTTGATCACCTGATAGCAACATTCATTGTATATTCGATATTTGCATACCGATTCAGAGGTTGCCTACGATATGTTCACACGTAGTTTGGACGCATAATTACTTAAATGTTGAAAAAGGAGAATTAATTCATATCATTTGAATCCTTGACGGCTCGTACCTGTCGACGAGATAGAGGTCGAAGAAATAGCCAGTAAATCAATTCGAACACGCTGAGCACACTCATTCCAAGACACAGTCCAAGCAAACCTCCGCAGTTGGCTGAAACAAACAAAACAAGTCGCAACGTGCGCAGGTGCAACAATCAACGTTGCGCATGCTACAAATATGGGGAAGGCAATGCCGGAGCTAGACAATTTTGGGTTGCGGGCAATTCTGAAACGTAGACCGCCCCAAAAAATCAAAAATATGAAAGTTGTATCACCTGTATAAGTTTTTTCATTTCAACAAGTAGCAAAAATTACAAAGTTTAAGCTAGAAAAAAGTTTAGTTGTAAATAAAAGTATTTAGTGATCAAATAATACAATTTCCATTGTGATCTTAAAACGCTAACAAATGTGTTTACTTAGTGTTTAATAAAATCACTTGTTAAATACGTGACATAGTTAACATGAATTTCAGTAGAACCTATTTTTATGTTGGCGTCATTTGTGTCATTTCATAGAGTCCTCCCTTATAAGTAATGACTATAATAACATATAAGGTAAAAAAATAATTATTTTTTTTGAAATATCAGACTACTGTACCACAACTTATAAAACTACCATAACGATTTTCTCAAGTTCTAATTTTATTTTCAATTTTTTACTATTTTTCCCATCAGCCCTATCATTAGGCCCCTAAACTGGGGGGGGGGGGGCGGACTGCCCCTGTGTAGTGCCAGCGCTGGGGCAAGGGCAAAGAGGCGTTAGGCCCCGCCGCCATAATGTTACGGGCATCTCCCCCACATGTCACATATAGTTTTTGCTCAGAATTGTATGAGTTTTTTTTTAAAAATTAGGTCCGTTTGTTAATAAG
Source organism: Gryllus longicercus (assembly GCA_038098605.1). Taxonomy (NCBI): domain Eukaryota; kingdom Metazoa; phylum Arthropoda; class Insecta; order Orthoptera; family Gryllidae; genus Gryllus; species Gryllus longicercus. Next base: position 11,818,889 of record JAZDUA010000002.1, on the reverse strand, counting down.
AACAGTAATAGTGTGTACATCTTTAAAATATATTTTTTGAATATTCTACAAACATACTGTCATATTCATTTCTATATAATTTTCATTTTTGTTAAAACATTGGTCATTCCATTCAACAAGTTTTTGAATTCCGACGTCAATGAAATCTGCTGCCTGTGGAGAAGCTTAATCTATGACTGCTAATTTTCATTTCTTCACCGTCTTTGAACCGTCTTTGACTATCAAGAAAACGCAAATATCGAAAATTGTGATAATCAGGGCATGGAAGGTCTGTACTGTAAAGTGCCAGTTGCTTCCATTCAAAAACCTGCCTCATCACAGTAAAAGAGTCGTTTCAGATGTAAAACTAATGGCGCAACAGAATGTCACAGGCTTTCCCGTATTGGTTTTCTATTTTCTTTGGTCTCGGCTCACTAGTCGGATTCGTCATAAACTCTTGCCAGCTGCTATTTATAGCCGCCCAAAGTACATTTTTTTAAAAATTTTCTTAATTTTTCGGTTTATTAATAGTAGAACTGAAATATTATTTTAAGAATACTAAAGAACAGAAAGTCCTCGTCCTAACTGACCTTTCTTTGAAGAATTTGGTGCCGTTTTCAAAATGATGGCGATTAAGCTCTACTGTAAGTTTGAAATTTGAAGGTCTTTTTCACAGAAAACAGTTTTCAAAAAACTTCATTAGAAGCGATTTTAAACACATTAACTCACTAATACAATAGTGTTTACAAATTGTTGAAAATATGCACATTAACGTGAGAGGTCTTTCAAAAAATTGCATTTGTGTAATTAAAAAAAAATCTTTCTGTCATATTAAAGAGAGCAATTAGCACTACCCGTTAGAAAAGTCTGAAGAAAAAATGTGCAGCCGTTTTTTAGAAAATGACTTTTTTAACGTTTCTGGAAATGCTAGTTTTCACAGAAAACGGTTGAACTTTTCAGAAACTTGATATGACATTATTTAAAGCATATGTACTCATAAATATAATAATGTGTACAAATTTTCTCTAATGTAAATATTAACGACGTGAGAGACAAGTTATCAAACACAATTTTTGAAATTAAAAAAAAAAAACAAAATAGAGGAAACTGATTTTAATATCATCATGTAGAGTACATTGAGCACTATCCCTACCAAAAGTTTCAAGAAAAAATGTGAAGCCGTTTTTGAGAAAACATTGTTTATGTTATTTTTTAAAATTGCAATTTTTTAAAATTGTGTGAAATATTCTATTTTTTTAAATGTACATGACCTTAATGAAGGAACACACTGTGAAGAACAAATTTTATTTGAAAAAATCTCTTTCTTAATTTTGTAGTTGTAGGATGACGCCTGAACAATGTCAATAATTTGAAAATTTCAAAAATTCAGAGTTAACCCTGAAAATCGGATCTATGCCACCTTTGTAAGGTATGTTACTCTACATTTACAAGAAATTTCAAGAAAAAATTTGGAATGGTTTTGTGAAAATTTTGAAAATGATCCAGGAGCATCATATAAAGTACCCCCAAATTTTAAAGAATGTATTTCAAAACCTCAAAGCATCGACTTGAGACAGATGGACATGCGTTTCTTTAATTTACAGACGGACGGGCGGACAGATGTACGGACATTTTGAAAAAAAAACCCAACTCTTTTTCGGTATCAGGGGACCCCAAAACGTGTATTCCCGTTGAAATCTCCAAATCGATTTTCCGCAGAATTGCATCACTTTCCCTGTACTACATATATTACTCCGTATGTATTATGTATGTATACAGGAAAGTAAAAATCAACGCAACTATTTTCCTCTCAATGTCACCAATAGATATATACCTTGACCGTTTCGGTCTCTGTAGCCCAATTACCCGCAGAAAGCGTTTCTAGTAAATTTAGAATTTTGTCGCGTCGTTTTGCTAACCGGCGCGCCGGCGTTGCACAGTGCACTGTCTCTTGTATCGAATGAGTAAGTCACTATGCGCTAAGAAAGAGCTGTGGTTATTAGCATCCGTGTGTCGCAAAATTCACAAATTTGCGTTTTTCCTTTGTGTCTGAAAATAAGAAATTTTATCTAAAAAAATACTTAGTGTGTTTATAGATTACTCTTTATAAGCACAAGTTTCTGGGCTTGATGAAACAAAAGAATCTGCAGAAAAACTGGTGTTCAGTAACTAAGCGTTTCTCAGCAAAATAAAGTAAATCAAAATTGTTAATCTGCGTATGTGCAGAATATGCTACTACAGCAGAAATGACTAGCATATTTCATGTGTACATATTTTCTATAGGCAGACATTACTAAAATGTTTTCGAATGATTAAAATCTGAAAGAATTTCTGAAATTTAGTACGTACCATCTTTCAGTATAAGAGATGAAGCTCATTTCATGGAGTGTCCTTGATTAAAAGGTGGTTGCAATATTAGTGTCAATGGTAGATTGTAAGAAGCTAATTTCTTGATTTGAAGATACTTAAATAATTATGTTTGCATGTTTGGAAAAAAATGATCTGAGTCTAATGACTTTTCGCTTTTTAATTTCTTACCTAGAAAGGCGAGTCTGCCGTACAACTCCATTCGGCGTGTTGGTATGAAGGACGATTCCTTGAAGTAGATAGCTAGGAACGTAAAATATCGTTCATTTCTGAAATGAACATGATTTCATTAAGGAAACAATTTTGGAGGAAGTTATTAATAATTAACAACAATTAAATTTATTGTAAATTACGCGGGACTATCTGATGTTATTTACAATGTATTATGTAATTACTAGCTTAAATGTTGCTTTTTAATACGCGATGAAACGTTCCGCACATTGGTTATACTGTTATGAACCTGTCCAGAATGTCCATTCGCAGATTTCTGATCATTACTAAATTCCTGATACATACATCTACACTTACATTCACTACACTATAACAAATATCGGGAGACCAGTCGGGAGCTTATGCGGGGCGGTGCCTGCTTGTTCGAGACAACTGGTTGTCGACCCCCCCCCCCCACTAGCCGACGTGTAGGTCGGCGCCTGATCTCACCAGGGGAATATTACCGCCCCCTACCACGTCACTAACCGTGGAAAAATCATGCACTTCACTTATGGGACTAATGACCTTAGCAGTTGACGCGCCCCGAAACACGATATAATCAATTAAACCACTGATTATATTTACAATAATTAAAATAAAGAATAATTATTGTTACGCAATGTAAGCTTCTTTTATTAATATGTTGGTAAATTTAATGTGATACACAATGAATGTGCCGCCTCCAGCCTCGAAAGATTTTTGCCAATATTTTGACATACGTTTTCCTCGTGATAAAAACCCAGAAATCCTTAAAAAATAATTCTCGATTCTGAGAGCCGACGAATTCTTTCTACTTTTCTGTTACAAATTTTGTAGCAATTATTGAAAATAGTCTGACTGAAAAGCCATTAACTCTAAAAATTCTGGAACCTTAGGAAGAAAAGTTGGAACACCTTTTAACTGCGAACACGTGTACGGCTGAGGTAAAAATCTCAAGAGAGCAACTTTGCACATGCGTAGTGACTGAAGATTAAGTTGACTCATTTTGTTGTAAAAATAATTTTTAATTGAGCTTTATTGTCAAGGACACGTTGTGCTTAGATATTACTGAAACGTGAAATCTTTACCACATTACCTGACATCGTTCGGAAAGTATTGCCTGAAGCGCTCAATTTCCACATCTGAGTGAGATCTCTCAGTTTCGTAACGGATGTGGTTGCAGCTTTGCAAACAGTTACATTTTGTGTAATTTTCAGGTTCCTCAAATGAAAGTTGTTTTTCTTCTGTGCTCTTAAGTTCAGATCCCAGGCTCTGAAATATTTCTGAAAATTCCTCTTTGACTAATCATTTATAAAAAAAACAAACGAAAATTCAAATAATGTGTGAATAAAATGGATAAATAATTGTGAAAACCAAGCATGTTTGTAAAATATAAGCGATTGAAAATTGCCGTGTATTTGTGATTTAAAATTATAGTGGTTGTGTTATCAATGATCATACAATTTCTGCGAAAAGAAATTTGGAAATCGTTATCATTTTGAAAGTGTCAAGGAAATATTATAATAGCAATACGAAGAATCACAGCCTTACGATTCAAAGCATTGTCCACTTTAACACTTGAACGTTGAAAGTTGTCATTTTGACATCGATGATATTTTATTTTGATTCATGAATTTAGTTTTTGTCTCGAGAATCACAACCTGTTGCAAGTCACGTGAATCATGGCGTTACGATTCAAGTTATAGTTTATATTGACACTAGAACGCCCAAGGGTGTCATTTTGACATCGATACCATTTCATTTTGATACTTTAATGGATAAAGATAACTTTTTGACCATGAAAGAAATATCTTATAATGAAGTACCTTATAATTTTGAACCTCACACTCCTACTTAGTAGGCAACTCATCCTGCACTGTTATTTGCCAAATACACGCCTTGACGAATCCAGATATTTCATAAACGTGCCAATCACCTCTGCAGAATACTGTCGACTCCCGTTATAGTGAACATGGATATACTGAACCCTCAGCTATAGTGAACATAAGTCACTGGACCCACTTCACTTCCATTGCAAATAAGCATAAGAAAATTAGGTTATAGTGAACCTGAACCTCAGCTGTAGTGAACATAGGAAATGCTCCTTGGAAATTAATTCCCTTTTGGAAAATACGCCTCAGTGCCACAAATTCCAACACTAGGCAGCTTGAAAGAAATATCATCGGCCAAAAGCCATAATCAAAGAAGTCTCCCCTAAGGTGAAGGAAGCGTACTCGGAATTGATACCTTGCTGGTGACCTTATGCCACTCAGTTTCATTGAGGTAACTAAGGCTGAGTCCTGCTTGGGCTACAACTGACGGCGGCGACGCGCGATTGCTTGTTTCATTTTTGATCTTCGCGTTACTTGATATTCCGCGGGTCAAAGCGCGTTGAGTTCTACGTAGGCGATAGGAATCACGTGACTGCCGTAGCCTGGCGATATACCCTGTGTTGCGCGGAAAAGTAATCAGTTTCATTAACGTCTTGCGCCATCCCGTTACCGAAAGCATCTCATAAGTTATTAGGCTAGTAAAAGTAACTTCGGGGAGTGAAATGGTGTTCCAATAGTGCAAGAGGCATTGAAGAGTGTCAAGACTGCATTACGATACTTAGACGCTGAAGACAATGCAGAATCAAGTATGGAGAGAGCACGGACTCTGAAGAAGAATCTAGAGAAATCACTTCTGAAAAAGTACGAAGTAAACAATTGAAAATAATTGATTTTTTAAGAAAAAATGAAGATAGTGAAATTTTAAGTCCGTGCTGTTAATGTATTTTGCTACATCTCTATATGAATAAAATTAATCGTTTTGAATAAATTCTATTTCATTTTGACATCATCGGATATAGTGAACCAAAAATGTTAGTCCCCAAAAGTTCACTATAACTAGAGTCGACTGTAAATTGCTTTCTAATGAGGAAAACGATGTACAAAATTGTATATGTATAACTAACATTGTTATGAGATTTTCCAACACGTGTACTTTGGCAGAAATATATCATCGATCTCCGAGTTGCCCTAGAAGTGAGTAATATTTATGCTGATACATCCTGTACAAAATATGATATAATATGAAGCAAAAATTTATTCACGAATTACGATACTTACTCAAGGATTCTTGAACACATTTATTATTCTTGTGACCGCAGATTGGTGTTTCCATATCTCCTGGGAACAATAAACCATATAATGACGTATGATTTAACTATTTGCAAGCACTACGAAAAGTTCGGAATACCTACTGGGCATGTAGAATGCAACGCACTGACAACGCTGGCGAGTGATATTGGTAAAGCACTCCAACTCGCAGTTCTGTTGTGTGTATTGCACGAAAAATTGTAGATGTCTCTCGTTCTGAAAAATTAAAAAAATAAAGATCAAACGAATCGGTTATTTTTAAAAACCCGTGTCACTCTCTTTTGAATTTTCGCTTTTTGTGAGAAAATAGAAGCTGCAGGGTAGATGCATCGTTCCATGTGTAAATTACGTAAATCAGATGAATAGAATGGCCGTGAGGACACTTCACTTTGGTTTTGTAGCTCTGTAAATCATTGACTTGCGGGGTATATGTGACTGCATATGTATGTGTACAGTGTGTGTTACAGATGTCACTGTCAGAGAGATTGAGATTGGTTAAAAGGGAAATTAAATACGGAAATATTCATATGTACTATCATAGAAACATATTTCAAGTAACTGTTTCTGTCTTATGAATCATGTTTGACGTAGATGCACATTGTAATTTCACATAATATTTTAATAAATGTGTCAAATTACAAATTGAACCTGCAACATTTATTTTCATGTTTAGGTAAAAAATCCCTGATTAGTTTTTTGAAATCCCGTAAGTCATAACTTTTAAATAAGTTCAGCGACTATTGTGCTATTGATATAAGGAAATTACATGTCTCCATAGCATTCTAAATTACGATTTATGCATCAGAAATACTAAAAAGAAACAAGAAAAGCTCTCTTTGTACTTTATTATACAGTTCTTTGTTTTCTCACAACTTTACATTTCCTCTGACTTGCGGGATTTTAAAAATAACCGATTCAATTACTCGTACTTTCGACTTCCATGATTGTCACATGCGAAGTTTTGCAATGGAATGCTGTCCCCAAAAAGAGATGCTACAACGGGACGTGTTTTCTCGCATTATATGTAACTTTTGAAATTTTTGAAAATACAGACAGTCTTCAAAGAAAACGAGACTCGAGCCATTTTCAAGCGTCACTTGCTCTCTGGAGAAAAAATTTAAAAAAAATTTGAAGGTGGTTTTCAGGAAAAGTATAAATTGAATGAATTCTATCGGTTTTTCTCGCGAATGTTTTAGAATTTCAGACATTGACGGCAATGATGATGATTGTTCAGTCATGGCACTTAGTGAAAAACGCACTTTAAAAAATACACTCAGTAGCCATGTCACATACACAAGCACATACTCACAATTTTGAACAACCGATCTTGACACTGTAACGCGAGTTTCTTGTACACTCATTCATTCTTCACAACTCAAACAGTTTCATTTATTACGCTGTAAGCACACGTGTTACGCGGTCCGCCATTACATCGAAACAACTCCTTCTCTTAGTACGTATCTTCGTTTACTCCATTATTTTAAAGTAAAACATATCATGCAATGTAAATTTACACTTATTTGAGACGCTTACATCAAATTTTATGCTGTATATTATGACAATTTGCTTGAATTTTACGGTACTACTTTATTGCGCGTGTACACAAGAAGTCCGAGAAAGAATGTGTATCACGGACTTGCAGCCAATCAGCGACCGCCTACTCACGTGGCATTGTTTACATTCATTTCGTTTTCTCGTTGGATAAAGAATATAAATATATACTGTGTAAACGATTTTGAACAAACCTAAAGCCCAAAACAAAAACGTATAACATAATAGAGAGAACTGATTGTATAATGCGAGAAGTGACAATGTTTCGAGTTTAAAAACGGGGTTTTAATTTTTTGATTCCCTAAGTGTGTACTTACAGTGGAGATGAAACTATGTAGATATAACACTATATACGATGTAGTGGAAAAGTACATACGTCTATCAATAAAAAGAGTGTTACTCTTTCAAGTAATTTCCTGCAGTACCTACTTAAAAAGAAAGTTACGATACATTTAACTTTATTCAATAGCACTTATAGTAAGTTATAGTGATATTTATAGAAATGGTCATAAATGCAATGAACATAACTTAAATTAATTAGGTTTTGATAGAATTTTTCATTATACAGACGATATCGAGAGAGACAGTGATTGAGGAAATAGGAAGTAGTCGATAAAGATTCTTTGAAATCATCAGCTTTTCATTACCGGGAAGTAGCACTGACGTTGTAGTACGTCATAGCAGAGACCTAAATCTTGATCTGTGATGATTTCCGACGGGGTGATGCCCACATGCACAACACTGTTGAGGGGTATCCGTAATGAGTGTTCTCGAGGTCGAGGAAATTCTGCTGGGCTGTGCAGCTGGACCTAAAAAACAAAAATTGAGATGTAAGAAGTTCATAAATTTAAAAACATTACCATAGATTGACGATGAGTGACCTCATGAGACAGGCTTCACATTGATTCATTGATTGATTGCACGTCAAGTGCTGTCTCTAGACCTGTTGGTGAAGTGAGTGTTGTTATCGCGGTTCCTCCCCACTAGTGACCTACACGTCGACGGACAGTCTACAGACGGACGTTTAAAAAAACAATTTTTCGGGATCAGGGGACCTCAAAACTTGTATTTTCGTCGATATCTAGAAATCAATTTTCCACAGCATTACATAACTTTCCCTATAATACATACATTACTTCGTATATAGTACGTATACGAGAAAGTAAAAGTTAATATGGGAATGTCTATGTCATTCTGTAGCACGTCTAGCTGTATTATAAAATGTCACGTTAATGACGCCCAAACATGACAGTGAGATCTCATTAGAAACGTATCGAAATATTTTTCCTTTCCAAGTGAATTGAACAAACGTTGAGTAAACTGAGAGCCACTTACGTTAAAACCAAACATTTGTTTAGTTAAATATAAGGTTTTTAATTGTATAATGAATACCAACTTTGGGAGACATTGGTACTTCACTGTAAAAAGATCTTTTAAATTACAGTAAATATTTTCCTCATATTTAAAAATGTGAAAGCGAATTCAATACTTGCTTTATATCCTTCTTCCAATATGTTGCAGCCGTCCATTGTATCTATTATTAATTTAACAAATAGCCCCATTGGATATCCAGATGAAAGTGCGCGATAAGGGTAAGCATCTCGATCTGCTGTGACGTCGTATCCTTCACTTGACCAGCTGGGTTTCGTGTTATACTGCAGATAATTTCGAGATGCATGAAATCTGGAAAATACGATCCCTAAAACAACTGTTTAGATATTTAAAGAAACGAGAAACAGGCGTTGCGGAATTTTATTGTTTCTAAATTCAGTAAAATTTAATAGTCATTCCACAAAAGTACAATACCTACATTGCACATTGTTAGCCTGCTATGAAGAATAAGCGTAATATTTTTATTTGTTTGGCTTGATGTCAAAGGAAATGTTACACATCTATAACTTTGACCTCCCGTTTCTCTTGTTATGGCACTGGTTTTGCTATGTGAACCAACGAACCAATAAGAAGTCAAGAAGAAAAACCTGAATTTTTCTTTTGGAGAATGTGAATTTTGTGACTTGATTATTTCTACAGCGTATTATATTTAGCGGCGTACTTACGTGTTTTCGGGAAACATGTGAGAAGCGGGTAGCATATTGAAGGAGAAACAGATTCCTTCATCTGTCAGTACTGGTCGGAAGGCACTTCGTGACAACGGGGCGTCGCGGAATTCGCCTTTTATGAAACTATGCGGTTTCAATGAAAACTGCAAAAAAAGAAATAATTTATTATGCACTTTTTGAAGTAACACACATAAGCCGATGTATTTATCATAGGTAATACCACGCGTGCTGTCGCGGTTTAGCTCCTTGCGTGCTTGCTTTCCATGAGGCAACCCCAGGTTCGACTTCCGGTCGAGCAAGATTATAGTGTGCGGTTTCCTCGCAATGCCCCAGTATACGTTGCTAAATGTTGAGGAGAAAACTTACTTCTGAGGTTGAGGAGACCAAAATACGGCATAGGGAAGTCTTCGTGCTAACCATACGTACCCCTTAAATCCATGGCCGTGAGGCCGGGACTCTGCTGGTACGCCCTAGCCCGATCATGGGCCGTCGCATCAAGTACAGACAGACATGGTACCACGAACGCTTTGGAAATTGTCGATTAATTCCAGACTCGTAAAGCGAGGAGAGAATTGACATAGCGTAAGTGGTATTTAATAAGACTATTCCACGAATACGTCTAATAGAGTTCCAAAATGAGCCAAATATGGAAAATAACTGAAATTATGTTTAAACCAAAGAGGTTTGCTTATGGTACATAGAGGTTTATTGCACTTTGACATGGCGACTGATATGCATGCCTCCTCCTAAGATACAGATGAGTTGCAGCTTATTATTAATTTTATGGGGATACACCACCCTAATTGGGGCATTTTATATGTAAAGTCAAACATTATTTCTTTTAATTTCGAATGGAATAGACCCAATAATTAATTAGTCCGTGCAAGGAATAAATTCTAGCTCTATAGCGTAAAATATAACTAATTTTATTCAGGGCCCTGCCACGCTCGCTTTCATTGGTTCCTCACCCCTCTATCCTGTCGCGTCCTGTCCTATTCTGCTCCACTCCACCCTGCTCCCTTCAACCCGCCCCGTCCCTCAACCGCACTGCTGTCCTTCTCCCCGTCTTCGTCCCGTCTCTCCCGGGCTCGTCCAACCACGCTCCGACTTGCCCCTGTGAGAAACCGCTCCAACGTTTCGTCTTAATACGTAGATGCAGTGCAGGTTGCATCGAATAAATACTGTAAACTATACTTGGGTTTTTATTTCTTGGCGCGTGAGAACCTGTCTTCACGATGGAATATCTCACGAAATTTTGCGTCTTTCTCGGTCGTGCCACTAGATGCCGCATGATCGCGTCCGTGACGAGCAGTGCTGGTGATCGTGCGACATCTAGCGGCATTAAAAGCATCCCATTCTTCATTAAAGCATTAAAAGGATTCCATCCCATTAAAAGCATAACGATAACAACAGCTGCAGTCCGAGTAGTCTCCGTCTAGTATCTATATCGAAGATTTTAGAAAAATTAATACTAAAACGATTCAATAACCACTTAAACATAACCCAGTCCATGCCGAAACACCAATTAGGCTTCATCAACAAAAATTATTCACCACACATCAGCTTCTATGAAGATCTGAACACATCCATACTGCCTTCTGGAATAAACAACACTATAGCCCTCGCATGTGTGTGCATAGGGACTCTGTTCAAGACTCTATAATTCATACTTACTTGTTCAATGCGGTCTATAACACTGTTGTTCAGTGTACTAGATGGGTTAAATCGTGAACTTAAATTAATATAGCATTGAAGTGATAAGTCCAAAAATATTTCTCGTCTGTAAGGAAAGATAATTCTTTCAGTTGTCATTTGGTCAATAGCATTAATTTTTTAACAACAACAATAACAACTACAACAACAACAACAATAATAATAATGATAATAATAATAATAATAATAATAATAATAATAATAATAATAATAATAATAATAATAATAATAATGATAATAATAATAATGCTGGTCCGATGACCGAGATTCCTAAGGCAAAAGTGCAGTAGCGGTCTCGTACCAAAGGTTCGCGGGATCGAGTTCCGCCTCGGGCATGGTTGTGTTGTATGTGTGTCTCTATGTTTGCGTGTGTCTGTTTCATCATTCATCATCATCACGATTTCATCCCTAGGGGATCCTAGGGCTAACAATCCTGGGGGGATTGTAAAAGTAAGTTGCAATTTTCCCGATAATGAAGTCTGAGCCCCGGTGGGATGTACGTATTGGCCTGATGATGGCCAATTCGCGAAAAATAAACTTTAAGTCTAGCAAAGTTCAAATAAGCGAAAAGGCACATTAGGTTACCTTCATTGTTACCTGGTTATAGTTTCCTTCATGGGCAGATCAGTAACGCTCTCAGTTGTTAATAACTTGAACAACATTTTGTGTCCTTTCAAAAAAATGTAAAAACAAAAAGTAAAATAAGAATGTAAGAGTAATTAATTTTTTATGAAAGTATAATGTAACTTCACATCTTATATCACATGTAATAAGTAAGAATACTGAAGAGAAAGCGTTACATGTGCCAGTCTTCCCTGCAGTTCTTGTCACTTGTATTCATGTCATCATGGAAACGGGAAGGTTGTAGTCCAGTTGTATTGCCCATCAAAAATGGAACTTTGCATTTCATACTCTTTTAACCCTGCAAATATTTTGAGATAATTCGAAGTTTCAAATTGAATGGAACACCTTTACATACTAAACTGCTATACTATACAGTCAAACCCCGGTTTTTCGTATGTCTTACTATTCGATGTTCGATTACTATTTTTTGTGGAATGTTTGTCTCAGTTTTCGTTCATCGGCTCGGTTTTCGTACATTTTAAATGATCAATACGAAACTCGAGTTCAGCTGCTGTCATGAGGAGAACACTAGCGGCTGGTTGCTTTAATTGGTTGTTTTCCGTAGTTTCTCCAGGCAAATACCGGAGTAGTACCCTGACAAAAGGGCCACGGACCGCCCTTTGTCCCATTCTCTCCCCTTACTTACAATCACTTGCACTTTCATGCACTACACTACCACACACGTCGAGTCATGAGATTTAGAGTTTGACCGGATGAGGTAGTTCCTCACTGGGGAAGATACCAGATGGGGAAAAACCCCGTAAGACAATGTGTAAGTCGGCACAGGATCTCCCCATCCGGCGGTTGAAGTACATAGCCAGACCGTAGGCTTCCGCGGCCGGAGTCGGTATTTACTAGGCTGTCCGGGTGACGCTGCGTCCATGGCGAGGGCATGCAGGGCATTACGCCCTGAGGAAGGTCGCAGAATGGCGACCGAAACGTCGGCACCTTCGCCATGGACGTGGCGTCACCCGGACAGCCTAGTAAATAAATATGAAGTACATAGCCATCACCGTGATAAAAGCATGCAACACACCCACAGGACTAATGTCGAAACCACTTGTCGCTCCCGCGAATGCGAAACAACAATCAACCAAATGGACCCGAATGCTCTCCTTACTCGCTCGGCTACTACTTCTCCTGAATCGCGAGCACGCGGAAAGGATCTCAAGCGTTCGCAACGCGGTTGCCTTCGTTTCTCTTTAAATAATCATCAGCCCAACCTGTCATCTCATACGTCCAATCCATTGATCTTGTGTTTCCTTACAGAGAGCGACAGCAAAATAAGCTACTATAAATGCAAAATACTATTAAGCTATGCTATTTTAAGGAATATATTGTTTCTGGTCTCTTATGTCTTACTTTCGAACAAATGAATCACAATAAATGAAGTTCCTATGTATTATACCATCCTGTCCAAATTATTAGACTAAAATTAGCCGATTTCCTCCATAATTGATACTCCCCGAACGATTTGTACGAACTCGAGGCTTTGGGAGTTTCAAACGAATATTTTGATTTTTGAGGGTACTTTACATAAAAACCCAACAGTTTTCAAATTTTCTAAAAAATTGCTTCATATTGTTTATTAAACTGTTTCCTCGAATAGCGCAATGGTCTTAAGAGCGTTGTGCGATATGACGAAAATTAATGATTTTTCGAAAATTACTAAAGAACAATTTTTTTGCGGTGGGGGGGGGGTCTTCTTTTCACTGCAATATTGAAGTTCTTTGTCTGTACTGTTCGTTGACTCCCGTACTTGCGGGAAACAAGTACAATACTGAAGTTTTTAAAGAAATATTTTTTCACTACTTAAATCTTTACTTCCGAAAGGCAGATCTTGAAATAAGGTCATGTTCAATTTTCCGAACATATGAGTAAGTTTCGTGTAATTTTGTGTAAAATAGAGGGGAATTTTAATTTTTGAACAATTTTTTCTTAAAAAGCGCTCTAAATGTTTTTCTTTTAATTTTCTCCTCGTATGTAGCAAATATTGGTAAAAAATATGTTGCTAGTTTCATATTCGGCGAACTCGCAGTATTTTCGAAAATTGCAAAACGTTAACATTTTAAAACTACAAAATAGAAGATAGAGATATTTGCCTTAGAAAAAGTCTGTTTAAAAGTCAGCTTGTTAAAAAATGTCATGTACAATTTTTTTAAAAAAAAGGGTTTTCACGTAATTTGTGCTTGAAATTAATGCAATTCATAAAAAACCTCAAATTATTCTCCAAAGTTTTTCATATGTTTTTAGAAGAAAGAACACCCAAAGAATTGTCTCATTTTCGTTGAACTCTATGAATTTTCGAAAACTGGAAATTTAGAACTAATGTGAGAAAGTTTGTGATATTGTAGTACCACTAGTTATTTTTATTTATCTCGACAATACAAATGGAAAAAAGTCTTAGCTTGTGTACACCAGAAAATTCTGGAAGAATTCTAAACAAGTGTGTTTTTGTTGGTTTCAATGCACCTCCTTTAATACTACTACAAGTGAATTACAATTCTCTAGGGCATTTACATGAATTGTCACAAATTGTATTTAGGTTGACGATAATTCCATCTAATTTTATAATGAAAAAGAAACCTTTAAACAAGAAATTTAAACGATGCTTTTTGATATAACGTTTTTTGCCCAAAAATAGAGGATTCAGGAAACTAAAATACGTTTAATATTATTTTTTATGCACTTGTAAAGCACACAAAAACTTAACATGAAAAAACCTACTGGAGGCGTCACGCTAAGTCTTTTACTAAGATACACAAGATGGTAGTGTTCTAATGAAGGGTTTTCCGTGCATTTTCGTGAAAATTATTCGATTAATAGACTTTTTGCTGATTTGTAGCGAAAAATCCGCCAACACTGAAATTTGAGCTTTGGACCTCACTGTTGACGATTAATTGATTGGTTAGTGATTCCAAGTGGGTAAGGTCACTAGTCCCGTAAGCTTAGTGCATGTTTCTTTACCGCGGTAGGTGGAGGTGATCCTCCGCCAATGAATCGCCAAATCAGATGCAGACCTACCCTTCGGCTTGCAGGATTTTCTCCCCCACTAGGTATCTTCCACCAAGCGAGTCATCGCCCCAGCCGAAACAAGCTCTAAGCATCCGACTGGTTTTCCGTCATTCGCGGTAGTGTAGTGTATGTAAATGTAAGTGATAATGCAAGGGAGAGAAAGGAAATATCGTGCGTGGTCCGTGTCCCATTTGTTACGGTACTGCTGCGGCCTGGTGTACATCGGAGAAACCATAGATTTCTACCCAACAGAGGAGCTAGCCTCTAGAATTCATCTCTATACAGCGGCTGAATTCGACCTATCTAGCTAGGATCGAAAATCCTACTACCATCGGGAATCGAACCCTAGAGCCCCCTCCCGGTGAGAGTCACTGCAATGACATCAATTGATGCCCAGAGGCCACTAAGCAGGGACCAGTGTACGAAGCTTTGATGTAATGATACAACCTCAATGCTATATCACCAGTGTAAAAACAATGAATATTTGACTGTATCTAAACAAGTATGCAAATTATCAGTCTGACATACTCCTCCTTGGTGACATTGTTGAAAAAGAATCGCCTGTGTACTTGAGAGTAGCCGAATGCGCGACTGGAAGTTTTGGTCTGCGGGCAGAGCGTGACCGCCGGGAACGGCACTTTCCAGATGGGCCGCTGGCTCTCGTCCATGGCCACGATGACAGGTGACTGGCGCCAGCGCTCCCACGAGAAGTATATGAATGCCAGGCAGACACCCAGGGACAGGCAGATACTGACAAACCACAAACACCTGTAGTGAAAACTGCAATGTAATTGAAGTGTTTGATCGACTAAGTAGGTATTACATTCTTGAGCGTGTTAATGTAAACAGAGCAATTCACATAATGATTATTTTTTATTCACCTAATAGTTATTTTTATTCCTTTTTTTACTTTCTCGCTACGGAATAGACAGAAAGTTATGTAATGATGCGCGAAAAAACGGCGAATTTTCTTCAGAAAAACTCTTATTACAGGGCCCAGATAACGAAGAAATGAATAAATCCAGTTGCTAAATTTTGAACAAAACCCTCTAACACTGGTGTGGTCAGAATCCATGTTTTGTGGGTTCTCGAAAGCGAAGAATAGAATTTCGGCAAAATGTTTCTACTGTCCGTCTGCCCGTCTGCCCGTCTGTGATCAACGCTAGCGGTTAAACCGTTCATCCAGTTTTTATCCAAAATTGATATTCCCCAATCGATTTGACTGATCTCACGGCCACTTGAATTTGAAACCGATATTTTTATTTTTGGGGTACTTTACATGAATCCCCTAGGAAAGTTTCAAAATAAAAAAAGGCTTCGTAATTTTTTATTAAATTTTGTTGGTTGGTTGTTTGGTTGTTGTTTGTGTGAAAGACGTTTAAGAGAATGATGCAGGTCCCATGTTTGTTGAAAATCCTGATTTTTCAAAAATTGCAAATGTTCAAGAGTCGTCCTTTAACTAAAATATTAAAGATAGAGATTTTTCCCTTAATAAAACCCGTTCCATAAAGATAGGCTTTGAAATAAAGTCATGTACAATTTTTTAGAAAATGTGAGTACTTTTCGTAAAATTTTTCGTGAAAATATGGGCGAGAGAGTGTGTGCTGTTTTAGCACCAATAGTTTAATTTCAATATAAATACACCCCTTCAATTAATAATAATATATTCAATTTAAATTTAATTAAAGTATTTAATGATACATCAAAGATCAGTAGTTGTTGATACGGTCAGACCAACGAGCTAAAATATACTACATAGAGTGGCTGTCGCTTTAGTTTCAGCGTTTTTGGTGGAGGCTCGCCTAAAAATCCATAACTCGTGCTTATTGGGCTTTGTACACATATTTTTTAATGAAATTACCATAAGAAAATATTCCTTTTTTGGTCATACACTGAGGATGTGCGGGAAATGAGAACCTCGGGTGTAAATAATGCTAGGTTCTATCTGAAATCGTGAGTGAAATTGAGAATATTGGCTTGTAGTAAAAATAAGTAGTAGCTTTCTGTCAAATCCAAGTGGATTGAAGAACTGATAACAAATGGCAATGATCTCGTAATTTTCTGGCCAGTGCAGCTTGTTTCGAGTAGATGTTCTGCATTCTTACGAAACGAGAAATGACAGACCACTGCTTTCCTAATTGTACTTCTCCAATTTTAACTCTTTTTTATATTTACAACTTATCGCATATAACCATAATGTAATAATAATAAAAATATAATAATAATAATAATAATAATAATAATAATAATAATAATAATAATAATAATAATAATAATAATAACACAACTAAAAGTTATGTCTGTATTTAAAAATATTTTTGGCTATGTCATCACATTTTAATTAGAAAGTAATTTGGTAAAGTATTGTGAAAACATTCTCTGAATAACGATATTTTATTGCAATTGTGGAGCATTTTGTTCAGTGCGCTGCCTAGCGGGACATAAATGGTACCCGAATCACTGTTTGAAATAGCGCATGTTTAGTTGCTGAAATGGACAAGTTTAAACTTGTTCCGTGCATTTCTCTTTTATTTAATGTCCACATGTTCAGGTTTGTTAGAACAGTTGTGCATATCCATCGTCAGAGCCAAGAAATAATATTTTTTTAAAGAAGTTTTTTTGTTTACTCCGCTGGAGTCAAAATGGATGAAGAATAAGTATAACTTCAAAATGATTAAATTAGCGAAAGAAATATTTTGTAAATATATTTTTTATTTGTTATAAAAGACTTAAAAGACTTAATAATAAGTACTTTTATTCATTACCAAGCGCTGTTGGAAAGAAACTTATATTCTGAGACAATTCACTGTACCATTTATGGTACGCTAAGCACTAATGAGAGCATTTTCAATTAAATTTCATTTTCGATCTTGTGACGAACTTCTGGTAATGTTTACACACTTTGTCAATTATTAACATAGTTATTATTATTACAAAACACATTTTCATAGTTTATATAATATTCCTTCACATGCTAATCAGTCAACTTCCCATTTTTCTGTCAATTAAACGAGTTTCAACTATTTTGTCAACGATTTCCAAATAATCTATCATAAAATCAATAAATACACCGTGTGTCTTCAAAACTTTTCAGATGTTTGTTTCTCCTTTCTGTATTAACTGAGAATATGTTCTATGTTTTCCCCATAAGATACAAAAAACGTCATGTAGGTTTTTGATTTAGTAAATAGAAGAGATGCATGTGATCATCACCAGCTACTCACAAAACATTATTTATTTCAGTTAAAAAATTTCCTTACATTTTACATGTTTTAAGAATTTGCCACGGATAATGCTCACAGGAATTACTGTGTTATATCATAAAACACAACACTTGTGGTCATATTTAAGAAATTGAAAGTGAGTAGATTTGAAATGTTTAACATTGCGATTAATATTATTAACGCTTAAATTCATTTATTGTGGTTCAGAAGAATATTCAGATCAAAAGCCTATATTGTAATCTTTAATATTAACTGAAATGTTAATCATTTTAAATGTACTCACTTTCAATTTTTCAAATATCCACCACAAGTGTTGTGTTTTATAATGTAACACAGTAACTCCTGTGAGCATTTTCCGTGGCAAATTCTTAAAACTCGAAAAATGTAAAGTCTGTCTTTTTGGTATGCCTCCGCATTTCCTGTCAACATTATACGTGACAAATTCCCTCAAAAAGTGTAAGAAAATCTTCGTAACAAGATCAAGACAATATTGTCTTTGATTGACTGAGACATTCTTATGAATAATAAGTCCTCCTTACCTTTCAGGCCAAGGGCGACGTGGCTCACATATATATTTAAGACCATGGATGCTTGTATTCGCGAAGAAATCCCTTAGATGCGAGAAGACTTTTGATCTTCGATTTGTCTTCCTCTTTGCTCGTGGGGGAAGAACATACTGCTCAGTATTTAAAAAATATAAGAAGATAATTAAAGAAATAAAAAGCAAACTTCCAGAGTTGGAATGTGATGATAGGGGAAAGGTACTTTAGGAATTTTTATCTCAATTAAATATTCAGAACTCCATCTGAACGACACATTTCCAGAGAAAAGGCAGTCCATTATGTATAGATAACTAAATTATTTATCAATATTGAACCATTTTTGACTACATTTCGATAATGGTTTCCAACGCTCTATGCGAAGGAAGTGTATTTAAACTACATCCGCACACCTGGTACTGGCTTACCTTATATTCTTCATTGCTGTGTCACCTTGTTGTTAGAAACCTGAGTGCATACTGAGCGCTAAATGGCAGACCAGCCACGCCCAAGTGATGAAACGATGACCTCCTGCAAGTGATAACGTGACATTTTATCCTGTGGAAGCGTAGTTAACCCCACTTCACTAATTGCATCTAATCAAGAAAACCATCAAGAAAGATCGAGACCATGAAGTAAATAACTTTCCCCACTGTTTTCCTCTGAGAACAGAAGTTACTCTAGAACAGTTTTGTATGACCTTACTAATTGGTACCCTGTGCGCTGCTGCCCCAGAAGAAATAATTGTGGAAATTGTGGAATTAAATGTAAAATGTGATATTGTCCTAATATAACTCTCTAATGGCCTTAATTTATACGGTATTAATAAGTTGATTTTCCATGGCCATCTGCAATTTTGGAGGGGGAAAACTGTCGTAAGCTTTTTGAAAGTGAATATAAACTAGATGTGTCTCCAGGTTAAGCGCCATCCGCTTATCCGTAACTTGCGGATGGTAAATAATCTATGCAGGATATACCTGCTCAAAAGGCACTCTGTTCTTCCATTTCATTTATTTCATTTTCCAATCTGTTTTTAATAATTTTACCGTATAATTTATTAAGAGAACTCAGGACGGTTATACCACGGTAATAGGACCATTCCTCGTTATCTCTTTTTTAAAATATATTGGAGATGTAACCAACTTTGATGACTTCTGGTGTCTCACGACTCCTGTAGCACTCATTAAATAATTCCGAAAGCTGTTCGAACAGTAGAGATGGAGCTGATTTTATTAGGTTCGTATTTATCGCATTTCGTATCAACTTCTATTGGTGATATATATTCTATATGTTTCTCAGATTCTCCTTCAGCTGATATAAAGTGTCGTATTTTACTTGGTGTTCATGTAGAAGTTCTTCATAATATCAGTGTCATACTCATATCTGTCTAGGCTTATAAGTTGCAAATGTCCATATCTCATTTGTTCTCAACTGTTTCAACACTTTCCACGCCTCCCGTGATCTTGAGCTTCCAATGGTGTTACTAATTTATTTACCCTTTAGGTTCCACAGGTCATTTTTAGTTATTTTAATATCCTTCTTGACTCCTCTACTTATTTCGTGTATACGTTTTTCTGTCTTCTAGATCCCGGGTCGTCAGCCACTTTTGACGGCGTTTTTCTTCTCTCGTGCCCTTTTATCTCTCCACCAATAGGTCCCAGTCCTCTGCTGCTTCCTTTCGATTACACCCAAACTTTTGTATGCCGCTTCGTGTACGTATTTTGTTATATCTCTAAACATTGCTTCCGGAGAGGACTCATCCACCTTTTGCATCTTCCCACTTTGCCCGAACTTTTACAAGAAAAGAATTCTCGGTCTTATAGTAAATTCACTTTATACGTAATATCTGTGTCTTTTCTTCTAAAGTCTCCCTCTCTTATTTGATCTTTGACTTTTCCATTTTGGAAGGGGAAAAGACATTTGGCTCACAGAAGGAAGGGGTCAGATACGAACTCTGCACTTCTATATACCCTACATTCTTCCACTCTGGTCTTATTACTGTTTAACAATGATGTAATCAATTACAGAGTATAATTTTCTTGATGGCCGAGAACTGGTATATTTATGGATACCTTTGTGCTAAAAAAACATTCCATATCTTTAGTTCATATTGTTCGCACATATCTATCAGTCTTTCCCCATTCCCGTTCTTTGCATCGTCACCAAATTTCCTACTACATTTCTTCCATATTGTCTTCTTACTTTTCCATTAAATTAGTGCATTAAATATATTTCCTTTCTGTTTCCAATTTGGTCCAAAAGGTCCTCCGGCGCATAGGCGGCGTTTTCATTAATACCATCCCGCTTTTATGTGATGTTTCTAAGATTTGCGTATGGCAATACTCGTAGATACTCCTTTCTTTGATCTGTTTTCTTTATTTACTCTGCTGTATATGTGCACGTAATTTAGAATCTCCCAAACCCTTCCCTTTCTTTTTAGTTTCAGATAGGGCAGCAACATCTATTTTTTTATATCTAATTCTTTAAACACTTCGAATTCCTTTACGGCTATGGCTTGCCCATTCCAAGTTCCAAAATTCATATACCTATTTCGAAGGCCAAGTCGTCGTCGAAAACTAGCATAGTTCCGAGGATTATTGCTTCGGACTTGTTTATATTTAGTTTTTTTTCTGAGAGATGGAAAGCAGGCCAACATCTCAACCCCAAACTTGGAGGACCAGGGATTTTTCTCAAGGTTTTCTTCCTCTAATTTTTGATGAGACATCATCTTCTGAAAGCTAGCAGATTTTTTGAGAGTAGAGAGGTATTAAAGTCTTCCGCCTCTTCTGCCGATGGAGAGCTGTCAAGCATCTCTTCCGTCTTCTGAGCCATTGCAGTCCTCTTCTCCCTCTTCGCTGGTTTTCGTCCACCCGGGTGCTTAATTTCCCCGGTACCCAGCAGACAAGTCTGGCCGGGCTTCCCCCTAGCCGCCACCTGGGGAGGCGCCCGCTGAGGCACCAGCAACCCCATATCTTATCAAATTCGATAAATACAAATGGAATACATGTGGAGATTTCAAGGTAATTCCAGTTCTGCTCGGCATGCAGCTCGGGTACACAAAACGCTGCTTCTTTCTATGAGAGTGGGACAGCAGAGGTAGAATAAATCACAATTTTGGGAAATCGGATTGAACTACTGCCTGGACAGAGAAATGTGGTTAACACTCCTCTTGTTGACCCTAAAAATGTGTACCTGCCTCCACTGCACATTACGTCTCGTCAGAAAATTTGTGAAAGTCATGGACAAAACACCGCGTGAATTCATTTATTTGCGTGAGAAATTCCTAAGGATGAGAAAAGCAACTATAAGGGAAGAAATATTTGCAGGACCTCAAATTTGAAAATTAATGGATGATGAAACAATTTCGTTGATTTGTTATATACTATATATAACTTTCGTTGATTTATTATATACTGTATATAATTTACTATATATAGAACTAGGATTTATTCACTTTTTCGTTACCAGGGTCCGTCAATAGGAGTTTTTTTCGAAAATCCACAGTTTTCCGGCTCTCGATTTCATAACTTTCTCTTCTTACAAAGAGTGAGAAAGTAAATATGTACATAGTTTTAAAAAACAGTAGATGAATTATAAAAAATGTAAAACTGCAACACAATTACTCTCTATCGGTGACGCTATCGGACGAGAAATCACACCCGCAGTTGAAGTGAAGTTCCTCATGCCCTTAAGAATTGGATTTCAGTGTCCTGAAGTTGACGTCATGGGGAATTGCAATTTATTTTCTATTTATTGGATTAAAAAGATACATAGATCAGTACCAAAGTACTTTTACATATTTTTAGCGACTTAAATTAACCTTATATATATACAATCTTAATATCAATCTTACTACTCAAGGATAAGGAATCTCACAAACCGCCTTTCTTATTTTCCAACACGGACTAAATGTTCAGAAATGTTTGAATCAGTAACTTGTTTTTAATTCTTGTAGAGGAGACTGTGATAAGAACAAGGTTAAAGTGGGATAGGTGTTCTATTCGGTTGATGCATGAGGAGAATTTGCTGGAGATCTTGGTAATGAATTGAATTATTAATGTGATATTTAATTCTTTGTGAAACTGTAAATTTGAAACGAACCATGGGGCCTATGTAATAGTAAGATATTATTTTGAATGATTTGGATTTTGTTTAAGTTAGTTCTCTGAGCAATTCACTAGTTAGAACACTCATAAATCATTATAGGTCGGATAATATGCGTGTAAAGAGCTATTGTAAAGTTCAGAGACATTGTCAGTTGAAGGGTCTTTACTTTCGCGCGGTGGGTTTTAGCATTTACATGTTCTTTCCATTGGAGCTTCGTGTAAAGATTCAAGTATTTGTTGATTTGATGGGGTGGGGTTCAAGTAATTAAAAAGTTACTGCTTTGGAGGGGGGATGGTAAACATTTGTCTGAAAGTAAAGATTTTTACATTTTATTTCGAGGCATTGTGTCTAAGTTTCCAGTTTATGGACCATTCATCAATTTTATCTAGATATCTTTGTATATTGTTCTTTTTTCTGTTGTTGAATAACTGCACCTGTATAAGATGGAATCGTCAGTAAATTGTCCGATGTTGTGTTTGATGCTACTAGAATCTCAGCTACGTGTATGAGAAGAAGCTAAACGGAGGCTGCATGAATATTTCTGCGGTTTGATTCGTGATTGTCAATAGTAACTGTGAAAGTTCTGTCTGATAGGAAACTAATATATTGAGAAGATATGGGGGTGCCTATTGATTTTAACTTGTGTATGAGGCCGGTGGCCTAGACTCTGTCGAAGGCAAGGATTAGATCTAAACACGTCATATGGTGCTTTTTCTAATATCAGTACACCATATCTGAATTTTCCATTTTCAAAGTCTCCTGAATA
This sequence comes from Gryllus longicercus, assembly GCA_038098605.1. NCBI lineage: Eukaryota > Metazoa > Arthropoda > Insecta > Orthoptera > Gryllidae > Gryllus > Gryllus longicercus. The sequence continues at coordinate 11,795,615 of JAZDUA010000002.1, read as the reverse complement.
TACCACTCTTTACACAGACTACTTGCAGTATATTTATAGAAATAATGAATGATATACAGTTTTAACATATTAACAATTGAAATGTTGCACTGTTGTGAAAGAGTTTAAGTAGAATTAGGAAGTTCAGGAATTTATTTTACCTAAAATACGCAGTCAACCAGGAATTTATAAATAAAATAGGCATAAAAATACATTTATTCTAGCTACATTTGGGGTACAAAAAGGCACAATAAACAATGAAAAATCAAATTTAAAATAAATTATTATATAAAATTAATAGTTCTAATTATTAATATTTTTATTCTAACTCTAAAATGTACATTAGAACTTAACGTGTAAGGAAACGATCTTTTTTTCATAATCTTGATTCCACATTACCGTACGGTATGATGACTACGAATTTGTTTTATTCGCGATGCTTTCTCTCTCTTCGAAATCTTGTGGACTCCCTTTTGAATCATGAAATGGGTTAGAGAAAACGGAATATTATTTTTCGTTCTTCGCACTTTTGTAATAACCAGCACTGTAAACGGTAATCATACTCGGGGAGCTGTTCTTAGAAGGGATCGGAGGCCATACTCGAAAGTCCGGAATCATCTTGTTTTTTCATTAAATTTGTAACAGGTCCTCTGCTTCCACAGATAAAATACGACCGTACCTTCGTGTTGTCCAGGCTTGCGAGTATATATCCTGCATGAATGAGATCGGAATCAGGAGAAATGTAGCACAATATTGACGTAAAATGCAAAAAATAAGATATTATGGAAAAATAGGCATCAGAAGCTAAAATAAGCAAAAAAAGGCAAAAACTTCAGAAAAGGCACTTCAGATGCACAATTAAGTGATTGATATTTTCAAAAGCCATGAAATAGTAACAATAACAAAAATATATTTTGTCGTACTTCCAGGCTCTAGTCATGAGGCATGTTAATGTAGGAACAAGATGCGATGAAAGAAATTTTGTCATTCCGCAAAAGGCAATTCCCTCAGGAAATGCAATAATGCATCGAAATTTCTAAGGGACAATACGAACTGAAATTTGAAAACTAATTCATTCATTTTTTCTCCGATAATGATTAATTCGATAATGACTAGTTCGTTATAAACAAGATAACTTTTGATGATAGTGATTTATACTTATTCGTGTTCGTTTCTTTAAGTCATAAAAATGGGTATGATGAGAAATGAAACAGAAATAAGATACTTGAAAACTAATTTATTCTAGTTATTTTACATTTTCTCCAATAAAAAATTCAAGATTACAGAATGAAAAACTACAGAAAATTGCTTTGACGCAAAGGTTTTTAATCAGATGACTTACCATCAATACAAATATTTTTATTACTTTTAATTTGGGAACTATATCCTCTCCTATAGTCCTAAATCCTACCTTCCAGAGTTCAGTAGAATTCAGTTTTAAGCATATCTTTGACAAAAAGTAGTAAATGCAAATGGAAAGTTTCATTTTAGTTTTTACACCGAGTGGTCTTTTTCTTCTATAGCTATCTTCCGTCTGGTGCAGCAGGGACGAATCAGCATCCAATAGAAAACTTCAACGATGCTCAAGACGCTCATTCCAAGACAGAGGCCCAGTAAACCACCGCAGTTCGCTAAACATATGCATTATTAAGAACGGCATACATTCAACATAAGTTTTAAATTACACTTTCATTATTAACGTGTCACATCTATTAATGTGTTTAACTGAATCATTTCCCATAAAAGTAATCAATAACTTTTTTCTCAATAATTAGGCTGTGTCATGTACATTTCTTGTTAGGATTTACGGTTAAAGTTTGTACTCTTAAACTAAAGAACATATTTTTACATTGTATATATTTATGCACTGAAATATACATCTTTTTCATTTAATGAGAATGAAATGTGGTGGGGCATCGATTAAATCTTGAACGCACAGATATTTTAATATACTGACAAACTATTTTCATTCTCTGTTTTCTCGTATGCAGTTTGCGAATATTAAAATGTTTAATTATTAATATATTAAAATATTTTGATTTATTACAAAAATGTCCAATTTCATAATACGTACCGAGAAAATCTACTGTGCTAGAGAACTCCATGCGAAGAATAGGGACGAAAAATGAATCTTTGAAATAAATTGACACTTTGGAAATATAGACCTCCTCATCCCTGTAAAGCAAACGGTACAAGAGTTTTTTTAATAAAACGTTGGTAAATTTTGCAATTAATCTATAATTGCACATTTGTTTTTACAAATCCAGATCAAAAAGAAAAATTGCGTTTTAAATATTCAATTGCTATAGTGCAAAGTGATAAAGAAGCCATTCTAATTTATTATGCATTTTTTATCTATTTTATGATTGACTCAAAGAAGTGGTCTGGCATGTGGCCCTACATGCCAATAAAAACAACTAATCCACACTAAACTAACATCTGATTGTATTGGCAAATTATTTGGTTGACATTTTCTAATTATGGTTTTGTGTATTAAAAACGATTTCGACGTAAGAACTTCACGAAAATAATTCAGAACGTTTAAACATTATAAAAATGTATTAGAGTTGGAAACTTTGGGCGAGGTGTTGATAGATTTAATGATACAATAACTTTGCATTGTTGCTGTAGAAATGTGTGACACAGGCATTGAAATACTCGTACATAGGTTCCATGATGCAAAGTGAATTATAGGCCGCGTTTGCTAAAAAAACAACTTTAGTTATGAAATTAATTTCTTCAATAAATATTAATTATTAATTCTTTAACTTCTTTCCTTTTTTTACATATTTCTTTCGTGTTAGGGCATTCATATTTGAAATCCAAGACATACAATTTTTTTTCTTTTCCTTAATCATACTATCTAGATTTACACTGAATTTCTCTAAGAACTTCCTTTTTTCTTTTTCCACTCCTAGTTCGTCCTTAGCTGCATCAAAAACATCTTTTAAGTGACATTTCTTCGGTGCCTTTATCTTCGAAGTTTTCTAGCTTGAACTTAATTTTGTTTTGGTAGAGCATTTCAACACTGTATTGTTTTAAAAATTTGTGGCATTTTCTTTAATTAAAATATCAGTATCTTTTTGAATAGGAATGCGTTTACTTCTAAAAGGAAATAATATTTGCTCACTACCATATGATTATCGATTCCACATTATGGTTGGCGGTATACTCAAATCATTCAGTTTTACTATTATTTCTTTCTTTACCACAACTAAATCAATTACTGATTGAGTATTTCTTACTGGATCTATTCTGGTTAACTTGTTGATATTTTTATGACTGAAAATGGTATTCTTTACACATAGCGCATGCTCCTTAACATACGTTTATTAATCTTTTCCCATTGTTTTTAACGGTTTTCTCTTCAAACTGACCTACTACTTTACGTTCTCTGTTACCTACCCTGCTATTAAAATACCCAATTAATAGAATTTCATTTTGATATGGAATTCTCATTATAATGTCACTGAGATCTTGAAAAAAATATTTTGCCACCTACATGTTTGTCATTTACAGCGTATATACCTAAAATAGTTATCTGAAGAAAAAGGTTCACGCCTATTCTGAGTACTCTCTCATTAATGTGCTCTATTTGTTTATTTATATATAATAAGGATAAAATCTCCACTTATGTCTCTTAAACTTTTTGGGAACACAACTCCAAAATTGAATATATTCATTGAAAACTTCTTGCCCTGTTCCTTTTTCTTCTTTTCCGTGGAAATAATTATGTCCAGGTTAATTTTTTCAATTTCTGGGACGACCTCGCTCTGTTCTGTTCCCAGGACTTGTATATCCCATGTACCAATGTTCATTGTCCGTTTTCGTAGCCTTTACCGTACATTTGATTTTGGTCCGGTCTGAGACTTTTAAATCGCTTCGAACTGAAACTTTTATGGACCCGAGATGTTAGCCCTGCGTCTAACCCCCATGCCCAATCCTGGAGACAGATGCTTTTTTGTCAGGGATATCATCTCTTAGATTGGTTTCACCACATCTACGGAGGCCCCATCTTTTCTTGGTTTTCTGTCAAGGTTTTTCTTCCATTAGCTCACAGCTCCCGTTTTAAGGCGCCGAACACTCGCCTTTCGTCCCACCCCCTTGCTTACTCTGCGGGTTCTCTCCACGGATTTTAGACAATAAAATAATCCAGGCGGTCTCTAATGAGTTTTGGGTTAATAAGAATTTTCTAATTTGCTTATGTAAAGATTAGACGATATTAGCAGTCTGTAAAGCAGGTCCAGATTTATTTTTGATAATTTCTGGTGAACCTTTTCTAGAATTGGTGGTGCCATGGTACACCATGGAAAATATGTAAAGATACAGGATCAAGATAGGCCTCTGCAATATTCAGGGAGCATGAAGATTCTTTTCACTGAGATTTTCAGAGGTACCACGAGAGATCCTGGCTCGAGAGAGCAGCTGGGAAGACGGTGGGGCACAACCGTTATGCTAGTCGTATTGTTAAGAGAATAGAAAACTATATTTTACGAGCAAGTCTGCATAATTTTGTAGAATCACATAATTTTGTAGTTGGAATTGAATATCGAAGAGCAGAAGGAGCTTCAATTATCGGATTTATAGGATGTCGAGAATTTTGCTATGTTGAAATTCGCTTTGCAGCTAAACCTGTAATCATCCGTTCACAGATTTCGTAATTTATTGTTGAATCAAAGAGAGCCAGATTTACTGTGGTGGGGGCCCCTGGGTCTAAATATGGCGGAGGCCTTTTGGGTAGGTCAAAAACGTTTTAAAATTATTTATATTTATTACTTTTTGTTAACTATAAAATAAAATTATTTAAATAATGTTAAAGAAGCGATTTCCTCACTTTTCTTGCCGCAAAATCATGAATCAAGTGATCACAACTTATTTCTCGTAGAATATATTTTTTTCTTAAAATAGCTAGATCGTTGTGGTGTAGAGAATATAGTTTGTAACTTATATTTAATTATTTTTAATTTTGAAAACGATTTTTAAGCAGTACAACTAGTTATCATCAAAATAAAATAATTTTTCAAAATGAGTTCCATATTATGGCAATCACCCTGTAATTGCTTTTGTTTTATTGAATTGTTATTATGTGTCACGGAAATAATATGCTATTTGAAGATAAAATGAAATAAAATAATTAAAGGATAAAAAACAAAATAAAGGTATAAAATATATTACAATTTTCAATATAACAAATACTATTAAAATGCGTGAATACAAAATGTAATGTATTCGAATGGCAAAAATATATAAATTTGATGTACATTTTATGACTTTTGTTAAAACAGGCAATTTCCCTCATTGTTTTGCATATGGTGGGGGCCCCTAGGCCCACGCTCACCTGGCTCACCCTGTCCACCCTTAAATTTGTTCCTAGACTCCAGGTGAATACGGGATTTTAGTATAACATATTATGGTTTCAGACAAACGATTGATTGATTAGTGATTCCGGGAGCGTCTACTGCTAAGGTCATTAGAACCTAAGTGTAGAGCATGTTTTTTCTTGCGAGTTGACTGTGATCATTCCCCCGCTGGATTGTGAGATCCAGCGCCGACCTACCTGTCAACTAAAGGATTTTCCCCAATCAGGTTTTCCCCCAATTTTCCTCACCCCGTCCCAGTCGGGACAAGCTTTAAGCTTCCGACCAGTCTTCCAGCATGTGCGTTTGAGTAGTGCATGTAAGTGTGTGTGTAAGTATGGGGTACGATAGGACAAGGAAGAGGAAGAAAAGATCGCGCGCAGTCCGTGGCCCGTTTTGGGGTACTTTATTCGCCTGGTAATAATCAGAGGAATCACGGAAAACTACCGATCAGAGCAGCCGGCTGTGAATTAAGTTCACTATCACCGAGAGTTCACTATATCCGAGTTCACTATTTTACCGAGTGTTATTTCTATTATATTGCATTTTTTTTCTGGATCCATATCTGACCCCCTCCATTGATGTACTCCGGATGCCCAATAGTACTGATATGCGACTGTTAACGAAATACTAACGATGTGAATCAAATGAGTTTGCATGCAGGTGTTGAGGTGACCTGCGGGTAACGAGTTGATGTGCTAATGTTCCTAGTACAAAACTTCCGGGCTCTCTTTATGTTTATGAATTCTACTGTTACTCGTTCATACTTACTTGTCAAATCGGGGCAGTAATGATCGAAGTGACGCAACGTTTAAGTTAGCGTAAGATCTTTCACTTGGATACCGAATGTAGTTGCAACTTTGAAGACAGTTGCATTTCATTCTTTTCTTCCATGTTTCATTTAACTCGTTATCACTGTCACCTAGTCCGGATTCGAGAATCTGAAACAAATCTGTTTATCGTTTATGTATTCACATGAAGATTATTGATGTTAAATTTTATTTTCCTACTTTGTGTGTGGGAACAATAATGCTTGTCACTTAATTACATGCGTCCATGCACTTTCGATAATTGAAAATTTAATACACGTTCTCTTCACCATTAATTATAGCTATAAAGTATAAGATATAAATCTTTCATTAAAGAATTTCATTATTTGTAACACAAACTATTTGGATATACGTGTTAACAATTAATCTTTACAAATCAAATAAACACACACACACACACACACACACACACACACACACACACACACACACACACACATATATATATATATATATATATATATATATATATATATATATATATATATAGCCAAAGTTCGATGGCAAAAAATCATAAAGTGATACATTTTTATTGATAATACAAAATTGAATGATTGTATAAAGTCATACACTGAGTTGATAAAAGTTTTGAGATAGCAATAAGAAAATATGCAGATGGCAGTAGTATCACGAACAGAGACATAAAAGGACATTTGTTCTCAAAAGATTTATCTGAAAAGGTTTCTGACGTTATGGCCGCACGACGGGATCGAACAGACTTTAAATGCGGAATGATAGGTGGAGCAAGACTCATGGGGCATTCCATTTTGATACTTGTTTTATAAATCAATATTCCGAGATCCACAGTAACAAGAGTGTGCTGAGAATACCTATTTTCAGGCATAACATTTCATCATGGACAACGCAGTGGCTGAAGGCCTTCACGTAATGACCGAGTGCAGAGGCGTTTGCGTAGAGTTGTCATTGCTTACAGACAACTGTGAAATAACCGCAGAAATTAATGTGAGACATACGACGAACGTATATGTTAGGACAGTGTGGCGAAATTTGGCTTTAATGGGTTACGGAAGCAGACCGACACGAGTGCCTTTGCTATAACAGCAAGACATCACTTGCAGCGCCTTTCCAGAGCTCGTGACCATATTGATTGGATCCCAAACGACTGAAAAAGCGTGACTTGGTCATATTTGACAATTTCAGTTGGTAAGAGTTGATGTTAGGGTTCGAGTGTGGCCCAGATCCCACGAAGCCACAGGCTCGAGCTGTCAAACAGGCACTGTGCAAGTTGGTATTGGCTCCATAATGGTACCGGTTGTTTTTACGTGAAATGGACTGAGACCTCTGGTCCAACTGAACAGATCATTGACTGGAAACGGTTATGTTCAGCTACTTGGAGTTAATTTACAGGCTTTCATGGAATTCATGTTCCCAAATAACGGTGGAATTTGTATGCGTCATGTCACCGGGCCACAATGTTTTGCTATTGTTTGAGGAACATTAGGAATAATTAAAGTGCATGATTGGGCCACTCAATTTGCACGACGTGAATCGTATCGAACATTTATCGGCCATAATCGACAGATGCATTCATGCACAAATCCTGAACCGACAATAGTTTTTGCAATTACGGACGTCTATAGTCACGTCGCGTTGCTTCACTTTGCGTGACAAAAGAAGGTTCAACAACAAATTAGGAGATAAACCATGACTTTTGTCACCTCAGTGTTTGGTAAATAATAGACGGAGTGTGTTGGATCATATGCGTTTGATTTAAGCCGTAGAAAAAGTCGATGTGTGAAGGTGGCAAATAGAGCGTAATTTTGTAGGAAGAAGTTTGAAGAACTTTTCAGCTCAATCCGAACCAAAACATTTTAGGTACTATTTATCGTGCAGAAAATTTCATTGGCCCATCATATTTACTAACGTCATTGGACCGATTAACAGCAAATAGCAGACGCAAGCCGAGACAATAGCCGAAGTTTGTAACCGTGTGAGTATTATCTGTCGTGCATTGGTCAATACTTTTCGTAATACCACCTTTTGATAAAAAGTAATAAACAAGAAACTCCATTTCTGGGAATAAGGGTAATTACACGCCATCTTTAGCTACAACTCATTGGTTTCGATTATTTTCAACCGATGGCGAATTGCAAATCCTTAACGGTCACCGGCTGGCTTCAATGTATTACACTACAGGCAAGACTTGATATTTGCTCTTTATAAGAAAAGGTAATAATTTGAACTCTTCCGTAATATTTCATTAAGAATATAATCGTTCTAGATCATTGCAAAAAAACTTTTCTATAAAAGCTTTTAGGGATAATTTTGCATAAGAAATATTTTTATGAATTCTAATATCCACTGTTTGTAATTACATAAAAGAAAAGTAAAATAATTACATACGAATTGACTTTTCTACACAATCCTCTTCAATATTTCCACAAATCAGAGTATCTGGAGCTCCTGAAAGAATATGTAACAGAGTAAAAAAATATTATTTGTAAAATTTAATATATATTTGTCATGAATATATTTATTATTTATGTCTAAAATATTATCAACATTAAGGTATTTTAGACTAGAAAACTGGATTTAATTAATTGCGGATTAGCCACTAATAGCTGAAAGGATCCAAAGATTTTGTTGTTGTTGTTTCCTTTTTGTGCAAAATACGATTTTCCTTATTTTATTTTATTCACAAACGTTTCTAAATGATAATGTGTAAAATTATTTACTTTTTTCCCACATACAGGAATATTCACATATAAATCAATGCACATACAGAGAAACCCCTGTTCACGCCCATCCTTTCACTGCGACCGCCTCTGTTGCCGACCACTTTTTTCCGGGAAGGAATGTTTTTCCCAGAAGAACAATGCATTTAAATCTCTTTTATACCGACCACCCCTGCTTCCGATAAACGACCATCAATTCGTCTACAAAATAAAATTTTCCCCCCCTTGGAGACCACTTTCGGTTCAAGAAAAGGTTTTACAATGCCTTATGTCTTTTTGCAACTTGGGGCCTTGGTGGCAATCGGTGATAATTCACGCCGATTCTCAAGAGATAGGGGTACCGTCGCTGTCATTTCTACCACTTCCTTTGGTGTGTTATTCTTAGAATGTCATTTGAGACAGGTTCGACGATTTCTCCTTCAGTTTGCTCTGTAATCCATCACTGATCGTGCTTTCACTGTGTAATTTTGCCGTTCATCCTGGCAAATGGCGAATATCAATCGCAAAAAGAAATTCACAGTCCTTTACCTCGAGACTCTCTTACCAGTGATAAGGGAAAACGAAAAGGGAAAATCGCAGCGAATGTTATATAAGCTGTTTAATTGTGATAAACGTGAGATATAGTCGATTATTCCCAATCGAGAACAGTACCTTAAAGATTTAAACAAAAACGTGAATAAGGACTCTAAGAAGAAACCAGCGTTACAAAAGCATAGTATTATTTTAGAATGGTTTAATTGCGCTTGTTCAATGGGCCAAGTAGTTGTAAAGGGCCATAAATAGGCTAATGTTGCAATAAAAGGATCTTCGAATCGCGTTGGACCTTGGAGTTGAGAACTTCAGCGCCAGCAATGGATGGTTGGGCAGATTTCGTGTTCGCCACAGCATTGTTTGCCGAAGTGTTAATGGCGAAAGTGGTGAATTCAACACAATGATTGATTACACAATCAGTGATTGGAAATCTCGAATTGGCGATTTTATAATATTTCTATCACCTTTCCGATATTTGATAATTATCAAAGTATACGAGCCATTTGACATCTATACCTTGGATGAAACATACCTTTTATATGTATAGCAATACCGAACAGAAGCCAAGCAGAGACTAGCAATTGTCAATATATGCGGAGGAAAGGAGAAACCTACTGTTATTCACACATCTCTGCGTCTACGATGACGACACTTCGTTGTGGAACATATTCTGGCAATCCAACAATAAAAGTATAGATGATGTGCAAAATTTTTCATTCATGGATTCAGAAACTGAACAAGAAAATGCAACATGCAAACAGGAAGAAATGTTCGTCGGTAATGCTCAATGTAATTGTAATTTTGCAAGGTTTTCTTTAGAAAAGTGCGCAAAGTTTTTCTTTGAAAAAACATTCAAGTATGGAAATTAAAATCGTTTCGCCAATTACATCTTGCTTGCAACCCCCCCGGACCAAGGAGTAATTTTTATGTTCAAAATCTTGTACAGGGAGAAAAGTATTGAGATCATTAGTTGCTACAATGGATGATGCCACTACAGTTCATGAATTAACGAAATCTACCACAGTTTCGAATGCTGTGGGCTGAATGAAAATTAATTGGAATGAAGTGAAACTTGAAACAATCTGAAATTGTTTTATAAACTTCGGATTTGGAAGTGGTTTAAATGAAAAACGCCGCGTGACACCAGGGCAGACGTAGTCGAGGATTTGGCAAAAGTCGCTAATATTCACGTTGACATTGATAATACAGCCGAGCGGGTCGACTGTTTCCATGATAATGAAATTTGAGATGACATGGTTACGGCGTTGGATGAAGAAAGAGGTAGGTTTCGAGTTGAACCATTATTATTACCCGATGCACTCTCCAGTATTAGATTGCGTAGGTTATTGGCAAATGAAGAGCGAAATAACGTTCAAATGAAGTTAATAAATTTGTTTTGTGAGATTGAAAAATAATATGAAAATTTTATTGTGACCGAACGGGTGAAGAAATTCTACCAGACAATATCCGATTTTATGCTCAAGACAAATAAGGAATAACGTCCAATAGATTTTTATGTTTGTTAATAAATGGCATGTTATTAAAATACTATTCAAAGTTTTTACTTTATAAACTCATAAATACTTACTATATGTATGTGTGAATTTATGCCAATGCCCAGAATGCAGACTTGATAAGTGAAACCCTTTCATGACAACCATCCCTTAAGACGATCGTTTTTAGATGCAACTTTAAGTGGTCAGCACAGAGGGGTTTCACTGTAGTTGAATTAATTTTAAATATTTTTTTGAATCTTTAAATGAACTTATGCAACAAACTATTTATTGTATTAAATAAAATTCACACACATTTTTACTGTTTGTAAAAAGGACAGGTTTTGAGTTTGTACCAAATATATTTTCCAATTGTTCAAACGTACTTGGCATATAGAAGGCAACGCAGTCACAATTCTGCAAGGTGATATTGGCAATGCATTCCAGCTCACAATTCTGTTGGGTGTAGATCTTGAAATATCTAAGTTGGCGCTCCTCCTAGTCCGGTATTTGGAAAAAATAAAAAATAAACAGTAATAATTAGTGTTGGTTGTATATTTTCAAGGTAATCACAATATAGAGGTCAAATTGAACAGAATTCATGTGTCGTCGGAATCCGATGGAAGCTTGTTAAAAAATAGTGTGCATGATCAATGATACCAGCCACTGAAGAACAATGTATTGTTAAGTGGCCGATTAGTAGTCCACGAATCGCAAAGCGACGACAAATATGACTAATAGTATAAAATTAAAAAATAAGAGAAAAATATATTGTAATTTTAATATTTCCAAACGTCTTAATTCATTGCCTTCTGAATTTTTTATAAATAATCAAATATGTAATATTAATGAATGATTTAAGAGACATAAACAGCAAAAAATAAATAAATTTATATAAAAATATTTTGCTCAATTTTGTATTATTGTCATGTACTTATTGATTGATTGAACGTTAGAAAGTATGTTAAATGTTTATATTCGCAATGTAAACGACTCTATCTTACGCACGAATTCGTCAAATCTCTTTTCCGCGCCACAGCTTCGTGCGATTTGTCGTATTACAAACAATTAATAATCAAGTTTGATTACAGTCCCATTTGAGGTACATCGAATAGAAATTGAGCTATTTACAAAAAAACGATTTTTTGTATGTTTATAACTTTAAATATTTCGAAAACTGTTGGTCGCAAAAAATGTTTCACACGAATACTGTGAGAAATGTTATTCGATATTAATTTTGTAATAATATTATTCATCATAACATGCATAGGAAGCGAGATATTTGCGAAAATATATTTTTGTGACCTTTGACCTCTAATCATTTGGAAAGCACACGTGATATCGCTTCCAATGAAGCAAAATCTTTTGCCGCAAAAGGTTTTTTAAACAAATTATCTTTATGTGAACCGAATTGAATTTATAAAATTTTACTTAAATGCATTTAGATGAAGTGAAACTCAACTCTACCAAAATAACGACAGTCCTGCTAATAATTGTGAAGTATTATGCGAAGACTGTAGTCATTGTAGAAAAGTTTTATAATTTACCTGGAAGTAGCACTGGCGTTGCTCGACGGAGTATCGTTGGAGACGTGGTCGATCCGTCAGCATTTCAAAGGGAGATATGGCCACTTCCACAGTACTGTCGAGAGGCACACGGAAAGAATGACGACCTGGTTGTGGAAATTCCGAAGGATCATGTAACTGCACCTAAAAGAACAGGAACAGCATATTTCAGTATCTTGAAACATTCTTATATCTGCACGTTAAGCACTTTGAAAAGGAAATAACTGGTGGTCCTACAACAGCATGTACTTTCTCGCGATATTGTTAATGGCTATGTTATATTATAATAAGACAATTTCTGTATTCTTCTTCAACAACCATTTGAAAAATTCTTAAACTAACCATGAAAAATACATATATTTTTTCAATTAATTGCTAAAACAAAAATAGCTCTCTGCCATTGAATTCAATGTATTAATGTTATACATAAACGTATGAATGATGCACGATGCGTATATAAGCCGTAAATAAAATTATTAGTTTATATAATGCGAAAAAAGGCAGCAGTCATTATTGCCTTCTGTTATCAGTGCGGCATTTCAACATTGTGTCACAAGCAACAATGGCTGCTAATTCATATGGGATACACATTTTTTCAATTATTTCATTGTTGATACCGCTAGCTCGAAAAGAGTACATGAGACGCATTTTTTATGAAGGGGTACCCCAATAGATATTTGTGCTTCGAGATCATATAATTTAAATTGACTATGAGTAAATGTAACTTAAATTGTAAGAGGAATGATCAATTCCGTTTTTTTGTTATCATTAGATAGTATTCAATAGTGGCCCGTCATCTTTGTTAGAAAGTAGGTCTTATTTTCAAAATATTTAAGCCACTTCATTTTTATTGCATTTATGATTTTCTTCGTACAAAGTATTACGAAAGATCTTGTCCCTTGAAAGTGACAAGTGCTTATTTTGGAATGAAACTGGGGGATCAGGATAAACCATGGGCATCTCATAAAGTGTGCAGTGTTTCAGAGTTAAGAAACTGGTCGAAGTGGAAGTGGAAGGCATTGCTTTTCGGAGTTACTAGTACTTTAAATCACCGCATATCTTCCATTTATATTCCTCAAAATTTACCTTTTCGAGTAGCATTTGTAGCAACCTGTAGCAATACAATAGTGGATAGTGTGGAACGAGCCAAAGATCCATCTAAACGACTGTTATTTTTGTACTTGCAAAGTAAAAGGATTCAATACAAAGAAGATATACGGAATGGTTTATCCCGATTCGCAGTCTGCTAGAAGGCCTGTACCACATGGCACTGACGTATACCAGAACCTCCTTTGAACCTCTAAGTGCTGCATTATGATTCAAGTTCAACGCCAGGCGAGTCATCTGAAGAATATGATTGGACAAGCACCGAACACAAACACAAACCTTCAACACAAACAGAACTGAACAATTTGGTCAGAGATGTAAATCTTTCAAAGAATGCGTCTAAAGTTTTAGCTTCACGTCTGAAAGAAAACAATCTTCTAGCTCCAGGATTTTATGATACAGTTTGCAGACATAGAGAGAAAGACTTAGCACGTTTTTTTAATCCGGAAACCTTAATATATTGCATTCACATTCCAAACCTCATAATTAAGTTAGGAGGTGAGTATAAAACAGATGGATGGAGGTTTTTCATTTCAAGCAAATGAAGTTTAAAAGTATTGTATTGCTAAAGGTTGCTACAATTGCGACTCGAAAAGGTAAATTGTGAGGAATATAAATGGAAGATATGCGGTGATTTAAAGGTATTGTGCATGTTGTTAGGTCAACAACAGGGTGTCATCAAGTACCCATGTCACATTTGTGAACGGGACAGCCGAGAAAGAATCATTGGACAACACGAAAATGGCTTAGAAGAAACACACTGATTCCAGGTTCCAAGAACATGATAAAAAACAACTTAGTAGATCCTAACAAAATTCTGTTACCTCCCTTACACATTAAATTGAAATTAATGAAGACGTTTTCTAAGGCCCAGGATAAGAATGGAAGTTACTTTAAGTACCTAACCAACAAATTTCCCACACTCTCCGAAGGAAAAGTCAAAGAAGTATCGTTGTAGCGCTGCAGATCAGAGAACTAGCTAAAGATGAACATTTTGAAGCATGAATAACACCTTCGGAAAGGGAAGCTTGAATAGGATTCAAAGAAGTAGTTCATTAGTTCTTGAGAAATTACGAGTATGAAGATCCAAACTATGAGTATTATGTAAATAATATGCTGAGAAAATATGAAGCCTTAGGAAGTAACATGAGTCTGAAAGAGCATTTCATTCACTCCCATTTAGACTGCTTTTCAGAAACCTTGGGTGCAGTGAGTGACGAACAGGGTGGAAGTTATTATAGTTACTTATATTATGGGAGTTACCAAGATATTAAAGACATTGAAAGGCGCTACCAAGTGCAATGGAATACATCAATGATGGCTGACTACTGTTAGTTACTGCTGATGATCCTACTAGTGTGCAAAAGAGAACATGTGGAACAAAAAGATTTTTGTCTAAACGACAACTGCTCATATGCGTGAAATCAATGATTTCAACAGTAAAGTGTAACAGTATGGTAATTGTCATAAGTTAATGTGTTTATTTTTCCTTTTCTTAACTCTGATATAAAAAAATAATATAAGGTAAACTGTATTTCAGTCCTCAACCTTGTGCTCATCAATGTTTTCAGGTTAAAGATATTATAAAGCTATTTAAATGTATTTTTTAAGCATGATGTGCTACGGTAAAATGAAAGTCATTCTGTAATCCTTGAATTTTAAATATATAAAATCAGTTATTGGATCTAAAAAAGGTGGCAAAAAGTTTTTTCGTAGACCTGTGTTATTTCTCCATTGTCCACACAATCTTTATTCAAATGGGGATGAGTGCCGCGCAGTAACATCAATTTCACGAATATCGTTTTCACATTACTCAGACAAGGAAGTTTTGGAAGACAAGGAATATTTCTTTTCAAGATTCGAATGCCAGCCTCCAAGCTCTTTTCACTTTTCCCTATATTAACACCAGAAAAAAAAAATTAATCCATTATTTACATCCATCATATCCCAGTTGTCGATACCACCTTCTTTCAGAAAAAAAAACACACTCCTGTACGAGTAGAAATACCGCCTGACAATGAGAGATTATTTCAATATAAAATTATCGTACACTAAATAAGAGTTTGTACAATGTTATTTTCAATAGTAAATTATAATTAAAACGATAATTATAATTAGATTAAATAAATAAATTATAATTAAAAGTGAAATAAGTAGGTAACACCGTGCTCGTATCGATCAAGTTAATAAATATTCCAAATTAATCGCCAGGATATTACTTTAATCTTCGAGCAAATAGTTGCGAGAAATCATGTTCCAAGCAATATTTGTAACGTTTACGTAATACGTATTTACATTGCAGCTAATTTAGATATACATTTTCAAACGTAATTAATATTCTACGATTAGTACTATTAAGTTAATTAATATTACGTTAAACAATGAGAAGGGATTTCCAAAATATCCAACTGTCTCTCCCTCTCAAATTACTTTTACAAAGTGACACCGGCCAAATATCGGCTGAACAGTTTAGCTACTAGCGTAGTTCACAGACGGACAAATGGACACACGTTTTGCTGTCAATCGATTTTTTCGGTATCAAGGACCCACAAAACTTGAATTCTTGCTACACCACGTGTAGAGGATTTTTTTCTTAATTTAGAAACTGGATTTATCCACTTTTTCGTTACCAGGGTTCCGTAATAATTATTTGCTGCCGAAAATTCGCCGTTTTTTCGCGCAGAATTACATGATTTTCTCTTCTTAAGAAGTTCCTTCTTATGCGCGAGAAAGTAATACTTAGGAACGTGAGAGTGTATTTCGTGTGTCCGGGGGTGTCAAAAACTTAAAGCCTTTGGTCCCCTGAGTGTAGTGCGTGTAAAGCTGGGAAGTGGTGGTGTTCTTTCTTTGCTGGAACATGAGATTCATTACCGTTCTACGTGTCGGTTTGAGGGGTTTTCTCTTTCCAGGAATCTCCTCCTCCATGGGGCATGACCCCGGGCCGGATCAATTCTAGGCTCCGGATATGTAATGTGCATTCAAGTGTGTTTGTGTAAGTTGAGAGGAGAGGATGAGGAGGAAAAGGGAAGATAGCGCGCGCTTCGAAGCCCATTTGTTAACGTACTACTCTTGACTATTTCTCTCATGTGTGCCGGTATCGTAAGTGAGCAATGTTAGGCAAGAATACATTAAAATTAATCCTATTTTACATGCCTATTGCCACGATTATCACTTTGTTTACCTTTTGTACTCCGCCGAAATGACTTTATTTACATTTCTTTTGTCATCGATAGCAAAAGTTTGATGTCCATAATGGTTTGTGAACATCAATATGTATCTATACTAATATATGGTGCATGTCCCAAGGATATGGAACCCAAGGACCCCGCTGTAACCTAAGGACGTTGCGTTACAGCGCGATAATCTCTGAATGTACTAAACCAATATCGATGAAACTTATGTGCTAGCTTCCTTTGAAGTGGTATAGAGTATGATTTACAACAATTAATATTAATATATTCACAAAATAATAAATTTTCTGCATTTTCTGACCTAGCATTTCATCACAGATTCAAAAGTGCATCAATGTGCAATAGTTTCACTGTTCGTCACCAGAAGATGACGACTGACATCTACGATTCAGTACATCAATGACCGGAATTGCGTTGGAGAGGTGAGGACTGTTGATTTGACTGTCTATTGTCTAGTCAATAGAAACTAGTCAATATCGCCTTCTCTTATCAGTGCGGCGTTACGACAATGAGTTACAACAACCAACAATGACAGCTCATATATTCATTTTCTATTTAACACAATTAAAGGACGCAGTTTAAAATGAAATGACATGTATATAATATAAATATAATAAATAACAAAAAATGATATGAAATAATATACAAATCCTAACTTCCGTTGCATCCAACTGCGTAAAATGGGAGCAGGTGAATGAAGGCTAGTACTTTATATTTCATATATTTCCAATAGGTTTAAAAAATTCTAAAAGATTAACGTGTAAAACAAATGTTGAAGTAAGAAGCCAACAAAGAAATATTAAATAAAACATAAATTCTAGCTTACGAAGCATTCAACTGTCTGCAATCGTTCATGAAGCCGAGTTAACTCGCAGCCATAAATTAATTTTGTCGCCAAATTACACAAAGATACATATATTATCAAAAAAATTGAACATTACCTCATTTGAATATCTATTTTTTTTAAGAACACATTTTTCATGAAAAAATGTTCATTCCCTATTGTAGCTATAGGAAGACCCCGAATGATTCTTATTTTTTTTAAATTATCGAAAAATAACTTCTTTTAATGAACATGAGACATGCACCATTCTCTTAAGCCTCCTTTGTGCTATATAAGTTCTCAATTTAATAAAAAACGTCGTGCAGTTTTAAAACAAAATGTTTTAAGAAAAAATGCCTAATTGACAAAATTTTGCAAAAATACTCATGTTGTCAAAAATTGAATATGACCTTATTCAAAAATGTGTTATTGATGAACACATTTAATAATTGTAGTTGTAGGAAGACGCCAAAAATACTTTGAATTTTTTCAATTTTCGAAAGATCAGGGTTTTCAAAAACTAACATGAAACCTACAACATTCTCTTAAATGTCCTTTAGACTATCCACCAACAAAATTTCACCAAAAACTATGGAGCCGTTGTAGAGAAAAAATATTTGCACAATAATTAAAAATTCCCTATATTTCACACAAAAATACGCAAAAAATACTCAACTTTCGAAAAATTGTACATGACCTTCTTTTCATAATTTATCTTTAAGGAACACGTTTTATGAAGAGAAAAATCTCTGTCTTAAATATTTTAGTTGCAGGAAGTCCTCGAACAAATTTTGATTTTTTTCAATTTCAGAAAAATCAAGGTTTTTAACCAAAATGCGATCTGCACCATTCTCTTAAACGTCCATCAGACTAACCAACAACAAAATTTTATCAAAATAGATGGCGCAATTGTTTTGAAAATTTTGAAAATATTCCAGGTGCTTAGTGTAAAATACCTTCAAAGTTAAAATATCCGTTTTAAAATCAAGGGGCCGCGATATCAGTCAGATTGATCAAGGAATATCAATTTTGGAGAAAATTGGCTGAATGGGTTAGCCGCTAGCGTTGTATATAGACGGACGGACGGATAGACACACGGACAGACGTTTGGCCGTCAATCGACTTTTCGGTACCATGGACCCTCAAAAAAGATTCTGGATACACCACGTGATAGAGGATTTATTTTTCTAAATTTAGCAACTGGATATACCCACTTTTTCGTTTCCAGGGCCGTGTAAGAAGAGTTTTTCTGACGAATATTTGTCGTTTTCTCGCGCAGTATTGCATAACTTTCTCTACACATCGGTAGCGTAGGGAAAGTAAAATTATACAAATACTTGTCAGCTTTACAACTGATAAAGGGAAGATAATGTACAACACAGAAGTATACTACTGAAATACGGTGATGAAAGATTACTTGGAAAATTGACAAAAGTGGAGAATTAAATGCAAAAACGTTCCAGATGGGTTACTGTTATGTATTTATGATACCTTTTCTTTTTAATCTCTATTTTTTATATAATTTTTTACTATATGCGATTTAATATTTGCCTACCCTAAGGAAATGTCCTTTCGGGTTTCGTATGTTTTTGCTAGTTATCTCCTTCTTTGGTCCTATCTTCCATATACGGAAGTTAGGTGACCCATAACGGGTTTTCTTGGGATAAATTATTCAGGGTGGTTTCCCGTTTTGCTAGTTATACACACACCAAATATAACGAGTAAAACGGAAATAAAAGGCACCTACACCGCCTTTCACCACAAAACAAATTCCAGGTCGTATAGCAGTTTGCAGTTTGCAGTGGTTAGAGCGAGATAAGTGTTATGTTTAACATGCCTTTTTGATTGTGTTAATCGAAAGATGGGCGGTTCGTCTATGTTCTGTTAACGTTTGAATCGATTTTACTGTCTAGTTTTCGCATAACGAGACCGTAAAATTTGCTGTTTTAACATGGGCTCTTATGGTGACCTGACAGATCTGACCTGAAATTTTAAAATTGTGAGAAAATTAATTGTTGAACATGTTTTTAAAAACTATTTTTAGTAGTTGCATTTTGAAGAATCAATATGCGCAATTTAAAGATAATCTACCGTTTCAAATAGGAGAATTTTGCAAAGTTATAAGCCTAAATCAGTCCAAAGGCTTTTGCGCGCTTTCTAGAAGTCGGAACTGTGACGCGTATCTCGGCAACACCGCGCGCGCAACGCGCTTCATTCAAATAGAGTGACAAGACCTCTGCAAGAGTTCGTATATTCCTCTAGATCTTCTGGGAGCAATTAAAATACCCTCCCTCACTCCTGGAGAACATTGCGTTTGATAGTAACCGATATTCAGAAAAGCTAGAATTTGATGGATATAATGGTTAGTGCGATCTGAATGAAAATCTTAATTCAATTAATATTCCCAATGACTCACTTCGATACTACACCCTATATTACTATATTATTATTTTGTATTGTTTCGTAAGTCAGTTTTTTGCTCCTGAACAATGATTCGATTATTTAATTATTCGAAAATTATTCATTTTCTCTTTTTTATTATGGTATAGTGACACAATGGATTGTCATATCCTTTGCACCACAGTTGCTTACACAGGACTCACAGTAGCAATATTTAGCATAGATCAGCATCTTAATATGTATAGCTACTGAGTCGGCATTCAATTCAGAACGAAATATACTTTTTATTGGCTTTAAATCAGTTGCAATGATAAAATACTGTTTTGCTGGTGTTAATATCAACCATACATAGCTGTATGCAGAGCTGGATTTCCTCCTAGCAAAATTAGGCTTGAGACTCCCATCACCGTGCCCGGATTTTTTAAAATAAATATTAAAAATTTCATAATTTTTTATCTGAATAATCATTAATCAAATAGTTAATTGAACAACATTTGATTTTAAAAATAAATTGAATAGAACAATAAGAAACCAAACATGTCTTTGTAAATGAGAAATTTAAAAAGCAATTTCTACTTTGTAAGTAGTTTGTTAATTTACATCTGTTTTGAAACAATTGTAAAGTTGAAACAATGTTGAAACAAAACAAACATTTATTCATATTTAGATATATGTCTATAAAGTTACTTTTTATGATTTTGATCGTACTAATGGTGTAATAGTGCTTTTTTTATGTTCAATCTTATGCTTCAATTTTTTTATTCTGTGGCCACGCGATCTGTTGGTACTAGTTTTTAAGAAACTCACTTTAAGTCAACGATATCTCTTTATGTTATATTAAAATATTTTTATTTTACATCTATGGAACAAAATTAATTCGCATAATTACATAAAACTCAGCATAAAAGTCCTTATTTTATTTATGTAGGTCTCACAATACCCATTTATCTCGCAAATAAATATTTTTGAACGTAATATGTACACTCTATTAGGAAATATCTCGCTCTAACCACCTTAATATGGCGACCATGCGCATCATATCGACGCACGGATTGTAGGTAGCCTTTATTTCTGTATAGTAGCTATCCTGTGGTCAGGTGGAGCTCACTTTGCGACCCTTACACCCAATTCGGAGCTTCCTCCCCCTTCGCACGAAAGAAAAATTCTCAAGAAAAAATCTGGGTTTCATAACGCTCTCTTTATTAATAAGATGTAAGTGATTTTATCGAATATTATTGCTACACAACGGGAAAATGTCAATTACGGTGGGACTAAATATTACATCAGAGTTTTCTTTTTATTTTACGGAATGAATTTTATTTGCCAATTTGAAATTGGCTGCTCAAGGAATCTGTTGAATTTTGGGAGGCAAGTGAGCGAATAAGAGGGAAAATGGATGGAGAATTGGAATAATGTGGCGTTCATTTATTGCATCCGGACGAGAAGTTATTAACACCGATCAACGATCATTAATGATGCCAACGACTCCATTCCGATATTATTAATGCCGATATTAAATGTTAATATTAATTATCTGGAAATTCGATTGACAATGTTTATATCATGAAGAGATTAGAAATATTTTCTTAGAAAGTAATACTCACTTTGTATCCTTCTTCCATTAAGTGACACGTGCTTTCAAATTCTAGCCATGGGGTCAGCAAATACATTGTAATTCCCATTGTCTCTCCAGAGAAAAGAGCACGGTACGGGTAGGCATTTCGCCCTGCACCAGGAATGTAACCATTTGTAGGAGACCAGCTCACATTATTTGGGTATCTGAGGTAATTACGGGATTTGTGAAACCTGCAAAAATCGTTAAATTAGCCCTGAGGGCTAACCCTTACATACCACGCATTAATTTTTTCACATACAAATTCAGATACACCATACATCTCTATTACTGTTTCTACTTTCAAAATTTTCACAACAAAATGAATATATTTGTTCACAAAGAAAAAATAACAGAAATAAAAGAGCACCAAATTGTCAATTGATTTTTTTATTTCCGTGCTACCAACGTAGTTTTTGTAATCACTCCCACCAGGAACGTGTCACTGCGGAGAAACTTTCGTGGCGCGCAACATTATTAACGGTTAAAAAGTAATTGTGAATTGTGATTGTTCTTGCAATAAGGGACTGATGTTTTCCTACTCTTTTTAACGTTTGTTTATTTCCCTGGCAATAAAAATCTTTTTTGATGTTTTGGCATTTTCATGAAGTCACAATTGATAGTTAAAACGCAAATAAAAATAATTACTTAAACAATTTTTGAAACATGTTTGAATTTAAATTTAACTCAGAAGAAACGTGAAAACAACTTTGGAAGCAATTTAAAATAATTTTAAAAATAGAATGTGATACACTATGCAAACACGTTTCCTCTGTTAGATTTACATTAAGATGAGGAAAAGTGTTTATCATAAAAATGGTGCGATTTTATCGTGACATAAAATCATCATAAAAAGGATGCGAATTTATTTTGATTGACACATGGTAGGTTTCAAAACACCAAATTGTTCTTAGTTTTATAGAATTGAAAAACGAACAATAGCGTGAAAAATATTTACTTACGTGTTACTGCTAAACATATGATGAGCTGGGAGCATGTTGAAAGAATAACAGAGACCTTCTTCTGTCATTAAAGGTTGTGCATCCAGCATATAATTCTCTGTATTTAGCGATCCAAATTTTTCAACGTGAATCAGATTACGAAGATTCATAGAATACTGAAACAATATAGTTAACCATAAGAATACATTATTGAATTAGTGGTGCTACAACAGCACATTATTTCCGGCATTATTTCTAAATTTGCGATTTTCGAAAACTTACAGTGTTCAACAAAAATAAAGCCCGCGCAATGTTTTAAGCGTTCCTTCTATCCGTGAAAAAATTAAAGAAAAAAATTTGGAGCCGTTTTTGAGAAAATGTTGTTTTAAAAATTTCGTTAAATTCAAGCACAAATTACGCGAAAACTATGATAAGTTTTTTTATTGTATATGACTTTTTTACAGAGCTGTTGTTTTACAACTTACTTCGTCTGAGGCAAAAAAGAACTAACTTCAATTTTCTTGTTTAGAAATGTTACCTTTTGGAAATTTTCGCAAAAACAGAGAGTTCCGTGGAAATGGGATAGCATCATTATAACCTCTTGACATTCGAGGACAAAAATTTAAAAAAAATTGGAGCGAAAAAAATGTGAACGTTTGCAATTATCGAAAAAATGAGGGTGTTTAACGTACATGAGATATAAAACATTCTCTTAAACGTCCTTCACACTTTCCAATAACAAAGTTTAATTAAAAATGTTGGAGCCATTGTTTGAAAAATTTGAAAATGCGCTCAAAAGAAATGCGCTTGAAAGAACGTTAAAAAATGGCGCAAGTCGATTTTCATTGAACTTTTAGAATTTTCAACATTTGCAAAAATTAGAAATAATGCGACAGAGGATGTGCTGTTGAAACAACTCTAGTCTTTTAGAGCATTGGGAAGCTGGTGTTATAATGGACCATATACATGGAAATCCATGGTACCTAGTTTGAAAAACGGTCTCACTGCAAATTTTGTTGTTGTAATCAATTATAAACATCGAGTGCAGATATCCTCGTAATAAAAGGCAAGAGGCCTTTAATACCAATTATATAAAGAAATATACAATTTGTTTATAATATAAAGGAATATATGGAATGTATACAGCATAAATATGGAAGATTGGTAAAAAATTCATTGATTCCGCCTGGTCCTATATTCGTTCTTACGATTCACTTCACTGTCAATTTCTGTACAGGGATGTTCTCACAAGCGTTCCCTCTAATATGCAAAATTCCTCTAATTGACAATGTGTTTTCCGTATTTTGTCTGATACACTGTGAGGGAAGGATAATTTTAAACAGCTTATGTGTTATAGAGATGAGATGCGTAATGTGTAGTTATGGCGTAGTGTAATATTTTGAAATATTTATATTAAGTTCTCAGGAGGGTTTGTTAATCTTATGAGTTGTTTCAAAGGACGGGGAGGTTATAAAAGGCAACAGTTTCCGAACGTATTATTCGATTGTTCCGGGAAGAATAATTCAATTCGCGTAATAGCAAATGAATTGTGATTGAAATAGAAGACGATGTTAAAATTTTCACTCACCTTTTCTATGGTATCTATGGCGCTGTTATTTACTTTAGAACCTCCCTCTCCGTCAGTTAGCTTCCATGAGCACTGGAGTCTCAGATGTAATAATACTTCTCTCCTAAAGAACATTTAGAGAAAAATGTTATTATATACAATACAATAGTTCCTGAAAGGATTTGTTTCATTAAAATAAACAAAGGAGAATGCATGACGCCCGCTCCATGAAATAAATAATTTTAAAAGTCTGGCTATCATGTACTCTGCTTCTGAAGGCAGGTTTTCCCACTTCAGGGATTTTTTCCTCAGCCGTACCTTAGCCTTTTCCGCGGCTTTGTTGCGATGGAGACAGAATTTGGGGTGAATACCAGAATTCGAAAGGTTAGAACGAGGTAGGATGTATGTAGTGTAATTACTTATAGGACTTCAGCCGAGTCACATAGTATTAAGTTATTTAATTTGTATATGTAATAATTACCTAATATAATAATATAAGTAGTACAGAAAAAGTTATATAAGTTTTCCCCTCCGAGAAATCGATTTCGAGGTTTAAACGAAAATACATATTTTGAAGCCCCCCTTACATCTAAAAGGTATTTTTGGTCTGTCTATTTATTCTTCCGCCTGTCCGCCTCTGAACATCGTTGTAATTATACCTTAACTAAGGTAATTATCAAAATGAATATTCCCCGATCTTACCCGAGTCAAGAACCTGAGAATTTCAAGCAAATCGTTTAGATATTGTGTAGTTCTGAAGCGTCTGAAATATTTTTATAATTTTCTAAAATATGTTAAAGTTTTGTTAAAGAAGTATTCAGAAGTTCATTAACATTCTCAATTTTCTAAAATCTCACAAATTTAATTTTATATCCTATTAAACAACTACATTGTGGAAGACAGATTTGTTTAAAAATTTAGAATGTGTTAGACAGTCAATTAACATGATGTAGATGTTTTGCAATTATGAGTAGTTTTGAGTAATTTTGAATGAAGTATGAGGATTTAAACTAGTGGTGTTACAGAATGGCAGAGGCTTTCTTGTACTAGTTAGTTTTCTAATTTCTTTGGTTTGGTTTAGCTCATCGGACTTGCCACATACTCTTGACAACTGCCATCTATCGACGACCAAAGTACATTTTTTTTAAAAAAATTCTCAATTTTTCGATTTTATAATAGTAGAATCGAAATATTACCTTAAGAATATTATAGAAGAGAAAAACCTCGTAGTATAAGAACAATTTTATCAAAAACTTTGGAGCTGTTTTTATCAAAAATGGCGTTTAAGCGTTTCTGTAAATGCGAAATTTGAAGCTCTTCCTCACAGTCATCTTTTGAGTTCTTAAAAACTTTTATTCAATGTCATTACAAGCACTTCCACTCACAAATGCAATAACGTAAACCTCGCTGGCATATTGAAGGTGTGAGAGATATTTTTAAAAAAATGCATAAATTTTGAAAAAATAAAAGAATACAGCAAAATTAATTTTATTTTATCCCAAGAAGTGCAATTAGTACTATCCTCACGAAAAGTTTGAAGAAACAATTTGGAACGGTTTTTGGGAAAATGGATATCGAGCGTTTCTGAAAATTGGGAATTTTGAGCTCAATTTCACAGAATTTGTTTCAGTTTTCAAGAATTTTTATGAGACACAATTTTAAGCACATGTACTCGAAAATGCAATATTGCTGCTATTGTAAATGTTACCGACGAGAGTGATAAGTCAAAAAAATATTACGTTTTGTTTTTGTTTTAGAGAGCATTTAGCACTACCCTTAACAAAATTTTAAAGAAAAAGTTTGAAATCGTTTTCGAGAAAATTCTGTTTTTGTTATTTTTTAATATCGCTCGTATTGCAGGAAACTACACGACAATTGAATAACAAAACGACTAAAATTTTCAAAAACATAGACAAAACCTGAAAGAACTAAATATGGAGACAAAAATTTACTTGAAGGAAAAAACTCTTTCTTCAATTTTGTAATAGCCAAAAAATTTCATATTTTGGAAATTTTCGAAACTTTGGAGTTAACAGTTAAAAACGGACATATGCCATCTCTATAAGTGTATTTTATTGTATTCTTTCAAAAAGTTAAAACAACTTGGGAGCTTTTTTTGAGGAAATATTGCAAATATCCCTATGGCTTCATATAAATTATTTTTCTTCTTCTTCACCTCAAGGAGTAGGCACACGTGCATATTCCGTCTTAACAATATTATTTCTTTTCATTATTATCACTATTATTGCAACATTTTCTTAGGTCTTCCGACATTTTATCAGTGACTCAATTAACCATTGCTAAACGGGATTCTATGGCGTCCATCAGTCGTATGTGTTGTCTCCAAGAATCTTTATAATTTTCTAGTTCTTCATTTCTGTTATAAATACCCAGATCTTTTCGGATATCTTCAAGTCTTATGAGATCATATTTGGTGCAGGTTTCAACTTTACTGAGGAATCTCATTTCAGCTGCTTGGATTTTTGTTTTTCTCTCGTTAATTATCCATGATTCACTGCCGTACAAAAAACAGGGACAGCCATTGTCTTGTGAAATTTGATTTTGGTATCTTTTCGTGTTTTATTTATTACCCCGCATACTGATGTTATTTTAAATGTCCCCATCGGCATGATGACTTATTTCACGTCCAAGGTAGTTAAAATGAGAAACTTGTTCTATGGAATTACCGTCGATAACTATTTTCGAGCGGGTGGGGTATTTTCCGTAGTGGGCCATGACTTTAGTTTTCAATTTGGAGATTCTAAGATTATATTCTTGGCCTCGAAGATTACGTAGCTTACGTATTATAATGCTCCTTTTAGCTTGTCTTCACTTTCTTGTAGAATTATTACGCTAACAGCACATTCAAAAATGTATTTCTACTTAGTTGTATGCCAGGTATATATATATATATATATATATATATATATATATATATATATATATATACGTAGATGATATAATACAGAAATGGAAACTTGACATCAGGCCTGGCATACAACTAAGTAGAAATATATATGGTTGCGTTTCCCTACGCAATTACAGACAATTAAAATAAGAGTATAATTACTACTCATTTGAACTGCGCAGTATAGCGGCAGGTGCGAGTGAAGCGGTGGGGGATTTGCGAACGCTACCGCCGCCGTTGCCCAGCGAAGGGGGGGAATTTCGGCCGTTACGAGCCGGGAGGCGACGGTTGGAGACAGGCGTCGGTTGGAAGTCAGTTGCCGGGAGGCGGCCGGAGAGGGCGGCCGAGGTGCGGCTGCAGAGGGGAGTCCGTGATCTTGGACAATGCTCAAGTTAAGTTGCGAGTAGACGCCGAGTGACGACGGTTGGGCAGTCACGGAGAGTGAGTGGCAGAGGAAATACGGACGGTTGTGGACAGAGTGAAGCACTGCCAATGATGAAAGACATTTAATAGTATTAGATGTGTATCATTACTGATTAGAAGCCGGTAATTTATAGCATAGTGTAAGGAACGCTGGCACGAAGTGTGATCACGTGCATAGTAATTGCGAGAGGGAAGTAGAACAAAACCAAGGAGGAGCGCAGTAATAATTCAAGTGCGTGGTGTGAACGCAATGGACATCTACGAGACGCTGTAATTGCACGTGTGGGAGCGAAAGCGGAAACATCCGAGGTTGCGGCCGAGGGACTCTCATCGCCGCTTCTGCAGATCAGCGCGGCACGTGTATACGTCATCAGCAGCCCGAGGACGCCGAGCCGCGGTGGAGATCAACCGTCGCCGTCGCCGGGGTGAGGAACCACCACGGTCGAATTGTTAATGGGGCCCCAAGGTATGATAAGATTACATGGTTAACAAAATCTTGGTACCAAGTCATTGAGGTCTTCTGTAATTGATCAGGTGTATTGAACATTCAGTTGTTAATAAATTGTATTTTTGCTTATACAAAATTATTACTTTGACACACCAATATATTATCAATTTCCTCTGATGACCCATTCACGAGCAAGATACCCGTCCTTAGAACCTTTAGATTTGCAGTGAAAAGTACCGACCAACAGGTACGTCACAGCTGGCGCCCGAACAGTGTATGCACTGATAGGTACGTCACAGCTGAGGCATTAACAGGTACGTCACAATATATATATATATATATTGTGACGTACCTGGTGGTGCCGGGTATCTTCACTGCAATATAACACTAAGAGAGGGTGTCTTTTACGTGAATGGGTCCTAGGGTAAGTCGGTGCAACGTTGGGGAAGTTATTCATACATAGAAATACAATTATGACAAGATTTATTTTAAATCAAAGTTACTATTTACATGATCAGACACCGTTTTTATACTCCGCCTTGGTACCAAGATTAAGAGTAAAATACAACTTTCATACCTTCGGGGCCCCGTTTGAATACCTATGAGGTTCGTCGAGCCGCTCGTGCCGACAGGGTTGTCGACCTCTGCTACTGCTGCGGGCCGTCGGCAGCAGATGGCGTGGTGATCATCCACGGCTGATGCTCCAACAATTCTTCCCCGAACAGGATCTTGATACCTCGGCTGCGCACCTTCCTCGAATCACTGTCCATTAGTGGGTTTAATTACACGACCCCCCGCCTACTCCGTATACTGGTCACAGTTCTGTACCGCACGCTTTCAAGAACGTTCCCTCCGCACCAACTAATAAGAGCGACGTCAATTATTTTACCAACACTAATCTTTTACTATACTGATACTTCTAATGTTCTGTTTACATGTCCATTACTTTGCGATTCCTAATCACATAACTATGTCGCGTATTACATGCGTCCATTCACTAGCGGAGAGCCCTCGCTACACGTCCGCACTGGTCGCCGCTCTGCTAACCTCTCCACTTCGCCGGCCGCACGTCGGCACATCCTTCGGCGGCGGCCGCCTCAATCCAACTAACGAACTTTTTGCACGTGTGCGCTGCCACGCTTGTACCCGCCGTTCTCACGCTCGCCTCCCGGCGGGCACCGGTGGCGGCGGCGACCGTTGCCGGCTGCCCGCTGCTCGCAGCGCCCGGCGCTCGCACCGCGCAGTCCAGAATAGCTATTGAATTCTTACACTAATGATTTAATTAGTGTAATGAAACACATATTCTGGGTTTCATCACCCCCCCCCCTTTCTTTTTTTGATTTTTTCCCGTTTCTGGAAAAATTCACACTAATAACATCGTCACTGCCAATGGTCGCACTGTCTTGCATGTTGCCCAACATCCTATATGCACTTATAACCTAGAATCGACTTAACATGTGATTACTTGTATTAACACTAATATTACACTATTTACACTTCACTATTTTCCATACATGTTGACCAGGTTTCCGATTTGAAGCTTGTGGTGTCCTACTATGTTTTGTTTCTTGTATGACGGTTCATCCCCATTTTGCTGACATTGATTTCCTAAATCACAGTTGTAGGACATAGCTTCCAGCGTGTTGGGCACATCTTGGTAAGTGTCGTCCCATTTCCAGCTACGACCTCTTCTACGTTTGTACCAATGGTTGACTATACCATCATTCTTCCCTCGCCCCTGACTTCGCTCCATTTTGGACCTGCCTACATCTCCTTCATTCCCATGCTTTGGGGCGTCTGCAAAGGTGACTTCGTACCTCTCCAATATCTTCAAACCCCTTCCTAAATCGGTATGATCTGCTCTGCCCAGTAAGCTCTGCACGGTGACAGGATACTGTTGCGTTAACATGCAACTAATTCCTTGATATTTTATAGGAGCAACTAATGTTGTTGGTTCCATAATGCTCTTCATTCTGTATCCACTACTATTTCCCGTGATGTAGTTGTAATGGCTATTCCTCTGGTCGCTCTTGATGTTTATTTGAGTTTCTTCGCTCCGTTTTCGTACGGAAATCTTGTCTTCAAATACCTTTAAAAATTCCGGAAATATACCAAAATTCTCTGCCCACGTCCTGGCGTTCTCTTCTAAAATTGAGTGTAATAACTGGACCTTATATCCTTCCAATATGTTGTTTGATGCTAGGTGCCGTTCTTCTGCTCGCATAACTACCTTAGGGTTTTCCGTCCCATCTCCCAGAGATTTCATCGACTTTGGAGGCATAATTGGTGTCACCCCATACTTGACACTTGGCGACATTTTCCCGTCTTCTTCCTGTTTAAACTCTTCTTGTACTCTTTTCTCTTCGCACCCTTGTATATTTTCCACGATTTCTTCTTCTACTATGCGCTCCATTTCTTCTATTTTCATTTCCATTTCTTCTTCCCTTATTAACTTCAATTCTTCCGTTTTCACTTTCACTTTATAAACATCCTCCTCGGTCTCGATTTGGACCTCCACCGTTTTGCCCTCCGCTGTCTTGACTTCCTCATGGATTTGGTTCGTCATCCCCTCGTTTCTATCTGTTATCGCTACCCTAGCATCTACTTGATGGCATGATTGAAATTTTAGCACCTCATCTTTCCTATCCAGTTCCTCCGCTTTCCCATACGGTTTTTCGCATATTTCGATGAGCTTCCTATTCCGTTCTTCTGTGATTCTTCCCATTTCTTCTGCCGGCTTCTTAATCTGTTCGTCAACCACCTTCCCGTTCTGTTCTTCTATTAGTTTTCTATTCCGTTCCTCCGCCTTCCTATTCTGTTCCTCCTCGGATCTTTTCTGTTTACCTAATTCTTTGCTCTGTTCTTCCGCAAACTTCTCAATCTGCTTCTCCGTTTGCTGCCTCAGCTGTTCTTCTAATGAATCTTCTGCCATTACGCCCGTACACGCTTCGTACTCTTCGTCCATCCCCAAGTCAAATCCTACCGCCTGGCTCCCCAGTTCTACCACCTGCCGTTCTAGATCTATATTTACTCTGTGATCGACCAGAAAATCCAACCCTATGATTACCGAATACAATAATTTTTTGACTACCAGGGCCACCATCTCGTATACTTGGTTGCCAATCCTGGCTTGAAACATGATTTGTTTTGTGATGGGGCTTGACTTCTTCTGAGTTGCCCCAATCAC
This sequence comes from Gryllus longicercus, assembly GCA_038098605.1. NCBI lineage: Eukaryota > Metazoa > Arthropoda > Insecta > Orthoptera > Gryllidae > Gryllus > Gryllus longicercus. The sequence continues at coordinate 11,764,557 of JAZDUA010000002.1, read as the reverse complement.
ATACGCCCTATTCATAGGCAAACACATTACTTCTTTTCCTGTTGCTTTTAACTCCTCATACATTTCTTCTGATACTACTGTAGTCGTGCACCCTGTATCCACTAAAGCTTCTTTAATTATACCTTCACATTCTATCGATATCGTGGGACATTTCCTGATTCTGACCGCTGAGTTCTTACATCTCCGCCACGGTTGGGTATCGTAGGTTACCGGCTGCATAGCGTTTATGGAGACCGCGTTTACATCATCGATTTCCGCGTCCGCAATGGGGCCACCTATCACCGCGGACTCTATTAGTTTAAATAGTGTCCTTGATCACTACTTGTGCTAGGCTGTGCTAATCGGTCGGGTGCATTCCCGCCCCCACCTCGCGTCTCCGTACGGTTTGAATTAGATCTATTCCAGTCCGGTCTCTGGTTCCCCGGCTCTGGTCTCCATCCGTCTCCCCCTCTTCCGCGTTGGTTTCTCTGGTAATCATTGCTCCTATCATTCCCTTGCCCCTGGTTACGTTCCGATCTAACCATATTAACATTCCCTTCATTTCTGTTCTTTGGTACGCCTGCGAACGTCAAGTCGTACCCTCCTAACACATTCTGGAATCTTTCCAGGTCGGTGTGCTGCACACTACGTAAAAGATTCTGCACTGTGACTGGGAACTGTCTCGTCAATACACATATTATTTCCTGATCGCTCATCGGTGGGGATAGCGTTTTGTATTCCATAATACGCCTTGTTGCGTATTCCCGCAAACTTCCCATGGACTGGTTGTAATGATTATTCATCAGGCTAATTTTAAAATTAATTTGAATTTCCTCATTCCAGTACCGCTCAAGGAATCGATCTTTAAATGCCTTTACTGATTCGGGAAACTTATCAAATGTATCGGCCCATATCCTTGCGTTGCCTTCTAACATTAAATATAATAATTGTATTTTACACCTTTCCGAAGTATTGATAACATCTAAATGTCGTTCTGCTGCCTTCATAAATATGCATGGATTCTCTTTCCCGTCACCTGAAAATTTTAGTGATCTTGGAGGGGTAAATGGTACCGTCCCGCTTGCTGCGATTGGGGATGCCTTGCATTCTTTTATTTGTTCAATCTCTGTTCGTAATGACACAACCTTCTCCTCGCATTCCCTCTTGTTCTCCAACATTTCTTCCTTGACTACCAATTGTATCCTTTCAATTTTCTCGTCCTGCATAGCGGTTCTATCATCTAATCGCTGATATAGCTTATTCTCTAATTCTCCCCCCAGATTGATTACTTGGGATTCTAACTCCTTTTTCTGTTTCCCTAATTCTTCGGCGGTCCATTGCTCGTGACTTTCTACCCGCTCCGCGATTTTGGCCATCTCATTCTTCGTTAACACAATTTGTTCTTCGGCGCGTCCTATTCGCCCCCCTATTGCATCTAATTTCTTATTCTGTTCTTCTGCCAACTTCCCAATCTGTTCCTCTACTTTCCTATTCAGTTCTTCAGCTAACCTCCTGTTCTGCTCCTCTGTGAATATTTTCTGCTCCTCAGCTGACTTCCTAATCTGCTCCACTGTGAATATTTTCTGTTCATTCTGTCCTTCCAATATCTTCCGATTCTGTTCATCTAATTTCCCATTTAGTTGTTCGAACATCTTCCTATTCCGTTCATCTGCCTTCCTATTCTGTTCTTCTGCCGCCTTTTTCTGGTCTTCTGCTGATATTTTCTGTTCGTCTAGTTTCATCATGATTATCTGCATGAAGTTTGTAATAGCATTTTCCCCACCCCCCAGATTTGGATTTCTTGTTGCCTGGATCATCGGTGTTGATGTCACTTCTACTTCTTTATTAAAGCTATCCCCTGACGTTTCGTCCAACCGACTTCCAATACCACTATCCCTACTTTCCGATGACCTGCTGTTATCGATTCCTACATCTATTTCCCCTACTTCATCCGCCTTTTCTTCCCGGTCCAGCACTACATTTTGCGCCTCTATTCTGTTGCTTTGAGCTGTCCGATCGATTCTCACTATACTAAAATACCGCACAAATTTTCCACTTGCCTCACCTACCAACGATATCACAGTTATCCTATGAAGTAACTGTATCCGCCACAACACTGTATCCTTCGTGAATGGATTAATTCACACCTATTTCAATTGCTAACTAATGACGGACAACCCTCACTCACCACCAAAACACAATAACACTAATTCAATAGCCATATAAATTTCCACTCACCTACCAATGCATAAACATAATCCTTACAATACATAATATTATTACCATTGAAACACATATACACTGCTAATAGACTCATTAATACTATTACACAAAAATGCTTTCAAATTATACTAAATCCCTTATTAATTGACATTACTTTTCAACGCACTTACTGCTATATTATGTACATAATCATCATTCACATTTGCATGTCATATCTCCTCCCTGAATTTTCCTCAATAATATCATATAGATATTCACAACAAACATTCACACTGCTGGTATATATTTCCCAACCTGGTATCTTTTCTAATAAATTCCCCACACTTTACCATCACCAATAGATAATGCACCCCTGAGTGAACATTCCCAGCAAAACAAAGAATTGTGCACAATTTGTACAACACAATTAACCACCTTTATATTCTCACAAGAATTATTACTACTTCCCCAATTCTTTAATTTTCATGTTATTAAAAGTTGCCAAACAACTCAAATACTCTTAATATGTCTTACAAAATTTAAAATTCTATTACATTATCTTATTTGTAATATGTATATGTGTGGTTTCCATAACCCCAATACTACAATAATAACTTTATATTGGATGCTCACAAATAATTGCCTATGTCAGCCCGTAATTAATTATGCAACAACATTTTTGTAATTATCAACATTTCATTATGTTTACTTGACTTATGCATATTTTGCTAACACATGTATTGTTACTTTTTGTTGTCTACAATAATACACTTCACTGCCTGCTTCTCATCTGTACCCTGCACTACTATACATCAATTACATGCACATTATTTTCCAACATTTCACCAACTTCCCTAAGGCCACATTTCTTAACTATACGTTATCCACTTGTTCGGGCGCCAGCTGTGACGTACCTGGTGGTGCCGGGTATCTTCACTGCAATATAACACTAAGAGAGGGTGTCTTTTACGTGAATGGGTCCTAGGGTAAGTCGGTGCAACGTTGGGGAAGTTATTCATACATAGAAATACAATTATGACAAGATTTATTTTAAATCAAAGTTACTATTTACATGATCAGACACCGTTTTTATACTCCGCCTTGGTACCAAGATTAAGAGTAAAATACAACTTTCATACCTTCGGGGCCCCGTTTGAATACCTATGAGGTTCGTCGAGCCGCTCGTGCCGACAGGGTTGTCGACCTCTGCTACTGCTGCGGGCCGTCGGCAGCAGATGGCGTGGTGATCATCCACGGCTGATGCTCCAACAATTCTTCCCCGAACAGGATCTTGATACCTCGGCTGCGCACCTTCCTCGAATCACTGTCCATTAGTGGGTTTAATTACACGACCCCCCGCCTACTCCGTATACTGGTCACAGTTCTGTACCGCACGCTTTCAAGAACGTTCCCTCCGCACCAACTAATAAGAGCGACGTCAATTATTTTACCAACACTAATCTTTTACTATACTGATACTTCTAATGTTCTGTTTACATGTCCATTACTTTGCGATTCCTAATCACATAACTATGTCGCGTATTACATGCGTCCATTCACTAGCGGAGAGCCCTCGCTACACGTCCGCACTGGTCGCCGCTCTGCTAACCTCTCCACTTCGCCGGCCGCACGTCGGCACATCCTTCGGCGGCGGCCGCCTCAATCCAACTAACGAACTTTTTGCACGTGTGCGCTGCCACGCTTGTACCCGCCGTTCTCACGCTCGCCTCCCGGCGGGCACCGGTGGCGGCGGCGACCGTTGCCGGCTGCCCGCTGCTCGCAGCGCCCGGCGCTCGCACCGCGCAGTCCAGAATAGCTATTGAATTCTTACACTAATGATTTAATTAGTGTAATGAAACACATATTCTGGGTTTCAATATATATATATATATATATATATATATATATATATATATATATATATATATATATATATATATATAGAGAGAGAGAGAGAGAGAGAGAGAGAGAGAGAGAGAGTACGGAGTTGCTCTACAGCTGTCGCCGTTTCTCTGCTCTCAGTCTCCATGCCTCTCTATTGGACCATAGATCATCTAGCATTTCTCTTGCCGTCATAGCCTCTTGCACTTCCTGCTGCCATGCAAGTCTGTGTCTTCCTCTCTTCTGTCTTTCTGTCGGCACCCATTTCAGGACTCGTTTTGGCCATCTTTCATCTGTCATTCGCATAACATGACCGTATCAGACGATTTGTTTTTTCTCTATTTCGTCAAGGATAGATTTCTTTACATCCATTTTTTTTCTTATGTCGTCGTTCCTGATTCTGTCACGTCTTCTGTAACAGCAACTTCTACGCCAGTAGTCCATTTCAAGGGCCAGCAGCTTCCCTTTTGTTCTTTTATCGATCTCCCAAACTTCTGAACCGTAGGTTGTAACACTCTTAACTAGCGAGGAGTAAAGATGTCTTTTAGTAGTGTTAGTGATGGTTTTGTTCCATAAGACAGAGTTTACACTTCGTGTCACGTTTCTCCCCAAGCTTATTCGTCTCTCAATTTCGTCATGGCTATTTCCCTTATTGTTAAAAAGTACACCAAGGTATTTTTATTTGTTTACCCCTTTCATTTTTCCTCCATTTTCCACAAGAAGATCTTCTATTTCATTTTTATCAACTGCCAGGTATTCAGAGATTCAAGGGATGGGAACCCCTGAAATAAAAGCTCCGGTCCTCCAGGTTTGGGGGTTTTGCTTTAGGCCAGCACCCTGCACACGTAAAACATAACACCGCTAAAATCTCAGTTATAGGAATGCCTCGTAATTAAATAATGTTGGGAAAAACGTTTCTGTTTCAGGCCACAGTTTGCAATAATCTCTTCAGTTGTTTTTGTTGTATGTTTATAATCATTAATTAAACGCAAAGTACTTCACTGTCAAGTTAATATTACAATGTAACACTGTTCGTGTTCGTCAATATACAAAAGGTTCTGGAACATTTATTCAAGATTCATTTCTTCACAAACTAGCCACGGAATGTATGCCATAAATTCTACCATTTAAAATACTTTACAATTATAATTTATTTAATTAATTGTTAACCAACTGTTCAGTTCTTAATTCTGAATATCTAAACGCGACGCGCCTTTTCATTGGCAGAGATCAGAAGGCGAGCGAACCCACGCGGGAGACACTTGCCTGCGGCAGTGGGCGTGGTCAGTCGGAGCAAAGCTATGGCAGAGAGCAGTCTTGTTTCGGCTTGTCTCAGTTTTCTCTGTTCCTTTGTGTTGCACTATAATACGAAGTGCTACGTGAAAAAACTTTTCTGACTTTGTCATCTCGTCAAATGTGTTGCATTCTCTTTTTGTTGCACCGTTTAGTTGCGCGTTCTCTAATTTCCGTTGGAAGCATTGGCATCTGCGACCTTTTGTGCATGTTTTTCGACCTGTGAACTTCTCTCAAGAATTGGGATCTCTTCAATTTCGAGCTTGTATTGTTGGTAGAGTGTATCACATGATTTTTTACTCCCACGATATCTAGCATGCGGAAGAAAACCGTAAGAGGCCACCTATTACACTTTCGTGATGTTGAATGTAATGACCATAATTCATCCACCACGTCAACACCTCCCTTTGTGCTATTATAAAATAGTGTAATTTCTGGTTTGTTGTCATTACCAATGCTTCCATCTATAGCGCCGTCCTCTAGATGCATTGTGGCCAACAGTAGTACATTGTTGTTCTTTTTTGGAACATATGACACTACTGTTGCTTGTTCTTGACACTCGAACAATTGACTTTATTTTCCTGGCAACAACGAAATCTTTAGGTATTTTCACTTTATTTTCCTCATTGTGCCGTCGTAGGTCAAGTTCTTTTTCGGAAGCTTTTTTCCCAACGGAGTACTGGTGAATCAGTTATCCCCGGTAATATTGCCCCCTGTGCCGTAAATTGGTTCCATAACTCGGAGTACAACATCAGTCGCAGTGTTAGATGATCTGTGCGGGCCCTCAGACTGGGCTTCAGCGTATATTTGCATTGCGTGTGTATACCATGTTCTAGTATCAGTTAGTGTGAAAATTTTAATACTGTACCTAGCGGGTTTGTTTGGTAAGTACTGGGGAAAGGGATACAGCCCGCGAAATGCTACAAGTTGCTCATGTGCTGCACAGTACTCTGAAACATAATAATGTTTCTGACAATTATTTAGGAAAACAAAAAATTTCCCTAATCGGAATTAATTTATATTCCGGTCTTCGCTCTATGAGTGTTGTCACATCATCAAAGAGCATATATCGTAGGAAAACTGGAAACCTTTTGAAATTTAGAGTAAGATGGTAAATTTCAATACCTATATTATCCACATCCTTATTTCACAGACTTAGCCAAACTATGTAGCCCAGTTACTGCCTTTATTGCACCTCTACCAGTCTTGTAGGTGCTGCGATCATTTTGATTACTTTCTAAATATATTTCAATTTTGATATTGGTGTAGAGTGTAATTCTCTCAATCATATACGAGTCGATGAACAAACAAAAACTTTCTCCTGTTTTTTTACAATTGCGTGCAGATTGTTTTACTCCAAGAAGGTGAGTAACAATATTCTGTTTCCGGGTTCTGACATTTCTCTTTATAGGGTTCTTTTGCCATCTTTAGGGTTTCATCTTTACCTACATAAAACATTTCTTTATCACTCAAATTACCATCATAATTTGTGTCATCACTGTCGGAAAAAGAGGTGTCCGTATTAGAATTATGCTCTGATTTTTCTTCGTAATCTTGTGGTTCTGAACTGTCGTCAATTGTGTCATCAGATTCATTTTTTTATAAATTATTCCTCAGAATGCTCAATTAGGTCTGTTATATACCATTACCGCTCACATATCCTGCTGAACAGAAAACAATCGAACCATTACTCTCCTGCAAAAGCTGGAGTATTCTTTCACTCCTTTCTTAATAATCCATAAAGACCTAAAATGTACATTGCACTCGGTATAAACTTCACAGAGGTATCCTAGTCTAAAAATACAGCATGCAACACGTATCGAAAGTAACAGAATTTACGAGACTGAAGACCACTTTCCTAACGTAGAAGGTAACGCACTGGTCCCTGGGCACCCCAAACAAAACAACTTCCCACACGTATAAAACTCACTAAATTGGCAAACCGCGCGCACACACAATATCACGATTCAAAAACAGAAAGGTACTGAAGTACTAGTTAGGGTAGCCAACACAGGAAATACAATAGGGAAAAATCACTGAGGTCCCACAGACCTCCACGTTACCACTTCATCGTTAATGAAATATATACAGATTTCACACCAACTACGAGACCGTAGAGAAATTGAATGAACGATATAAAAAGTAATAATTTATTTTCAATTGTAATTTGTATTGGAAATGCCAATATTAATTATATTTTCACTTTCTCCCTTTTTTACTTTTCATTATTAAATTTGTATTCTCAATGTATTGCTGTATTTCTTTTCAAACTCTCCTCAAAACTTAATAGAAATTTCGGAACAATGCCGCATCGATATTTGAGAAGCTAATTATTGTCAAACCTCGAGATGATGTTGATAAGATACAGCTGTTCTATTTAGTCGAGCTGGTGGTGGTGTAACTCCTAGTCCGAGAGCCAGTACTTTCATTTGTGATGAATTTCGCACTAGTTTTTTTTAAAATTATTCCTCAGAATGTCCGGTGAGGTGTATTATATACCATTACCGCTCACATATGCTACTGAACAGAAAATAATCGAACTATTACTTTTTAATGCCACTTTGACTCTTTTTACTTCTGAAAGAAATGAATCCACTCAAAAAATTAAATCTAACTATAGAAAATGTTAAAATGTTGAAAACAAATTATGTTGTGCTCATTATGTTTGGTTCTACAATGTTTTAATTATTAGCTTTTTTAATATATAAATATGTATTAATGCATTAACTAGTTACATGCACACGCGACTGAATACACAATACGTCAAAGGTTTATTTGACTGATATATTCAACTTCTTAAATCAAAATCACTATTTATTTTCGAAAATTGGAATTGAATGAACAATGTATTTTCAAAGGTCTATCATATGAGTAATAAGTAGGCTTTAAATAAATAACTCTTAAGGGACACTGTCGATATGAATATTAACAGTTGTTAGCAAATTTAAAATATAACTAGTGAGGATAAAACAGCACATACTTTCTCGCCCCTATGTGATAATATTATACCGCAATTTATGACTATATCAATACATTTCAGTCAATGGCCGCTGCCAACAAAGCGCGCGGGCAGCAATGAGCGCTGCCAACAAAGGGCATATATTTTCTTATCGATTCTTGATTAAAGCACAATTTTTTGCCGTAAATAAAACTGTTTTTCAGTTTGCATTGTTGTGGTTTCATGAATGGTTTTCTAAGGAGTTCTTTATGAAATACTATTGCTTGTTTCGAATACATACAATTATTTTTTGCCATGTCTTCAAGACATTTGAAGTTCATTCTTATATGTTTCATTTTCTTTTAAATTAAGACACACAATCAAACAAAACAATAATTAGTCTCTTCATAATTCATTAAGAAATTCAACAGTTATTGATGCCCCGGAGAGCAGTAAAGCAGGAAGCTACCTATAACGTTTCATTTTTGCTGTCAACTTGCTATGCTGCCAAGTTCGTACATGAGTTTTTTGAAAAAAAGAAAAAAGAAATAGTAAATGAACGAAAATTATTATAAACTTTTTTTATTTTCAGCACATCATATAAGCAAGCATGCATTATTGCACAAATAAATGGAACGTTCAGAAATAAATGCCATCTAATACAATCCCACAAACACATTCCCATTATGAATGCATTCGAAACAACGAGTTCATTAGATAGACCACGGTGGAGTACCCCCAAGAAGTAAAAATGCGAGAAAGTAAAAATAGGATTAATATTGGCATTATCAATAGTAAATTATAATTAAATAATAATTAAAATAAAATTAATTATTTTTCATACCATTCATTCAATTTATTTCGTGGCCCGTAGTTAGTGTGGAACTTGTAAATACAGTGTCCGGGGGGGGGGGATGTCGAAACGTCTCAGATAAGCTCTTAAGATAATTTTAAGCATATTTTTTCTAATAAACTACACAAACATTAACAGAGAAATAAAAACGCACCCAATTTACACAATTCGTCAACTTTTTTCACACTTATTTTTTTCTAAACAAATATATTAATTTCTTTTGTAAATGATTAACCATTTACATGTTTTTGGAGGGTTTATATGCTTCTGCAATGCACATTTTTGTCTAGAGAGCAATTTTTAAAACCAACTTTTGAGTGCTTATTGCGGCTCAACCATTCAGAATATCCACGTAGTTTGTAAGGCAAAATATACTTATTTGTCGTAAGAGCTTCTTTGCAAAGTTTCCTCCCCGGACATTCTGTATTTCATTAATTTCAAGCAGAAATTACACAAAAACTATTCGTTTGTTCAAAAAATTGTACATGACATTTTTAATGTCATGAAACGATTTTGTAAAACAGACTTTGTCTGAAGCAAAAATCTTAATTTTCAATTTTTTAGTTTAGAAATGTTTTTTGCAATTTTCGAAAAAAGCAAGCAAAACCTGAAAATGAGACTAGCACCATATTTCTTACCGTTCCTTTTTTAGATAGTAAGAAATGTGGAGGAAATTTAAAGGGGAAAAATGGATAGCTTTTTAAAAAAAATCGTACATTTCAATCGCAAATTTGGCAAAAACTACTCGTTTTTCAAAAATTCTACATTATTTTTTTAAAGAGCTAATTTTGTACAACAGACTTGGTCTGAAACCAAAATATCTTCAATTTTGATGTCTTGAATATTTTTTTCTAATTTTCAAAATATGGTGGATCAACGAAAATGAGACCTGAACCATTCTCTAAAACGTCCTTTGCACTATTCAACAAGATCATTTAATCAAAACATTTTTGTATTTTTTTTAAATTTTGAAGCCTTTTTTCTATTTTGAAAATGTCCGAAGAGCTTCACGTAAAGTTCCTCCCAAAATTGGAATATCGTTTTTAAATCACAGAGGCCACGACATCAGCCACAACAATTGGGGGATATCAGTTTGGAGAAAATCGGGTGAACGGTTTATGCGCTAGCGTTGTGCACAGACAGACAGACGGTTTGCTGTCAATCTATTTTTCGGTATGAAGGAAGCACAAAACATGGGTTATGGCCACACCACGTGTTGAATTTTTTTTGTATGTAGCCTCTGTATTGATCTACGTTTTCCTTGCAAGGGCCCGGCAATAAGAGATTTTTTTTTCATATCCTCACTTCAAACCCCTATTTACTATGACGTTAATAAAATAACTATAGCAGAACAAATTTTATTTGAAAGAAACATATATATCTTCAATTTTGTAGTTGTAAGCAGATGCCGCAAAAATTCAAACTTTTAAAATTTTGAAAATTCATAGTTAACCGTGAAAATCGACCTATGCCACTTTTATAAGTGCATTTTACTCTATTGTTACAAATAAATGAAAAGAAATAATTTCGAGCCGTTTTTGATAAAATTTTTAAAATGTCCAGAGGGCTTCATGTAAAGTAGCCCCAAATTTTAAAGAATGTTTTTCAAAATATCAAAGCTTCGACTCGAGCTAGGTTGTCAGGTGATTCTTCAATTTATAAAAAAATACTACGTAACGTATGTCTTATGCGCTAGTGATGTCCACAGACAGACGGACGGACAGACGGAGGGATGTTTTCCCATCAATTGTTTTTTTTTTTATGAAGGACCCACAAAACAGCGATGCTGGCCACACCACGTGTCTGAGGATTTTTTCTTAATTTAGCAAATGAATTTATCCAAGTTTTTGTTATCAAAGCCCAATGAAATTTCTTTGCTAAAAATCCGCTGTTTTTCGCTCACATAACTTTCCTATACTATACGAGAAATTAAAATTTATTGTGTGGTATGGGGTGCAAACTGAATTGATACGTACTTAAACGTATGAAAACTTGCATGCATTTATTTCCTTTAAATTAGTGACATATATACAAAAAAATCTCAAAATATGGATAACCAATGGGAATGTACTATCGATAAATTTCTTCAAAAGAACGTGTATTACTTCATTGCCATCCTAATCTTCCGCATCAACTCATTATAAAAAGGTATGAAATTCAATTTCTTGATGTGGATTTATATGGAAGTTTTTCTTAAGACTACATCTCAAATAAATTACGAAACTGCTAGAGTTTTTTAACAGAATATAAGAAGAAAGAGCATTGAACATTTCACTCCATACAACTATCTGTACTCCTCTGATTTTTTGCCAGATGTTGCTGCTCGTTTCACTGAAAATAATTTTTTTCCATACATTTTCCTTAAATTCTATCTAAATGTATGTTATTTGCAACGATATGAACTACTAAATGAGTTTATGCAAAATTTGCATTTCAAAACTTAATTAGTGCTATTCACTCTTGTTGCCTGAAACATACTTTCGTGAACCAAACATATACATTTTGGTCAAGGTACAAAATGCAAATATGATAAAAAGTGCCCTCTAGTTATGAACTTCAAAATAACATTGAAAGAAAATGACTTTTTCATGAGGTAAGTGGTGAGTTGTATATTATATAAGCAAATGCCTACGTGAGGTATTTTAACGCTAAGAGAAAAATCTTCCGTTTACTTACTCTTCGTCCGTGATATTTGCGAATTCTTCATTCACTAGGTAATCACGAACTATCTTTGTGTAGTTAAGTAGTGTGGAACGAATTTTGGTCTCAGGACAAATGGTAACAGCTGGAAATGGCAGCTCCCAAATTGGCCTTTGGGTTTCGTCCATAGCGACAATCACAGGAGAGGCCCGCCAATGACTCCACGTCTGATATAAGAGCAGCGCAAATACCACTGTAGACAGGCTCAGCCCAATTAACCATATTAGTCTGCAGGAAAGAAATATCAGTAAGGTTTCAGATATACCACGACAATGTGAAAAATATAGAAGCTCCTTACCTGAAGAATAGAGTTGCCAGACAGAATAGTGAACTGTTCAATATTTCTATTTATGACTCACTAATTACAAAATGAAAAATGTGATCACAGAGTAAAAAGATCTTATCGAATGACAGAATAAACAAAAACTTATTGTATGAGTGAACTATTGTTTAACAATTGTACAACAAAGTAGAACTTTTAGTGTTTATTGTGACAAGTTTTTAATCTCGATTAGAGCTGACTTTTCTATGATGGCAATCTTGGCTATTTCACAGATAAATGCGTTGTCTTAAGGGGAGCCGGAAGGCCCTATACCTACAATGTTAAATTCAAGGAACATTTTCGTCCAAACTATATACACTAGAGAATTGATTTTTTACTGTAGTTTCTTGCCTATTTTTTAAATGATTTATCACAGGATTTTTAAAAATAAAAAAAATATTTGTTGTAGATATGAAATTTTGAAAGTGTAGAATATTTACAACCTCATTTTTATGATTGTAATGTACATAAATTGTTTAATTAGAAATATATAACAAAATAGATGTGATAAAAGTATTTTAACTTGGTGAAGAATGCCTAAACGTTTTGGAAATAATGTTTCTCATATACCAAAAAACAAACGAGAATCAGACTTCAAAGTTTGCTATGTATTTCTAGTATATTCCAAGTTCATATTGCTGTGGCCGACTGCGTGCCTTTAAAAGTGCTGCCGGAAATTAGTTCCGGCGCCACTCAAGAGAGGGCGGCGATAGCAGAAGCCGCGGCGCCACGGTGGGGCCAAATGCCAAAAAGCTGGCCAAAAGTCCAAAAAAAAGTTACTAGATAGGGATTTTGTCGTTGCTACTTCAATAGGTTGGTATTTGGGCCGTTGAATTCCGCAATTAGTAACGGTTTCTCTCTTATACTTGAGGTAAGAGATCAGTTCAAAGTTGGGCCTCGAGCGATCGATATCGGTCAGCTGTGAAACGTGTTTTCAGAACCTTTGTGTTTCGAAGGATAGAGAAGCGTGCAGTCGGCCGAATTCAATAAAACAAAATGGAATCTATTCCTGAGAGTAAGTAGAAACATAATATGTATACTTAATTTTTTTAAAAATAATTTGTTAATGTAATAATTAACGTTGATTGTTGGCGAAAAATGAAAATGCTATAATCAAAAATTTGTGTTTAAAATGAAAAATAACTATGTGCACCGTCGTGCGGGGCTAAAAACTTAACATGACATTATTTGAAATGTTATTCTCTGTGAGAATCACAAACAAACAGCTGCCCGTAGCTGCCGTTTTAGTGCCTGTGACAAATTTTCGTAGCGCGTGCAACATGTAGAAATACAAACTTTTGATGATTTTGTTCGCCATATTGGTCCGCCATTTTGTTTTTTTAGCATTTTTATTCAATATTTATTAATCAGCATGCTTATAAACCCAAATCAACTCATTTTTAATTATAAACACGATCATTTCGTGTTAAAAATGGAAAAAATTGATGATTTGGTCCGCCATATTAGTCCGCCATTTTGTTTTTTGGCATTTTCATTCAAGGTTATTAATTAGCATCCTTAAAAATTCAAACTAACTCTTCTTTACTTATAAACATAATAATGTTGTGTTAAAAATACAAACTTATGGTAATTTTGTCCGCCATATTGGTCCGCCATTTTGTTTTTTTTGCATTTTCATTCAAGATTATTAATCAGCATCCTTAAAAACCCGAATGAACTCATTTTTACTTATAAGTATGATCATTTTGTGTTAAAATACAAAATTTTGATAATTTTATCCGCCATATTGGTCCGCCATTTTGTTTTTCGGAATTTTTATTACAGATTATTAATTAGAATGATCATAAACCTCTGAATACAAAGTTTCAGTCAAATCGTACAACGCTTTCGACTTTTGACCAGCTTTTTGGCATTTGGCCCCACCGTGCGCCGTCACGCTCGACCAGGCTCCGGAGCGGACGGGCGCACCCGTACCTGACAGCTGGCCAGCGGACCCGCAGCCCGAGCCGGTTATAAAAGCCGTGCCCGGCTAGCAGAGAGACAGTCAAGCGCCTGCCTACATTGTGAAGTGATAAGTGGATTCTGAACAAGCGCGACGACACAGCTACGTTTACGGACTTTCTCTCTCTTGGAACAGTGAACGGCACAACGGCTGCGATTTCGGACATCTCCCCGGGAAATTGTGACTTAGACATTCTTCGGTACATCTTCTGGAAAATTGTTTGGATCTGGCTTGAATTTGTCTACCTCTGTACTGAATGTGGTTGGAATAAATCCATTTTTAGAAATTGCTTTCTTTTAGATACTACACATATGATGGATTATCAGGAACATTTTAATTTACTCTTTTGGTTTATTTTTAACTGATGTCATAGTGTATCTGGATTATTTATCCGTTTCTCTCCTAGTTTCATGTCTTCTTTCATTGTAAAGTAGAAAAGTGATAATTCCACGTAAGCAACCACTCATAGCAAGGTAGAGGCGCAGCATATTATTTAATTTAAAAAATACTTCCAAATAACGTAGAGATAAAATGAATACATAATTGAAAGGGGAAAATATTAAAGATTAATAATTCACTAAAAATTGAAAAATTGATATTTTTTAATTTTTGCCTTGCGGGTCCCGTTAGTTTAGAAACTATTCGTAATACAAATGTGTTTGTTCAAGGGCACATCACTGTGAATGTAAGCTAAAAGTGTGTTTCATAAATGCCTTTAATGCATATACTACTTGAACGAGTTGGCAGGAAGATGTCCTGACTAGCAAACATCCGCAAATGACCTCCTGTTTCGAGTGCATCTGAGTTGTTTCATCTGGCACAAGACAGAAAAAATTGGGAAAGCGGTCGCCAACCTTCAGTAATGGAGACGGCATTTCAAGAAGAAGCTTAACACTAATCCAATTTTAATAATACAATCCACTTACAAAGCGCGATGATGAAACATATTCTTTTCTATTTTTAACGTTGAACCAATTCCTCTTTTGATTAAAAATATTATTTTCTCGGATTTTGTTTTGTAAAATTTAAGACCTGTTTTTAAGACAACTACTAGTGTTAGTCGAGGTTATGATGAATTAATTTAGTTTTAAGATTTTTTTCTCAGCCAAACAATTTTGAAATCGTTAGCAAACAAGAAAAAATTTATAGGTTTACTTTGATCGTATACATCTTTAAGACATTGATCAGTCTAGGCTCCAATGGACTGAAAATAGTCCTGACATAAATCCAATCGAAAATGTTCGTTCCATAATTAAAAGAAACTTAAGACAAGAACCAGCTCATAAAACAACTCATTCGCATCTCGTAAAATGATTCTCAAGTTGAGAGAATGGATTAAAAATTGATTTTCAACACACCTTAGAACAAGTTTGTTTATTATGAAATATTTATAAAACAGAACCCTGGACACAGAGTGTGTCAATATCTCCAGTACATACCAGTCATATACATTTTGTCTTATGCAATAACTCTAGTCTAATAATTTGGCCACATCTATAATTTATGGCGATCCAGCATCACACTTAGTACAGAGCCTTGAGGATACCCCTTTTCAATTGGAACGGAATTAAATACAATGTTGTCCAGTCGGACTATTATATTGAACATTGTAGGAATAACATATATTGATAACATTGATTTATAAATAATTGAACATGTTTACGATTTTGAACTATTACGTATCTTTGATCCAAATGAACATGATAAGTCGCTCACAAAATAAAGATGTATTTTCTGAGACTGACCTAAAAACAAACCCCTAAGACATCGCCTTGATAAATATTACAGGCAGTTGCGTTGAATGAAAAACAACATTTAGTGTTAACGGTTCGATAAGAGAATTTATCTGAGACATAATTGATACAGTGGAGAAAGCCCTTGTACATCATAAGTAGTCGCAAAAACAGCCTGCATTTCAACTTCAAACCTACCTTGACATATCTATCTGTGTATAGTGGAAAACATATTTTAATCAACAATAATTTTGAAATGATTAGTCAACATCCACATTTTGGAAATTCTTTTTATATCCCAACAAATAGCAGAATTCACTTCAAGTGGTATGCCTTATTAGTTTTTAGTGAATTATTGGTTCAGTGAATTTTTATTAGTGAATTATTGGTTCTATATATTTGGAAACTAAAAGTCTTTTTCTAACTGAATGTCAAAAGTAGACACACCAAATTTAATTAAACCAATCATTCCAGAAATATAGATAAATTTCACGAACTCACATGTTGTTTGTCAGAATGCATATATTGTATATGAGTGAGTCACATCTTTAGCTCCTTTTTTCACTGTTGATGATAATGCATCGCAGTTTTCACAGACATACAGTTTCACACGAAATCCAACTCGAATGTATTGTATCCTTTTTAGCACATATATGATGCTCAATATTGGCATCAAGTTCATTTCTTCAAATGGATCTACACACATTTTTTTATCCCTATAACCACGGCCTAAAATACTAGTTAAAATATATGCATATTGTTTTATTTTACTTATTTTGGAGAGCAAATGTGAGTTTAATCACATATAACTAACGGGCATTTTGTCTTTCTCATTCGTTCATTTGCGTTCAATATGTATGATTTTTTCTGGAATGGAATTTATGTTCATCGAAGTTCAACATCAATTACAAAGAGATAGTTTATATAAACATTAACATTATTTATTAATGTTGGGTTACTATAATCTATTGTTTTTGTACGCTCCTATTTTATAAGTCACATCAATGATGAGGGCGACGTAGTATCCTGTACTTAGCAAGTTCATTATGCTAATAATTAAGGGGGAGCCCAAACAGTGCTCAATACGATACAAAGGAAATTCTCCTCTTACCTTTCATGCAATGGTCGTTGTGCCTCCGTTAGGTATTTCAATCCGTGCACACTAGTATTTGCAAAAAATTCTCCCAAATGTGACCAGACTCGGTGAGGCAAACAATGTTTTCTTGTATTTTGTTTGACAGGCACTAAACTAGAAAATAGGATACAATAGAAAAATATAACAAGAACTATAGATTATAATTATATATTGTCGTTTTGGTTTCGTCTTAATTTAATGATTATCTAGATTTATCAACTCTAAATTCCTTAAAGTCATGACCTAAGCCGTGTTAGACTATACATTTCTCAGAAAGCTGATTATCACAACGCTATTTATTTTACTGAGGATAACAATCTCTTTTCCGATTTATGAAAAAGAAACTGTTGATATTAGGTTATCTGCTTTCGCAAAATAATTAAAGAAAATGGACAAAACACCTTCGTCTTACACTATCTAATAATTTTACATGTACGTGTCTGTTACTTCCTCTTAGGTTAAATTACTTGGCTTTTCACTTTATATGGATTTTTAGAAAATAAATAATGTCTAAAAGTATATCAATCATGATTTTTGGATAAGTGACTAGAAATAGTGTATATTTATTTTGTTTATAATTATTAGTGAGGACACAGATCCTACATCAAGTATACAAAAAGAAAAATAATAGTTTTTAGTGAGACAATAAAGCAATAACTTGTCACTTTTTAAACTCGCTGTTGCTGCATTACTATTTAACTCAACAGTTTTCTCTGTGTCGAAACTTGTCTTTTGTGATTAAAACATAATCTTATTGGGCTATTTGACTTACAGGTTTGCTTGAGTCAGGGACGGGCACAAACACGAAAGGGACTCAAGATCTACAGATTTGTCCGCGGGGCATACAGGCGGGCGGACATCAGGGACGAGGGAAGCGATTAATTGATTGATTGATTATTTTGTGTTTCCGGGCGCGTCAAAGGTCATTCTACTCGTAAATGTACAATGACCTTTGACGTCTCTTCCTTGTCGCTACGCCGGAGAGTGAGATCGTGCGCCGACCTACTCGTAGGTTTACGATTTTTCCCTATTCAGGTATCACCCATCCATCATTTCCCTATTCAGGTATCACCCACCCATCATTTCCCTATTCAGGTATCACCCACCCATCATTTCCCTATTTAGGTATCACCCATCCATCATTTCCCTATTCAGGTATCACCCATCCATCATTTCCCTATTCAGGTATCACCCACCCATCATTTCCCTATTCAGGTATCACCCACCCATCATTTCCCTATTCAGGTTTCACCTACCCATCATTTCCCTATTCAGGTATCACCCACCCATCATTTCCCTATTCAGGTATCACCCACCCATCATTTCCCTATTCAGGTATCACCCACCCATCATTTCCCTATTCAGGTACCACCCACCCATCATTTCCCTATTCAGGTATCACCCACCCATCATTTCCCTATTCAGGTATCACCTACCCATCATTTCCCTATTCAGGTATCACCCACTCATCATTTCCCTATACAGGTATCACCCACCCATCATTTCCCTATTCAGGTATCACCCACCCATCATTTCCCTATTCAGGTGTCACCTACCCATCATTTCCCTATTCAGGTATCACCCACCCATCATTTCCCTATTCAGGTATCACCCACCCATCATTTCCCTATTCAGGAATCACCCACCAGTGGGACTCTCACCTGCAGGGACACGCTCAAGCACCCCACTGGTCTCCCGGTATGTGTGGTAGTGTAGTGCATGTGAGAGGTAGTGAGTTTGTAAAAAAAGAGCTGATGACTTGAGAAGGAAAGGGAAGGAAAGATTGCGCGCAGAGAGTGGCCAATTTGTTAAGGGACTGCTCCGGCTTTCACCTGATAGTAATGGCATGTACTTGTGAAAGGTTTAATTTGGAAAAAGCATACGTGGAATTGTACGCAAACTATATAGAAATGTGTTGTAATGCTGTGAAAGGGAACTTTCTGAAAATAGTTGGTATGCAAATCACATGTATAGAATTTATGAAGTCAAAGATGTGTAAGTCTAAATGAAACCTGAGGGCGTTCGGTTAGTAGGAGATAAGAACACTTTATTTTGAGAAAATACTGAGGTCAGAAATGACTTACCCAGTTGCCGCCTCCATGACCCACCTTTCGAAGAGCGGACGGACACTGACTACATTGTTACGCTCCTGCGACAAAGTTAATGCGACCACTCCCTTCTGGGATTTGGAGTGCTTACTTTGTAATTTGTTCGTATTAGGCCAAGTTTGTTAGCCCACCGTGTTAATTCTCTCACTGCAAAAAACTGACGTTTTATGTACATTATACATTTTTATCTTTCAAGGTTTCGAGGTATTACTTCATCTCTTTCTCCCCTTTTACTTTTGATCTTGCTCATTAATGTGATGAGCTGTGACTAATTACATGGAGTCCTGAAAAATGAACTCCGTGACTTGTCACCAGAAGGGAAGCAAGAGATATAAAGGTTACAAAAATCTAAACAAAATGTACTTCCACACTTACTTTTATATTATTTCGAACAATAATTGATATATTTATGTAGGATATATATTTTAACTTGACAAATATAAAAATCTCCAAAAATTCCCCCTTTACTTTGTCTCAAATATCAATAGACAATTTATAAAATTTGTAAAATTATAGAATAGTTTTTTCTAGCTATTGTACAGTTGCATGCACATACAGAAAAATACGATTTTCACAGAATTGGATTTCACGAGCATTTAGAGAAATTTTGTTATTCGTTTCTTAAATGTTCATAATTAACGGAAAATGACACGTTATCAAGGACAACTTTTGAATACAATATACATCATTATATTCTATTAATTTATAACATGATTTAAGGAAATATGTGAAATTAAATGAGAAAATATAACGTGCAAATCTTGTATTTAAGAACATAATTCTGTTGATTAAAAAATATGCGTGAAGAAAATATGCATGTGCAAAATAAATTCATATATTCAACAGGTTCATTGATAGAACAACGGATGGCAATATTACTACTAAACAATAATTTACAATTGCATGATGAAAATTCCTTTTGAATTTTGCAATTTTTTTTACCATTTAGGAACAATTTATGATCATCTTGAAATTCAAGAGACCTTTGTTCATGATGAGATTTTTGAAGGTGAACACACTTAAATTATTTTTAGAATATTGCACAGAGATACACACATGACTTTCGAATAACTCCTCTTTAATATATGAGTACGTTTCAAATGATATCTAAGAATTAAAAAAATAGAATTGGCAAATTTACCGAATTTTCTATTATGAAAAATAAACATATTTTTAAGAAATCTTTCTCACACACCGATTTGCAAGTATGGCAAAAAATATTCATTGTATTACAATTTGGTGTCACATTCGTCCTAATTTGAAACTGCTAACTAGGTGTCGTATTAGACTAAACGCTTCGGAAGCAGTTCTTTAACATGTGCCTGTTTTCGTATCACTTGACAACGAAAACACCGCCGCGTATAGCGAGTCCTGCGTTATGAGGCGGGCCGCCCTCTGGAACAGCAGGGTCGCACCAGCAGCCAATAGATGAGCTCCAAGACGCTGAGAACGCTGACGCCCAGACTCAGCCCCAGCAGGCCGCCGCAGTTGGCTGAGGCAACGGAAATCGTTCAAGCAGCATTATAGATTGCCAAAAAGATCAAGGAAATTACTTCACTGAGTCCGGCGAATTGTTTAACTACGCTCCGTGAAGTAAAAATAATTAGTGACTCCAATTGTGCAAATCAAATTAAAACTAAGGTATATAAGAAATACTTCTTTTTTAAAGAAAGCAATAATGTGAATATTAATCTATTATTATGTCAAATTTAATTTTGATTTGTACAAATGGTATAACAAACGGTATTCAATGAAAGCGACACTCATGTTTTGAACGGCATCTTAAATTAATTATATAGCGTTGGCGACCCCGTAGAGTATATTTTAATTAGGTTTTTTATCGCATTTGTAAACTCAAAACTAAATGTAAAACTCTAATATCTAATGTCTAAAATATTCTGATATGATATGATCGTTTTGAAATCCCGCCACTAACGCTTTTCTTACCTATGAAGTCAATTGTTCCGAACATTTCAATTCGACGCGTGGGAATGAAGTAGGTGTCCTTGAAGTTGATCGATACAGTTGTGTAAAATTCGTCTTCTTCTCTAAAAAGAAAATAATACATTTTTGAGTGCTTCGTCTAATAAAAATATGTTTATTAAAATTTATTTATTATCATTTTCAGGAAGAATATCATTTTCCAGGAAGTACATATAAACAAAACTATTGACGTCCTTTTAGGAATTTTTCTTTATTAATTATTTTAAGTTTGATAATTTTATTTTACAATAATCCATTACATTATTTTCAAATACAATAAAATGAATAAACACTGTTAGTTCTCTTACTTTCCGTATTTGTTTCAAACTTTCAATTAAGTCATTTTTTACTCGTCAGTTACTTGAGACGATTTGAACGTGTGTTGGATTCAAATATAACCTGCACATTTCTGAAATGAAAATACTTGCCATCTTTTTTTCCCCGCACTGAATAGTTGTGGAAAAGTAAACTAACCGACATTTCCTAATGCAAGCAAAGGGTAGGTATCTACAATCAGCACCTACTATTATCAATTGTTCGCAAAAATGCTTAGGAAGGCATCAAGTCGGTATTAGTGATGCGACATCGATAACAAAACATCGATGTTCCAAATTAAAACATCGATGTTAAAAATACATCGACTACACACCATCTATGTTTTCAAGATCGTTGTTTTTAGACTGGATTTGTAAACTCTAACTTTAAATACATGTGCATTAAAATTTAATTTGACAGTGTTTGATTTTATCAATTCTCCGAATAAGGTCATGAGAAGGAGCAGACCCTACGCCCACAGTGTATTTGTTGACCTTATCGCAACGTGAGAAATGAATATGAAAAAGACAATATACAAAAGCATGGAGTTAGGGTGAGAGAGTATCGTCGATGAAGGTAGTGCAAACAGAATTTCTTCGGTTTCAACACATGTAGTAGAATAACAGTGTTACTATCAGTTATTATTTCTTACTTCATATTAATACATTAACTTTATATTATTTAAACTTTTGTAGTATTGTGATCATGGGCATTTTTCATTCAGAAACAAAACATTGTAAAACAAATATTAATGATCGCAAAACATCGATGTTAAAAAACATCGGTTTTAATACATCGATGTTTAAAACATCGACATTTCTACAAAAGCATCGACATCGATGTCGCGTCCCTAGTGGGTATCTGTTTTTGAGTCGAGTTGGAGTATGGTGTATTACGGCGAGGTTGTAGTGGACTGCGTATGGTATAAAGTTGATGTTTGAGTAAAAATTAATGGAGAGGTGCGCTATGGTTTTAGTGAAGGATGCTATATTCATGTCTTCGTGTAATGGTTTGTTGGATATAAATCATGGGGTGTGAGTTTGGCGAAATATATTTTGTATAATTTGCAGTGATGGATGCTATATTCATGTCTTTGTGTAATGGTTTGCTGGATATAAATCATGGGGTGTGAGTTTGGCGAAATCTATTTTGTATAATTTGCAGTGATGGATGCTATATTCATGTCATTGTGTACTAGTTTGTTGGATATAAATCATGGAGCGTGAATTCGGCGAAATCTATTTTGTATAGTTTGCTGTTTATTTTCGGCTGTGACTGCTGCATTGGCCGCAAGGGGCGTGCGGTGCTTACTGCGCGGGGCCGAGCGGCGCGGCGGCTGCGGCGGGCGCGGCGAGGCCCTCGAAGGACGACGCCTCGCCCTCGTAGGAGAGGTGCGCGCACGTCTGCAGGCAGCTGCAGCGGTCGCGCTCCCCGCGCGGCGCGCGCTCCCGCTCGCGGCCCAGCCCCAGGCGCCGCCACCACGACCCCGCGCCGCCCTCGCCCTCCCCCGACGCGCGGAAGTCCACGTCCTGGAACGCCTCTGCGCCGCACGCCACGCCTCGCCTCACCTCGCCACGCGCGTCCCCTGACACGCGCGGCGCACGCGGGCACGCTCCCACACGCACACACTCACGTTCGCACTCGTAATTGCCGTACACATATGCTTCACATTACTTTATTCAATTATAACCAGGGCTCGGATTCTGATGAACTAAAAATTATTTGAAAATGACCCACAAAATAACTTAAAAATAAGGGGAAAATGGATAATAAAATGACTTAAAAATGAGAGAAAAATGACCTATTTTTTAAAAAATACTTAAAAAATATTTATAAAAATTTTTGTTGATTCATTGAATTATAAAGTTTTAAATAAAATGTATTTATACACCATTATATTTAATATAATGTCTTTAATTTAGGAGAAAATGTAATCTTTAACTCCGATCTTCCAATCGTCAATTTGGAAAGGTCGAGGATTTTACTGAAGATCGTATAATTTTAAGAGTTCGAGAAACAGAGTCTACTGCAGTAGTGAATTTCGTCACGAACTGATGATACAATAAAAAGTGTGTCACTGCAGGTATATGAAGCATTCACTTACAAATAACACAAAGACGGCTTGGATAGCCGAGGTTGCTAAGACTGGAGGGCCATAGCTCCTCAGCTCGAAGAGTCGTGGGTTCGAATTCCGCCATGAACATGGATGTTCGTGTGTGTTCGTGTTGTCTTTACGTGTTCTTCCTACAGTTCTCCCTAGTCAAAACAACTACAGTGGTCGCTATATAACCAAGTTTTTAAAAAGCTACATTAAAGAAATCACAAAAAGGAAACAAAATGAATAAAAATGACAAGAATGACGCAAAATAAATAAAAAAACGACTTAAAAATTGAAAAATGGCAAAAAATGACCCAATAACTTTTCATTTCTATCACCTGTATGTCGTGATTCATTTACAAGGTAGTTGGGTCTAAAATGCACCAATAAAAAGATGACATGTCATCAGAATCTAAGTTCTGATTATAACACTATTGTTATTAATATATTATTATTAACATTAACAACAATAATAACGAGAATTGCTGAGAAAACATTCGATGTTAATGAACGTAAAGGAGACTCCGCAATGTTAACATGTTACAAATTTTATGCTGCTCAGGATTAATTAGCTGCTAATTTTATGCTGCGAGCATTAATAAATTGAAAATGTACTTGCGACTTGAATTTCTGCAATATCTAAAATTATTAACTGCAGAACACATACAGAAGCTTTAAATAGGCATACGTATTTGTTTTGTGTGGACAGTTGACTAATCTTCAAATGCCACTGCCTGTTTTACTGACTAATATGCCGAGATTAAGATTTCCGCGTAACAGATCATAAACCTTCACAGTGGAAGAAAAAAGGAAAAAAGGAAAAAAAAAAAAAAAAAAGGAAGATGTGCCAACTTTCACGGAGATTGGTCACACGGTGTCTGCGTTTACCACTTTTAAATATACTAATAGCCATTTATATATATATATATATATATATATATATATATATATATAGCATAAATGCATTGTAAAGGTAATTAATCATTAAAATCTACATATTGAGGTGCTATTTGCTTACCTTCCGCATCCATCACACAGGTGATAATTTCTGATGATGTACCACACACAACGGTGGTCACGAAACCTGATAATAAAACACACTTACTTTCAAGAAAACTTAAAAGTTCTGAAGCAATAAGGCAAGTAAATTTGAACCATACTACTTTCATTCACGATCTCGTGACGTTTGAATCGATTCTTTGCAAGGGATAAGATCCCCATATTCATTACTATTTTCGTATGCGCGCAGATTTTGAGAAAAAACTAAGCAGCGTCCGGCCGTGAAAGATGTGTGTGTGTGTGTGTGTGTGTGTGTGTGTAAGAGGAGTGGTTTTGTTACATACCCAGAAACTTGGGAAAAATCCAAAAATAATGAAACAGATTAGATTTTTACTAAAAATTCAAATAATTTATGATGTTATTCTTCCTATAATTATACTGCGGAGTGACTGAATACTCATTCTCAGTGCATAACTGCTTACTTGCACAGCTTGCGTCAAGCAATAGCAAGGCTCTGAAGATGATCATGCCCTATTAAATACTATTTACTATTAGCATGATGCGTTATGGAAGAACAACTTATTTGATATTATTGGTATTAAATAACTGTTGCTCTGTCCCAATACTATTCTGTTATTGGAGTATTAATGATGATTGTTTTTTAAATATTTAATATGGTGCAATGATGTACGCGAGCATTTTTATTTCTTCTTTTTCAGCAGTGAACGTGCAAATTATCGGAAAACCATTTTGTGTGATCTTGTTTAGCAACATTTTTGCTGCTGCAGGCCCCTAGTATATCAATATTTTAATATCTTAGTGCCTCCATAATCTGAAGCTGACGAGCGTGTAACACCACTCAGAGCCTGGCAAACAGTGACAATTAAACCGTATAGATCAGGTGACGAATGACGTTGTAAGCTCATTTGGAACAACGTCAAGACCAATAATAGACGTAACAAATGGAAACTCCCTGCATTCCGCGTGTCAATTCATGCGCAGTGCCGCCATATTGAAACGGAGTGAACTGCTGGTGCTTGGTGTTTAGCTTGCGGTTTAACTGTTGCTACGTCTCCCTTGTTGTGTTCCGATCCTGTTTGTATATAGTGTTTTTAGTTTCCAGTTTTTATTTTGAGTTTATTAACAAGTGGTTTCTCGTTTTTAAATTTAATTTGATGTGTGTATTTCATTAGTAAATTTCTTAGTGTATACTAAATGTAAATAAGAACAATGGTGGCCGGTCATGTTCAGCACCGAATTGTAAAAATAATCCGAACAAAATAAAGATATTAGCTTTTTAATATTTTCAAAACCCAAGGAACGGGTCGTAAAATAAGTAAATTTGTTAGAAGATTCTCACAATATATTATTTTCAATTGGGAGTGTAAATATTTTGTATGAAAATAAAATTATTCGTAAACCATAAAAGCATGGTTTGTTCATCAATCATGTTTTCTAGCAAAGAAATGGATTGTAAACTCCAAAAGAGAGGTTTCATTAAAAATGGATGCCACATATTTCATAAAAGTGCACAATATGTTCTGTGCACAGAGAAAATAATATATATATATATATATATATATATATATATATATATATATATATATATATATATATGTGTGTGTGTGTGTGTGTGTGTGTGTGTGTGTGTGTGTGTGGGAGTGTATAAATTTTATGCGAAACCGTTTAAAACCAAATGTATCTACGTTATACAATACCAAATGCACCAATAAAATTGCCTCAAAAACGGAATCCATCAAAAAAAGGATTACTGAAAGTGTCAGGTTACTAAAAAAGGTAAATACAATGTACAAAGTGTACATCTGCAGTAATTGTTTGTACCTTTTTTTAGCAACTTATGCATGTTTACTGAAAATACTGCATTGTATTCATAATGTAGGTTAAACTACTGCTCTGTTTTTGAAAGTGGTGAAACTTGGCCAACTTTGAGGGTACTGGACGTATGAACTAGTACTGATTCTATTCTTAATTACAATTATAGCTCCATCACGTAGAAAAAACTGGCATGCGCATGCGCGCATCGTGGCGGAGGGGAGGGTACTCTCTCTTAGAGGCTCAACTTCCCCGCCTTGAGAAGCCTCCGCCGCCGACGCCTCCGCCGCCCCGGCCTGGGAGGGCGGGAAGAAGACAGCCTGGCCTTTACGAACGTCCCGAAGCCTAGTGTCTTGAAGCGTGAGAATTAAGTTGCAATACCGAATCAGTTATCGTTGCAGGCGGTCCTTGAGTTCAACTGAGCAACCCTTCGGGTGCAATGGGGGATGTCTTAACCACACCTCTCGAGGTAAGCGACGCCATGATGTTTTTTTTCTAAGTGGTCGAGCTGTAGTATCTTAGTGTGTGTTATACGTAAGTAAGAAGAACCGATGTATAACTATAATAGTGAGACTAATTTTATGGATGTAAAGTTCTCTCTTCGTATTCCTAAGTACAAGTCAAGTGATTACTCGGTGACAAGATGGCGACCGATGTAATCTGATCGTTCCTCGAAGATCAATGGAACTGCCGTCTAGTTTCCCTTATGTAAACTTTCTATTCTGTGGTTAAGATGAGCTTTACCAAATGCTACATTTCATTACACATTATGAAAATAAAAAGCATTTCAATTGTTAAACAAAGAAGTTATATAGTATAAAAAGTATAGACAAAAGATGAAACATTTGAACCATGATACGAGCTAAGAGTACACAAATCTTTATCATGCAAGAATCATGAAATCTTAAATATACAACCAGCCTAATTGAGCGTGCACCGCCACGCGCCCGCACTACGCACACGGCATGTGTAAGGGGGCCTCACGCGGTACGTGAAAACGCTACGCACGCGGCATGTGGAATCGCTACATAAGCGGCATGTGGAAGCGCTAAGCAGCCGGCATATGGAAGCGCTACGCACGCGGCACGTGGAAGCGCTAAGCACACGGCTTATGGAAGTGCTACGCACGCAGCAGGTGAAAACGCTATGCACGTGGAAGTGCTACGCACGCGACATGTGAAAGCGCTACGCACGCGACATGTGGAAGCGCTACGCACACGCCATGTGGAAGCACTACGCACGTGACATGTGAAAGCGCTACGCACGCGGCATGTGGAAGGGCACGCAACCGCAGCGGCGCAGCGTGAGGTTGGCGAGGCACTCGATCTCGCAGTTGCTCTGCGAGTAGAGGCGGAAAAAGGCGAGGCGGCGCTCGTCGGGGAAGTAGCAGCGGCGCTGCTGTGCCGAGTAGCCGCCGCGCACGTCGGCGTCCGTCGCCATCTCGGCCGGCGCCACGCGCAGCGCCGTCGACCCGCGCAGCGGCGCGCGGAACGAGCGCTCGGCCGGGCGCGGGAACTCCGCGGGGCTGTGCAGCTGCACCTGCGCACCGCACACGGAACGACGCTGGTGGCGAGTCACGAATTACTTTGACGCTTGTGATAGTGAATTCCACGGGTTTCTAGTTATCGCGTGATCTCCTTCCCCCGAAAAAGACACGTCGGGGAGAAGAGTCGCGCCGAGGACGAGTCGGGCTGGGGAAGACTCGGGTCGGGGAAGACTCGGGTCGGGGAAGACTCAGGTCAGGGAAGAGTCGCGTCGGGGAAGAATCGCGCCTGGGAAGAATCGCGCCAGGGAAGAGTCGGGCTGGGGAAGAATCGAGTCGGGGGAGTGACGAGCCGAGGAAAATCGAGCCAGCAAAGAGTCGGACCGGGGAAGAGTCGGGCTGGGGAAGAGTCGGGTTGGGGAAGATTCGGGTCGGGGAAGAGTCGCGCCGGGGAAGAGTCGGATCGGGGAAGAGACTAGCCGAGAGAATGTCGACCCGGTGATAAATCGAACCAGGAAGGGTCGAGCCGAGGAAGAGTCAGGCCAGGGAAGAGTCGGGCGGGGGAAGTCTCGCCAGGAAGGACTCAGCAGATCCAGACTCGCGCAGAGCAGATCTGTTTCTTGGAATATGTAAGGGGGATATAAGTGCCGCTTTAGTGGGTCGTGAATGTTTTTATTGGCTTGATTTCGATAATTGTGAATTTATGTTCCTTTCATAAATATATGTCAAATACACATGTATTTTCCATTTAAGTTTATGCACATACTACGTGAGAGACACACTCATTCAAACTAAATCTGCTGAGCACCGTACATACCTAAAGCAATCAAGCTGAAAAATCATTAGAGGAAAAATCTTACGATTGTTAAACTTATTAAATTACTTATGAAATTTACTAAATATATAACATCATCAAGAATACTACAAGGACAAAATAATTGAAGAATAATAGAGTAATATTAAAGAATTATTTTCACTACAGCTATATCAAACAAATTGTGCTAAGGCTGGTGTTGGCCTACCGTTTTCATTTCACTGCTTCTTCTCGGGGAATGCCTCGTCAAACATTGCCTCCACAAAATATCATCAACTATACACACTCTGAAAGACATACTACACACAATTATTGCTGGATACCCGTTAGATATGATATTTACTGTATTAGATACAATCATCACACCCGCTAGGCGATGCACTTGGTACTACAATGCAAATTTACTAAAAATCTTCATGAAACTACGAGTAATCACGAAAATAAGTCACAAACAGTGTAATGGTTCACCACAGAGTCACGCACTGCCCTGCTATGTCCACTGATTATCTGGAAGAGAGTACGCTATGCTATTTACAAATTCTAGGAATCTATGATTTAGATCACATGTGTACATGTGAACTACAATTCTAAAAATATTAATAAAATCTCTACTGCAGATTCTGGTTCACTATCATTACAACGAGAGAAAAATATGTGCCAATTTTTTTATAAGTTATAAACGTCCCAACAAATGGTACTGTAATTTATGCTGAAAACTTAAAATATAATTGAAAATAATGATGCATTGTAGTAGCATTGGCTTGCGAGTAACGTGAGATGCCTGGAATGCACTCGTCTGCTCTCTGGCGGATAGTACTGCAGTTATGTTCGCAGGGAAGGCGTGATAGACCCGGCCTTAAAGCAGGGGGAGGGGGAGCAACGACATCCATCCCTAAGCTAGCTGGGTTTAGTCCATTATCTGCTACGGCTGCTCCCGATCGCAGCCTGCCGCTGGCTCAGTGAATTAGATGCGCGCGCAGCTCCATTCCCCAACGAAGATTTCAGAGTTGGGGTTAGAACAGTGGGCAGTGGCAAAGACAGCAGTAGAGTATGCATTATTGCAATATTTTTAATCATGTGACATATGGATCATTGTAATTTTAATAATCAATACGAGTATTCATTAAATTCCAATTTTCACCAAATTCAGCAGTGCTGGTGTTTCACGTCACGCCATACACGCCACTACTACAGACCTATTATTTGTCTGGAAGACGGAGGTAACTGTTTCAGGCAAGTCGTGGACAAAAATTGGTGGCACTCGTCCCTGAAAGAACCTGTTCTTCCCTGAACCGACCCAACACTACGTGAATTGAATTGAACTGATGCATTATTTTACGTGGCGAGACTCATGATATCAGGTCCGCTCCTGAGAGAGGAGATATTTCTTGGGCGACGAAACAGGCGATTTGAATTTAGCACAGAGACTTGAGAATATTTTACATGCTGTAAATCTACTAATAGGACAGCTGGCTTTACTTCCCCTCCGAAGGAAGGCGTACGAAGGATTTTCTCGCCTTTAAAAATCCACGGCTTCGATCGGGTTTAAACCAGCGAACTTGGATATAACAGTCCGATGCGCTAACCGTTAGACAATCGCTGCCACCAACCATCGCCGCCGCGTGGTCCCGGGGGGAATTATAACTGGCCCTATACTCCGTTTTAAATGTGAAGGTCACGACCTGGAAGGAGAGAGGGACATTGTCATTCCATCGGAAGCCCTAATGCCAAAAATTTAAGCCGTAACTAAGCTCCCGATTGGATGACCATGACCTCTCCATCCAGCTCGTGGCCACGAAGTGCCACTACGTTCAAATCAGAGTACGGGGCAAATGCGTCGGGCTGGGCTGCCCTGGCGGGGCGGCGTGCTGACCTTGTAGCCCTCGTAGGCGTTCCTGCAGTGCGCGTCCAGGTCGCGAGCGGGCGCGCGCAGCGTGAAGGAGAGGCCGGTGCCGGCGCCCGACGCCGTCGCCCTGAACGGGTAGGCGCCGCGGCCGGCGGTCGGCGCGTAGCCCTCGGACGGCGTCCACTCGCGCAGGTGGCGCCGGTAGTTGAGGTAGCGCCGCGCGTGGTGCAGCCTGCGGCCCGCGCACAGGACAGGGCATTTTTGGGGCTCTTGGTGATTTGTTGGTGTTTCCGGGTGCGTAAACTGCTATGGTCATTAGTCCCGTACGTGTTGTGGATGCTACATCTCGGAAAGTGACGGCGTTTCTCTCCGTTGAAACGTGACCTTCACATCGGTTTGCAGAATTTTCCCTCCAAGTATCTCTACCTAACTGTGCACCAACTCAAAGCAGGACACGCTCTAATCTCCCAACATGTGTGGTAGAGAACTGCATGTAAATGGTTTGTGATAGTTAGGGGTAAGGATAGAACAAGGAAGAGAAAGGAAATATCGCGCGCGACCCGTGATCATTTTTTGAAGGGACTGCTCCGGCATTTACCCGGTATTGAATGGAGAAACCAGTAAAAACTAACCATCCATCAACTTGTCTAGTTTGTACGGTGTGTGAAGGCAGACGGCGGGCGTATTGGGAGTACCTTACACCGAAATTCTGCCTGTCGGTTTGGTTTCCAATCGCTTGTGTTGCTACTGCACTGCGAAAATGTAAACGTGTTATGAATGATTTATTAGTTGAGAATGCCGTACATGTTATGAATGCAGAATCAATTGCATGCTATGTAAACACAGATTGTTACCTTGTGGTTTGATGAAAATTCCCTTCTAAAACCCCAGAGAAGTTACTGATCATTTACGTTAAAATAAAAATGTTCAGACAAACTCGAACTTGCTGCTGTGAAAATAGCTTAATCCTAAGAAAGCATTAAGTCCTACAGCGGAATATTATTTCATTGTAGACCCTAAATAGCTTGAATTGATAATGTTAGTAGCCACTTAAGACTAATGGCCTAATATATCGCTACGAGATCAAAAAGTACTTGAAACATGAAATTACTACATATGAAGGCAGCACCATTGTATCATTAATTATATCAAAGGTATCAATATCTCCAACAACTAAATTACCATTCATTACTTTTTAAATAGCACAACACTCCATCGTATTACAATGCATTTTGCACAAATGTCACTAAAGGTCGAAGAAACTATCTCAAAGTTATTTTTGAATCACTGTTCGTACTATTAAATGGCGAATAGAGAAATGAAATGTAATGATTGGAGTTTCATTAGAGCACAAAAATCATTGGTTTGACTTCTGCCAATGCTGTTCTCACCACTTTATAAAATCATCCAATTCATTCCTATACATAATAATAAAAATAAAAGTGGATTGCATTTCAAAATATTGCGACAAAGGAATTGGACAGGTCTTAGAAAATTCTAGAATCTATCGGAAGCTAGAAGCTTGAGATACACTTGTGTTCTCCTACGCAAGATGAATATGAACTGTTTCCTACCATGTACCCGTTACACTAAGAATTGATGGAATCAGTGCACCTGTTTCAGTTATTGTAGGTAATTAACAATAATTAGTTGAAACATTTGCGAAAGCATTAGCACTTACGTGCCATTTCGAAAGAAGTACGATCCTTGCATCATGTTGAACGAAAAGCATAGTCCTTCTTCAGTGAGAATTGGTTGAAAATCGAAATGTGTTTTCAGATCTTTTCGTCGGAATTCTGCTGAATATATTGTATCCTTCATTTGAGGTGAAAACTGAAAGAGAACAAAAGTAAAAATGTTGGCCATTTCTTTCCTTCTGGAAGTATAAAGAAACTAAATTTTATGACAATTTTAATATTTTCGTGTGAACGGTACCTTTTCTATGCTTTCCACTGTATTAATATTTCTAAACCTGTCTTCTGAGTTGTCTATTCCTTTCTTGTCGCAAAGAACGAATAAATCCAGAAATATTTGTTCCCTGTTGATAAGAAAAATATGTAAGTGGATTTCATTTTCGTTTTAAAAACTTAAATTTAAAACAAGATTAAATATAAAATAAATAACTTCTTTAAAACTCATTGAAATTGTATTGATTATTTACATTCAAAAGAGATGATGTGTTACTTGCGTTTTTCATGATTTCTTTCCATCACAAAAAATTAAATTTCTCAGTAAGTACAGGTGGATATTCGATTGTTATTTATCAAATGGGGGCATTTAATTCTGATCTATAGAAAACAATTTCCATTTTTACTTTCTCTACGCTACTGCTTACGGAGTATACCGGAAGTATTGTAATACTTCGGCGAAAAGGGCGAAATTTCGACAGAATAACTTACATGCACATCTGGAATATCACAGTTGTGTTTCTTGAGCATACTGCACAGAATCACAGGAACAGATTTTTTAATGCTTGCTGGCAACCCATCCTACCTCACACCACCCTACCTGAATCCCAAGTCAGCCCGGTCGCATGTCTGACCGTCATGAGACTTAAATGGAAAAAATACAGAATCAAGAAAGTTGCTGCAGCTCACCCCCTCTACCAACACACACGATTGTGTCTTGGTGGCATAAATATGCAGCGGCCAAATTACCGCGACACAAGCAGTTGCTCCCAGACACGGGTTGCGAGATAAAATAAAGACCCTATATCCTGGCTGCGCACGTGACCACACTTACTCCTGTTGCGTGCTGTCGTTGTTGCCGAGGCATTGGCTCCTGTAGACGGCGCTGAAGTTGAAGGCGGAGGCGCGTAGCTTGTTGACGGGGCAGACGGTGACGGCGGGGAACGGGATCTCCCAGACGGGCCGCTGCGTCTCGTCCATGGCGACGATGACGGGCGACGCGCGCCAACGCGCCCACGTCTGCGCCACCAGCACTGCGCATGCGCCCAGCGACAGCGCGACCCCCGCCACCCACAGCAGCCTGCGCACAGCCATAGCACAACGCAAGGCGTAGATAGATAGATTTATTATTTCTGCAGGTAGGTATAGAACCTGGTGGCAGAACACTATAATTTACATATTACAACTTAGAATAGAAATACACTGTAATTTTAAAGCATTTTAAGGCAATAATAACAATAATATAACAATAACAGCATTACCTATACACTTTATGACTGCCTTGCACGGAATTTTTAACTAATAAATACACTTCACTTCACTTCACTTCACTTCACTTCACTTCACTACACTTCACTTCACTACACTTGCATTTCACTTCGCTACACTACACTTGCACTTGACTTCTCTATTGCACTACAGTTCACAACACAACATGGAAGTGTAGTAGTATAGCTTCCCTCTTTCCATACTCGATTTCTTACGTAAGTATATACTTCGATTTAAAAGAGTGGCTCTTCAAAGGTGGAAGGAGTGGGGGACATCTGATCGGAAGCTCCCAACTCCAAAAATTGAAGTCGTAACAATTGGATGACAGTGTCCCCTCTCCTCTTGATCTTGAACTATCGATACGTTTAAGTCGAAGAAAAAGGAGGATAAGCCATTAATTTAACTACGAGTATACGTCAAGGTTTTTCTACTTTTCTTCCGCCTGCCGAGACTGGTAAACCTCCGTCCGCGATCTCCATGACACTTGGTGTAGTTTCCCCATTTTATCACCGAATTGGCCCGTGTGTTCATATTCTGTAGTGTCTGGCACCCTGAAGTGATCGAAAAACAACTGCCGTTTTTCTCCTTCATTTGTCGCTTGCACAATTTCCATAAAATTACGTTTTTCTCTCCAGTTTTCACTTGCGCCCTATTGTATTCTTTACGTAAATTAATGACGTGCTTTCCCCGTAATTCATATATGTTTCAATGTCTTTTTGCAGTCACTTCATCAAAATTTCATATTTACTTACATAGGGTTGTGTTACGTTCACTTGCCTCGCGATGAAAGTTATGCTTTTTCTTGAATTTACTTTTCAAAACCTAATATAAACTTGTTCTTATTGGCCTAAAATGTGTTTTATTTATTTATGCCGGACTGATTAGATTTCACTATTTTGTCAACACCGACGAGGCTGTCTGCCAATATCGTGTTTTTTCCTATTAAAATATATTTTGGCGTGTCTATTTGAACCGTCGCAATTCATACGAGGAGACAACGAAATATTCTAGAGCAACCAACACCACCTAGTTTCCCGTTAATAGAATTTGCAATCAAATTCATTGATTATTTTGTTAGGTTCTAAATTTTAATTCTGATGATAATTAAAAACAACTCTTATTACCTCTCGACACAGGGTCGGCTGGGTTCTGCCATGTACTTCAAGCCGTGCACGCTCGTGTTGTCGCAAAAGTCCGCCAGGTGTCTCTTGAGGTCGCGCGCGCAATTGCAGCAGCCGTCGCCGAGGCGCGCTGCCAGCGACGGGTCTGGCAGCTGCGGCTGCGGTCGGGGGCGCACCCGAATGCGCGTGGCGCGCGCCCGCGGCGCCAGCGGGGCCGTCTCCATTGACAACGTGGCCAGGTCCAGGGTGGCGCGCAGCAGGGCCGCTGGTCGGATCTCCAAACACAAAGCCGATTTATTTTGCCGATTTATTTTGTCTATGAATAGTAACAGCTGTTTGTGACGTATGGAGGAGAAGTACAAACTGCACACGGTTTCTTGAGCTTTGAAATCCTTTCCCCACCTTTTAACCCAAAATAGATGAATGATGCATAAATGTACCAACCAACGAGTTAGAATGTATCACATAGTGGCTGAACCGATGGTGTCAGCGCTCTTGGTGTACGCTCGAAGAGCTCGGGGCTGCCAAGTTTTGTGCAGTCAAAGCATGAAAGGTGCCTAATGATGGCGTATACAACTGTTGTACTGAATCTACGTGTTGTTTGTATCATAACGTATTTTTAAATTGTTTTTTTCGTTTAACTGTATTTTAATTATATTTGTGGTTAGAATAATAATATTCTTAATGCCTTCAGTATGTTCGGGATATTACTGTAAAAATAGAAGTCATCAAACCATAATGAAAGCATTTTTCAAGTTAGCAGCCTTAATTGTGATCAGTTTGTGTGCTTCTTATATAAATAACATTCACCTTCAGGCGTTATACTAACTACAATAACATCTCAACAGTTTCCATTCTTATGACAGTAACCGGTGCAGGAAGCAATGTGTGTTTTTAAACTTTCTGAGTTCGTTCTCCTTACATATTGTGAATTCCTTTTTAAATTATTGGTTTTTGGTCATGAAACACACAGAAAGTGAATTTATATTACGCGCGGAACGCGCCCACCCGGCCTTATACAGCGCCAAACGGAATAGTAGAATACTCTGTTTCTCTAGAGGTCACTGATTTGTCTGCAAAAAACATGGGTTCAATTTGTTGCAAAGTTGGAGGCGCTGAGACACTCTATGTAGTCTAACTCGTTGATCTCGAAAGATAAAGCTTGATTCTCAGGTCTTATCGCAGTTCGCACCGAGCAGCCGTGCCGTGAACATCGTATGCCACAGCTCTCTCACTGCGTAGTGTGTTTAGATTGAGTGTCAAACTAGTTTCGCTTGCACAGCAATCTACGTATCTTTTTAAATATTATACATCGTTACATCAAAAACAGTTTAATTTTGCAAATAGTATTAAAAAATATTTACCACAAGTGAGTGAAAACCAACCCGTGACCGCGAGTGGCGAAATGAACGTACAAGGTAGCCCCGAGTCGGGGCTACACGGTACATCACAAGTGTTTGTGAACGCTATGGATACCTTATATGCAAGCAACAACGATCAGTGCATTCTCCCAACAGCACAATTTCAACTTTTACAACAACAGCAGCAACATCTGCAACTCCTTCATCAGCAACAACAGCAGCAACTACTGCTACTTCAACAGAATCAACCCACAGCGCAGCAAGGGCAACCGTTAATGCAGCAGCAACCGCCCCAAACGACCCTGCCCCAAGAACACCAAAGCGAGGAGATGCACGCAACAACTTCCAACGAAACGCTTTCAAACGTAAGTAAACGAAAGAGAAATGATGATGAAAACTCTATGCCATTATACAATGTTCAAACTTCATCGCGTTTCGAAGTGCTTCAAAATCTTAAAGACAGTGATCTAAGTACTCCAGAACAAACATTAAAAATTCCGCCCATAATTATGCACAACGTACTTGACTACAACCAAGTGATTTCCGACATTAAATCAGTCGTCAAATGTGATTTCACAACCAAGACAGCCGGTGATCAACTAAAAATCATGCTCACTACAATAGAAGATTACCGTAATTTTATACATCACTGTGTTGAGAAGAACAGACAATTCTATTCTTTCCGCGACCCTTCTATTAAAACCTTTAATGCTGTGATGAAGGGCATCCCCACATGTTACTCGGAAGCTGACATTTTAAAAGAACTTGAACTCAAATACCCTGTTACCAAAGTGACTAGATTATATGACAAAAAGAAAAATCCAATTGAAATTTGTGCTCTAGAAATAAAAGACAATAGAGACGGGAAGTCAATATTAACTTTAAATCGCCTGATGCATTGCGTCATACAAATTCAACCTAGAACAAATCGAAACTACCCAATACAATGTAAACGTTGTCAAAGGTATGGACACTCGCAAGCAAACTGCCGACTCACTCCGAGGTGCGTTAGATGTAAAGAGCCACACCACTATTCTCAATGCACAAAACCAAAAAGTGAGAAACCGAATTGCGTTAACTGTGGCTTGGAGCACACGGCCAATTACAAAGGCTGTCGCATTTTCAAAGAAACTCAGCAAGCACGTTCAAACCTAAATGAACGCAGGTCAGGGTCAGAGCAACAACCGCCGCCGCGCAACAATCCCTCTCGTAGCCCTCCAACATTTAGCCCTCGCGAATTTCCTCCCCTTCCCAAAACCAATACCCCGTGGTCACCGGCTCAATCTTTGCAAACCCAAATGCCAACTGATGTATCCCAACTAATAACCACAATAGTATCACAAGTAATCTCAGCTATAATCCCGCAAATTCAAAATATTGTACAGTCAGTGCTAATAAATTTCCATAATGGCAAATAAAATCACTTTATTGAATTGGAATGCAAACGGAATTAAAAGACAACAATCAGAAATAGAAATTTTTCTTCACGAACACAAAATCGATATTGCATGCATAACCGAAACCCACTTGGTTCTAAATGAAAAATTCAAAATTTCCGGTTATAAAATATATAGAAGTGACAGAATTTCAAATGTTGCAGCAGGGGGTGTTTTGATTGCTCTTTCAACCCGAGTCAAACATCAACGGTCACTTAGCCCCAACACTTCTAACCTGGAAACTGTGTCAGTCACCGTAACCATAGATAATAAAGATTACACAATAATAACAGCATATAAACCTCCGAATAAACAATTTCCAGTAAAAGAATACAAGGAAATATTTAATAACAACGCCAACGTTATTCTACTAGGAGACCTAAACAGTAAAAACCAAGCCTGGGGATGCAATTGCACAACCCAGCAAGGCACTAAATTGCAATCTTTTGCAGTAAACAATAACTTAGATGTAATAGCACCTTGGCAGCCAACACACTACCCGTACAATAGTAATATTATCCCAGATATTTTAGACATAATGGTGTCTAAAAACTTCCATTTACCTACATCTCAAACCGTACTTCCTGAATTAGATTCAGATCATTGCCCAGTCATCATTGAACTAAAATCTTCAAACCTCTTGCAGTCTAATAATCCCTTCACAGTTTTGGGCACGAAAGGGCACGTCAACTGGAATAAATTTAGAGACCTATTAGAAGTAAACCTTCACTACCCGGAACAGATACTAACAACAAATGAAATAGACAACCAGGTAACTGATATCACACAGAAAATCTACGTTGCATTGCTACAATCAACAACTCCTTTCGCAAGACCTTTCACTAACAATAGAAATCCGATCCCAAGGAATATTCTAAACCTAATTAAAAGTAAACGTAACCTTCGACGGCTCTGGCAAATCAACCGCAGACATGACCTTAAAGCAAAAATCAACAAATTAGGGAGAACAATCAAAAACAAATTAAATCAAATTCGAATAAACAATTTTCAAAGATCCATAGCTCAAATACACCCTAATAGTAGACCACTCTGGTCAACCATAAAAAGACTATGTAAAGAAACTACTGACATTCCTATCCTGAAACACAACTCAAATGTAGCTTATACGGATCATATGAAAGCCAATATGTTAGGTAAATATCTGCAAAATAATTTTACTCCAAACCCAAATACAAATTCTTCCTTTACTAATTATATTACAAAAAACGTCCTGTTACCAGACTATAATGTCCCAGATAAAATAAAATTTATATCCCCATCCGAAACATCTAAAATTATTAAGCAATTGAAAACCCGAAAATCAGCAGGTCACGACCATATTAACAACAGAGCTCTTAAAGAATTACCCAAAAGAGCTATAACTATTTTAACCGCCTTATTTAATTCCTGTCTAAGACTGGGCTACTTTCCAAAAGATTGGAAATTATCTATAATCTTACCCTTCTGTAAACCAGGCAAAGATCCTCGCTTTCCTACAAGCTACAGACCAATAAGCCTCCTACCCTCAATCGCAAAGATATTTGAAAAATTAATTCACAGCAGATTATCTACTTACCTAACAAAAATTAGCGCTATCCCTGACTTCCAGTTCGGATTCAGATCTCAACATAGCACCACCCACCAATTGCTCCGTTTAATTAAATATATTGCAAATTCATTTCACAGCAAAAAATACACAATTGCAGTGTTCCTAGACATTGAGAAAGCCTTTGATAAACTCTGGCATGAAGGTCTTTTATACAAACTGCGCCAACTAGGAACTCCCAAATATCTACTCCATCTAATCAGAAGTTTTCTAAAAGATAGATATTTTTCCGTCCGTATTAACTCAAGTCTCTCAAACAAATTTGAAATTAATGCAGGAGTCCCTCAAGGTTCTTGCCTCTCTCCACTTCTCTTTACTGTTTACATGTCGGATTTACCACAGTCAGACTATACAGAAATTGCCCTTTACGCAGATGACACAGCACTTTTTACCTCTCATTCAGACATTAGCTGCGCCTTCGACAATATACAGATTGACCTAAATAACTACATTAAATGGGCTTCAAACTGGAAAATAAAGATTAACGCATCTAAAACTCAAGCAAAAATTTTCACACTCCGCAAACTTCCTCAACCACCCCTCCTCAGCCTCCAAAACACAAATATAGAATGGATGAGTGGAAATACACCAGCAAAATACTTAGGAGTACTACTTGACACCAAACTAAACTGGAAACAACATATCAAATCTATAGCAGATAAAACGTATGCAAAAAATATCCAAACTATACCCAATAATAAATAGAAATTCCGGACTTAGCACTGACTGCGGCTTAACCATCTATAAAACAATAATAAGACCAACGCTCACATATGCCTGCCCGATCTGGAATAACGCCGCAAAAACAAACCTAAACAAAATATAAATAATACAAAATAAATTTCTCAGAAAGATCATTAAAGCTCCTTGGTTCATAAGCAACATACAAATCCAAAATGAACTAAATATATCATCCATTAACGAATATATAAATCTTATGACTCATAAATTCTTCTCATCCATTCCCCAATCGCGCAGTACAACAATATTCAAGCTAGGTAAAACGTATGGTTCATCAAAAAGAATAAGATCACGATTCCCTAAAGACTCCCTTCGTCCACCTTAAATCACCTACCCATCTTCCACTTTCCAAAATTCCACCCACTGACACCCTCTCCTCAAAATAAACCCATATAACTCCAAAAACTGTTATCCACAGTTTCTTCTCAAAGAACAACGTTTTATCAGACCCCTGAGAGAGGAGGTAACGCATGCGGATGTCCATCCCTAAAAGTTAATGTGTATAATATTGTACAATGAACACCCCTGAAAGGCAGAAATGCCGAGCAGGTAGAAATAAATTTAAAAAAAAAGGTCTTATCGCGGTTCGTAATGATTCATCTCTGGCGTCACGAAATAGGTAAAGGCACTTTACCTGAAGAAAGAACTAGGCGTATCAAAATACACACCATCCATATATGTATATCTATGAACTAGAGAGCTCTTCCTAATTGAGGCCATAAGATATAATCTATTACTACCATTTGTCACAGTATACAACAAACTGCTAGCGGAAAGACAACAGAAGAGAGAAGAGGTAGAAGAACTCTTCTACTGCACGAGTGCCATGATAGACAGAAGTTAAACAAAACCAAGACTGGACATGAGAAGTGTAATAAACAAATTAGCGGTGCACGGATTTCATCATAAACTCTGCAACACAACTACATATCACGTGCTTTCATGCAAGGGAAACAACAAAACAATTACGGAGCTCAGTTCCGAAGACTGAACTATACATTTCCGTACAATTCCATGCACACTTGTGCGCATTTTTATTTATATAATAATAATAATAATAATAATAATAATAATAATAATAATAATAATAATAATAATAATAATAATAATAATAATAATAATAATAATAATAATAATAATTACAACGAAAATTTACTTTAACTTACAGAAAGGAGATCTTTCTTCGAATCACGAGGCTGCAGGCCCA
This sequence comes from Gryllus longicercus, assembly GCA_038098605.1. NCBI lineage: Eukaryota > Metazoa > Arthropoda > Insecta > Orthoptera > Gryllidae > Gryllus > Gryllus longicercus. Next base: position 11,723,431 of record JAZDUA010000002.1, on the reverse strand, counting down.
GAGTATCAGCGCCGTACCTGCGAATGCTCAGACGGTCACTGCCCAACTCCCCGGGTGCTTGGCCCGCGAAGCGGAGTACATTACCCCGAGCGGTGCGGGTGCGTGCAGGGCACAGCGGCCACGCATTTAATGTGTGGGAGGGCCGCCGCGTACTAAACGCCGCGCTGTTCGCTTCGCCTCACTCTTCATTACATTACGCTCCTCTCGGAAAGGGCTTCGTTTGATGTCTCCGGGGCTCCGAGAGAAACGTAACAGTAATGGAGAGTGGTTTTGCAAATGAGAATTCCGTCCTTGCATTTTATACACGAAGCAAACGTTTGCTGGCTAACATCCATAAATTTTTCCACTGGTTGGTCTCTATAAATTATCTTCTGAATTAATACGTTTTCATACAAGGGCGGGGCAACTTTTGGCTCAGTGACTAGGTCACTTGCTCGTTGGGTATCACGTTTATAGTTAACTTGATGTTGGATTAGGAGTGAAGAAGCAATGAATACATAGTAACTTACAAAACAATTCGTATTAAAAGTCATTATATTTTTTCGTTGTAATTAAAATGCTTTGAAATTTGTTTTACGAATTACAATTCTTAAAAACACATTTTCTGAGAAGTGAATATGGCGCTTCAGTATAAATAATACGTTAATGAAAATTATTTATTAAACTAACTTCAATTATACACATCATTTACCTTTAAATTGAAGTTTGACACATAAAACATTTAACTTTATGATGAAGTTTTTGCAATGTATAACTATATATTGAAGTTTGGCACCTTAAAAAACTTCAGTACTAATATTCGTAAAATTAAATATTTTACTTTACATCTCTTTGAGTACTGTAAAACAATTAGTTGACTAATATTTATTAACATACAAAAAATATCGTATTTTACATCACAACACTGACTTACAACATTTTATTACAACGTTTCTGTTATAGATTGTGACCTTCTTCAAGTATTTGAAAAAACGAGAACTTAGTAAAAAGTAGAAAAATAAAATAGATATTAAAAGGAATAAACCATTGTAACAATATTTTGTGTCTTGTTGCCCATTTAATGTCAATAAAATAAATGTACAATAAAAAAACGTGAACTGAACGTGTGAATCGGCTTACCTTGCAAATGAAGATTATAGCACAGAGACAAAATAAGCAGAGCCCATACTTCAGTCCAGCGAAAAATATATGTAATGGAAAAGATAATACAACGTAAAAATTATATGTGGTATGAGAATTTTAAAATACCTTTATGTAAAGTGTAAAGATTAGATAAAAGAATTCACAAAGAGATGTTGTAAAACATAGAAACATTTGAAACAGTAAACACCGATGTGTTTATCTTAGACCAAAATATAAACATGTAAAAACCAATAACCAAGTCTATGAGAAAAGATAATAGTTATGGTACAAATAGTAAAGGTGAATTTTATTTTGTGAGTAAGAAAGGTTGCGACACAAGGCCGATAGGCTAATTGGCGCAAGTTTTCGAGCAAAATAAAAGAATTTTACCTCTTGTTTCATACACTATTTTTTAGACGGCCATACTGTCGTTTTGTCCTACAGCCCATTTCTCGTTTGTCATTCTCTCTATTTCCCTTTTCTGCCATTTTCTCCATTTTCCTTGCTGTCCCATTTGTCCAGTTTCTCCCCTTTGTCTCATTTTCTCCCTTGTCCCGTTTGTCCACTTGTCCCGTTTGTCCCCTTGTCCCGTTTGTCTCTCTTGCCCCTTTACCTCTTTTCCCGTTTGCCCCATTGTTCCATTTGTCCTTATTGTCCCCTCATCCTTTTGTTTTTTGTTCTTTTTTGGACCTGGTCAGACGAAAGTATTTTGTTTCCTTGGTTGCATTCACAGATTTTTTTATTTACGTCGGTAAACAAGCACTTAGCCCCTTAGAAACCAACCCAGCAATTGCTATTAAAATGCTCAAGAGTCTATTTAAAATATTTTAGCGTACTTTCGGATTCAGTTGTATGAGTGCTCATAATCTTGGGATAAATATGACGTTGACACAAAACAATTTTTGGGAATAAATGTAAAAAAAAAATACTTTTACAATTATTTTGGTACAGATACATTGAAATTAGTATACGAGCATAATCTCTTCGTTAATGCCGCGAACATTAATTTTCGTTCGCCAATCAGAAAATAAATCATAAGCTTTTTCATAAGTCGTTACAGATTTAGAAGGAATCAAACTAGAGCTTGCAGCTTCTGATTCTTCCAGATTATCATCCGGCACGAAAATATCTCTTGATACTTCGAATTTCCCGGAAATTTTTTTTCTCAATTAGCTTGCATTAACAGAAAAAGCATTAAACTGTTTGATCCTTGCCACAAAAAAATCGAGAATAATGACAATTCTTTACATGAGAAAGCGAAAAAAGTTTATTTTGAATAAGCGATAAACTAGAAATAACGAAAAACATTGTATGTAGCTCGTCTTCTATTGGTCTTTAAGGTCTATTCGAGAGGACTTGTGACATAAACAACTAAATCAGAACACTAGATCATCGTGACACATTTAGCCCTACTGCTAAAAATTGTACTTTGAGCACACTAGGCATACCCTGAAAAATCAGTTTTTAGTAGTGGTTGTCTAAAAAGTATTTTTTGTTTTTTACGTTGATAAACACGCGCTTAGCTCCCTAGCAACCTACCATTTAAACTACAGATTTACAGGGCGTCCATAACAAAGGCCGTTAAAATGCTCGAGTTCATTAAAAATAATTTAGCGGACGTTCGGGCTTCGATTTTACCAGAGCTCGTACATGTTTGGATACATGTCGTCACAAGAAAACAATTTTTGGGAATAAATGTAAACAACATTTATTCTTACAATGGTTTTCGTATATTAAAGGTACAATTTTTGAACATTCCACTGAATGTATTGTCATTTGAAGCCGTGATATTTATCTTCGTTAGTATTACAAGAACTCGATTATGACATTTTTGTCCCCTTCTTCCACTTGTTCTTGTCCCTTGTTGTACCTATTTTGTCCCATTTCGTCCCTTTCGTCCCGTGTCTAATATGTCCCTATTGGAGTCGTTCATAAATTTTGTAACGCAAATTTGGAGTATTTTGAATACCCCCTCTCCCCATAGTAACGCATCCGTATCGCGCATTTGAACTTCCCTAAATAATTATGTAACGCTTCTGACAACATCCCCCTCCTTATAAATGCAAGAAGTAAATATATATTATAGCTCGGTAAAAACACTTTGTATTCATTTTATTTGGGTTGTGCATTAAAATTTACGATTAAGGCATAATTAGTTGTCGATGCTATTCGTACCTAACAATAAGATTCGGGGCAAATTCTGAGTGAAGGACGGACGCACAGGCGCGAAGATTTCTGATCACTTGCTGTGAAGGCGCCGCCGTTGTGGATGGCGCACGAGCAAGAGTCCACTACGCCAATTTAGCTGTATTCTACAAACAAGTTTTGATTATTTTCTTCGTTATCTTACAGAATCAATACAAACCTGAAGACCTAAACATATTTCCAGTTTTTGTAACAGCTTCTAATAACGTTTAATTATTGTTTGAAAAAATAATTAAATAATTCCCATGTTGTCCCATTGCCCTCTCAGACCTCCTTTTCCTGTTTTGTCCCACTTGTCCCCCTTTGTCCTTTTGGCCCTTCCGCGCACTGATATTGTTTTTTAAAAACGGAATCAATGCCCTCTACACGGCCCTTGCTACAGATAATCCAGAGTAAAGACAATTCTTATCTCATGAAAGTGTTCAATGGCCAGAAGGTTAACTACTCGGCTCCGCTATCGCTCCGCTTCGCAGTTAAACTTCCGGTCTTGATACACAAATAATTATTAAAGTACAAAAAAATGTAATTGAGTTTTACGGTATCAATGTGAATGTTTAAGGAAAGTTCTCCCGATATAATGAAGAGAAATACAGATATCGATTTCCTACTATAATTAGGTTCATGACTAAGAACCTGAACATGCTAACAATCAAATGGGTGGTATCTACGGTATCTATGATGTACAGTGGATGATATCTATCTAGAAATGTATGTTGAATCATAACATTATGTTTGGAAGAATGATGTTTTATTCTCATTAGAAAGATTGAAGTCTGATATGTTGTTTGATTATTTATTCTAAGGCACATTTATTGGTACCTAAATATTTAGCAGGACTACCTTTACAATATGTCTGATATATTATAATAATAGAAACCCTGTTTGCAGGAGCCTTTGCCCTTAACGGGATTGCTACTGGCTGTAATAATAATAATAATAATAATAATAATAATAATAATAATAATAATAATAATAATAATAGTAATAATAATTTATTATTATTATGAATATAATTAATTTAAAATAATGAACTTTTGGACTTGGAAACCACGAATTAATAATAATTTGTTTATCACTAGTGTTGTGAGTTGATGCGTGAGGTTTTGCCCGTTGAATAGAAAAATTCCTGGTATCTTTCTTTAGAAGATTGCGATTTGGAAATAAATCATTACACTTTATCGATTCTTATTACTCTCTCTCTCTCTCTCTCTCTCTCTCTCTCTCTCTCTTTCTCTAAATCAACTTCAAATAGTAATTTCATAAACTGTTAATATAATGCTAGTACAAAACATTCTTTTGAGTCTTATCTGAATTGTGGGATAATGATTTTGACTCATTCTCCATTATTTTGGAAACTTAATTTGCTCATCAGTTAAAACAAGTGCAGCATCAGCTAAAACAAATGCAATGTAAGCTCAACACAGTTACTTGGTTTACACTACACAATTATTCAGTAGTTGATTGTTTAATGGATATGTGCGAGGTTCGGTTTTGTCTTCCTGGTATATTTTTCGACGGCGATGACAGGGTCTCACACACAGCCAGTAGAAAACCTCGACGAGACTTAGAACGCTCATGCCCAGGCAAAGGCCGAGCAAGCCCCCGCAGTTAGCTGCAACAAACAAACGATAGCTTAACTTTATGTCGAAGGCGTTAAAATTAATTTACATTTGAAGAAAAAAGTCAAACAGTGATAAGTAATCTTTATTTTTAAAACAAAAAGGGTTTTTGTTTATGAAATGTATCAAAATCAGTGGACAAGTCTTAACAAAAATACAAAAAATTTGAGCCGTTTCTTACAAAGTTCCAAATTCCAACTCTTATCAGAAAACAATGCCAAAGTAAACAAATTTGCCAGGAGATAATAACCAAGCTCAGAAGCTGTTAATAGTCCACCAGAAGATGTCCGTATACGTAGCTCGGTCACCAAATACCATCGGGGACACCAAATACCCTGTCATCTGTAGCTTCTGTTGGCGTACACACTTGACTATACCCGTATGAGCTCATTTAGTATCGAGTTGATCTCGAAATCTCGGTTCCTCCCATGGCTCGCTCACGATCCATGAAGTAGTAGGCGCCGCTGCCCGTGTAGACTCGCTTCTCTGGCTCGGCGCCGCTGGCGGTGTCCCGGACTCGCTGCTGCTTCAGCGGCCCTCCAAGAGCGCGCGCTGCCCACGGCTCGCGCGGAAAATTTAAAAGTTTGTCTTACACAGTACAAAAAGCAATTCGAGCTTTCTATGTAGTCAATTTGAGTGATTTTTACTTTAAATGCAGGTCAGTGGGCCTCAGATGTATTATAGCTCTCAATGTTTCACTGGGTTTATAATAGCTACATTAAATGTTAATAAAATCGTAAAATAATAAAATTAACGTTTCTCTACCGTCATTTGTCCAATTTTTCTGGGAGTTGTAATCAATTGTAGTTACGTTACACTGCGAAGGGAAAGCGTATGGGTTAAGTTTATACGATAGTTATGTTTACAAAGACCATGACTGTGCAGAAATGCACATTACAACGGTAAAAATATACATTATTCACAACGGCGTTCTGCTTTGTTTTAAAATACGAGTTATATGAGTGCATGGAAAACTTTGCTACAGAATGTTCGCCTACAATTTGTGTGAACAATCTCGCAGGGTGATCCGTTCACTGCATCATGTCCCCCAAATATACACATATTATTTTCTTCGTATTTTATTGAAGACAACGCTTCTGCGGACGATACTTCAAGAACAGGTAAAGTGCACAGAACTCAATGTTTGGTTTAATTTAAACAAATATATTGAAATAAAAGTATTTTCATTTATCCTTCAATACCAGTTAATTATGTTTGGAACAAAAGAAAAAGGGGTTGAAAGATTAAAAATTCTTAGATTTACAAAACAGTGACTTGTGTGGATTTATTTTCAGTTACCGTCGAATATTGGCGGGTTTCCACCAAAATTTAATTTTAATTGAATTTAAATTTAATTGAATTTGAAAGTTGACGTCCGGTTCGACGATTATCTGACGAATTTGATGATCCTCAAAGCGGTACGTTTTGGCAGATATTTTTATAAGCTTGGTAAGATATTCTACGTACGTAGACATCCACTAAGGCTAACAATGCAAATTACATGTGTAAGAGTTCTGAAGACCAAACATAACGTACTCGATTTTGCATTATTATCCAACAAAGGAATATTATTTGAAAGTGGTCGACAATTGTTCGTGGGTTAGTTTACCCTCGGTCTTGCCTTTAATTACCCTTCACCCTGTTTTCTGCAACCTGTTTCCATTATCAGAAGTAACTGAGCTTACTGTATTCCGTTCTTACGTGTTTATATACGCTTATATATATTGAAACACAGAATGTGTTCCCTTACACTAATTAAAACATTAGTGTAAGTAATCAATATATATTTTGGACTGCGCGTTACGTACGCCAAGCGCTGCGAACAACGACGGGAGCTAGCAACGGTCGCTACCACCACCGGTGCCACCGCCGGGAGGCCAGCGTGAGAATGTCAGTTACAAACTGGGCAGCGAGCACGTGCAGGCAGTCGTTAGGAGAATTGCGAAGAGGACACGTTAGCGGAGCGGCGTAGAGTTCGGACGTGTGGCGAAAAGCTCGCCGTTAGCGCATGGACGAAAGGGAACATGCGATGTGTTCGTAAAGCAATAGTAATTGTGAAGAAGTAAATAAGTGAAGTAGACAATGAGATCATCATTAGAATAAAAGATTCGTGTTGATAGAACAATCGATCGCGCTTGTAGTAATTAGTGTAGTGGAAACTTTACCGAAACTGTGTGGTACGGAACTGGGACTAGCACGCGTGATAGGCGCGGGTTGAGTAATTGAATCCATCGACGGAAGGTGATTCGAGAGAGGTGCAACGCCGTGGTATCAAGATCCGAGTCGGGGAGGAGTCACAAGGTCACCAGCCCAGGACGACCGCCACGCCATCAGCCGCCGACGGCCCACAGCTGCTGTAGAGGTCGGCAACCCTGTCGGTACGAGTTGTTCTACGAGCATCGAAGGTATTTGGTCGGGGCCCCGAAGGTATGATAAATGCATACTACACCTAATCTTGGTACCAAGGCAGAGTGTATAAACGTTGTCAGATCATGTAATTAACCTATTTGATTTGCAAATAAATCTTGTTCATGATTGTATTTCCATTTCTAATTAACTTTCCCAATGTTATACCAACTTATCCAGGGACCCATTCACGGAAAAGATACCCTCCTTTAGTGTTATATTGCAGTGAAATACCCGGCATCACCAGGTACGTCACAATATATATATATATATATATATATATATATATATATATATATATATATATATATATATATATATAATACACTTTTTTCAAAATATTCTCTTTTGAAATGGATCATTGAGAGTTTCGTGCAACGGGTTATTACAAAAGCATAAATATTTGTTTTGAGTTATGAATGTATAGAAACCATCAAATGTGGCGCGGGGGCTCGCCGCCTTAGTGAAGACAGCCACCGGAGTGGGAGCTGTGGCGCGAGTCACGGCCTGATAGAGTTCATGCACGAAGTTAAGTGACCTCAGTCTATGTTACAGTACCCGTTCTTGTTAGCATCCGGTTACTGGAAAATAGCGAGCCATGCTACGAAAGGGAACATAGACTGGTTATGAAGACAATGCTGTGGAAATGGTGCTCTTTCTTGTGTAAATGGTGAACCTCTGAAATGATGAAATATGTATAATATATTTTATTCGTTGTTGTTAATCATAGATAAAACAAACTTTGTTCAGATTTTTCACATTATTTCTGAACATTACATTTTGCAACGTGCTCTTGATTATAAATTGCATGTTGATGATTAAAGCTCACGATGAACGTTAGTTATAACTAGAGCTGGAAAGTTCACGCAATTGAATCCTTTTTATTAATGGTCATATTTCCCTAAAACTTCAAATATGTATGTTTCAGGGTAAAATATTGAAAATAATGTAAACAATGTTTTGCATATATGGCGTATTTTGCATATCTAGAGCTTTTTGGTATGTAAATGAGATTTTTTGTATATTTTTCCACTTTTTGCCTAAAATAACACAAAAATATGAATTTACACCTAACATATATTTATTAAAAGAAAACATGGACTTTCTTCTTGCGTCAAATACTTTAGTACAATGAGTTGCAGACTACTGACGGCGAACGTCGCCGTAGTAATGCCTTCTGTCTTCGGTTTATAAAGAAGATAAACATTCAAGGAAAACCTTAGTAGATGCTCTTAAATTTATCAAGGAGGCAAGGGATATATTCGTGATACATGAAAATTTTTTCATATAATTTTGAACCATCCTGCTCTCTGAGAATATTTCTAGAGAGTACTTCGAAAGAAAGAAGAGGGCGAGAGAGAAAGAGAGAGAGAGAGAGGGAGGGAGGAACATAAATGTTCATCACAGGATTAAATGGTGCAATGATATATACAAGGTAATATATTGTAGTTTTTCAAGATTTCTTAAAAGAGTTAGGATGGAAGACACTATAAATACGTTAGCAAGACTTAGGATTCAAAACGGAAAACGGACACGGACGGATTACACTTGCACAAATGTAAGTCATCGAGGGTTATGAGAAAAGTTGGAGAACTTATTATGAATAGAGAAATATGGAGAGATATGGGGATGTTATTTGACGAAGGCAGAGCAGAGACAGAAGTGACAAATCTAAGAGACGAAGATCTAATGCAGGAAGGACGAAGTGTTGTAGGTTAGTGACGAATAAATTTAATAGGGAAAGATGGAGGAATAAGACGGTAGTGTGGAAGTGGAGTTGTGAAAATGAGAATGGAAAGCTGAGAAAAAAAGGGGAGGATTGTATGAGAGTAGGTTGAAGTTTTCAGTATGAAATGGATAGTTATTTTATGTTTGAATCTCTATCAGCTATATCTGTGAAGAAAGTTGAATGAACGAATTATAATGATAATATTATACTCATAAAGATAAATAAGCTAAGATATACATAGATTATAATCGCAATCAATTCTTACAATTTAAAAAATTGAATTAAATGAGACATGTTAATTGCTTGATATACCAACCTAAGAAATCGATTGTACCGAAGAGCTCCATACGTCGAGTTGGAATGAAATAGGTTTCTTCAAAATAAATAGATATTGTTGACGATAACTTGCTTTCATTGTATCTGCAAATTACAATGGAAAACTTTGCACAGATTAAAAGAGAATAAGAGAGAGTAGTTTATCGTATATACGTTTTATGTCATTAAATGTCTGTAATTAAAATAATTGGAACGAGTCAATGATTTTCAAGCACTTAACGATTTATAGCAATGAAGAAATTGTAAAACATAAAATTGTATCTACAAATGGGGAAACAATGATAATCGAATTAAAAATATCAAAACGCAAATCAAAGAGGAATGCAATGAGAGCTGTAACGGACCCAATTCATTATATTGGTATAAGAAAAACCCCCAAACTCATTTCTTCATATAATGATCTTCCTGACGCCATAGGAGAAATTCATCGGAGGGAAGCAACTCAAAACAGCTGCAGTATTACAGTTTGCCGACGGAGATGTTTTCATGGACTTGATGACCGTTTCTTCATTCATTCGTTCATACTCTGATCTACCGATCAGAGGAAAAATGTTTGGAAGAGGTCTATGTTGAGAGGTGTTCTGAGAATAATTGAATAATAGTACCTTCATAACGTACTTGAGGTTGAAGTATAAATTGTGTATGTGAGAGCTCTTGCTGCCTTGCATTATGATTTGCTGTTATGTAAACGTAGCATGCCCTGTGCGAACGCGATTTGATCCTTTTCGTGTAGACAATTTGATATTGCGCTTGTTTGCATACCGTTACAATACGCGCTAGGGAAGAAAAAATATAAAGAACAATTAATTATGAAGCTGAATGAAATTCATGTTGCAATGTAAGAGACTGGCAGAGAACAGGAAGGAACATAATTCCTAAAATCTATGATTTGAAAAACAAAAAAAAATATAACATAAGCACTGAAACATGGACTACACCATCAACGAAAAAACAAGCAAGCTTACGATTTCAATACAATCATTTCTCTGCTGTTGGAAAGGCGCCTGTCGATGTCGTCGCGATGCGCTTTGACAAACGCCTCGATGTTGGCTTCGGACTGCGACCGCTGGCTGCGGTAGACCACTCGGTTGCAGGCGACCAAGCAGCTGCAGGGCTCCGACTCGCTCAGGACGCGAAGCACGGAAGGGTGCTCCTGGTCGTCCTGCTTCAGGCCCGACTCGAGCTGGCGGAAAGCCCCTGCACCCTCCGGAGTTAGTCACGTCACACAAGATGCGTTAGCACATCGAAGCAATTCGTAATGTCACACATAAAATATTTGTTTAAAATCAAAAATACAAAGCAATGAGTTTCAATTGGTTTCGAGGGAAGTGTGCAGGAAGTGAAGTTTGGGTACATCACAGCGTTTGCTCATGAGATCCAGGAAAATAGAACAAAACGTCCGAAAAAGATGGCAGTTACAAACTTCAACACGAATATGTCTCAAGCATTACCTCGTACTCTACTCTATTTAATATAATATGAGTTCACTACATTTTCAATTCCTTCAGTATCAGAATTGTGAAATGAATTTTACATCTCTTAGTAGTATTTAATTCAGTTCCTAATTGTATTAAAACAGATATTCAATAAAAACGTAGTTTCGTTTGGAATCTGAACCTGTTTCAGGGTTTTAATTTTAACTGGTATCGTTACACAAGAGCAAGTAAAAATATGTGCTTTATTGCATTGCAATACTAGATTTTTACATATTGATACGTACAAAAAACAATTTAAATTGGCTGTGAAATATTATGATTAATGGTTGCTTCTCCGTTATCATTAATTTGATTTGGTGCTGTTTTGGATTCTGCTGAATGATTTAACAAAATACATTTCTTTTCGAAATTATATTTTTGGAATGGAATATCGAAATTTTGGACCAAATTGAAGTGCCTATATACTGAAGAGATCACGAAAGCTAAATCCTACACAGTATCGGACATTTCTTTAAAACTACTCTCCAAGTGTCTACTAAAAATCTAATAATTTAGTTAAGTAAAAAATTTAGTTTAAAAAATAGAATATATTTTTAGAAAAAAATCATAAAATAGTTCACGAGACATTCGACATATGAAATAAAATATATTATGTTCGATATTAAATAAACAGTGCCATTCAGAAAAAAATATCATTATCCTCCAAATGACAAGTTTTTAGATGTCACTTTGCTGTACGCCTATAATATTATTCAGCACGAAATCCGTTTTAGTCTTAAAGCAGTGAATCAATTGATGGTGCTCTGTGAAAAATAAATGAGTAGATGAAAATGTTTTCAAGCTCGAGGGGCTCGCATGAAAGTGTCGCGCTGATATAGATATATTTGTCGTTAACTGAGAAAAAAAATAATAACGTTTACGATGGCCACCTATTGGATTTCAAGCAAAACTATTAATAATTCCTTTTGATTAAGTACATTCAGTTCAAAGTAATCTTATTTGTGATAATATTGTGAAAAGTACTTACGTTCCGCTAGCTTCATGCACATGTACTTTCTTCCTCCACAGACGTGAGTACCGATTTCTCCTGGAAGTAAATAGAAATACATTCACTGTATTTAAGATTTAAAGTGAATTGTGTCACTATAAAGAGTAATAATAAAGTTCTTTTTTTACTTTTTTGAGATTTGTGATGGAATACGTAAGGAAATTCCTAACCATTCAAACCATTCAAAAAATGAATATTCCTGAAAGTAGTGTACGTTCTACAACCATATTATCTTTGAGTATGCCAATACCATTCTTATTTTATCAGATTCTAACGAGTGCAGGAAATGTATTTCAGTACTATATTGAATACACCAATCAGGAATAACAATAAAGAAGTAATAAGAACGTTTGTTAACCGCTATAGTTTTTCACAATAACTTTACAATTGTGATTGAAGAAACGATATTTTTAAAGTCATGAATTATTTTGAAAATTGCATAATTTTTGGTCATGTGTCATCCTATTCTCCTTAATGTGTCATCCTATTCTCACAGGGATATATTTTCCTGCTTGCCACCGGGAGAGGTGTCTCAGGGCCACTGATGTCACTGCAATGTCTCTGACCGGGAGGTCGTTGATTCGAGTCCCGACGGTAGCTGAAGTTTCGACACTAGCTTGAGAGCTAGGTCGAATTCAGTTGCTGTCTGGAAAAGAATTCTAGCAGCCGGCTGCTCTGATCGGTAGTTTTCCATGGTTTCTCCGATCAACACCAGCCGAATACCGGAGCAGTACCCAAATAAACGGGCCATGGACCGCGCGCAATCTCACCTTCCTCTCCCTTGCCCTACCTTCACCCCTTAAACAAACACACTAACACGCATTACACTACCACAATGACGGGAGACCTGTCAGGAGTTAAGTACGGCTGGGGCGGTGCCCCGCTCTGGTGGGAGATACATGTTTCGGGAAAAACGCCGGTTCTAGCCATACTGCGGGTAAAAAATTACCGCCATCTCCCGAGCAAAAAAAACATTCATTACACTTTCGGGACTAATGACCTGCTAGTAGACGTGCCGGGCGTCACTAATGAATGAGTGAGGCTTACGCGGCATGTGGAAGGCGACGCAGCCGCAGAGCCGGAGCGTGACGTTGGCGAGGCACTCGAGCTCGCAGTTCTGCTGCGTGTAGTGCCTGAAGAAGCGCAGCAGGCGGTCGCCGGCGAAGTAGCACTGGCGCTGGGCGGCCGAGTAGCGGCGCAGCGCGGCGTCCGCGCGCATCTCGTGCGCAGACACCACGATCTGCGCCTCCGCGTTGGGCGACACGCGCAGCGCGTTCTGCGCCGGGCGCGGGAACTCGTCGGGGCTGTGCAGAGTCACCTGAGGACGGGGCGCAGCGAAGGAACTGATGTGGGTATTTACTTGACTGTCCGGGTGACGCCGCGTCCATGGCGAAAGTGCCGACGTTTCGGTCGCCATTCTGCGACCTTCCTCAGGGCGTAATGCCCACGCACCTTCGCCATGGACACCCGGACAGCCAAGTAAATACTGACTCCGGCCACGGAAGCGTACGCTCTCGCTCGAACTGGTGTGATGCGTCACAAAGAATCATAGAGTAGTTGAGAGCGTGGGCTTCCGCCACCCGAGACAGTGACTACTTGGCTGACCAGGAGACGCCGTGTTCTAGGCACAGATGCGGTGCCTCCCGGACAGTCAAGTAGTTTTTAACGTTAATATTATTGTCGTCAAGGGGGTGTAACGAAGTTACCCCAGGGAAAATTCACTATAGTTTTAACTTAATGTTTTATGAATCAATCAGTTTTTATATAATAACAATAATAATAATAATAATAATAATAATAATAATAATAATAATAATAATTATTATTATTATTATTACTTTACCTCAATTTTTATTATTGTACCATTAATATATAATATTCATGTTAGTTATACGGCCTTATTTATGTACTTGGCTGCCACTGCGTTATACCCATTTGCATTTTAAATACATTAATCTTGATCTTATTTATCCAACGTCGGGACGCTCAAGAACCGGAGGCATCGCGGCCACTCACCTTGAAGCCCTGGGCGAGCCCGGAGCAGAAGATGTCGACGTCGCTCTCGTCGAGGGTGAGCTGCAGAGAGAGGCCCGAGGGCACCCCGGCGCCCACCGCGCGGCGCGGGTACGAGCGCGCGCCCTCCCGCGAGGGGAACCCGTCGGCCGCGCTCCACTGCACGTCGCGCGCCGCGTAGCCCAGGTAGCCCCGCTCGTAGTGGAAGCTGCCACGCAGTTGCAATACAGACGCTTTGCGCTTCGTCACAAGCTCCGTGTCTTATACCTTTTGAACGTCTGCGCATGCGGCAACTAACGTTACGACAGAGTTATAGCGGAAAACGAGACACACGCACTCTCTCTCTCTCTCTCTCTCTCTCTCTCTCTCTCTCTCTCTCTCTCTCACACACACACACACACACACATACATACATGTGTGTGTGTGTGTGTGTGTGTGTGTGTGTGATCATTTGGTATATGGTGCATACCAAGTGATCACAATAAATGGAAATTTTCCCATCTGTGGCGGCAGTGCGTGCTATTTTCGGTTTGGTACGTAAATAAATCAGCCTTCTTCGCATCTGCTTTGAAACGAAACAGTTCAATATTCTCCATCCAAGGACGTGCACATCATAATTCTTTTGTGATGACTCGTCCTACAGTCCTCAGAAAAGCTGCTCTGCCTCAGTCGTAAACGAGCGACTCACTTTATCCCCGCCCCGTGAGCCATTGCCGGCCACGCGTTAACTGCATTGCGATTTGTCTTTATACCCGTACATCCCTCATCTACAGAAATGACACTATTTTCTCTTCGAACGTCTCTTCGCAGTCATGTACTTTACTAATTGTCTATGTACGCGATTGATGCTAACTTTGCGTTGCACGTACCCGACATTTGCTGTGCCATGCATGTGGTATCGTCACTAACACTTTGCCTGAAATACTTCGAACTGTGATATGAACAAGTCAAACATTAACCGTAAATTAATAGCATTTATAACTTATATTATCTGTTGCAACATACTGTCGTTTCACTTAATCAAGAAAAAATACTCTTAATAATATTTAGAAATTATTGGTCAAACAATGAATGCAAGAGAACGACTGTTGTGCTGTTGCAACAAAGCCGAATTTATTTTCTCCGTCCCGTTAATAGAAAACCGACCGGTATTGCATGTATGACATGCCTATATCTATTTTCCTATTGCTGTCTCTCTCTCTCTCTCTCTCTCTCTCTCTCTCTCTCTCTCGTGCGTAAACGAGAAATTTAATAATATATAAATTAACTCAACAGACATATTATTTAGTATTAATTCCCTGCTCGGATTGAAACATTTCTATATCCCGGGGAACTAATTTCTTGTGTGTCATTTACACTTCTGTGTATATTGTACAAGTATTTGAAAAACCGGCACTTAATGACTTATGTTCATATTTATCCAATTTTCTCTTCGATTTTCTTTCTCTTTTCAATCTTGACAATGTGGTATTAGAAAAGTACCCAGAAACCAGACCCGTTCATCTTAAAGAAAGTGTTTTCTTTTGTAAAAATTTAACTTAGAAATATCTTAATTCCTTAACTTTTGGTTTCATGTGGCCCTTATTTTAACAAAGTTCCTTTTTATAACATCCAATCACGAATTATACTATACGTACGTATCGTTGGGGAAAATATGTTGTCTTGGCAGCATGTTGTAAGTATAGCAGAGACCTTCTTCTGTTAAGAGAGGCTCAAATCGATAGGGATGTGTGTCTGCATCAGTTATGGCAATTGTGTCAACCAATTCCAGCGAATACTGTAAAAACATGAGACATTACAATCATTCCAACAGTCTATAAATAAATATTCTTTGGTTGAAACTTTCGTATGAAAAAGTTACAATGTAGGCTAATCATTTTCATGTTCGATTGTACAACTTATCCTGGAAAACAATCTTGGGAGTCCATTAAATTGTGTTTCAATTTTGTAATAATTATATTTACCTTTTCAATGAGATCTATGATACTGGAGTTTTTAAAGACGTCATCATCGAGATGAATCTGTTTGCACTGAATTGCAAGGTTGAAAAATGTTGAGTTTCTGGAAATTAAAGATATTTGTTACTATCAACTGATGTCAATAAAATACTTATTAGCATAAATTATGATCTCACATTGCATGTCTGTGTTGGGTTTCGGCAAATAGTATATATTTTCTTTCTAAAAACTGGAATGTCTATTAAAGTTTATAACAGCGAAACTATGCTCTGTCGTATATTTGAGTAATTTATTTTAATGTTTGATGATCAATCACTAGTTTTAAATAATTAATCTACAATTTGAATCCTATATTTGTGTTATTTTAATAACAGCCTGAGCATAGATGTGGTTACATAGCTTTCAGATAAGGCTGAATCTGAAGAGTTGATTTCCGGAAACGACAATAACTGAGCGAACAATAACCGAAGAATGAAAAACGTGAATATGCTATGAGGATTCCAAGCAGAGTTGGGGCTTCCCATCCGGAGAAAATCTTCCAGATTAACTAAAAATTAAATATTAAATAAAAGTTAAATTTTAAATACAACCTTTTTAGTACTATAAACACGTAGTACAGTACACTAGACGTTTTAATAAAGTAAATTAGCAAACAAATTAACAATTATTTTACAGATACACATATATTTTATCGCAAGTTCTTTGAATATTTTGTTAACATTTTCCGGAACGTGGGATAAGGTTCCCTAAGCGTCTGCTTATAAGAAAATCCGGACCTGTCTGTTGGTCACGAGACGTCGAATTTGGCAGAGCTGATGCCTGAATCTAGGTACCTCTGTTTTCGATAAGCACATTTATTTCATTAATACTGCTTGCAATGGCTATAATTACAAGTCTTAAAAATGCATTTACATTTTTAGCCACCCAAAGTACCTGGAGTGTTAAACTAGTGGTGCTGCAGAATCGAACAGACTTTCTTGTACTAGTTAGATTTATAATTTCTTTGGTTTGAACAAGCTTTTTGGACTTGTTCCAACATCTTGACAGTTGCTATCTCTCGCCAATCAAAGTACCTTTTTTAAAAAATTCTCAATATTCCGTTTTTTTAACGTTAGAACCAAAATATTACTTCAAGAATATTAAAGAAAGGATAAAATGTCGTCCCACATGGAAATTTTACTTGAAAAATTTTGAGCCGATTTAAAGAAAAGTTATTTTAAGTCGTATAATATTTTCATCATTTTGAATCGATAGTAAAATATTTTTAGAAAAAAGGCATTGCTTTTTAAAATGGACTTACTAAAATACTTATGACTGCACTGAAACTTAACATTGCCCCAATTTTCACAATGCACGTGTTTCTTTTCAATTCGTAACGTCTTCGCAACACGTCTATTAATTCTCCTAGAGCATTAAGCGGATCTGGAGTGATCCTTCGGAAACTTTTTTGTAGAAACATCGCAGTCAGTGCTTTTATTCCTTGAGCCAAAGGCCGCAAGTACCTGGGAAAAACCTGTCCAGGAAAACGTCGCGTCTGGAATTGCTGAACTTCCGTGACTTCACGCATTGCAGTTAAGTAATTCCGCTAACGACACCCAGTGAAAATATTACGTTCACTTCAACTGTGAGTACATTACGGTATATGTATTATTATTTAAAAAATCACGTAATTTACTGGAACTAAACAACGTATTAAATTAAAGCAAATTCAATCAATGTTATTACGTCATCTGATATTTACAACTCACTCCTCAAGGGATACGTTGGGCTGCTTACAGTAGACGCCGAAGAAGTCGAACGCTGATTTTCGGATCTTGGTCTCTGGGCAAATGGTGACGGCGGGAAATGGTACATCCCAAACAGCGCGTTGCTGGTCATCCATAGTGACGATGATGTTGGATGCCATCCACTTGGCCCACGTCTGATAGAGCAGGGCGCCGCAAACTACCATGGATAAGACGATGCCCCACAACCACAGCAACCTAACTCAAATGAGGAGACCATTTTAATTTAATTATTTCAGCAAGAAACAAAATAATCTAAACAAGAGTGCTCATATTTATAAGGAAGTTCCTTTGCTACTTACAGACATATTGAAGCATGTTACAAAATTTCAATAATATTACATCACTGTGAACCAAACATTTATTCACATTGTTATATTGAAGTTATATAAATATACTTTTATACTCTGAACGATGATTTTAAACAGTTGAATCGTTCTCAAAAAGTTAAGAAATCATACGTTATAACTAAACTGCGGATTTATAGACACGAAAAACTGTAGGGCAGGCAGGCAAAATAAGCATTTAAAAATGTAAAATGGGCATTTAAAAGGCACTATATATTTTAATTATCCTTATTCATGTTCTTGTGTAGAAAGTTTCTGAAGGAAACATAATATAGTTACCTTCATGGAAAGATTGCTAGCAACATTGTTCTGACAAATTCTCAGAGACAAATTCTCCTTCGTTCATTTTTGGGCGATTTGGATAAAATGGTTAAACCCCAGTAGCTACTTTTTTGCCATTCATTAAATGCAAGCCGACACTATAAATGCACAGAATGATCATTTTTCTTTATATTTCGCAAAAACAGCTCGTTAAAAAATTATAAACGGCCTTATTTAAAGATCTGATTTTTTAGTACATATTTCATTTAAGACAAAATTCTATGCATTCACTACTTGTACATTTGCAATGTTAACGTTTTGTAATTTTGGAAAATAGTGTTCTCAAAAAATGAAACCGGGACCATTTTATATACCGTCCTTTGATGCAAACAAGGAGAATATTTTAAGAAACCAGTTAGAGCCATTTTCCGGAAATTTTTTAAACAAATTCGAAGTAAGAAAATAATCACCAGCAATTTTGCTCGTGTTTCATAATATGAAATACCTGAAATATTTTGACAGTAAAAGCGGAACATAGATATATCAACAGTTGTTCGATTTCTCTATCATCTACAGGAAAAAAAAAAAATTTCAAATTTTCTATTAACGATATTTTTATTTTGATCAATAAGTACGAGAATTGGCATAATTTAGGAATTTAATCACAAAACGCGCCTTTATTAGTGAAATGACATTCATAGGCACTATAAAATTTTCATATAATACTTCTAAAGCCTCAAAATGAATAACTAACCTACAATTTTGCGTTCTTTACCTTTAAATGAAGAAATAGGCAAAAGGGCAAAAATCCTCATCTTAATTATAACTATTGTAAACGTTTGTCATCATCTGTTACCAACTCTTTATTAAATTTATATCTATGAATTTTGAAGCCAATAAATCAGTTTAAAATCATCATCATTCACTATTTTAGCAGAGTTTGAACTACTTGCATGATAAATCTGGGATTTTTTTGTTTAAACGCGTTGATGATTCTTCCGTGATTTTATTGCTAGATGATATTCTAGCTGATATACATTTACGAAAGTCGATTAATTTTCGACGGAAGGTAAGCTTCATTTTTAAAGATATTAAAATTTAGTGTTTGCGCACAAAAAGGGTAAATAAGAGCTAGTCAAAGTATATCTTTCGTTCATTTAAAGAAACAATCACAAAATTTTGTTGAGTAGAAAGTTCAAACTTCTTTCTAAACGATATATATTCGAGTTTTAAATATATAATTGTCATATTTTGGGAAGATACTCAATTCTATTGTACATAATACAACGTTTTATTTACTGAAATACATTTTTATAGTTCCTCGTGGTGGATAATAAAATAAGTTCTTTCTAATATTTTGTTTGCTGAACTATTGATATTTGCAAAATACTTTACTATAATATTCTATGAGTATTACAGTTCTCTTAGAGAATGTAGAGTATCCTACGAAATCTGAGCACTTTTTAATACACGTGGTCAGAAAATTCGAATAAATTTCTTCGCATTTCTAGCTTGGTTTATAATGAACTATGCAAAGTGGCGCGATTTATATAGTCACTCTAAATAGTCCACTCACCTTTCGTAGAGAGGTCGACGCCGCTCCGAAAGATACTTGAGGCCGTGCACGCTGGTGCCGTCGCAGTAGCTTGCGTACGATTCCCACGAGGTCAGGAATTTGAAACTTGTCTTGCGAATGTGAATCCTATCTGCAACTCTTTTTAATATTTATCATTATTTACATGCATAGGTACAGATAATTGTATAATACAAAATAATGATGTCATAATGGGTATTAATATACGACAATGAGTGTATTATGACACGAGCGCGGAACGAACTAGTGTCGTAAACTTCGGAAATAATTTTTTTTGTCGGCTGCTGTAGGTTAAGGGAATGTTTGTCCTGTCTTAATACTGGAAACCCAAACCAAAATGAAACCATGAAACCACGAATTGTGATGACTGCAAAATTTTTCCTTTTGCTCATGTAACAGGTTTTCAGGCAAAATCGCATAAATATAATTTGCACGAAGCAGTCATTCACACATAACACTTTACCATGCTGGAAAACCTTAAAGAGTTCGGAAATAAATCTTTTTTGTAGGCTGCTGTAGGTTAAGGGAATGTTTGTCCTGTCTTTTACTGCGTCGCGTCTGCCCGGCGGATTATGGAAATGTCACGCGTGCAAGGTATAAACAACAAAGAATACGTTCTCGTTTATATCATGCAAATAAATACCTTTCAGAAATTAAGGAATACCGCTGAAAATTCTGGCAACATTCGAAGGAATGGACTGTCTTAGGTGACTCAGGGCATCGAATGTCACTGTAGTGCCTCTGACCTAAAAGTCCCAGGGAGTTCCGACGGTGGCAGGATTTACGACACTAGCTACATTGAATTGAATTGAATTAATGCCTTATTTTATGTGGCGAGTCCCGGGCCATCAGCCCCGCTCTTTCGTCTGACCACGCATATTTCGCTACGCTCCTTTCATCAACTAGCAGAGAAAGGAGGTATTTCTTGGGCGAGAAACAGGCGAGTTGAATTTAGCTCAGATGCGTCATTTAGGCTTGAGGATCTTTTACATGCAAGTAAATCTACGAACATGGGACAGTCGGCTTTACTTCCCCTCCGAAGGAAGGCGTACGAAGGATTTTCTCGCCCTTAAAATCCACGGCTTCGATCGGATTTGAACCCGCGAACTTGGATACAACAGTCCGGTACGCTAACCGTTACACCATCGCCGCCGCTACATAGATTGAATTCATGAATTCATCCGCTGTCTGTAGGAGAATTTTAGTGGTCGGTAGTTTTCGGTCGGTAATTAGCGCCAAACGGAATGCTAGAATACTCTGTTTCTCCAGAGGGAGCTACTTGACTTTAAAAAAATGGCTTCAACCTGCTGCAAAGATGGATACGCTTCATCCACTGTATGCATTACATTCTAGCTCGTTGGTTACTCCTAGGTTACACTACGCAGTAAAGGTGAGGTGCAGCCGTATATTCACGCGCGGCAACCTCGAGTTCGTCGGACAGTAGTTATATACTCACGCTGCTTGCCGGACAGGATAAGACGTACGGTACCGGCGTCAACACTTTGGCTGGGAACTACACTTCCCCTTGAGCGCAGAAATACTTAGCGATTGGGACCCCGCGGTAACTGGCGTTTCTCCGTTCTTCAAACAAGCGGTACATGTCGCTTTACACAGATTACATGTTGGCTCTGGCTTGTACGATGAAGACAGGATGAAATATTTACCCTATTTTTAATTAAATTTGTAAATCAATTGACAAAAGAAGATATGTTTGGAATTTAAAAAAATATGTTTACTCTAGAAACTTTATTGAGAAAATTCATTATCCATTGGTGTCGTTTAAAGGTAAGGATGAGATTGAAGAGAGGGATATGTTGAATTGCTAGTTTATTGGTCATTTTTGATAATTTTTTTTTATTGTGAGAAAATGAAGCATCTTCTATAAATTGCAGTATCATATTTTGGCATTTAACTAAATCATTAGGGAGGAAATTGTTTAGGTTTGTTGCATAAAGTAATGTTTTTTTTCTGAGCGTATTCAGTTTTGGCATTGCTGGGGGTAAGATGAATTATTTTTTTATATTATTATTATTATTATTATTATTATTATTATTATTATTATTATTATTATTATTATTATTATTATTATTATTAAACTATTATAAAGTTTATTTTAAAATTTCGCGATCTTGGACAGTATCTTATTTTTACTGCATGAATTTCTATTTCTTTTTCTGCTTATTAGGAATTCCATTATTTAAGGATACATTTTACTTAATTCAAGTTTATTTGCGGATTTAATAATGATTTCGGAATATAATCAATTATTACTGATATATTTTAATCGTTATGAGTAAAATATTGAATGATTAAGAAGACAAAATGTTTTCAGTAAATTCTAAAATTTTGAATAAATTGAAAGGAAATTAAAAACTAAATATGACTACAGATACATTTGTTGTAGAATCTGTTTTGGCAGTAGTTTTAAAATTAGATGTAAATAAAGGATAATCTTGTCACGTATTAACTATTATTATTATTATTATTATTATTATTATTATTATTATTATTATTGTTTCCTTATAAATCTCAAATACATTTGGCAATAAGCAGCGGCCGAAGTAAGCCAGCTACTTGGTTTCTCCTTCTCTAAATTGCCAAAAAAATAAGGAATCAAAACGTTTTCCGATATGGAATAAACACCAATCTTTAGAAATTAAATACTCACGATCATATTTATTTCTTGATTTGTTAGGTAACAATGTTCCTATAGCAGCATTTGCTGCTACTTCTATTTCCGAATCAAAACTATATTCACTCACGTCGAAAAGTACATAATCAACTGTGTTTCAAATGATTGACTTCTTGACAACAGTGTCGCCGCTGGTAAAAGAAAAAAAGTATGAATAATAATATGGCGTAGGACGAAATTTCACATTGTATCTAACAACTTTTTATAAAGTGAATAAAACGTTGTACTATACTCGTGTCGTAACATCCGATTACATTACTCAATTAGTTACCAAACTTGGCCTAACGGCCTCGTTTGGCAATTTTCCAATCTCGTATTGTAATCGTATGCTTTACGACACTTATAATGTAAATACGAATAACTATTATACAATTGTCTTGAAAAAAATGTTGACTAGAGACAACAAGGAAATATCAAGAAAATTAACAAATATAAAATAAAAAAAATGATAAAGAACACTAGCATCACCGCGAGTATTTGTTTGTTTTTGCAATCATCTTAATAAATGTTACTATTTTCTAACAATTAAAATACACTTAAGTGCTAAATAGTTGAGTTTGTAATATATGATGCTTTTTTGATTTTTAATTGAACTTCCCGATATCGATGCTGAAAATAACTTGTAAGTTGCATCAATGCATGAAGGATCTTGAGTGTGTAGAACGTCTACATATAGTATTTATTTATTGATTTATGGAGGAGAAAAATCACCTTCACAATTTTTATTAACTGTATGGTTAACGCATTAACAACGAGATGACATGTATTGGGACAACAATTATTGTTCATTACCCACATTTACAAGATGGTATATTCTATAACTGAGTAATCAATTCACTGCACTTATATTTTTGAGGATTTAGTAACCAATAGTTCTAAATGAATAATTTCATTGCGATATTATAGCACAAAGAATATTTTGTTTAAACCACATCAATGCCTCGAATATTCAACGTTCAAATTTATGAAAATTCTGAAATGAGCAGAAATATTTCCTTCATTTTATGGCAATTTATGCAATTTACACACATAAAAATGAATATTTCCATACATGAACCTTGAGACAAATTCTTTTACATAAGAAAAAATATATATAAATTAGTCTGAATGCAAATGTACGATGGAAATTTTGATTTCAGTTTACATTTTAAATTAGATATTACTTGCGATGAAATAGAAGCTCATTTCTGATATACGAAACATATTTAAATATTCAGTTTACAGTTATTCCAAAGTACATATGAAATAAAACAAAAACTTTGACTCGATGAAAGCCCACCATCAAATTTCGCGCGGTTTTATGCTCTTCGCTGCCAGCCAATCACAATTGCCCGGTGCCGAATGCATGTGAAGTTTGCTTGTATAATTCCGGGACAATAATGTATGATATCTTAGATATTATTAGATATCTGGTAGTTTTGTCTTCTCTTTCCACGGTACAAGTATAAGATAGAAATTCTACATCAGACAAATAATTCACTTACTTGTGCTTCATTTCTGAATAAATCCAAAATATTAGATATTATTTCTTAATATTACCGAAAATACTGATATTTGGAAGAAACTATATCTTTCCTATCTCCAGAAAATACCCTACTCGCGAAGTTCTAAATCCCATTCCGATTTAGTGCAGTGCAATTGCCGCTAACGCCAACGACACGACATTAGCCTAAACGCCCATGAGAAAAAAGCGTTCTTTCTTGCAAATGCTGACACCAACTTTACCTCTGAGAATGCATGATGCGCCGTCTCCCAAGAAAGGTGCACAGGAAAACCTTCGACTGAGAGAGAAAAGCAACTGGGACATGGCTAACGATTTTTGCAGTAGGGACCACGCCCTGCCGGAAGGTCATGGCTGCGTGCATGAAATCGCTTTTCATTGGCAAATGAGCTACGTCATGACAAGCTTCTCCAGAGAATAATAGCAGTAAGTGCTTTGAGTTAGCTATGTACAAGCTTAAAAAACCTTTTTTTTGTTTTAGGACGGATTTGTAAATATATGAGCACCGCTGGCCGTGAAACGGAGCTGGCGTGCGCGGTCGATAAGTATTCCTCCGCCGCGTCGCTGGACAGTTCGTTGAGTACGTGCATGTTCATGCCAACCAATGAGCGAATGAAATGTGAGTTATTTTCACTAAAAAATCACTGAAAGTCTCCAGAGAATTAAATATATAAAAAGGTTAAAAATATAATTGTGAATATTCCTAATTCGAGTTTCGATACTGACCATAGTTTTGCTAAAAAAATAATTAAAATGGTCCTCTTTCTTCCTCTCAGACACTCGCACACCCTTCGAACATTTCGGGATTAATAAGCATGAATGCCAAATAAACATTGTTAAGACTCGAAGATTTAATTTTGTACTGGACGAACCTCACTTTTGAAATCTGCGACTGGGTTCTGGGTTCAATGATATCTTTGATGTCAAAGGTCAGTATTCAAACTAAGTGCTACAACACACATTTTCTTGCATTATTTCCAAATTTGTCAATTTTCGAACATTTAGACTCTTCAACGAAAATGAGACCCTCACCATTATTTTAAACGTCCCTTCTATCCGCGGAAAAATTGAAAATTAAATTTTGATTTTTCAGAGTATGGCTCTGTCGTGTATAAATTGCATTAATTTCAAGAACCAATTGCGTGAAACAACACAGTTTTTCCAAAAACTGTACAAACTGATCTTTTTTAAAGAGCTGATGTTTTAAAACATATTTTGTCTGAGACAAAAATCTCCATCTTCAATTTTGTAGTTTTGAAATGTTAACTTTTTGCAATTTTCAAAAAAGCCGAAAACTTGCTGGGAATGGGTCTTGAACCATATTTTTCACTGTTCAGAGAGACTTTAAACATTAAATTTGATGGCGTTTTAAGGGGGAAATTGTTTAAAACATTTATAATTGACTGTATTTCGCGCAAAATTAAGCAGAAACAGCTCATATTTTCGAAAATTTTACATCAACTTATTTCAAGATCTGTCTTTAATGGACACATTTCACTAAGGAAGCATTTTTCTCTTCATCCTCCAAAAACACCCCCAAAAATTGCTCTTTCTTCAATTTTCGAAAAATCTGGAATTTCAACGAACACGAGATCCGTATCATTCTCTTTAGCACAAATATTTATTTCTTATTCTAAAATACACATTTCAGTTGCTGTCTGGCATAGTATAAATTCTATCCTACTATATTACTGCTATATGACTATTATCTATATTACTGCTACTATTTACAATACGTGCATTGTTAGTTATTATTGACATGAATTTACATTTCTATTGGATGTTATTTACAATACGTAAGCCTAGTCGAATGGCTCTTCCGATCAGAATTTAGTTTTGAGTGGCTGGTGTCCGGCACTGATCCTCTTGCATATTTTCATATACTTTTGCTACTCACTATCACTTAGACGGCCTCTAATTTCTTGCTTTCACTTCACTGCCATTGGAGGCTCTCACTTTCTAGACAGGGGCTCCAGCTTGTTGTCTGGTGTTGCTGCAGGTCTTTTCTGTTGTTCCGCAGCTTCCTGTGGCGGGATGGAGGAGAGCGCCTCTGCGGACTCTGTTTGTACTCACGCGGGGCCAAGTGTATATTGCCGGGGTGCGTGTAGTAGCACGCCGCATTGCCATGAATGGCTTCAGTGATTATTCTGTCTCTTTAGGCTTTTAGTTTGTGGACGTCTGCAACTTTCTTTAGTAGGGCGTCACTACCCGCACACCATTCTCACAGTGCCTCTGCCACAAATGGGAGCGCTGTGGTACCCGACGATAATAAGGTGGGTCCGGGTGGCTTCGTATTTTTCTCGCTTTTCTTCTAACTTGATGTTACGTTTGCCCTCTCGTGCGTGAGCCACCGCGAAGTCTACCACGGGTGCCATTCTGCCCTGCGGGATTACGAGATCAGGGGAATTGTTACTCACCACTGCCTGATTCTCCCGGAGCATCTGCCACCCCGCTGAAATGGCTGCTTCTTTGTAAATCGCCCCGATGTTGTTATGTCGGGCGTTCCATAATGGTGACAGGTAGCGGTACTCCGTGATAACGTGACCAATGTACTCAGATGCTTGTTGCCCATTGTTCCACGTACATTTCATTCTACATCATTTGGTCTATCTGTGCAGTAGTTGAGAGCTGGGGAGTTGATCCTGGCCGGAAACAGGAACTTGTAAGTGGGAATTTTCATGATCCATCCAGACTGCAGGAAGTAAGTACATTCCTTCCTCAACCCCTTGATAGCACTTGCATATATGTCTTGGGTGGGCTGTTCCAGCCAGCGCTGGGAATGTGCCCTGTGAAAAGCGTAGGCGTCTCACCAGAGATGACCCAATGTCACTTTATCCTCACCTCCATTTCCCTCTTCCGTGTTGGTCCCCAGTCGGTAGGTGACTGCATAACCGCAGGTAGTGGCGGGGTCTCTGAAGGCACCGCCATGCCCGGCTGTAGCCTGGTCGGGTCGAAATGGTTCGGGGGTGGGGCGCCACACTGGCGGCCCCGCCCACACTCGCTCCTACGGCTCTCGTCAGCTCCAGGTCGAGGACCCCGACAGGAGAGAGAAGGGGGTCGCTCATTCCAGTTCTTACTTCTAGCTACCTTTAGCCTTCCAGTCTGTTCATGACCGTCGCGGTGTAAGCATCGTCCCTTGGCGCTCCTAGCTAAGCAGCAGGTAGTTTCTTTCGCAGGTAGTCACCGTTACAGCTTTCGCACTCAACGACTGCTTGACGCTGTAGAAACCTACAAAGATAAGTATATTTTGCCTTACTCTGCCGCTCAGTGAAACTGTATTAATCTCTATCTTCTAGAATTAATTCGTATTCTTAAATTTTAAGATCTGCTCTATTGCTCTATTCCACTCCTTGTCCCATTTCTCCACAAAGCATCTCCCCTAGTTCCTTTTCCTGTTCATCTGATTTTCTCTGTATAGTTTTTCTCTTAAGATGACGAAGAGCAACAAGAATTCATCTAGTGCCAATATTGATCTTGAAAGTAAAATTGCGGCGCAAGTGACTGAGGCACTGGATTAGGCAGTAACATCGCCTACATTCTTAAGCTCTTTGGCATCTGTGCTCACTGCATTAGTAGCAAAGCAACTAGAAGATTCGATGAATTTTAATAATAATCTTGTGACATCTTTAGAAAAGAAACTGGCTGAAAGTGATTGCGAGATTTAATTTCTAAAATCTCAGTTAGAAGAAAGGACAGATCAGCTCGAGATGTACTCACGCCGAAACTGCTTGTGGATATTCGGCGTTGAAGAAACTGAATCTGAAGACACTGACAAGCTGGTCATCAAAAATGTTGCAAAAAAGATAAGTGTTAATCTAAACCTACAAGATATTGATAGAAGTCATCGGGTAGGTCGTCAAATAACTTGCAAGAACAGACCTATCATTGTTAAATTTGTCAGTTACAGGAAACGGAACGAAATGTTCCGCTCGAAACGGCTGCTCAAGCATACTGGGATAACGATTCGCGAGGACCTCACGAAATCGCGCCTGGTTTTGCTACAAGCTGCCATCGAGAAGTTTGGCCACAGGAATGTGTGGAAAGAAGATGGCAACATCGTTATTAAACACGGTAACGGTCGTGCCCGGGTGCCAACCAGGGCCCAGCTAGAGGCACTTAATCCTTAGCGCAGGAGCGCCCCCACCCTTCCACCCCCCTCTACACCTCCCCGACACAACAACGTTCGGATTTTTTCCGAGAACTCTCCTTCCCTTCTTCTTCTCCGAACATTGTCTTCAAATCCTCTGTAAATGCTACCTACTTTCTTACCTGCACATCCCGTAAATCTGTTACCTGTGGGTGGCCGGACTCTCTCCCCGACCGTCCAAGCGTCTGGCACTATAAATGAGCCTAATCCTCGCTCCCTCTCTCTGCACGTTGCACACTTAAATGCCCGGTCTCTGCCCTGCCATTTCGGCGAAGTAACGGAAATAATATCCAAACACCGTTTTCATGCACTTCTCATAAGCGAAACCTGGTTGAAGCATTCTCTCAATTCCGCGCTAGTAGCAATATCAGGGTACCGCCTAATAAGAGCCGATCGGAAGGCCAGCGTCGCCGCACACGGTGGAGGCGTCGGTATATACATTTGCGAAGATCTTAGGCATAAACTTTTACTATCTTCAACAAATACGGATTGCCTGCGTAGCGAATATCTTTTTATCGAAGTTGGACTTTTAGGGAAAAAAAGTCTCTTGGCTGTAATATATTTACTTCCTAAGACAGGCAGCATAGATATGCTGGACAAAACCATTGCATCTGCGATAAATTCCTATGAACACGTTATTGTAATGGGTGACTTTAATCATAACTTATTAAAACCTTCTCCCTCTGCAGAGTTTTTACGCGGTTTTTCCACAGCATGTACCTCGAAATTTTACCTCTAGCACCAACACACCACTCAAAGAACACAGAAACTTGGATCGAACATATTATAGTGTCTAATGTAAACAAAGTTCGAAAACACGGACAATTTCCAGTTCCTGGGATTTCAAAACACGATCTAATTTACCTTGTATACAACCTGAAGTGCCCTAAATACTAATCTCACATAATAAAATACCGCGATTTTTCAAAATTTGATAAGTAAGCATTTATTATAGACGGATTGACACTTCCATGACACCTTGTACTCGAAGAAGAATTACTGGATGATTAAGTGAATATTTTCACTAACTTAATAACACAGCTCTACGATCGGCATGCGCCTTTAAAAATTTCGCGTGTAACTCGTCCTCCTGCACAATGGTTAACTGCTGAAATTCGAAATTTAATGAAAGATCGTAATGCAGCGTATGCAATGTTCCGGAAAACTAAATGCGAACTACTTAAAAAACAGTACAAAATGCTCAGAAATTTAGTTACGCAGAAATGCCGCAACGCTAAAATAAAATATTACCACACCACCTTCGGCAGAAACAGCGACTCGAGAACGATCTGGAAAAATTTGAAAAATCTAGGAATAGGCAAAGGTCCTCCCCAAATTGAAGCGAATATACACTTAGAATCACTAAATCACAGTTTCATAAATAGCGCTCCTTCATTAGACAGTAACTTGAAAAAGCAATCTCTTTTGTTTCTCCAAAACGCAGAAATAAAATCCAACGATAAATTTTTCTTTTCGTCCGTTGAACATCAGGATATAATCAAAATCGTTCAAAGTCTCAAATCAAATGCTTCAGGTTCCGATGGTATAAATGCCAAGCTGCTAAAAATAGCTTAGATGTGACATACCCAATTATCACCGAAATCGTAAATTTCTCACTAATGAGCGGGCAATATCCCTTATCCTGGAAGACGGCACTTGTGCATCCTATTCCCAAGACAGCATCAACCAAAAACCCTATTGAATACCGCCCAATAGCATCCTCCCAACTATCTCTAAAGTACTCGAAAAAGTCGTCCGGAAGCAAACTGAACAGTGTCTTCAAACAAAATCACTTTTAAACGACAAGGAATCAGGTTTCCTTTCCGGCAGGAATACAGGAACCGCGCTACTAAACGTCATTGAAGATGCGAGAACAGCAATAGATTACAGTAATATAACTATTTTGGTTCTTCTGGATTTTAGCAAAACATTCGATTCAGTAGATCACGACATTTTGCTCGCCAAACTAAAGATCATGGGATTTGCACAGCCCACGCGTAAAAGGTTTCTTAATTACTTAACTTGCAGAACCCAAAGAGTGGTGTCCGTTAGCCGTAGCTCAAGGGACTTGAAGTTTAACCGCGGAGTTGCTCAAGGCACTGCGTTAGGGTCACTGGCTTTCTTAATCTATGTAAATGACGTGGGAAATGCACTTAAATATTGCAGTCATCAAATGTATGCGGATGATCTCCAGATATATTGTAACACCTCCGCGCATCTAAACAATACGCGGTTAGCGGCCCGGTTGTAGCTCAGTCGGTCCTTGTCACTTTGCTCGTTTAAAAATTAGGTGGTGGAAGGAATTGTTAATTAGATTCTCGTGGACATTCAAAATAAACAATTTGATTACTGGTGAAAAACTACTTTTATTCCTGGACAAAGCTGTACCAGGGAAGTTACATTTATAAATTAAAAGAAAGAAGAGATTGAATAAAAAAGGAAAAATTAAAGATTAAAATTAACAGGAAAGCTTACAACTAGAGAGGAGTACAAAATTATTTTATAACTAGAATTACAATAATAAATGACCATTCGATGTGCCTTGGCGCGGCACCGCGTTGACAAAAATTTAAAGAGGTGAATAGCCCCCAGTTACATTGCCTGAGGGCTTCCGTGTCAAAAGTTCAATGTGCCCGGACGGGCGCGGCGAAGTTTGTGGGCGGCCGGAGCGACCTTCGCTAGAATGTGGGCCGGGGCGCACGCCCTCAACAGCTGGGCGGCTTGCAGCGGCTCGCGGCGTCTGCGGCAGAGTCTGGCGGCGTCTGGTGACGTCAGCAGGGGGGACCGTCTGGCGTCTGGCGGCGTCTTCGGCGGAGCTTGTAGGTAGCCGGGGATATCGCCCACGATCGCAGGTGCGGAGCACACAACAATGTGTTCCTCCGATCTCATGAGAATGTTCTCAGGCACAAATTCAGAAAGTTGCGAAATCCTTCAGAGGCGCACTCGCCTCTCCCCGCGACTGGCTCCCACCCCTAGAGACGTTTCTCTCTGACTGATCTCAGCCCACTGAAATTTTCCAAGTGCCTTCAGAGGCGCACTCGCCTCTCCCCGCGAATTACTCCCACCCCCAGAGAAGTCTCTCAGCCCACTGTTCTCGGCCCACTGAAATTTTGTTTTTCAAAAATGCCTGAAGTTAACTTTTACCCCCACCCTTTCTCCTCATCTGCTCTGGCTCCCTACAACGATCGCGTCGCTATTGGCTAAAGGTGATGGCGTTGTGCACTATATTCGGCCAATAGCGACGGGGGAGTAAAGGAATTTTCCACTCTCTGTTTCTGTCGGAATACAGTGTCCCTTTGTTCCGTCTCGAAAATAGGCCATGTCTGTGAAGGGGCCTCCCGGCTACAGAATTATTGTTTTGGGCTTCCCCGATCACGATGACAGGCGTTTCAAAGATTTTCCAGATGTGGCTGCGTCTGGGCGGTTTTCAATTAACCCTTTGGCCCGGCCGTTGGGTGGGGTGTCATAAAAATCCGAAATGGGCCGGGGATCATGGCTGTTACTAGAAGGGGGGCTGCGCGCGTGACGCCGTATGTTTTTTCTCAGTAAAAATTCCTTAGGTCTACTTTACGTAATTTAATTTGTCTTAAGAATTCTGTACCGCTACAGATATATCTTAGTGGTCACTCGTCTCACCTCGTTTCACTCGTACAAAAAATTAATGAAGATTTGATAGCGGTAAACAACTGGGCAGCGTCTTTAGGCTTACAATTAAACCCAAACAAATCACAGTGCATGGTTATCAGCTCGAAATGCACTATGAATAAAATCTTATCTTCTGCTTTGCCTAATATTTATATAAATGACACCATTCTACTTTGGTGTTCTGAAGTCAAGAACCTAGGTGTAGTTATCGACAACACTCTCAGCTGGAACTCGCAAGTAGATTCAACTTGCCGTAAAGTTTTTGCTTCAATGCACTCACTGAAACGCCTGCGAGCACTTTTACCAGGTAGCACACGTAAGACTCTCATCAAATCACTTATCATGCCACATTTCGACTATTGCGACTTTCTTCTGACCAACATGACATTCAAATTACAACGTAAACTTCAAGTAGCCCAGAATGCATGCGTACGTTTTATTTTTGATATAAGAAAATACGACCATATATACGAATTTTTTGACAGAATTCGTATGCTTACTCTAGACAAAAGACGGTTACTCCACTCTCTACTTCTTCTTTATAAAATTTTAACCGGTTCTCATGCAACACGCCTCATAAGTAACTTCAATCCTCTGAAACAAAATCGATCTCGTGAATCAGCCCTGCTTTGTGTACCACGTCACAACACATCTTCATTCAGTAAATCATTCACCATTACAGCTATCCGAGCCTGGAATAAATTACCAGCGAGACTAAAACATTCAAATACTTTCGGCAAATTCAAAGCTGAATTAACCACATGGGTAAGGAATAACGACATATAGAACGGCGTTAACGTCTTCAATCTCCAGACTTCTCCCACTTCCAAGCGCCCGGTCACCGCCCCCGTTAAACACCCTCTATTTCCCCCTCTTTATTCTCAATATTCTACCCTATACCTCATTGCTCTATCCTCATCTTCCATTCTCTCACACACCTAAATAATGAGCATTATTATTTTTCTGTGTACCCTAATGAAATAGTTAATAAAATATACAAAAGTATTAGTAAGGTTCCAGATAAAATATACTTGTAGCTATCTTTGTACCATCATCAGGATATTCACCACAATATATTGGCATAAACAAAATTGATGTTAAGATACCCGCACTCTTTGTATTGTTCCTTAATACTGCCAGTATTGTGTTTAAAATTACTGTTGTTATTAGCTTATAGTGTATTGTGCTTCTCTGGTGTAAAAAGTATTGTATATTTATGTAAAGTGATACTGTAAACTAAACGTAGCTTTCTGTAACGTTCCTCAAATAAATTCACTTTTTTCGCTTACTTCTTCTTCGTACTTTTCTTCGCTTTTTTTTCTCTTCCCTCTCCCTCACAAACTTTATCATTTATACTTTTTGACCGCATCCCTTGTACGTCTTTTCTTTTCTCTTTCACTAAACTTCCCTTTCCCTACTCAGTATAACATACTCAGTTCTATTAATGTTCGGCCCTAAGCCGCCATCCTGATTGAGGTTTTTCTGGGTTTACTCAATCGCTTAAGGCGTATGCCGGGATGGTTCCTAGATTTGTTCTCCCAGACGTAAATATACAGCTTGTCCTCCCCTCTTAAAATGTTACTACTCTAAATATATGTAAATTCAGTGGTTAGGCGGAAGAGCAGGACCTATGGCCTGAGCCTCGCCATTAATAAAGACATGCTTCGCCCAGTGGGTCCCAGCGGGGGTTTCGTCCTTTCGTACGCAGGTAGGGGGAAGATGTGTGGAAGTGTGATGTTCCT
This sequence comes from Gryllus longicercus, assembly GCA_038098605.1. Lineage (NCBI taxonomy): Eukaryota > Metazoa > Arthropoda > Insecta > Orthoptera > Gryllidae > Gryllus > Gryllus longicercus. Next base: position 11,689,846 of record JAZDUA010000002.1, on the reverse strand, counting down.
AATTTATATCTTTAAGCGTTTGGATGCCTGCCTTGCCGGCGACCAGAATGTATGCGACCCATAACTGCGTTTTGTTCTTTCATTGTTTAGATAGCGTAGGAGGGAAGGTATGCCTGGCTCACTTTCAAGGCAGTACGCCGCTTCTTTGACTGCGTCTTGTAGAGCTGCTTCTCTGGTGTTCGTATCTCGGCAAGTCAATATTTTGAACGCAGAGTCGACTGCCCAGAAGTCTGCCTCCGCGATCAAGAATTAAATTACGATTGATCCATCCTCTCTGTGGCCGTAGATAGAGGAGGTTAAGTCGTGTTCGGGAAGGGAGAGAAACTCCTTCACGTTTGCCTAATCGCCCTAATTGCCCTAATCCTTAAATCGCCCATTCAGCTCATTTTTGGAATACCTTCCCATCCTCAGTGGGAAGATCGTTGTGAGCAAAAAGAAGTGGCAGAAGGCGTCCTGCTTCTGCGAGTAGCATAGACACGCGTCCTTTACGCTATCCAAAGACTAAGTTTAAACAAGCAATTCTGAGAAAATTTTGAAACTATTTTTGAAGCTTCTTGTAAAGTACCCTTAAAAATAAAAATATTCGGTTGAAACTGCCAAAGCTTCAAGTTTGTTCAGATCGATCAGATCAGTTTCGGAAAGAATTGGCTAAATGGTTTAGACGCTAGCGATGTCACAGACGTCAATCCATTTTTCGGTATCAATACCCCACAACACATGGAATTTGGCTACATCACGTGTTAGAGGAAGTAATTTACTATATTTTGTGGAGAATTTATCCACTTTTTTGTTACAAGGACCCGGATGTAAGAGAATTATATAAAAAAATCCGCACGATTACTTAACTTTCTCTTTATACGAAGTAAGTGCGAGAAAGTAAAAATGAAGTCTTCGTAGTTGCGAAATTAAGACGATATTAGCCATACTGTTTGAACAACATTGATTCAACAAGGACACAGTCTTCCAGACATACTCACGGTATCATGTCTGTAGATGTTACCACCTTACACTATGCCAAATGATTGTTTTTATTTAAATTGAAATTAAAAAGGGCAACTGAAGCCCTAATTTATCTTTCAACCGCCACCTGTGAAAATGGCCTTCCAAGCACTGAAATTTGAAGATATCGATAAAATGGTAGATTTAAAACATCCTTATATTTAAAACTCTGAAGATGAAGCTCGATGCATAAAGGCAAAAGTCTTAGCTCATGAAATATTCTTCTTCTTCTTCTTCTTGATATATTTTCTTTTCTTTTACTTCGACTTTATTGACTGATGGTTTTACTTCGTTAGCACACATTTCAACGTGATACTTTGAGCCAAATAATCTATCAAAATAAATAAATGAATAAATTGAAAAATTTGCTTTTCATTTATAATGAATACAATAATTTTAAAATATTTATATACATTTGTAATTTTTTCTGCAATTGGCTATCTAGTTTCTACACATTGTAATTCAACATATCAATATAGTTCAAAACGTATCTCATATGCTGTGTTAAACATATAAATTACATACCTCTCAAAACACAATATTTTATTCAAAATATTCTAATTATAACATATTTCAAATACTACCCAATTATCATATTTCTTAAATGACATTGTATATAGCTTGCTAAGATTAGAAACATTTTTTTGCTGTCCGCGACAAAAACTGTAAGGGAACAAATGATATGAAATTACTCTACAGTTCTGCATAAACCATATTTAAGATGTAAAAATATGTTATGGCAGGGAACTGCAAGATGCATTACAATTATTGCGATTTCTTGGAAACGATATGAACATTGAAACTATGTTTTCGCATTGCTTATGTGGCACAAGTTTTGTGGGGACACGAGTTTGGGTAGAACAGGTGAGGGACACCCGAGAGAAAAGCGGGTGGCAGGTTGAGGTGAAGTTATGTTTTGGAGTATTCTACAAAATGAGTCTCTCTTGAATTTTCGAGTACATTTTTGGGACATTTAGCTCTTCTACGTATTCCTTTCGTAGGTGGTCACATTGGAGCAGTAACTCAAAATCTATGTAACATTAAATTTGAAGCATTTTTTAAAATTTGAATTTGAAGCGTTAAATTTGAAGAAGAGACAGAAGTAATATACCGTGATAATATTAAAGAGACTCTTTTATTTTGGGTGCAATTTAATTTCAATGCTTAGTAATAATAGAATCTTCACGCACGTACAAGACCGGACGTAACGCGCAAGGACCTGTTACGCACAGTTTAGGGGCTGGACGTTGGAACTTACGATACAGCATGCACTTATTTTCCGTTTTAAAACAATAATTTGGAAAGTGAGAAATGTTCACCTGGGCCCAGCTACTTTATTTATAATATATTATATACTAATATATTATAACCGGGCAATGCTTCGATATTGCAATGTATTAAACTTCATATGCTACTGGCCACGTGATTGTTAATCACGTTTTACATTACGCTCTGCAAAAAGTTAATAGATGAAAGACTTTCTCACGGGTATGGATTTGTTCTGTGACCTGGTGGACGGGGTTGTAAAGTATCTTATTGTTCTCCCTCAAGGTTGGGCATACATTCACTCAGACACTATCTTTAATAAATTTGATTTAACGTATTTGCAGGTGTAAAAGAGGTAGTTTTTTCCTTCAGAAACCCGTCAAAAAATATTATATATTATACAACAGATAGGATTTTTGTAATCGTTTTAATGTTTAGTACATAGCATTACAAAATTAATCAATGCAAGTAATCTCAATGGTCGGATGTTGAGGAATTGTTAGTTTGGGTTTTGGAGAAGAGAAAAACAGGAATTTGTATTTCAACAAATTTATTATTGCAGAATTTAAAAGCATTGTAAGAAGAAAGAATGTTCAAAATTTCGTTGGGTCAACTTCATGGTGAAGACGATTTATAAAAAGGCGCGGTCTTTCGATGCATACTAGATCAAGAATACCACAAAAGCTCCCGGCGGATTATGAGAAGAATATCATTGCTTTACATAGGTACGTTATTCAAGCAAGACAATAGACTCTCTTCGAAATGCAGCCAATTGCGAACGTGGATGAAGTTACTCTTACGTTTGATGTTCCAGGAAATAAAACTGTCGACCAAAAAGGGGTAAAAACTGTTAATATTAAAACTACTGCACATGGAATAACACAGTTTTTCTGATCTTCTGTGCAAATGGTACAAGACTATCTCCATTTTTGATTTTAAAGATAAAAACATTGTCGAAGGAAAAGTGTACAATTCCTGCTCATCTGCATCTAAAAGGCAGTCGGATGAAGAAGTTTTGAAGATATAAAGTATGGGGCAAAACCAGGATCTCTTAAGAAACAGGTTTGTTAATTTGAGATAAATTTCGTGAGCGCTGACTTCATCAAACAAACGTTAATGGAAATGAAAACAGAAATAGCAGTGATTTCGGGAGGTCAGAATTTTCAATTGCAGTTACTCGACGTATCTATAAATAAGCTTTTCAACGCAAAGCGCGAGGAATAAGTGGATGCTGCCACCAGGACGAGAAATGACACCAGGGAGAAAACTGAAACATCGGTCTATTAAATCAGGTCTGTACATGGGTCAAAACTTCTTGGAACAATGTTGACTCCAAAACTGTTAGGAATTCTTTCAAGAAGACAATTCCTTGGATAGATCTGAATATGATTTATTGTTTGAAAGCAGCTGAAATTCTTCAAATGACAGTGACTCCCACCAAGACTGATGTGTATCCTAATTCTGTGTAAGCAAGGTTTTACTATTTCAGTTACTCCTACGTGGAATATTAGTGTAGCTTAACAAGTAATAGCTGTGTACGTGTTTATTTAAAAAAATAATTTCTTATGAAAATAAAATTCCCATTTCTTTCATAAAAATAAAAATAAAATATAAAATTTAACATTATTCGTCTTGAATGAAATCCTTCTTGAAAACATTGGTGAGTCTTATATATACGGCACTTATGAATACGGTCCGAGATAACGTTCAAGTAATATCAATGACCGATATTTCACAATGGCAGGGGCAGAATATGCAGCGAGGACGCACTTAATACTTGAGGGTACGGTGGGTTGCGTTCAACTTCTGTTCAGGGGCATGTGTCAACATAAACTCATTAAATCATCATCCACGTGCGTCTACATGACTTAGACATACGAATATTTCCAATGTCTATGTTCCATGCATATATTCTTCGCGCAAGCGTAAAATACGAACAAACAAACAATAATAGTGATTTAAATTTATTAGATTTAGGAATACAATTTAGTTTTAATTGTAAATATTCAAATTTTTCACTTAACTAGCCTATAATTAAATTAGTCTAGATACTGTAGGGATGGCAAAGCACCATTATCCTGAATCAGGGTGACAATTTGTTACCATCTGAGTCTAAAAATTCGGCTGTTTTAAAAAGTTCTCGGGCATGATCTTTCGATCATAAAATAGTTTTACGAAAATTGTATTAGTAACAAAGAGTAATTAAAAAATAATAATTTAATTTCAATGAATGTTTCTAATTTTATGTTGAATAAAATTTCTTTTGAAGATTATTTTCATATAATTTTCTTTTGGTTGCGAATTAAGGGTGGTAAGTTTAGGGGTATTTTTTCGTTACTTCCAAGCTTGGAGAAAAGTAAAAATATTAAGATTACCAACACAGTCACCACAAAAGACAATTCCAAATAATATATTTCAGAAAGTTAATTGTTCACCCCATCTATTTCAGATAATATAATTTATATTGTCAGAGCTCTCTTGAAAATGAAGACAGCCGTTTTTTAATCATCACGTAATAAAACGAGACATATCTCATCAAAACTCTTACAGTAAAAAAATAAAGTTCAAGATTGATGGCTGTTGAGATAGCTGATTTGGGGCTGCACGTCATTTTCTCTGCGTTGACCGCGCGTGTGGTACCAGGGGCGCACCAGCAGCCAGCAGAGGACCTCCACGACGCTCAGCGCACTTACGCCCAGGCAGAGGCCAAACAGTCCCCCGCAATTGGCTGCAACACGCGTTTCAAGGCATCGTTACAGAGGAATTATTTGCGGCCACATACATTGGACAGTGGGAACAAATTAAGTTTTCAAGGGAAATATTGGAAGCAGTTTCATTTTTGACAAGGCGTTTATTGAAATTAAGATACTTATGACGATGAATATGTTTTATCTAATCATTCCAATATATACCTTTTGTTCAATTATTTTAAGATATAATGCAACACAATAAACGACAAAATAAAATAACATTTCTTGAAAACAATAACAGAAAGGAAAATTGACTCGTTAATGATTGCTTCATTCTTTAATGTTTCCGGGATCGTCAAATTCTGTAGTAATTAGTCTTTTAAGTGTAGAGCATCAGGAGGTGTTAGTGTCCCTGCCTCGCGGTGTGAGCCGGCGACTACCTTCATGTTGGCTTGAGGGTCTTCTCCCTCCAAGTATCTCTGTCAGCAGAACACCGCCCCAGCCGGCACAAGCTCTGAATGATTTCGACAAAGTTCTGACTAATCTCCCACAATGTTTGGTATTGTAGTGTATTCGAACATGTGTAGAGGGAGAGGAGTAGCCAATGATGAAGAAGGCAAGATGATACGAGGTTCGTGACTCGTTTGTTAAGGTACTGTACACGGAATACTCCTATCGGAGCAACAGGCCGATAAAATTATCTTTGATAAAATGGTTTAATTCTAAACATCCACACCACCTGTGAAGCTAGTGTCGAGTATCGGCCACCATGAGACCCAAACCCTAGCACTTCCCCGTAGGTAATTCTACTATGCTGCTTTTGATTCATTGCAGCCGGTGTGATTAATTATTAAAAAAATCATACTTCTTTTGTACATTTACGTGCTGAAGTATTTGGCGTTTTTCTGTATCTATATCGATATCGAATTAAACAGAGGAATGAATCTATTTGAAGTTTGAAATTCAAGTAATTTTACTCATATCCCTGCCCTCCTGCTACACGCTCCTCTCCACCCCATCCCACTGCCGGGCCGCTGCGCACCGACCGCTCAAGTTTGAAAAGATGAATATGTGTTCAGATGGATTTACTTCCTTAAAACTTAGAAATTTAGTATGTCTTGAGCAACTTTCATTCTAACTTGTATACCGGTGGTATAACAGCATATACTTTCTCACATTATTTTTAACATTCGCAATGTCTGAAAATTCAGGGAGTTCAAGTAAAATAAATCCTGCGCCAATTCTAAGCTCCCTTAGTTCTATCCGAAGAAAAAAATTAAAGAAACAATTTAGAGCTGTTTTGGAAAAAGTATTTCAAGCAAAAACCATGCGGAAACTACTTGAATTTTGAATAACGCATTTCTTTAAAGAAAAATGTTTGTCATTAATACTAATTTTTGAATGTTCATTATTGCACTTTTTGGGAATTCAAGAAAATGTGCAACGAAATTGGGAACTGATCCATTTTTCTAAGCGTACGTTTCTTTATTGTAGTATGAAATAATGTTAATTGGTGTATTGTGTATTATTATGTTGTATATTGTTATATTGTAGTGTTAATTTTTTTATTCTAGCTGTTTGTATAAGCGTATGTATACGTACAGGCAAAGTTAATACGTTACATACATAATACATATATATGTATGTATGTAGGTGTTTATGCGTGTATATGTAGGTGTTTATGCGTGTGTATGTACGTGCATACATGTACACATATACATATATACATTTACATTCTCATTTGAGTGTGCTAGGTAGGGGCCGAAGGATAATTATTGTAAATTTATTGTTTTATTTTTCCTTTTTAAATATATATAAATCCTATTTCTGTATTCTGCCACCGTGTAATATAAACTAAATTGCAGAATAAATGTTCGGTCAAAATGATCCAATAATCTCAAATACAGTCTGTCACGCAGACATGTTTTTAATGAATATCGAGAACTACTACCACAAATTCCGCAAAAGTAATAAATTTGACGTTCCAATAATGTTTAAATTGACTAGTAATTAAATTCCACAATGAAATCAATCTTCTTAAGTACAAATATGTATTTGCACATATGCATATTAATTATTTTTTGTATTGTATTCTTCCTTACCATTCTTGAAGAGGGCTACAAGAATACTGACCGTAGCGTTGAAAAATAATAATTTGAAAATAACGTTATATGTTATACATAATTTGTATGATCATCTTGTCTTATAAAATATGAATGCTGATATTATATTTTTTAAATTGATTGATATTGTGGGATTACGTTACATTTCTCTGAAATAATAATACAATGTTATTCAATTGTAAATATTTTTTGAAGTTTTGCTTTAACATTTGTCCTCTGTGAATTATTACTTCAGTTCAAAATTAGTGCAAGTAAGGTATCTCAGATTTTATCATGAGATGTTTATTAATATACTTAAGTTAATCCTTAATGCAGCAATTAAACTTAACATTAAACAAACTTTTTAACTTACAAGTTTCATACTGGTTCAAAAGTGCTCCATACCAGCTCAAATGTACACCTTGTTGGAGCAGTATTAAACGTGGCACTTTGAGATTGCAGGACGATTATTGAGTTATAAATTAAAAATTGAAGGAATTGCAAATGATCTTATATAAAACTAGAATTACTTCACACTAAATCTGCTATCGTAATTTTACGTATAGTAATTTTGGCAATCGTGGCAAACCGTATCGTAATTTTACATTCTTCTCTTTCGAGATGACAAGAAGTTCTTTCATAGAAACATTTATCAAATGTGCACCTCCTTCCCTCAACCTAATGATTCAAGAACTTTGACTTCGTAAAGCAAATGAAATTAAATTTGGTGGTTTTATGTTATAAGTATTATAACCTTTCAAATCATTGATTTGAACGTGCATAATAGTTTACACCTTCATGTGTAGAAATGTTGGTAAAATACTCCAGAAATAAAAATTATTTGTCCATCACCGTAATTCGTACATAAGTAAGGATGATAAATATATAGTCATGAAACACCCATTCATGGACAAATGGCTCCTTGTTAAATTGATGTGTCAAAAATATTTAAGACTGTAATAAGCGATTGTAATAGTAAATGCAAAAATATAGATGAACCACGGTGACATAAGGTGATCGTTTGCAAGGAAACGATGCGAACCCAAGAAGTCGATGACTCCAAAGCGCTCCAAGCGCCGGTTGGGGATGAAATAAGTTTCCTTGAAGTATATCGTCACTGAACTCTCCACCGTGGTCTTCTCTCTGTACGACTCATCTTGGCACTGTTCTCTGAAAGAAAGTTAATACGAATAATTGTGATGTATGTGAAGTAGGTGTGCACAAAGATTTTATGACATGCTGTCTTTTGATTTGCACTTTCAGTCATTGCTAATATCAAATGTCAATTAGGCACCAGATAAATATTTTAATAGGCCATTTTTTAACTTAATGTAGACTCTAAAACGCTGGTGGCTCTTTTTTTAATCTGTTTTTGGAATTAAAATATTTTCTATAGTCTTAACAATTTAATTAACAGTGAATACTTTAATAGTTCATAGCGTACAATAAAATCCCCTATTAAATCAGCCGCTCTGCATGTAAGAGCAAAGATGCGAAGCATGACCGCGCTGATTGCTGAGAAGGGTACAAGGAAGCGTCTTGTCTTTTAATTTTCTTCCGTTCTTGGATGGGTGCATTCAGAAATATAATTTTAATGTTATTTGACGACAGATACAAATATTTTTAAGAGAAAAAACATTTTAACAAAATGTACCTGAAGTACTTATTACATAGATTTCTTGCATTACATATTTATCCTTCTAATGTTAAATATTTTCAATATTTCATTAGTTTTATGTAGTACCTGTGAAAATGATTTATATTCGGTACATATTATACATGGTTCAACAATCATATAAGTACGTATTTCAAGTTTTTAAGTGCATCGATTTCACAAAACATTGTCTTAACAATCGTAATAATAATTTCTTCATTCAGCTTACTTTCAGAAAAAAAATATTTTCGTTGCACCATAAAGAGCCTACCATTATACTATCACTTAAAACTTCATCACCCCACACCGAAATATCATTTCCTCACATTTCCTCAATGTTCCTTCCCTTTTTACCCGTTCATATTCCCGTTTACCCGTCCTTTCCCCGTTCATATCCTCAAATCATACAAATTATGAAGCATAACCCCTATCATTTAAACACTGTTTCTCACTCCGTCCTCTATTCTCACCCTCCATGTTCATTCCTTGCAAAACATCATTTTGTCTGGCATCATCCACACAGCTCTTCTCTCATTTTCCAAAATTTACCCATCTGTCTCTCTGCCTCCCGGTCTATACACACAATCCTCTATTCCAATTCAATTGACATATCCATGTACCCTTACATCGGGAGCGCATTCGCAACACACCTCGTCGCCGATTACGAGAGCGTTGCACCGGCGCGGCGCAGCGCCTCACCTGTCGAACCTGCTGAGCCAGTGGGCGGCCTTGGTCTCGGCGGAGGAGGTGGTGGGCTCGTAGGCGAGGTAGGAGCACGTCTGCAGGCAGCGGCACCGCTCCCGCTCCCCGCGCGGCTCCTCCAGCACCCGCACCTCCCCCGCCGCCTCCGCCGTGAAGTTCACCTCCTGGAACTTCTCTGCGCGAAGCGTCATGTTCTCCACGAACTTCCCACCTCACCGCTACGTTCACACTTCACAACTTAATATTTTCTACTAAGGGGCCGACCATAAATTATTTAAAATTATAGTGTTTTCAATACCCCATCTCTCCTTCTAACGCACTGGCAACGCTACCTTGACCCCGCCTAAATAATTACGTAACCCTTGTGACAACCCCCTTCTCAATCCAAGAAGTGAAAATAAATTATAACGCAGTAAAAACAATTTGTATTTATTCTATTTGTGTTGTATATGAAGGTATTTAATGGTAATTAAAGTAGAAATTAGTTGATGATGCTGGCTGCACCTGACATTAAGATTGGTGCAAGTTGTTAGTGAAATTAAGAATGCTCGGGTGAGAAATGGTTAATCACAAAGCTATGTACACGCTGTTTTGGATGATTTAAGAGCGAGAGTCTACATCACCAATTAAAATGGGATATTTTCTTCATAATCTTACAAATTAAAAAAGTTGGAAAACATTTCCATTTATTGTAACAATTTACAACTAATGATTTGGGTTTATTTATGTTTTTGAGACAAATTTATGCGTTAATATTTTAATTTTTTAGTGCAGGACTCAAAAATAGAATTATTTCAGCAAATGTTGAAAAATGTAAAGAAATACGTAACACTTAACTAATTCCCTTCTACCCCTATGTAGCGCAGCGTAACGCTGCCTCAGGCCCCAGGCCCCCTCCCCCCTCTTTAGCTTTACGTAATTTATGAACGACCCCTTACGCATTAGCAACTAATACTACAACATACATTTTATAATCTTGGTATGTAGAGAACTGTTGAACTGTGTATACTAAATTTTGTGATAGCACCATTTGTGAAGAGTTTATTAAATATTTAAATTGTATTGTTGGAGAATACTTTTTGTGGTTTGTGAGTAGTAAGTATTCTACATTCTGGAAAACCGTTGGTTTTGTTGAGTAGCATTTTTGCTGCTGCAAACAGCTAGTTCTTTATTATACTTTTTGTCAAAACGTTTAAACCTGTGTGTGATGTTATGAGCAAAATTTGCAAGAGCAATATTATTATGAATTACCTTTGGCTTGCAAAATGCATTCTTCTGTTGCGTTGGAAGAATCACATACTTTCGTTTCAACAAAACCTAGAACAAATTAGTTATTGTGAGAAACGCTGAATCTTCAAAGAAATATTTCATTTGAAAGTTACTTATAGTACAACAGAACATATCCATACCCTTAGGGTGTCTGAAGAGGTATTTATTTAGTGTTTTCCAAGCGTGTCAACGTGTTTTCCGAGGGTCATTAATCCCCCAAGGAATTTGATGCTTGTTGGAAATTCCAGAATAGTGTAATAGCTCGACATCGTTTAAAGAAGAAAGATGCCAGAAGAAAATGAAAAAAAATCTGTATGTCAGGAAGTCCTCAATACTTAAATAGTGTCCGTTGTGCGGGGCTTTTGAATTGGCTATTGTTTTTCGTTACGTTACCAAAGGAAAGCCCGTAAAAAAATTTGGAGTTGTACTTGTCCTTGATGTTCATGAAAAATGACCCCAAAACATTCTCTTCCTGCATATAAGATTAATTGCAGAAAGATGAATAGAACGAAAGTCCCACAAATTTAATCGGGCAGACCTAAGATGGCACTTCCGTTATTTCAGATCATCAGACGGCGTGCAAGCGATTATTAAGCAAAGATTTCCCAATCCTGAATCCATTCATTACTAAGCTCAACAAGTGAACCTGAGGCAAGGTTCTTGGAGATGCCCCGACCCACCTCTTCCGGTCCCATAACTCAGAAGAAAAGGGGAACAGTGAATCCCCTCCGGGGACTGCATGACTGATTTACTAAGCTTAAAGCCTGTTTTACACGATCATTGTTCATCATTTTTTGCCGGTACAGAAAAGATACCGACCAGAATGTATGCAATTTGTACGAAAAAATGACGCGTGCTTAATATTCCGGTACAGGTTTCATCCAGTTTGACTACCGCGCTCCGGCGGCACTTTACGGGGCTTTCTCTGGTTTGTTATGTAGGTGGAGCGATATGTTCATGTGTTCTAGTTGCGTGAGAGCGTTCTGATGTGTTGAATTGTAATGTGAAGTGGTTATGTAGTGAGAAATAAATTATGTAATGTATTCTAATATTGTCGCATCCGTGCTCGGTCCTAATATAACCTAACTTAATTTGTTACCACAGATGCGATGTTCAAATGTTTGAACTTCAGCGCTGTATGCGGCGTCCGCAGGAAGTATTTTCTTCGTGATTACGTACAAAGACAGAGATGACCGTGTCAAACGCTGGAATCACTCTCATCCAGTTTCGGCACCGAAACATACAGCGTAGATACGAACGTCCTTTTTCCATCCACTATCTGTACAGAAAAATGATGAAAAAAGGATGCAAAAACGACCGTGTAAAACAGGCTTAAGCCCCGAGCGAACGAAGCCGGCGCATTTATCGCGAAGCTAACGACGCGCGTGCAGCGCAAGGGCGGGCTACTTGCGGTGCTAACGACGCGCGTGCAGCACAAGGGCGGGCTACTTGCGGTGCTAACGACGCGCGTGCAGCGCAACAGCGGGCTACTTGCTGTGCTAACGACGCGCGTGCAGCGCAAGGGCGGGCTACTTGCGGTGCTAACGACGCGCGTGCAGCGCAAGGGCGGGCTACTTGCGGTGCATGAAGAAGGGCACGCAGCCGCACCACGCGAGCGTGAAGTTGGCGAGGCACTCGCGCTCGCAGTTGCTCTGCGTGTAGTGCGCGAAGAAGGCGAGCGCGCGCTCCTCGGGGAAGATGCAGCGGCGCACGGCCGCCGAGTACTTGCGGCGCAGCGCCGGGTCCGTCGCCATCTGGTGCGGCTGCACGCGCGCCTTGGTGGCGCCCGCCAGCGGCACGCGGAACGAGCGGTCGCGCGTCCACGGCACCACCGTGGGGCTGTGCAGCGTCACCTGCGCCGACGACCGCTAACGTAAATATTGCGCATAGACCTAAACATTAACGTAAGCGATAGACTGAAGTGATCACAATGTCTGACATAAAAGTAAGCAAAATAACAGTTTCTATTGGCTGGGAGACATTCTGGTTTACTATTGGTTTGATGTGAGAATCGATTTCGAGGTATCGACAGTGTCCATGGCCTAAATGGCCTTAGTTCTTGTGAAGTATTCACAACGTCTGACCTAAACGTAAGCAAAATAAGAGTAAATTTGATTCTTCTATAACGTAATTGAGGAGCGACAATTTAAACACTTAATTTATGTACTGTTATGAGAAGTCTGACTGGAAACCGCTCCTAGTACTCTTTTATTTACTTATTCTCCTTAAATTTCTTTATTTCAAACTTTACCCGACAGTTGCCCGAAGGTTGTACCAAGATTGTCCCGTCATGATAAAAATTTATATAAATGAGTCCGATAGACCGTCTATACAGATTCTAGGTGATGAAACATTTACGAGTGATAATTTATTCATCTCCTCCTTACGTAGAAATGGAAATTCTCTTAGTCACTATAAATAATAATGTTTACTTCAGTTTATCAACTTTTATACAACACTTTGTCCTCGTACAATAGCGAATTAAAAAATGTTCCCCTCTTTGTTATTTTCCTTTCGTAGAGCCACTGCAATCTTAAACGTTGTCCAGTCTCCATTTTGACTCCATTTCCATTCATTTTGGTCCACTCCAGTGGTATCCACGTCCTTTACACACGCCAATATGTTACCGCTCTGATTGTGCATTTACGTACTCATTCTTAACAAAGAAAAATATTGCTGTCCATAATATATCGTCTGCATCCGAAAATTATCGCGTCAAAATCCTGTCTTCTTAACTATGTCAAAAAACATCGCCATCTCCTCCCGCATCAAAATAGCTTCCCCTCTTACATCCGACCGTTTCAGAACAGCGTCTTCTTATTTGCTCATCTTGCGCGCCCTTCATCTGTCTCTTTTGTGTGCGAAATTGTACTCAAATGCGCCTCCTGTTTATTTCTAGTGCGCAGACCCTTCGATTTATCTCACACGACAAATACCCATTTTCAATCCCACGGATTTTACTCACGTGCCCTATCGCTGCATTATTTATCAACATATTCTGTATCTTCCTCGCTATCAATTATGTGGACTTTTCCTTAAATTATTTCCAATTAAAAATCACCTCTGTTTCTTTTCTATCCACTAATTGTTGCAATTTTATAATTTTATAAATTTATAATTAAAATATAGCAACAATTTATAATTTTTATTTATAATTTATTTATAATTTTGTAAATTTATTTTTCCTGTTTATCTTGCCTTGTGATAACCCTTCACAGAAGAATAAAAACGGTTAGATGTTTCCTTTCGATGTAACTAGCCAAAGGTTAAAAAATAAATAGATTATCATTAAATGCGTAGAGTTCGGAGAGCTAACACGAACTCTTGAGCTTGGTAATAATAATAATAATAATAATAATAATAATAATAATAATAATAATAATAATAATAATAATAATAATCTTTATTAATGGCGAGGGTTAGCTGATGTGTGAGCTTACGGTGTGACCCTGGAGGGCATCGGTGCACTCGAAGTCCACGTGGCACAAGGGCACGCGGATGGAGAAGCTGAGGCCCGAGTCCGCGCCGGCGGCCATCGCTCAGAAGGGGTAGGAGTCGCGGCCCGCGCTCTTGGCGTAGCCGCTCGTCTGCGTCCACTCCGTCGCGTTGCTCTCGTACTCGATGTAGGGCCTGCTGCCATGCACTCTGCAAGAACAAAGTATTATGAGAATATTATTATTATTATTATTATTATTATTATTATTATTAGCGTATTTTCCCAATAATGGAAAACGTTAAGCAAAGATTGACTCGTTTGTGTGTTCTAATTAGTTTTTGTGGAGTTCTTCTTAATTTTCCAATATTCTTTCATTCTGTTGGAGAATGCCAGTTTTCTTTCTTCAGACCATTTCGGTCTGTAGGATTTTGATTTAGGTTGTTCTGGTTTGACTTCCCATTTGTTCACTTTGTTGCGGAAGGTGTTTTTGTCTGAGGTGTCAGTTATGTCGGCGTGTCGCATGTCTTTTTTTGTTTCTTTCATCCATGGTGTTGTACTTTTAAGTGAGGATATATAGTTTAGTACTCTTTTAGTTAGTCGAGTATTTGGTAGCCTGTCTATGTGTCCGAAGAATTTCAGTCGTCTTTTCCTGATGTCGACTTCTATGTTCGAGTACTTTTCAGTTGTCTTAATAGATTGTAATCTGTATCCATCGGGAGTGAGTCTCGCACCAATCTCACTACTACTACTACTACTACTACTACTACTACTACTACTACTACTACTACTAATTATTATTATTATTATTATTATTATTATTATTATTAGTAGTAGTAGTAGTAGTAGTAGTAGTAGTAGTAGTAATTATTATTATTATTATTATTATTATTATTATTATTATTATTATTATTATTATTATTATTATTATTATTATTATTATTAGTAGTAGTAGTAGTAGTAGTAATTATTATTATTATTATTATTATTATTATTATTATTATTATTATTAGTAGTAGTAGTAGTAGTAGTAGTAGTAGTAGTAGTAGTAGTAGTAGTAGTAGTAGTAGTAGTAGTAGTAGTAGTAGTAGTAGTAGTAGTAGTAGTAGTAGTAGTAGTAGTAGTAGTAGTAGTAGTAGTAGTAGTAGTAGTAGTAGTAGTAGTAGTAGTAGTAGTAGTAGTAGTAGTAGTAGTAGTAGTAGTAGTAGTAGTAGTAGTAGTAGTAGTAGTAGTAGTAGTAGTAGTAGTAGTAGTAGTAGTAGTAGTAGTAGTAGTAGTAGTAGTAGTAGTAGTAGTAGTAGTAGTAGTAGTAGTAGTAGTAGTAGTAGTAGTAGTAGTAGTAGTAGTAGTAGTAGTAGTAGTAGTAGTAGTAGTAGTAGTAGTAGTAGTAGTAGTAGTAGTAGTAGTAGTAGTAGTAGTAGTAGTAGTAGTAGTAGTAGTAGTAGTAGTAGTAGTAGTAGTAGTAGTAGTAGTAGTAGTAGTAGTAGTAGTAGTAGTAGTAGTAGTAGTAGTAGTAGTAGTAGTAGTAGTAGTAGTAGTAGTAGTAGTAGTAGTAGTAGTAGTAGTAGTAGTAGTAGTAGTAGTAGTAGTAGTAGTAGTAGTAGTAGTAGTAGTAGTAGTAGTAGTAGTAGTAGTAGTAGTAGTAGTAGTAGTAGTAGTAGTAGTAGTAGTAGTAGTAGTAGTAGTAGTAGTAGTAGTAGTAGTAGTAGTAGTAGTAGTAGTAGTAGTAGTAGTAGTAGTAGTAGTAGTAGTAGTAGTAGTAGTAGTAGTAGTAGTAGTAGTAGTAGTAGTAGTAGTAGTAGTAGTAGTAGTAGTAGTAGTAGTAGTAGTAGTAGTAGTAGTAGTAGTAGTAGTAGTAGTAGTAGTAGTAGTAGTAGTAGTAGTAGTAGTAGTAGTAGTAGTAGTAGTAGTAGTAGTAGTAGTAGTAGTAGTAGTAGTAGTAGTAGTAGTAGTAGTAGTAGTAGTAGTAGTAGTAGTAGTAGTAGTAGTAGTAGTAGTAGTAGTAGTAGTAGTAGTAGTAGTAGTAGTAGTAGTAGTAGTAGTAGTAGTAGTAGTAGTAGTAGTAGTAGTAGTAGTAGTAGTAGTAGTAGTAGTAGTAGTAGTAGTAGTAGTAGTAGTAGTAGTAGTAGTAGTAGTAGTAGTAGTAGTAGTAGTAGTAGTAGTAGTAGTAGTAGTAGTAGTAGTAGTAGTAGTAGTAGTAGTAGTAGTAGTAGTAGTAGTAGTAGTAGTAGTAGTAGTAGTAGTAGTAGTAGTAGTAGTAGTAGTAGTAGTAGTAGTAGTAGTAGTAGTAGTAGTAGTAGTAGTAGTAGTAGTAGTAGTAGTAGTAGTAGTAGTAGTAGTAGTAGTAGTAGTAGTAGTAGTAGTAGTAGTAGTAGTAGTAGTAGTAGTAGTAGTAGTAATAGTAGTAATATTATTATTCCATTTTCACACAAATTACATTGGTCGACAGTGATTTTGTTAAATGGCTGACAGTAGCTGTTTTTATGTACTTTGCTGCGCTAAAGCCAAATACAACAACAAAAGTTGTCCACCGGGCTCAGTTTTTGTGAAATCGCATGTATGCTACTAAAATGATAGCAGGTAGCCACGTGTCGTTTATGATGAAACGCTAGTTGTTTGCAGGTTTACTACAAGACAGTAGTCCCATTATTATTATTATTATTATTATTATTATTATTATTATTATTATTATTATTATTATTATCAATGTTTTCGATTGGATTTAATAATTTATAATTTGTCAAATACTTTAAAGTTTAATTGTGCATACACTAAACTTTTTTCTTTGTTAGCGTTCAGGCGAGAAATACTGTTCAACATTAATTTTACCTTTAAGTAGAGTGCTTTATAAATGAATCATTGATAATGATGTGAACTACGTACGTTCTATGACATTATACATAGGAGCTTAGGTCATGTGATTATTGCGTCATTCTATAATATGATAACATATTTCAGTTCTGCTAAGGGAATTTCATTTTCTTTTCAAATTCAGAACATTTTTTCATTAAAAGCACCAACATTTGAATGTTTTTGAGAAGTTTGCGGTAACTTTTATGTTATTTTCTACATTTGGTCCCCAAACCTTTGCAAGGAAATTTATTTCATAAATCTCTTATGTTCTGGCATATTCGTATCCCGTTCAATATTGCAAAAAACTTGCTAATGTTTGATATAAATTAACGTTGATTAGAATAATTTATTACGTTCTGGCTTATTACTTACGTAACAGAGAAATTTATATAATGCTGCAGTGAAGAAAAAGGTATTTTGGGGCAGAAAAAATTCGTGTATTGTATCAAAAATGGAAAATACGTGTTGTTGTAAATTAATTCCCCTAACCCGTTATGTAGTGACAATCCACGTTTTGGGGATCTTTGATACTGAAAAATTGGTTTACAGTAAGACGTGTTTCTGTGTGTCTGGCCCTGAGTCTGGGAAGAATTCTAGCGAATAAACCATAGCAAGATTTTCACCAAAATTGATATTCCCAGATTTCTGTTCTCGATGTCGCGGTCCCTTAAAATGTGAAACTATTCTGACAGTAGCGGGTTCTTTTCTTCTAGCCCCAGCGGGTTCTTTTCTTCTAGCCCCAGCAACATTTTCATCATTTTCTCAATAATGGCTTTGGTTTCTTTCTTTGCATTTTTTCTCACATAGATCAAAGTACGCATATAAAAGTGGCTCAGGATCAATATTCTCTTAATTTTTAAAAATTGAAAAAGTTAACATTTTTTAGGCTTTTTCCACAACTATGATAATGAAGAAAGATATTTTAATCTTAATGAAGTATAATCTTCAAAAGTGAGATCTTTAAATGAAATCATACAAATTTTGTTAAAAATATGAGTATTTTCGCTTAATTTTGAGTGAAATAATGCTATCATTAAAAAATTCGTAAACAGGAATTTTTCAAACCAACAACTCTTCCAATTTTTTCACAACTACATTTTGCATTAAAACATCAGAATTTTGGAAAAATGCAAAATTTGCTTTTCAAAACGTCTAGAAAGTCGTAAAGGCGACGCAGACTAATAACCTAGGTACAAACCTCATTACAATACAATCTTTTTTGAGGATTAGAAACATATTAATGGATAAAAGTATATTATAATATTTTGTTACAAATAATGCGACGATGTGCATGTTATTATAACACATCTAGTTCTAATAAATGTCTTTTATCATCAACTTCAGCATATCAATCAAACAACTTCAGCTAAAAATTACGTGATATCTATACGTTTTCAGACTATTTGGGGGAGAGCCTGTATCGCATTAGCAAAAGGTACAAAAGACGACAAGTCTGTGTCAATCAAGGATTTGGTGAATTTACAAAAAATTGTACTTACGTGCCTTTCGTAAAGAACTCTAACCTCTTCAACATATTAAAAGTATAACAGAGGCCTGTTTCGGTGAGGATAGGTTGGAATTCCAATCCTTTAGGCAAAGGATTCCCTCTGAACTCCACTGATTGAATTGTTTGACTGACATCTGGAGAGAACTACATGAAGAAATATAAATTAAGAACGGTTTATTTGGGAAATGAGCAATGTAACTGCAGTAAAATTGTTACCTTTTCCACAGTTTGGACAATGCCAGAAGTATTATATTCTGTTTCAAAAGGCCACCGGCCGTCGCATAAAGCACTGAGTTCCAGCAGTTGAAGTTTCCTGTAAATTTAAATAATTTTATTTACTTATTGATTTAATTGAACATATGATAAATGATTAGCGCATTTAATATTAATAAAAAAGAAGGAATAACACAAAAAAATATTTTTCGGCCACTAACGTATCGGGTTTAGTTAGTGTGAATGTTCACGTTGCTGCAATTTTGAATATGTATTTAGCCATTTTATGTCCCGTAAAAAGCAATTGGCTTCGGCGCCGTTATATCCCCTGATTCCTTCACCCAACCAAAAGTCTGCGATGTCTCCAATTCGCTTAACCTTTGTGACTTCACTTAGTTAACGAATTCGACTAGCGATGTCGGTTTCGCGGACATGATCTTTCAATAGAACCATCCCAGCATCCGCCTGAATGACCGAGGAAAACCACGAAAACCCGGGCCGGATGGCTGGAATGGGAATTAAACCCGGGCCTCCCGAATACGAAGACAGCGCGCAACGACCTGAGCCACTTCGCTCGGTTGATGCAAAGAGACAGCAGCAAACGAGGCTGAATTCCTTTCGATGTTTCTTTTGCGGAACGTACCTATTTTTTAGACAAAGTATAATCACACTACTTGCGTGCCATCGACTTGTTTATATACTGGTTTCTGCCGTGGCCGAACAGGCTCCCTTAAAGTTGCCGCCGGTCGACGGTACCGATACGGCCCAAGAGAGTGCGCTGCCCGACAGCGCGGCAGTACCGTCACGCCCGAGCAGACAGCGGCGCGCGAGAGCCCACCCTTATCAGCGGGCTGGCCAGCGATCCTTCGCCGCGAGCGAGCTATAAAAAGAGCCGCTCGGGCGGCGAGAGGCAGTTGGAAGCGAGCGTCTGCAAGTGATTAGCGAGTGCCATTGTGAATAGTTGATACGTCGAAGTGCTTACGAACTCTGGACTGCCCCTACGGATATTTGGTGATTTAGCGACGTATTTGGACTCTCTCCTGGAATTCTGTTAGAACTTGGCTATTGTAAATTGACTTGCTCTTTTGGACTGTGGAATAAAACACGTCGTGAAAAACCGTGTTTATCTTTGTTGTTTTTCTGGTCATAACAACTTGGCGACGAGGAAAACTAGAATGGAAGCCGACAGCCCGTTAGTGCAAATGCTAACACTACTGCAGCAGCAGATGCAGCTGCAACAGGAGGCGTTCGCGCAGCAGCTACGGCAGCAAGCTGAGGCGCAGCGGCAGCAAGCAGAGGCGCAGGCGCAGCAGCTGGCGATTCTGTTGGAAGCTATCAACAGACGCCCCCCGCCCCAATTTCACTGCTTCCAGCCCGACTCAGAGGAGTGGTCAGAGTACCTGGAGAGTTTTGAACAACACTTATTATGTCACCAGGTAGGTGACGCAAAAACAAAAAAAGCGTTCTTTCTAAGTTGTGTTGGGAACAAAGTGACGAGTTTGTTGGGAAAACTACTCCCAGATAGAGACTCATCTGATTGGAGTTGGGAAGAAATTAAAAACAAATTAGACACTTATTTTAACAAAACGCCGCATGTACTGGCAGCTCGGTATAAATTTTTCCAGTGCCGGAAAAGCGAAGGTCAGTCGCACTGCGAGTGGATCACGGAATTAGCTGGCTTGGCGCGGCAGTGTCATTTCAAATGCCCGCCATCAGAAGGGGAAACATCATACGCTGAAACACTCATCAGAGATATGGTGGTCTTGCACACGCCGGAGGACAAAATTCGGTTTTTAGCCTTGCAAAATGGAGATCCGTCATTGGAGGAAATTAAAACCCTGTGCAAGACTTACGAGACCACGCGTGAGACAGCCCGCCAAATCACGGCCGGATCATGCGTGTGTAGCGTTACCGATAACAATTCAGTGAAAGACAGCAGTTCTGACAGTATTAACAGTTTAAGTAGTAGTGTCAGTACGAGAACGGCGCGAGAGAAAAGAAGTGAAGCGAGGATAGGTAGACAAAATAATCAGATAGGGGCAAAGTCGGCAAAGTGGGGCGGCGACTCAAGGAAAACGAGAAGTACGAACATTTTCAAGGCAAAGAAATCTTGTAAAGGTTGCGGGAAATATCACAGTAGAGCCGAGTGCAGGTTCAGGGAAGCGCAATGCTTTTACTGCAAGAGAATGGGCCACATCCAAGAAGTCTGTGAGCAAAAACGACATGCGGCACGAAGCGCAAGACACGAAGAAGACATGGAGGTAGCCATGGTTAGTGAGGTCATCAGTGGAGAGGGGCAGAGAAAATTAACGGTGCAAATTAAGGTAGGCAGTCAACCAGTAGATTTTCTGTTAGATACGGGAGCACCGGTTACGCTGATCAATCTAAACACGTACCGCCTTTTAGGGTCTCCCGGCTACGCTAAAGTACAAAAAAGATTGACCAGTTTCGGGAAGACGCCTATTAAAGTGTTAGGGAGTGTGCGCGTGCAAGCTTCATACAAGAGCAAGCAGGCAGTCATAGAACTATTAGTGGTCGACCGGTATGATGTAACGAACATCCTGGGGTTAGACTCCTTTGATAAACTGGGATTTGGAGTCGTAGATGAGGTGAATCAGATATCAGACCAGGATGAGGTGCACGTCATTAAAGATTTAGTTTCAGAATTCGCGGAGGTGTTCTCGCCCGGGTTGGGAGAATGCAAGGGATTTCAGGCTAAGATCCAGCTTAAAGAGGGACATAAGCCTCGCTTTTACAAAGCGAGACCGGTGCCATGGGCACTTAGAGACAAAGTCAAAGAGGAATTAACACGGCTGCAGAAAGAAGGGGTGATTACGCCAGTAACAGTGAGCCAGTGGGCCACGCCTTTGGTTCTAGTGAAAAAATCGAACGGGAAGATTAGGTTGTGTGGTGACTTCAAAAGCACGGTGAACCAACAAGTAGAAGTGGAGCAGTATCCGATTCCCAAGCCGGAAGATCTTTTCTACAAACTATCAGGCGGACAACAGTTTTCTAAAATAGACCTTAGGGATGCTTACCTACAAATACCGTTGGATCCCGCGGCCAAGGAAGTACTGGTAATCAACACTCCGCTCGGTCTATTTAGCTATAACAGATTACCTTTTGGGGTAAACTCAGCGGCAGCAATCTTCCAGCGCTGTCTAGAGCAAATTACCTCGGGCCTGGATGGTTGCTGCAATTATCTAGATGATATCATCGTCACAGGACGCAGCCTAGAAGACCATACACAAAACTTGAGGAAATTGTTTACAGTGTTGCGAGACAGGGGTTTTAAGGTAAATCAGGAGAAATGCGAATTTTTCAAAGAGAAAGTAGTTTTTCTGGGACACGTGTTGGACAGCACGGGGATAACCCCTACCCAGCAGCATGTACAAGCCATTATTCAGATGCCTCCGCCAACAGATCTAAAACAGCTGCAAGCCTTTTTAGGCAAAGTTAACTACTACAATAAGTTTATTAGAAACTTTTCGACAATAGCAGCTCCTTTAAACCACCTGAGAAAGAAAGGGGTC
Source organism: Gryllus longicercus (assembly GCA_038098605.1). Lineage (NCBI taxonomy): Eukaryota > Metazoa > Arthropoda > Insecta > Orthoptera > Gryllidae > Gryllus > Gryllus longicercus. Next base: position 11,667,625 of record JAZDUA010000002.1, on the reverse strand, counting down.
AAATTTGTATGGTCGGAAGATTGCAACAAAGCGTGGAACAGTTTAAAGCAAGAGTTACTACGCACGGTAAGACTTAATCATTTTGTCCCGGGAAGGATCACAACTGTGGCGGCGGATGCCTCAGACTACGGTCTGGGAGCGGTGTTATCACAAAAAGATGGAAAAGGGATCGAGAGGCCAATCGCTTTTATGTCGAAAACTTTAAACAAACATCAGAGAAATTACTCCCAGGTAGAGAAGGAAGCGTTGGCAATCATTTTTGCGGTGAAAAAATTCAACGAGTTCCTTTACGGGACCAAATTCCACATTATTACGGACCATAAACCTCTGGTGCAACTTTTTCACCCAGGGAAGAAGATCCCAGAATCCACAGCCAAGAAGTTGCAGAGGTGGGCGTTGTTTCTTGCAGATTATGATTATCAGATCCACTATAGAAGCACGTCGCAACACGCGAACGCGGACGCGTTATCTAGATTACCCGCCGGCCCAGACCCAGTTTTCGACGCGTCTGAAGAGGAGTGCCTCCAGCTAGACCTGGAGGATCTAGGAAACCTAGCAGATTTCCCATTAGAAGCTAGGACTATAGCAAGAGAGACGGACAAGGACCCAGAGTTGAACCAGGTTCGGCGCTTCATCAGAGAAGGGTGGCCAACGCGAAAATTAAGAAGCAACGCCAGATGGTATAGCAAGCAAGACAGATTGTCATGCAAAGCTGGAGTTTTATTGTTGGAGGGCGAAGAGTTCACAAAAGTAATTATACCCAAGAGCCTCAGGCAGACAGTGCTTAAATTGTTACACCAGGGACATTGGGGGATAGTTCGTACGAAGCAGCTGGCGAGGCGGCACTGTATGTGGCCGGGGATGAATAACGACATTGTACAAATGCTGAAGAGATGTGAGGCTTGCCAGCTCAACCAAAGTGCCCCCCCCCCCAAAGACCTGACACCTTGGCCGGAGCCGACAGAACCATGGGAAAGGGTCCACGTGGATTTCGCCGGCCCCTTTTGGGGGTCTATGTGGTTGGTAGTAGTGGACGCGAAATCAAACTACCCGTATGTAGTTGAAATGGGGAGCACCACATCTACGCAGACCGTGGAGATGTTGGAGAGGATTTTTGTGACAGAGGGTCTACCTGTGGTGTTGATTTCAGACAATGGTCCGCAGTTTTCGTCCCAGGAATTCGCAAAATTCTGTGCGAGCAACGGCATACATCACATCTGTGCACCGCCTTTCCACCCACAGTCTAATGGAGAGGCGGAGAGGTTCGTACGAACCTTCAAAACGGCCATGGGGAAAGCGCGGGCAGCGGGGACGCCAAAGTCCCGAGCTCTATTAAGGGTCCTGGCGACATACCGGGTCCTGCCAGGCTCAACAGGCAAGAGCCCGGCTGAAGTGCTCCACGGCAGGCAGCCCCGGACCTTGCTGTCACTGCTCAGCCCTAGCGACCCGCATACAGCTGGAGGTATTAGACCAAAATACAAGGTAGGTGACAAGGTATATATTCAGTCACTTAAGAAAGAACCAGCATGGGTGCCCGGGATAATACAGGAAATTCGAGGCAGCAGAGTTTATGCGGTACGGACCTTAGAAAGGCTGGTCACACGCCACCAGGGGCAGATCAGACCTCGTACTAACGGAAGTCAAGTAGACAACAGGCCTTGGATATCACCCGAGGAATTCCGCAGAAAAGTGATGAAGGAAATAATTTATGTCCCACAGGAGCGCACGGCCGTTGGGACGACAACAGTTGCAGCTGACACACGGGAGGAAGCAGCCACCAGCAGCAGCAGAGAACCCGCCTGTTCGACCAGGACGGAACTCCGGCCCAGGAGGGTTACTCGTTCAGTGCGTTTTGCGCCATACGCAACGCATTTTGGCGCGGAGGGTGCCGTGGCCGAACAGGCTCCCTTAAAGTTGCCGCCGGTCGACGGTACCGATACGGCCCAAGAGAGTGCGCTGCCCGACAGCGCGGCAGTACCGTCACGCCCGAGCAGACAGCGGCGCGCGAGAGCCCACCCTTATCAGCGGGCTGGCCAGCGATCCTTCGCCGCGAGCGAGCTATAAAAAGAGCCGCTCGGGCGGCGAGAGGCAGTTGGAAGCGAGCGTCTGCAAGTGATTAGCGAGTGCCATTGTGAATAGTTGATACGTCGAAGTGCTTACGAACTCTGGACTGCCCCTACGGATATTTGGTGATTTAGCGACGTATTTGGACTCTCTCCTGGAATTCTGTTAGAACTTGGCTATTGTAAATTGACTTGCTCTTTTGGACTGTGGAATAAAACACGTCGTGAAAAACCGTGTTTATCTTTGTTGTTTTTCTGGTCATAACAGTTTCCACCTAGAATCGAATCCTTGAATTTAAGTACAGTCTGACATATTAGTGCTACAACTGCCGTGCATGGTTAAAACTACGCTCAACAGAAATCTCCAGAAGCCCAAATTACAAATACTCTTGAATCACACATTACTTTTATAAGTTATGGAACTTTCGGTTTGGAATGAATAAGCTTGATGGCATTTCGTACTTCTAAATCTCAACTTAAAAATCCAAGTTATTTCTATTTTTCAGCTGAAACGCGAAGTGACCACAAAGTTAATTAACCTTTCGGAAACGCGTTTTGAACCACAAAATATACACATTGATTAAAAAATGCATAGTATTTTTTCTATAGTTGTGCTTTGAGTACTGCAAAGTTAACCTGCTTAGGGTTAGAGGTTGTTAGGTTCTCTTTCAACCTTTTTCCGGTTACCATCAGCACTACCTACATGTCTCGGTGGTATTGTTATTACTCACTTCCATGACCTACACAACTAACAACTAACGTAACGGATGGTCTTATGTATAAAAGTTGGGGGAAGATGGCTTGGCCAGCATCATGCTTCAATTGTACACTTTAATGTCTTAATCGGAAACAGCAAATATTGGTACTCATTTGGTAAGAAGGTTGAGTGAATCTTAGGACCACCCTGAAGAAGTAACGGCTGGATAACAATCCTCAACTATGATGGAATTTACACCCGGGTCCCTCAATTTAGAATAAATGTGTCCGAACCACTACGATGCCGCAACCCAGACACTAGAATTATAAATTTCTACGTTTTTGTGGGAAGATTAGTATTTATTTATGAAAAGTGCTTCGTAAACCTTTCTTGAGAAACAATTGAATGAAAATATGCGCAATACTAACTAAGCGCATTGGCATTCTCTATTAATAAAAACCAAAACTGGAGTACTCGTGGTGCGTGACGCCGCCGGCGAGCGCCCGCGCGTAGACGTCGCTGAAGTTGAAGGCGGACGCGTTGATCTTGTTGACGGGGCAGTCGGTGACGGCCGGGAACGGGATCTCCCAGACGGGGCGCATGCGGTCGTCCATGGCGACGATGATGGGGAAGGCCCTCCAGCGCGACCACGTCTGCGCCACCAGCGCCGCGCACGAGCCCAGCGCCAGCGCGAAGCTCGCCAGCCACAGCGCCCTGCGCCACGCAACGAACCAGTGGCCGGCTGCATCAACGCTCAAAGAGCTCGCACGTGCTTCAATTGATTGATTGGTGATTACGTGTTTGTTGATTTCAATCCGTGCTCGCTGGTGTTGTTGCAAAAGTCTGTCCCCTCAATCCCCTCCACCCCTTCCGTCCCCTCCACTCACCACTCGCACCAGGGCGTGCACTCCTTCCCCAAGTACTTAAGCCCGTGCAAGCTGGTGTTGTCGCAAAAGGTTATCCTCCCTATTCCTTCCACCCCCTTCTATTGTCTCCACTCACCACTCGCATCTGGGTGTGCGTTCTTCCGCCAGGTAATGTGTGCACGCTACTGTTGTTGCAAAGGTCTATCCCCTCCCCCTTCTATCCTCTCCCCGAACATTACGCACCAGGACGTGCGATCCTCCACCAGGTTCATCAACCCGTGCACGCTGGTGTTGTTGCGAAAGTCTATCCCATCTATCCCCTTAACCCCATCTATCCCTCATTCCCCTCTCGCATCAGGACGTGCGCTCTTCCGCCAGGTACTTCAACCCGTACACGCTAGTGTTGTTGCATAAGTCTATCCCCTCCACTCACCTCTCGCACCAGGGCGTGCCCTCCTCCGCCAGGTAATTCAACCCGTGCACGCTGGTGTCGCATAAGTCTATCCCCTCGATCCCCTCCACTCACCTCCCACACCAGGGCGTGCGCTCCTCCACCAGGTACTTCAACCCGTGCACGCTGGCGTTGTTGCGAAAGTCTATCCCCTCTATCCCCTCCACTCACCTCTCGCACCAGGGCGTGCCCTCCTCCGCCAGGTAATTCAACCCGTGCACGCTGGTGTCGCATAAGTCTATCCCCTCGATCCCCTCCACTCACCTCCCACACCAGGGCGTGCGCTCCTCCACCAGGTACTTCAACCCGTGCACGCTGTCGTTGTTGCGAAAGTCTATCCTCTCTATCCCCTCCACTCACCTCTCGCACCAGGGCGTGCGCTCCTCCGCCAGGTACTTGAGCCCGTGCACGCTGGTGTTGTCGCAAAAGTCCGCCAGGTGCGCGGCGGCCGCGCGCATGCGCCGTCGGGCGCCGGGCGTGCATCCGCCGCGAGGGCGCGCGGCCTCCGGCGTGGAGGCGCGGCCGGCGCGGCGGAGACCTTTCCCATGGCGCGGCGCGCGTGTTGTGACGTGGTCTCCCTCGGCGGTGTCGCACCCCGTGACCACGCCCAACCAACCACGCCCGCCGCCGCGCCCGCGCCGCGCTTATCGCCGCTGTTGCGGAAGGCCTAGGAAAGTGCTGATGCTCATCTTGGTAATTAACTTATTTTCGCAAATCTCGTGAACCATCCAGCCAAATACGCACCCCAAATTTGAAACTTAATACTATGAAAAAAGTGTTCGTATCGAATGTAATTCGCGTCGACAATAACATACACTTTATTTTATGTAATTTTAAAAAAATATTATTTTATGTATGTTTTTTAATACAACCACGTATTTATCGTATTTGTAAACCATCACATTATATAATTTATTTTTTAAATATTATGTCACACATTGTTCAATAAGAAAATTAGTGAACGTGATATAAGGAAATTTGACTTTCAAAACGAATTTATTAAAACAAATTACAAACATGAATAACCATTAATTCCTAAGGAATGGATTTGCACCCGAATCAAATGAGCATCATGAACTTACGGTGTTAGATTGCTTCACCGTCGGTTCCTGGCATTTAATTGCCGCACAAAATTTCCGGGATTAATGGATTTCTTTGGAAAGGATATGTGAGACAGTATGTGCATTGTATTTGTTTGCTGAGGTGTGCATGTGTATGTAAATTATGTGTTGGTGAGAATATTCATTTGTGGCATACTAATAGTATTCTGTGCTTGGTGGAAGAGTGAGGTGAAGTGCATGTGTGCGTTGGTTGTGCGTGCGTTGGGGAGGGCTAAATATGCATGTGTAAATGAGAGAAAGCGATGAGAACGTTAGATGAGATGTTTGAAAGAGTGTCGCGTGGCTTTATTGAGACTCAGATATTTGATTAACCTCTTTTTAAAAAGTCGAGCATGCGAATGATAGAGTCACTTCGCAAACAAAGCATAGCTTCAGTCTACACTTGACTCTTCGATTGCTTTCGTGGAAAATGAAAGGTATTAAAGATGGACAAAATAATTTCTTCAAACATATATGATGTTCAAATGTTAAAGTTGTATCGCGAATTATTTTCAGAATTTTCAGATATTATACCAATGGAGCTTTAATAACAAATACCACGCAAAATAGCTTTCATCCACTCCTCTTCTCTTCCCTGAACCTTCCCGTGTAATCTGACTTTTATTAACATAATATTATGAGACAAAAACCTCAAGTGAACGTTTTATACGTTTATTGAACTTTTTTCGTGGTGCCTTACCTTTGCATTGAAGATGAAATATCAGGAAGATTGAGAATTAGTTCGTGTACGCCATTAGTTGGAGTTGAGTATCATAATAGCTTGACTGCAGAACTATTTCAATTCACTTTATTATTATCATTTAACAAGAGTGTCAACAGAGTGCACAATCCAATGCATATGCACACATATTCTATCACAAGAACAAGCTCAAAGTCATCACAAAGAGTGTCGAAGGGCTTGTGCGATCGTTTGTTGACTTTTTTTCCCAGACTTGTTTGTTCCAACACTTTAACAATTTTGTCAGGCTCCAGAAATTTTTCAAACATATCAACACTGTTTGTTTCTTTGTGTACATTTATGAACAAAACAAACCGGGAGAGGTGGCTCGGGGATTCAACCGAGGTCTCTGCCGTGTCTCTGACCGGGAAGCCCTGGAGTTCTAGTTACGGACGGTGGCAGAATTTTCGACACTAGCCATATAGCAACATGGCCTTCTGTCGCCGTCTTGAGAAGAATTATAGCGGCCGGCTACTCCGATCGGTTGTTTTCCGTTGGTTTCTCCGATGAACACCAGGCGAATTCTGCAGCAGTACCCTACCAAACGGGTCTCGGACCGCGCGCGATCTTTCCTTCTCATTCCTTGCCCTATCCTCATCCCTTACACACACTTAAACTAACATGCACTACACAACCACCCCGACCGGCCGAAACTTGTCCCGGCTGGGGCGGTACCCTCTGGTGGGAGACACCTGGTTGGGGAAAGCCCCTCTAGCTGGATCTCTCTATACAGCGGGGCAACCACCGCCACCTCCACGATAAAAACATGCACATCACTTACGGGACTAATAACCTTAGCATCTTATGCACTCTAAATAACTAGTAATCAATCAATTAATGAGAAAAACAAGTTTTGTACCTCAAGCGGCCGCCAGCCAGGTGGGAAACTACCCTCTCTCTGCAGAGAAGAGGGGCGGCGCGGGAAATGGCGGGAGCTAGGAGGGGGCAAGAGCCCTTCCCATGAGGAGAATGGGGCATTACAATGAGAGGAGAGCAATTTGTCCATTTTGCTGTTCGTGGTCTCGTTAGACTCATTCGTTTTTAGTATTGTGCTGATTGCTGTTAAAGAAGTTTTCTCTTCACGCATTTTGGTCGACGCGGCTTCGTTTTGATTGTCGTCGGCTTGATTTTGGAAAGGCGGCCGGCTATGTTTGCATTGTGTTTTTGACAGGGTGACTATATTTGCACTGGCTGTTTGTATTAGATATTCTCATAACGATATAGCCAAAGTAGATGACCTTTGAAATTGAAACAAATATTTTGGTAAGTACCGGTACTTTACATAGAGTCTTAATGTTCTTTTAAAAATTTTCTTAAAAATGGTTCCAATTTTTTTCGTAACTTTTTCCTCGAATAGAACAAAGTGCGCACATAAAAACGTCAGGTTTTACACTCACTTATTTTCGAATATTCAAAAATTAAACTTTTCGATGTGTTCCTAAAACTACTACAATTTGAAGAAAGATATTGTTTCTTAATGAAATCTGTTCTTCAAAATTAAATCATTAATTAAGGTTAGGTCCAATTTTTTTTAAAAGTATGAATATTTATGTGTAATTCTGAGTGACCGGTGCAAATAAAACAAGAAAATATGTGCTGATGCAGCGCCACAAGTTTTACACCTAAATTGCAATATTTAATGATTATACAACACCTCATTCGGCACTTAGCACTAAGTGTCTCAGAATGTAAATAATACATTTTATCACGTTGGAAAATTGAATGGTACTCAAGAGGAAATGAATCTGAAATTATATGAACTGAGAAGATATAAATCCAAATAGACCAGAAGAAATAATTTGTAAAAGGAATTCAAAAATATGCATAAACAAAATCAGATAAAATACATTATTTTCAGGGTTTTAAAATTGTTTTATAATTTTCAAATACACTGAAATCTCCATTATCGAAGGTATGGTGGTTATCTGGAAATTCCATTAACTGAAATCACACGTTAAAAGGAAAAACGGAAGAAAAATGCTGTTTTCATAAATTGTACTCTAAAATTATAATTTATTCTAAATTTTCACATTACCTATTAACATTTTAATTAACATTCTTTAGCTAATATTTACCAAATAACGAATTATTTTGGGTTATGTACGGTTTTGATTTCCCATGGACGCCTTGTCCTGTTATATCCCCACTTAAAGAATGTATCTTAAACAAATGAGAAGGTATGTAAATATTTCAGTTTCATTGAAATTTTGAAAATAGGGAAAAAATTTAACATAGGGACAGAAGTTGGTGTTAGAAAATTATAACTGCTTACGTGCCACTTATTATACAGGGAATTAAATTTTATTTTTGTTGGAAGCTAGATAGTTGACTTTTTTATATTTTTTAGGTGCAGGGAGGCATTCACTTAGTTGTGGATGTATTTCTTTTAAAAAGAAATGCGTGAAAAATAAAAATGTTGACTTAAATTCATCCTCTCATTGAATATTCACTTGTCAATATCAGTTCAGTCATAACGTGCTCAAAAAGGTTGTTCTAAATCAAGTTGTGGTTGTATGTTTCTTGGGATGTTGAATATGAATCTGAAGTTTGCCCAAAAAATCCGTTGGAATTTGAGTTATGACAACTAACAACATGAAAAATAACATTTTCATTTATTTTTAGCATATATAAAAACCATGGTATATACGCAAAAATACACTTCACCAAAATACTCTACGTATATGCTATCCTACAATTTAGTTCCTTACGTTTTCGTTACGCGCACCGTTTAGGGAAAATTTGATAGCTGAATTTCGACAATTATTTGCGGAACTTACTGTTAGCTGGGCTACCTATTAGAATGGCTAATTAGAAACCTTTGGGTCTGTGTTCAGTATAATTATCTGCCTTGCTAATAGCTATGTATATCTTAGTTTAATGAACTATTTCGTACCATACTCTTTGCATATACCAATCTCATGGAACTAGAGATGCTACAGAACTCTAGTTCCATGAGATTGGTACAGACTTTCCCGTACTCTGGCACAGACTTTCCCGTATTAGTTTTCTCTCCTCTTTGGTCTCGGTTAGATATTCGCAGTTGCCACATACTCTTAACAGCTGACATCTATTGCCACCCAAACTACATTTTTGACTAATTTTTCTGTTTTCTAATAGTAGAACAGAAATATTATTTTAAGAATATTAAAAAACAGTAAAACCTCGTCCTAAATGGCATTTTTCTTTGAAAATTTTGGAGTGGTTTTTAAGAAAATGGTGTTTAAGCGCTACTGTAAAATCGAAATTTGAAGCTTATTTTCACACAACATTTTTGACTTTACAAAAAACTTCATATTAAGACATTGCAAGTACATTTACTCACACATTAATTAGTGTTTACAAATTACTGGAAATGTGCATATTAACGGCGTGAATAAATCTTCCATAAAATTACATTTGTGTAATTTTTGAAAAAACAAAAAAAGTATACAGCATAATTAATTCTATGTCATCTTAGCAATTAATACTATTCGGTGGAAAAGTTTAAAGAAAATATTTGGAGCCGTTTTTGAGATAATCTTGGTTTTTTAATTGCACCCATTGCATGCAATATTGTGCGATGAATAGTAAAATTTTGAAAAAAGTGTACATGACCTTAATGAAAAAAATCACTATAGAAAACAAATTATATATGAAGGAAAATATCGGAAGACACCAAAAAAATACATACTTTTGAAATTTTCGAAAATTTAGCGTTAACCGTGAAAACGGACCTATGCCTTGTTTATAAGTGTATGTTACTCAAGAAATGGTATGGTAAATGTATGGTATTCAAGAAATTTAAAGAAAAAAATTTGGAGCAGTTTTTAGAAAATTTTGAAAATGTCCGGAGGGCTTTATGTAAAGTACCCCCAAGTTTTGAAGACTGTTTTTCAAAATCTCAAAGCTACGACTCGAGCCAGATAGGCAGAAATTTCTTCAATTTGGAATCATCAAAAAATCAAACGCTATTTAGGCGCTAGTAGTGTTCACATACAACAGACGGACGGAACGTTAAAAAAAAACTTTTTCGGTATCTGGAGACTCCAATACGTGTTTTTCTGTTGAAATCTAGATATCTATTTTCCGCAGCATTACATAACTTTCCATATACTAGGTATATTGCTCCGTATATACGTACGTGTACGGGAAAGTAAAAATGGCAAATCATTAAGCAATTTTAAAATATTTAGTTATTTCGCATGTATATCCTAGCAGATATTCATTTCATCGTTTCATACGATTATTCATATAAATTGGGGTTTAGAATGCAGTTTAGAAAATGCTTATTTAATTAGGGAAATTAGTATTAAAATTAGAATTTTCAATCCATAAAGTTAATTACAATACTAACGTCCATCAATTATACCAATAAATGGAACAATTTTTAATATGCTTTTATGGTTTTCTGCATTTAGTAGTTTTGAAATAATAGTCATGAATAACAAGTGCGTATAGGAATAATAGACAACAAAGAGTGTTGCTTCTTATTGAGTGCTTATTGTTTTTGTTAAATTGAGTTATTAGCATTATGCAAAATTATAAATATTATTCTTTAAGTGTAATATTTTATTTAAACCAAGCATGGACTTTGTGTTTAAAAGTTTAAAAATGTTTTAAAATTTTTTTGAGTTATATGAGGTAAGTTGAGGTGAAGCCCTCAATATCTCAGAACTATTATGTCTATGTTAGATTGTCCCTTGTACTACTGAGCTCTTCAATTGTCACGGTAAACAACAGCAAAACAGCTGACTGCGAAGTGAATAATATGATGCAAACAAAAACATTATTTTATTGAATAATGAAGGAATATACATAGAAACACACCTACACTTAATAATTAGAAAAACTCACATTTCCTCATAAGACTCATCAAATAACAAAGTTTAACAAACTCTTTCGTTTAGATACCTATTAATCTTTATTAAGTATAGGTACTTAATAAAGATTGTCTAATATAACTCCCTCATAAACGTCCTTCGTATTTCTTTCTCTCCACTCCATGAAAATTAAGAATTCTTTAGATTTACTGCATAGCGTTTATTCCACAGCTTTCGTTGATTCATTTTTAATACTTTCAGGAAGATCTTTCATTTTCTCGGAACACACAACGATAGTCAACTCAAATACAAGTATGTACACTTGTATACCCTCCAAGGTCTCTAATGTACCACCAAAATCAATATAATACCATTCATCTTTACGCTTACTTGTAGAAGAAAATAAGTTCAAATTGTTGCAAAGGCGATAGTATAAGACAAAATACTATATATATATATATTAATTAAATTATATATATAGTATATATATATATATATATATATATATATATATATATATAATTAAATAACTTGCTCACATAAGAATACTATTATTCTCAGGAATACTGTTCCTAGTTTATATGAAAACTACTACGGAAAATTATTATTATAATTCTTAAAATCAGAATAATATTAAGAATTTTTCTCAACGGATCAATGACCGTTTACGTTTTCTTCTAAATATTTTTTTTCTATTAGACTGGCAAAGGAGTATATATTCTAAATTTCCCTCCCAATTGAGATACGTTTCCCTCATTCCAACGGCATACTAACAGCAGCTCCATTTCCTTTTCTTCATAAGCTCGTGTTATGCAATTTTGTAAACAGCACAACGGGTTTCGGCAATTTCACAAATATCTGAATCAGGAACAATTCACAACGACGGAATAGATTGGTTGAGTTTTCGATTTCCATACCAGGGGCGAATTAGGAGCCAGTAGAAGAACTCCACGACGCTTAGAGCACTCACTCCTAGGCATAATCCAAGAAGACCCCCGCAGTTAGCTGTAACACAGAAAAGTTTCTACAGATTAGAGCATTCTGCAGAGTGCTTTTTTAATAAGTTTTATCACTTCTGTGTTAATTCACTTTTTAAAAAAGGTGGGTTTAATTTCTGTTTTTAGGCCACAAATCGTTAAGGTTTTTATTACAGATGAAATATATTTTTTCTTTCAGTTTAGACAACCATATGCAGAAACTTTAAATAAAATGCAAAATATATGTGGTAACAAATGTGTAGATACATTGTGGTTGTATTACGACACTTAAAGTTTTATTTGGAATGCTATTTACCTATATATTTCTATACAGTTCAATCACATTAATTTGACCGCCGCCTATGATCGACGTAAACGTGAAATAATTTCTTACATGGCAGATGGCAGCACTAACTGAGGAGGGTGTACAAGATTGTATAAAGCGTATCGGTTGAAAGTGGAAAACAGTTCATTAGTTGTCGCAATGCAGAAATGGAATAATTTATCGGACATGATAATTGGTTTCCGGTTCAAAGGCGGTCGCATTTCCGAAACTGCTAAGTTTGTAAAGCGTTCGCGTGCTGTCGTGGTATATTAGGCCTGGCAAAATGGCGATATCCAAACCGGCACCGAGGCTACTGTGGCGCACCACGGTTCATTGATGACAGGGAAGAACCACGGCCACGGAGATGTATACGATCGGACAGACATGCAGTTGAAGAGCAACTGACCACCAGGATGAACCAAGGGGCTACCAACTGGATCTCCTCAACAACCGCTCACAGAACGATGCTGCGTATGGTCCTCCGCAGCTGGCGCCTGGTTCATGCACCCATGCTGACCATGTCCGTTCACCGACGACGAAGGCTGGAATTTGTACGCCAATACCGCAAACTGGGCATCCACTGATTGGCGACAGATGGTCTTTTCAAAAGAATCACGTTTTTTGTTCCATCGGATCGATGGTCGCCGGCGCATACGGAGTGAAACATCTGAACGCAAACCCCCTGCAACTGTCACCGGGTGGGTCCAGGCAGGAAGGCAGTGGGTAATGGTGTGAGGAACGTTTTCGTGGCATTCCCTGGGAGATACCGACATTCTGGAAGGCACAATGCATCAACAGCCATCCTCGAAGACCATGTCCACCCTTACATATGGATCGGTTTTCGTCAGCAAGGCGGCATCTACCAACAGGACAATGCAACGTGTTATACAACTCGCGTACCCGGATTTTACAGTACTCCCCTGATCACTACACTCCCCCGATTTAAACTCAATTGCGAATCAGTGGAAGCATCTCAATCGGGCTGTTCGTGCCGTGGATTCACAACCGAGGAAACTAGCGCTACTGGGCACGGACGGCATTAGAAACAGCATAGCTGCACATCCCTCTCAGTACCCTCCAGAACCTAATTCACTCTTCCTGCACGACTTGTATCAGTCAGCGCTACAATAGGGGGTTATTCAGGATTTTCACGGGTGGTCACATTTATGTGCCTGGCCTGTATATATTTCTCGCAATATTACATTTTCTCACCTAGAAAATCAATTGTTCCAAATCTTTCCATTCGACGTAGCGGTATCAGGTAAAAGTTATCAAAGTAGACATACACTTTTGACTCAAGACTTGTCGTTTCTTCATATGTTTCGTTGGTACACAATCCTCTGCAAAATAAGAAATAGTACATAAATGAACACACCATTAATTAGAATAGACACAATACAAAAATTACAGCACATCTGTTCTTGAATAGATGTTATGAAAATAAGAGTTTTTTTAAAGTAACTTTTTAATCCCTTGCAACAGGATAAAATTAAAATTATTAAATTTAATATTTTCTATGACTGAAGATTCCAGAAATAAAAAAGTACGCAATTTACTTAGTTCGACTGCTTTTTTATTTCTGTGTTAATTTTTCTTTGTGAACTAATATATTACTTTCTTTTGTAAAAAATAAACAATTGACATATTTCTGGAATGTTTTTATGTTTCTGAAATGTATATTTTTGCATAGAAAGTATTTTTTAAAACCGACCTTTGAGTGCTTATTGTGACAGCTATTTGGAAGTCCAAGGTGTTTATTAGACAAAATATTCAAAAGGGTATCTACAATAGCACTTCGAAGAGATTGCGTCGCAAGTAAAAAAAATTGTTGCCGTCATACAGGAGGATCGTGTGGATTAAGATTACAAAGAAAAGATCGTTTTTTACAGGTTAAGTGCAAATGCAGATTTTAGAGTTCAAATAAACATATGATTATTTTAATTATTAATTTTTACACCAATTCCTTTTAAATGTAAATTTTCATTATTTACATGCCTTTTTACACCACTTCTTTAGCTAGAAAAATTTACATGCATATTTTAGTAAAAATAAATGTCTTTCTGCCTTCCTATTTTAGGTAAAATAAAAGCCAGAACTTCTGGGATCTAGTAATAAGTAACTCATGCTATTTAATTTTTTCATTAATTTAATTCTTAATTTATTAGCCATTTACAATTAAGATTATGACGCAAAACTAAAAAAAAACTTTATATTATACTGAATCAGGTTTTAAATATGCAACCAACAATTTTTTTATAATGATCTTGAGAGTATTTATTGGCTCATCGCGTAACTTACTACAGTAGACTATTTGATATACAATTATTTTTCAGATAAAAACATATTTATGACTTTTTTCGAACTTATTTTGCCGCGACGCGGGCTCTCTTATGGATGGTGCCCGTAAGGAGCTGCGTATGTTGCTCGTACGTAAATTCAGCATTTTTGCGTTTCAAAAATCAAAGGTATTTTTAGGAAATAATTTGAACTTTCTACTCAACCAATTTTGTGATTTTTTCTTTAAATAAAAAGTAATGTTCGTAAATAATGATGTCAAAATTAAACATCGCCTCCAAAACAACAATTTTTTAAACTTTGATGGTTTTAAAACTACGTTACTAATTAATACTGTTAACGCAGGAAGGTAATTTGATAGTAATCTCGGTTTTTAAAACTGAGATTTTACTGATAAAACAAAGTAAAAAATAATCAGAAACTTTAACTTTTAACTTGAAACTTTTATTATCTGACTCGATAATTAAAAGGGTTTTATGGACATTTAACGACGAAAAAATTTTAATTATTTTTTACTCTTGGTCACATTGGTCTGAAGAAAGCATTATTTATCTGAAAAGTATTAATTTTTTATTACCATGGTTTGGTTTTTATTCAAAAATAAAAAAAAATCAATCACGTAAAAACATCGAACTGAAAATATGGTTGTTAAAAACACATTCGCTTGAATAAATCGAAAAATCGTTAAAGTCATCCATGATTTTATAGAAATATCAAAGTTTATAAAATGTCATCGATGACGTATCGACTCACTTGCGCACGTCGCTGATCCAGTGGGCGCCCTTGCTCTCGAAGACGGACGCGGACGCCTCGTAGCCGTAGTAGACGCAGCTGGGCAGGCAGCGACAGCGCTCACGCTCGCCGCTGGGCTCCGAGCTGCGGGACTCCACGTCCAGGCCCAGCTTCCGCTTGCCCACTCGGAAGTCCACCTTCTGGAAATTGTCTGCACACGCCGCATGCTCATTGATTGTTGTCATTAGTTCTGCTAGTTTAGTGCATGTTTTTATTGCGGTTGGTGGCGGTAATTTTCTCCCGCTGGATGGCGAGATCCGGCGTCGACCTTCCGTGGCCTTGCGGAGTTTTGCCCTAACCAAGCATTTCTCACTAGCGGAGCACTTCAGCTCAATGAGGAACATTACTTTCGAGAAAAAAATATGTGTACGGTTTAAACACTAGCTTTATGCACAGCGATGGACAGATGTGCAGTCAGACTAAAAGCGGAAAGATAGACTTTTCTATTCATTAGGCGGAACAAAACCTTGGAGGCATTAATTGAAAATAGAAACTAAAACATCCATCACACAAATAGATGCTGCTTTTAGCAGTTCTAGTTCTGTATATTGATGTTACCTGGCCCTGGAGCTTTCCTGTTTTTCATTAAGCCAGAATAGCTTTTACTTCTTTGGGGTCCCTGATTCTACGATTAGTACGAAGACTTCATTATTTTGCTGCCTTATTTACCCACACGGCATGCTTCCAGTTTTTTTCCTGATCAAATTTTATTATTATTTTGTTAACGACAGGTCTCGAAACTCCTGCAAAAGATTTTATATCTTTCTGTCAACGTGAAGAGTGAAATAATAATGTTTTTATTTCTCTTAATTTTCTTAAAAAGTATCTGAATCCTTACCCGACAAAAAATGAACATTTCGAAGTTGTGACGCTACAGTGTAATATGTAATTCACTCATACAATTGAGTAAAAGAATGCTGTAAGGAAAATAATTACGTTTGGATTATTTTGGGAAGGAAAAGTCGCAAAACACTATTAAAAAATAATTTATATATCTTCATTACAACAGCAGTTTTTAATAAGCTTCAACTGATTGAAATTATCATAATTATTTCTTAAATGACGTAAACATCGAGTGTAAAAATTATCAAAGTCGATAATAAAGATAATCGTATTACTACAAATCATATTGAAACCAATTCTTTTGCTCAAAAACCGATTTAAGCTAACAATTACACAAATGTGAATACTATCCCTAATAATTTGGCCACCTAATGTAAGTTCCATGCCTTTGACTACTAACAGGTTTTACTGATTTGAGTCCTAGTAAATTTTGTTGTTTACTGTGATCAAATTTATAAGATCGTGAAGCAGCTGCTTCCTTTGCAAAGTAAGGTATGGATTTACAAGAATATTTTTACACTTACAGCCCAAAAGTTTATTTCTATTTCAAAATTCCACTCTTTCCAAAAGTTCCATCAATTTAGCTGGAACAATGCCTTTGGTTTTACCTACGTACTCTTTTTCTGCATTTCGCAACTTTGAATTTTCTTCAGATTCTCTTCCTTCGCCTTTCCTACGTCGTTTACGAATATTATTATCACTATGTTAAGACATTGTACAAAAATATGACAACAAGAACACAAGTAAACATAACACTTCCAAGCAGCCAGTTCACATAACTTAAGTGACACCCAACCTATAATTCATTAAACAAACACTTCGGAGCGCTGACACTTTAATCGCTTTATATGTTAAACTTATTGTCACAAACAAATCCTGTCACCTATAATCACCCCGTAACACTATCAAAAAATTCGACTGAACTTTGACTATTATCTATGTTGTAGAGCTTGGTTCATTCACAGTTATTTCGTTAAAACATACATTTTACAGAAATGGCGCTTACAACCTTTTTTATTTCACCGTCAATTGACATTGTTAATGCAACCATTATACCATGTTATATGGGAGCGGAATCAGAAGTGTCAAACACAATCGTGTTTCTGTTTTTTACCTCATATTTATTAGAATGAAATCTTACAAATCTCTAAAACAAACCTTTTGCCAAATCGATACACTCACGATCTTTCAGCGATGAGCTGCACACAACAGTATTGTCGAAACCTGAAAAATAAAAAGTGAATGACGTAATTACTAATAATTTAGTAAACAGTACTTCACCGTTCTAAGAAAGGCTATCTGTTCGGTTTACATGTATATTTTCAAAGAATCACAATTTAAAATATTAATATTTTTGTCCGAGAAATATAAATAGGTTTGTGTACGAAATTATGAAAGCATTTAGAAATAGAGGAATGCTAGGGAAAATAATGAGTGGGGAAAAGTTTTACTTCAGATCTTGAAAGCTTTCGTCACACTGAATAAAGAATTATCCATAGTTGGAAGAACTCATTGTATATTAAAAAATATTAATATCTGCAAGAAATTGCCTACGTATTCAGGAAATATTGTTGATGCGTTGTTATCAGTTCAATTTATGTTCATTTACATAACATATATATTTTAGACATAAAAAATTGATTTTACTTTTAAACGTCAGAGTAAAGGCTACAACCCAAAAACTCGAAAATACAAATTTTTGCAAAACTTGAATTCTCCAGATTTTCGCATTCGGATACTTATTGAAATGAGACTGGTAGTAAAAAAATATGTTTGACATTAGTATGACTAGTGATCAATGAGGAATATCGTGAATTCGTCTGGAGTACAAATTAATTTTAAGCTAGTGGTGCTACAACAGAACCTACTCAATCACGCTAGTAACAGTTAAATAAATTTATAATACCGCAGATTCTGTCTATATAAACACATCTCATCCATCACTTCTAAAAGTCATTACCAATTCTAGCGAATTAGGCGCAAAAAATAATTTAAAGGTAACACAAATTCGACGATGCAAAACTCCGTTCCATGTACCCAGAAACACCTCAAAAATGAGAAATTATTCTGAGAATTTTAAACTGCCGATTCCTGGCGTTCCAGAGTGATGTTGCGATGGGATAACTCCTGAAACACAAATCCAAAGAAGTGCGGAAAATTTTAATTTGCAAATTCTAAAATTTGCCAAATGATGCTAAACTATTAATATTTAAAAAAAATACACATGATCTTTTTTAAAGAACTGATACTTCAGAACAGATTGTAATTAACAAAAAAGTCTTATCATCAATACTCTACTTATGCAATGTTATTTTTTGTTTGTTGGCAATTTCCGAAAAATTCTGAACGTTGGCCTAAATGGTACCAGAACACTTTTTTAACGTATTTTGCAACATACGAGGAAAAAAACAGAAAAATTTGGAGCCGTTTTGAGAAAAAATTGTTTAAAAATAGCCTGCTTCGTGCAGAATTACTCAAAAATTACTATTTTTGACAAATTAAACTTGACCTCATTTAATGATCTGTTTTTGATTATATTATTTCTTTAAGGAAATCAATTAAATATTGAGTTGTAGAAATACACCGAAAAAAAATGAACCATTGCAATTTTCGAAAATTCCGTGAGTTCAACGAAACTGCGACCTAAGAGAAAATTTTGAAAATGTTGAGGACCCCAAAATCAAAATATCCACTTCAAACTCGCAGAGTGTCGAGTTGTTTAGTTCGATCATGGAATATGAATTTTGAAGAAAATTCTGCTTTCGGGTTAGCCGCTAGCGTTGTTCACAAGACAGACGAACAGATTATTTGCCCGTCAATCGATTTTTTTTGGTACCAATGGCCAATGGAACGTGGATTTTACGACTATACAAGTATAACGTGTTAGAGGAAGTAATTTCCTACATGTAGGAACAACATTTTCCCACTTTTTCCTTACCACCGCACGGCAATAAGACTTTCTGTGATAAATTGCCGTTGTTTCCCGCAGGTTTACAAACCTTTCTCTTTACACAGTAGATAATGTATAAAAAATTAATATTCCAAAAATGAATTTCATCCATACTGAAACATACCTCCTTTTCCTTTGGCTGCCAATTGTTTATAGCATACAATAGCGTAGGAGGAGAGACGACATCCTATTTTCGTCACGCGTCTTGCTTTTCGCCGAATTCTTGACCATCCACCCGGCATGCATCAAGCGGTTACCACGAGCTACACATTCCTGTTTATTTATCATACGGGACTGTTTGCGGGGAGACTGCCCTTAGCCCTTAGATAGTTTTTCCGCACCCGAGATTTTCAACCCAAGCTTCCTTTGAAGCCTCCCCCCGAGGTGGGTCGGGGGACCTTTATCTAGCAGGCGCACGTTTCGAGCGTTCCCCTAAATGCGCCTGATATTTGACACTCACTTTCTCGGCCAGATGTCGTTCTCAGTTAACTATATCCAAGCTGTCTGGTTGGGAGAAAGTGACATCTCTTTGGGTGGGATGTTGTAGGAAGGATTTAATTTTGCTGGGCATACCTCCAGGAATATTTTGCATGCCACAAGTGTGACATGGCTACTATAGATTTTCCACCCTCCGAAAATCCGAGCCCCTTCGGCCGGAATCGAACCCCTTACCCACCGAGGCCCCTACGCATTCCGAGTAGTGGTACTCACGCGGCATGAAGAAGGGCACGCATCCGCAGAAGCGGAGGGTGAAGTTGGCGAGGCACTCGGTCTCGCACATGAGCTGCGTGTAGTGCTGGAAGAAGCCCAGGCGGCGCTCGTGCGGGAAGTAGCACTGGCGCTGCTCCACCGAGTACGCACGCTCCAGGTCGTCGTCCGTCGCAATGAGCAAGGGCTCCACGCTCACCTTGGCGCCCCCGGCCAGCGGCAGCCGCACGGCGCTGCGCTGCGGGCGCGGGAACTCCAGGGGGCTGTGCACCGTGATCTGCGCCGAGCGGGTAGCGACCGCACAGGGCGGGGCAGGGCAAAAGCAAGGTGCTATGGTAGGAGTTGTGGGACAGAAAACAAGGGACTGTAGGCGTAGAGTGAGGGTCGTAAAGCAAAGAGGCGTGGGACAAAGGGGCAAGGGGAAATGAGCGTAAAGAAAAGCAGCGAAGGGGAAAGGGTCAAGGGCAAAGAGGCGAATGGCAAAGATTCGTAGGGCAAAGGGAGGTAGGACAAAGGGTCGTAAAGCAAAGTGGGTGCACGAGCAATGTACGTAGGGCAAAGGCCCCTATGGAAGGAGTCGCGGGGCAAAGAACGTAGGGCAAAGGGAAACGGTCATTGGGTAAGGGGCGCAGGGCAAAGGGACTTAAGGCAAAGGCGATAGGAAAAAGGGTGTAGGGCTAGGAGCATAGGGCAAAGTGGCTTACGGCAAAGAATGATAGGACAAAGGAGCGTAGAGAAAATGGACGTAATGGAAATTGACGTATGGCAAAGAGGCCTATGGAAGGAGACATAGGGCGACGGATGTAAGGAAAATGACATTGGGAAAGAGACGAAGTACAAAGGGCTTTAGGGAAAGAAGCGCAAGACAAAGAGTTGTTGGGCAAAAAGGCGTAGAACAAAGAGGCGTCAGGCAAAGAGACGTAAGGCAATGGGGGAAGGGCAGAGAAACCCAGTGCAAAGGGGCGCTGTGCTACGGTGCGAAGGGTAAAGGGGCGTAGGGCAAATTGTATATGTCAAAGAGCGTAACGCAAAGAGTTTAGGAAAATGCCATAGGGCTTACGGCAACTGGGCGTAGGGCAAACGGGAATCGGGAAAGGGGGCAGAGCAAAGGGAGGTGGAGCAAAGGGGTGCAATGCAAAGATGCGAAGGATAATGGAGCGAAGGTTAAGAGATGATGGTTAATATATTTAATTTAACATACAAGCTTTGAAATTTTTAAAAAAAATGTTAATTCCAAAAATAGAACGACTGAATGTTTTTTTAAACCATGGCCGAACGGGACGCTGCTGGTAAGCCTGGCCTGTTCGCGGACTGTCGCGCGAAGTACAGACAGGAAAGATTTTTTTTATTTCAAATGTCTTAAATTACGAATTGTATACCCTTAACAGAAATAAACATACTTAATGAAGCAAATAAGAAAGTTCTAGAATTCTTATTTGTTAAATGTTGATTTACTCGAGATAGTTGTAAGCTTCTGGGCAGGGGGTATTTATGATTCGGAATGGTTCAAATGTTCTTATAAAACCGCACTAGCTGCTATATACTGTAGCAAGTGCTAAGATGTAATCAGCTGTCGATCCGCATCAAAGTTGATGTGGGATGTGCCGTTAAGTTCCAACGATTTCGCTATTTCTTGTAGAAAAAATCCAATATTTTCAGTCTAGTAACTGTAAAATATTTGCTGCATTTAACTGTTTCTATACAATTAGATACTATACTGATTATCAAAAAGAAAAATAACGTTTATTTTAACAAAACAGTGATATATAATGAATTAGTTTACATTTGTATTGTATAATTTTTTAAAGACTTAATATGTTTGTAACAAACAATATACTTCAGCTTCCGGGTCAATGACCCCCATCTCGATCAGATTTTTGTCCAGTTTTCTTGATCCATTGAGCAAAAGCTGAGATGGCCTCTTGTTTTCGTTCTGGACGTAAATGTATCTTCACTATGCGCACATTTTGTTGAACTGTCCTTTTGCTTGTAATGGTAAGAGTAGAGATAAGGATGAGTTACTATTTTGTTAGCAATGCAGAAAAATTATACTTGAAAGTAGTGTACAGATGCAAATAAGTTTTCTATAACTCGGAATCGAAAATGTCCATTTTTTTAAATACTGTCAATCTTGTGATTTTCAAAGCTCATTTTTAAAATTAATTTTTATTTATTTATGTTAAACTTTTACTCATTTTTTTAAACTATTTATAGTTAAAATGACGGGAAGGGATTCTGGAACTCAAGATAACGTGCGCAGATAATCTTCACCCCATACGTTTTTTGACTAAATAAATCTAAATATAACTACTATTTATATAAATTAACTGTACACATTCGTAAGTTTGGCCTTACATTTTTCGAATTTAGAGCTGATATTTACTTTTATACTTATATATAGTATACTTATATTTTATACTTATATAAAAGTATATATTATTATATATACTTTTTTTACTACTATTTATTTTCGGATGTTTGCGAAAGTTAAGGCGGGATGTGTGCGGGATAGCAAAGAAATTAAATCTCTGCAATTGACAATTCACCATGTCGCAGCACCATTATCTAATGCGGATTGTTTGAGAACAATACTCACTGTGTGACCTTCCAGAGCATCCCTACAGTCTGAGTCCATGTGGCACAGGGAAACATCCAATCGAAACGAAAGACCCGCCGCCCTGCCAGTAGCTGTTGTTCTGAAGGGGTAGCTGTTTTCGTCAGAATCCTTGCTGTAGCCGTCAACCGGAGACCATTCCGTTGAATTAAGGCCATAATTTAGATAATTTCTGGACATGAATACCCTGTTCGAAAGGAACAAAATAGATATACTCAATAGCAACTAAAATTCAAGACTTTTCAAGATTATGAAAAAGAAGGTTAAGAATTGCCCAGAGATTCCAAGTCAGTAACTAAGTACTGATTTGGACCAGTTGAAACAGATGTTATCGCATTTTCCCTAAACCTCATTTTTACGATTGCTACTAGTATTTTATGAATTTAAATTTCGTAAGGGTAATACAATTGGCAGAAACTAAAGCTACAGAGTGAAATGTCTTCCAAGACAGTGTGTATGGTATATGTAAAATGGTACAGTTTCGAGTAGGTTTGAGCCAGGTTATCGAAACGTTCATTTAGCCACAATGCCAAGCTTCTTTTTTAAACGTGCATGTACTATACTATATTGCGTTTGTATAAATACACTAGTAATGTAACTATACAGTGAGGGTCGTAGAGAAAATAACTATCATTTCAGTTATTATTGGTAGATTATTTATAGACATATGTACTTACGTGCCATTCACAAAGAACTCTGACCGATCAAGCATGTTGAAGGTATAACATAAACCATCTTCTGTGATTAGGGGCCGAAAGAGTCCAACTATGCCTTTTCTCCTGAATTCTGGCCCTATAATGGTTTGGTTGATATCTGGAGCAATCTTAAATTAATGCACTTAGTTAATAAGTATTTTTAACAACAAATTACGTCAGAAAACTGGAAAGTAAAGTCTTACCTCCTCGATAAGCGCAACTATGTCTCTTTCTTCCGTAGAAGTTAAATTCTCATTAGTAATATCACATAATGTGAGGATCTCTGACAATTTTAGTTTCCTGCAATCACAAAATGAAAATGAATGTACTCGTATTATTAAAGAAGGCATGGTAGTACCGGGGATGATGAGCACGAACCCTACAAAATATCCTAACTTACGCGCTTATATCGAATGCAAACGACGCTTGTAATGTACATTATCAATCGTGTTTTTCAACATCAAAAAAGAGTTATTGGTGTAATTATTGTATCTCTGATTACACCGGCACAGTTTATTAATGTTAACTCTTTATTCTACGAACAGGAGAGCAAAACCAAAAGTCCTTGCACAAAGTTGTATCATCACTTATTTGAAATATCCCATTCGCGCTAGCAATGTATAATTAGCTTTCCATAGCAAGAGCAGCTCTCATATCTGTTGCCTTGGGAAGTAAAAATCTGTTAAAATTCTTGTTCCTTACAGCGAGTGTTATTCCAGTTAAGCTTCGCTACGTTTCCTGGTATAGTAAACCCAGCCTCCGCTACGTTTTCCAAAGAATCTCTGATAAACTGAACACATGTTTGTAAAAAAAGGTCAGATGTCAAAAAGTCGTATATTAAATGAAACTTTGTTATTTAATTCAATAAATTATTGGTTGACACTTTCTTGTAAAGTAACATATTGGCGCAACGTTTCAGTTGGGTTCTCATCATGAGGTTGTAAATATAAATAGTTACACAGTTAAAACATTATATAGGAAGTACCCAGTAGGAAATAGAGGCTCTCCCCAATACATCCACAACGAGATGAATCTTTAGTGTTTCCAACTGACTACTTCTTAGTACCCAATAAGAACTACCCAATAAGAACTACCCAATAGAAAACATTAGAGGTTCACCACATTTACATCAACAAGATGAAGCTCTAATACTTTCTACTAGGTATGTCTTACATTATGTTTAACTGTGTTACTGTTTATTGATCTAAATTTACAGCTTGATGAGGAAAACCCAATTGATCTTCCAATGAGACTTTACTAAACTAGTGAAGCTACAACAGCACATACTTTCTCGAATTATTTGTATCTGCTCGCAGTATTTGCACCACATACAGACAAGCAAGAATAATTTCTCATGTTTGTAAGATATATATTTGGTCCTTTATTTTAAAGACAGAAAATTTCTTTCAAGATTATTTTGTTACATCAATATATTACATGTGATTCATAATAGTGACAGTAACGTTTCGGAAATTAATTATTTCCATCTTCAGGCTTAAATGTCGAAAGAAACAAATATAATATTTTAAACATTGGACTGATGGTCAGATTTAAACAGAAGAATTACATAATAATGAACACAAGTAACAACGGAACGCACCTTGATAAAACTTTTGAAGACCTCAGTATGGTATCATAAGATGGTATGAAAGGAAATAGAAGTTGACAGGGAAACAAAATCAACCAAGACAAAGAAGCTAAAATTAACATTTAATAAGAGGACTATCTTAATTTTGAGAAAAATTATTCAATAATCCATCATATGAATTAGTAAATTTATTAGCTTTCACCTGTGTATTCAAACAAGAAGTTTTGATATATAGCGTTTCTAATATTAATATAGGATACAAAATTTCGCGGGTAAAATTTGTATTTCCTGGAAATTCACGTGATAGGAAGTTGTAATTCTATGTCGTGTTTGAGAATCCTGTCTACATGCCAGGTCTTTTATGTTCAAGTAGTCTTGTGCTCAACGTACATTTAGGTTGACCAATGTATGATCTATAACAATCTGTACAATTGATTTTATAAACTCCGTAGTTAATATCTAATTTCCCTGTAGTATCTTTCAAGTTCCAAACTACATGAGGTCTGTCCCGAAAGTAATGCGCTCTATTGTTTTCTTCCTCAACTATCCGTCGCATAACGTGGGTGCTTGCATGTGGGCGAGAGTCTTGGGAATACAGAGTGATCCACGCCAATTGGCTCCTAGCTCCGAGTCCGTCACAGAGTCTGTTTCAGGGAACCCTTGTGTGAGTGCTCGGTCGAAGTTAAGATGGAAAAAACCCTCAAGCAGCGTTACGCGATAAAGTTTTGTTTCTAACTTGAGAAGACGCCGTCCTGGACTCTTGAGTTTGCTTCAGAAGGCTTTTGATGAGAACTGCATGTCATATTTATAGCGCAAAAGGTGGCATAAAATGTTCAAGGAGAGTTGTGAAGAGGTCGCCGACGAACAACGATCAGGCCTTCCCTCAATGTCTGTTGAAAGTTCGGTTGACAGAGTGTGCGAATTGTGGAACTCTGATCGAAGAATGACTGTTCGCCTAATGTCATAAATACTTGACATTCGAAGACCAATGTGCACAACACTGTCACGGAAAACTTACAAATGCGGAGGGTGTGCGCCAAACTTGCTTCGAGAGTGCTCATCGAATGCCCAAAGAACAATCGAGTGGAAGTGTGTCAAGAATTATTTTGGTATTGTGAAGACGCTCTCCTACCCGACTTACAGTCCTGAGTTGGCCCTGCCCGGTTTCTTTTTGTTTTCGAAGATAAAAAATCCCTCAAAGGACAGCATTTGGAGACCTCGGAGAACATCAACGACGAGGTTACAAAAGGTCATCCCAGTGAAAGTCTTTCAGAACGAGTATAAAGCATGAAAATCTCGTTGGAACACGTGTGTTGAAGCAGAAGGAATGCATTTCGAAGAATATTGAGTAACTTTATGAGTCGGTTCAATAAATTTCTTAAAATAAAAAAATGGGTACAAGATCTATGGTTTTTGTAAGATTTTCAGCAAATGAACATATAAAGGACATATTTTGGAATCCATGATGTTTTTCAAACAAGTGGAATATAGTGTAGTGTAACAGCACAGCGCGCGTGGCCTGCAGTTGTCATCTTGAGAAGGGTCTTGGCGAGATTGTACGGCCGAAGGGCTGGAACGTGAAAATATCTTTCATCTTATCAATGAGAGAAATCTGGTGCTAGCGGGGAGAAAGTATTTGGGACGATAAATGTTTTTTTTTATACAGAGGTCAAGTCTTTGACCTCTAGCTCGGCTTCTTGACTTTTTTAGAGAGGCGGAATGACGATGCTTTTTCCTCCAAACCCTTTCAACGTGGGCGAGCTGCCCTTCCCGGTCTATAATGTAGCAGACAATAGCTATCATCCCTTCAATGAAAGTCTCGCCCCGACGGGAAACACATTCATAGGAGGCCATGTCTGGTGCTAACAGCGGGTGAGTAGGGAGAATCCTCTTTTGTTTCAAAGGCAAACCTCTTGACTTTCTCGGTAAGGCGGAGGGACAACATTTTCTTTCTAAATATTCTTACAGCGTGCGTGGGATACGACTGCAAGATAGTGGCGTAATGTGACCGGCCAAGGAGCCGGCGCGCGCCGAGCCAACTTTTTCGGGCGTTCCGAGGAAGTTGGCGGCAAAGATTGGATGCTGGGGGTCACGAGGGAGCGAAGGCGCATGGGTGAGGACAGACCACGAGCACTTAAATAAGCAGAGCACATGAACATGTGCTTTTGCTATTTGATGTTGGCTCTTAATATTGAGCACCTTTTTATTTTGAGTTTGGCTTGTGCTAACTTGCTATTGCTGGGGGAATTTAGCATTTTTGTGTTCTTGTCTGTTTGCTTCGGCTGCCCAAGTATGGAGACTCGAGTTGTTAACTAGTCTCGACGTTGCCGTCAGATTATTCTGGGCATCTGCCATGAACTTAAATTTCGTTATACGCATCGTCGGGTCACTAAGTGTCTCAGTAAACACGGTTCTCTTCCGACGTTACTATAAACAAGGTGGTTTTGGAAATCGGTCATTTGTAGAAACTAGATTTGAGTAATGATAGTAACTAAAGATAATGTGTAAACCAGCCCCCTTAGTAACTAAATGTGATGTGTGAATCAGTCATCTTCGTAATCAAATGGAATGTGTAAACCAGAAATTCTTTTACTGGTCGACAGAACAAAAGCTTTTTTATACATGCGTTTTGTTGGCCCATTAGAATTTCATGTACAAGCAATAACGGCCTCTCCGGCAGCACACGGACATGCGCAAATCAGAGGTGATCGTCTTAAATAAAAAGCTAATAGATAGTAGCCGATGAGTACATCGCATTTGGCGCCCAACGTGAGGCACGAGAAATAATGTTTTATCATTATTTTAACCTTGAGTTATGCCTAAAACCTTACGAGAAAGTCACGACGCACGCATGATTACATATTAAACTCTATATAGAATTGAATTGTTTGTAGAACTAATTGTATGTAGAATTAAATTGTATTTGTATATGGAAGGTGATTTATAAGTATGATGTGCCATTGTTTGTAAGTATTTTCAGCTGTTATGTTTTCACTCATTTGATTTAATTATCAGGGTATTGTAAAACTAGTGAAAAGTTCTAATTAGGATAAAAGCAAAATTGTTTAATGAATTTGTTGACTAGAACAAAAGTGAAAAGTTAGTTGTATTAAATGAGAAATTTTCTGATATCTTCAAAAAAGAAAGTGTATTTTAAATTTTGCATTTAAGAAATGTCAGTCACTGAAATACTTTCAATAAAAATGTAGTAATAAAAAAGTAGAACGATAATTTAATTTTTTTCAGACATGCTGAGCTACAGCACTTACTCTTGATCTGTGGCGTTGTCATGGAGCGCGCGTCGAGACACGTCGCTGAAGTTGAACTTGGACGCGTTGATTTTGTTGATGGGGCAGACGGTGACCGCCGGGAAGGGCACGTTCCAGATGGGGCGCGAGCCCTCGTCCAGCGCCACGATGATTGGCGCCGCGCGCCACCGCAGCCACGTCTGCGCCACCAGCGTCGCGCACGCGCCCAGCGCCAGCAGCACGCTCGCCGCCCACAGCAGCCTGCGCGCGAACGCCATCGATCAGCCAATTCGAGAATTAGTCCTTTGGGCGTTGAGCGAGTTGACAGATTGTTTGAATAGTTATTGTTTCCGAGCGCGACAACTTATATGGTCTATATTCCCGTAAGTGTAGTGCATTATATACCGCAGGATATGGTGGTAGCTTGAGGTATCTCCGCCAGTGGAGTACCGTCCCAGGTGGGTGAAACTCTACTCCCCATCTGTTCTCCGTCTGATTGCCGAACAATGTAGTGAGGGAATTAATGTTAGGACTTGCCGATTGCTGTACGTTACGGCGAGCTTGAAGTCCCTATCAATCGCCCATTCCTAGTGCTCACCTCTCGTGCCAAGGGCGCCGTGGCTCCGCCAGGTACCGGAGGCCGTGCATGGTGGTGCCGTTGGCGAACTGAGCGAGGTGCGAACCCACTCCCCGCAGGCGAACTCCGCCCAGGCGGCGGCGCTGCGCACGCACGCGCAGCGAGCTCAGCCGCTGCGCACGCACTCGGTCTGCGCTGCGCGGGCTGAGTCGGCCCGCGAGCTCCACGGAAGGAGCCGCCTCCGCTGGCGGAAGGCGTCGAGACACAGACCACATGGCTGCTACGGCGGTGGAGAGTGGCGAGGCGCGGGTGAAATCTGCTAACAGCCATATTGCACTGATTAGACTGAATTCAATTTGTATAGTGAACATTCAGAAATATGTTAACGCCAATTTCATTTATTATTATTATTATTATTATTATTATTATTATTATTATTATTATTATTATTATTATTATTATTATTATTATTATTATTATTATTATTATTATTATTGTTATTATTATTATAATTGTTATTATTATTATTATTATTATTGTAAGAGAAATCCTCAAATTATATCAGCTTACAACTTTATAAATAGTACTTTTCAACTAACACGCTTTGTCGTGCATATTACCAGTGCAGCCTCATTTATGGGTCATTCTACGTCAAATCACACAAA
The DNA here is from genome assembly GCA_038098605.1 of Gryllus longicercus. Classification (NCBI taxonomy): domain Eukaryota; kingdom Metazoa; phylum Arthropoda; class Insecta; order Orthoptera; family Gryllidae; genus Gryllus; species Gryllus longicercus. Next base: position 11,638,633 of record JAZDUA010000002.1, on the reverse strand, counting down.
TTTAAAGAAAAATTTGACCTTGATTTAACAGATTTTAAAACATTTTTTCTGTGAAGAGTATAATAAAAAATGTGAAACACTTGTTTTTCATTTTTTCTCAAATATTATTTTTCGAGATTATATTAATTTTCAAAACTTTTGAAAAAATGCTCGATAAAGGTAATGATTTTTAACTCATGCTGTAATTGTAACAGAAATTTAAAAAATTGCGACATCAAAGAACAAAAATGGTATTTCATTTTATGTATATTTCAATTCTTTAAATTTTTTAGAACTTATTTTTGACCAATTTAATTTTTATTTATTTAATTCCTCCCAAAACTCAACAGTTTAAAAATTTTAAAAACAAGTATCATTCAAATTTCTAAAAAGTTCTACATAGGTTTTGTAAGTTAGAAAGTGGGGCAGTGAGATGATCGTGAGATCGTTCAACTGTTTAATCAGTGTAGCTGTGAAAAATATCCACACTGCAATCTTATGCAATCTCAGCGCTAATTGGCTGGCGACGCATCGCGGCGCGAACACTTCACCCCCACCGCAACGACAAGCTCAGCCAAGTGGACAGAAAATCCCGTACCGCGCACATCCGCGCTGCTCCGCTCTGTAATTTTTATGAAACTAAGTATACCTTACAACTGAATTAAATTTAGTGAACCAGTGAGTGCCTGTAGCAATGACATTATGAATTCTACATTTCGATCGTGATGAAATCAGTGAACTTTAAGTCATAATGAGTTAGTTGTGCAGTCAGCAACATTCCACTAATTAGTTAATCAATCATGATCAATTACCTGGTTAAAGGTATACTTGACATGACTGAAGTTTTTCTTTCGTCACACATCTATAAAAACAGTGACAATCTGTATTACTTGTGGAAAGTTAGTTTCATTTTTGTCTCATCCTGGAATTGAGCCCTGGACCACTTCACAGACTGTCCACGCGCCAACCAAGGGGCATCTATATAAATTAAACTAAATTAATAGTTATCATGGAGAAGATAAACGATGTAAATTTGTCCACCATACTTGCATTGAAAATTATACAGCTTACTTCATTATTCCCAAGAAATTTCCTGACCAGTAAGAACATACTGAGGAAACCAAATTTTTGAACTCTTAATGGCAGTACTCTTTAATTCTGTGTCTTTCTAGTGAGTACATTAAGGTCTTCGGAATGACGACTGTTACAGAAATAATGATCTGTATACATAGTCGTCACTTGTAGGATAAGAAAATACTTAAGCTATACGAAATTACATTTGATAAGGAAATGGTTATGCACATTTGGTATTCGTAGACGATACTTAACGTAAGTACGACACTAACAGCGTCTCGCGTGGCAACAGCGCATTGGCTGTTTCACAGCCACTTGTATACTGCCTGAAACGTCCCATCAAGCTGGACTAGAAATAGTCCTATGCGTGCGTCCGTAAGCATCCGTGAGGTATCCTAACCAATACAAATACTTAAATAGTGGTAGTGTCTGAAACGCTGTCTTAAATAGTGATAACTGTGCATTTTCGGAGGGTTGTACATATTACGTAAACATAGCTAGTAACTACGAAGACCGATACTACCATAGAAAGTCTTATAATCTTCAAAATCAGAGTTCATTTCCATTTCTTTCAAATTACGACTATTTTCAACCCATCAAAAGATGGTTCACTTATAAGTGAAGGCAGTACCTTTCTTAAAGGAGTTTCTTATGTACGCTGATAAGTTGCGACTATGAATGGAAAAACTTTATAAGGAACTCATTAAAGTATTCCTTATTATAAGTAACGATTATGAATACAACTAAGTCTTTGACTCTAGAATGCTCCACTGTTACTTCACGATATGCGCCCATGCTTTGAATGAGTACTTCTGAATCTTTGTCTGATTCACTCTCGTAAGATAGCTGGTATCGGCAACATCCCTATCCACAAACCATAACTTTTTCTTGTTTTTTTCCAGTGTTAAATCAGCTCTGTTGTAGTGAACGGTTTGATCTGCCAGTAACTGCACCAAGTACTGTTTATAGTTGTTGTTTCTAAAAACACTTTTGGGATGTACTTATAGTATTGTATGTCATGATTGGTACTTGGCCTTGAATTGAGGGGTTGGCTGAAAGAAAGACAAAATTCGAATTATGGCTTTTATCCGTAAATTATTTAAAAACGTTCTTTAGGTAACTTCCTGAAACTCGATATTTTTCTTCTAGTGCACGCCTTTTTGTTTCGTGTCTGGAAGGCTTCCAGAGTAGCAATATGAAATATAAGTTTTATTCTTTCCTCCAGCAGTCTAGGCAGACTTTATTTTACAGAAATATGTTTCACAAATCCCACATTATTAACATTACATAATAATACACACTATTGTGGTGACATTTAGTTAGTGTTTACAATGATATAATTATAAGAGTTGTCATTGCCAACAATATTGTTTATTACAATAGCAGCTTTCGAAGGCCTAGCCATATACAAGTAATCGTTTTTGGCTTGCAAACAGCAAAAAACTGATGATGATGGTTAAGCCATCGAAAGCTGCTATTGTAATAAACAATATTGTTGGCATTGACGAATCTTATAATTATTTCAATACACACTATTCTCAAACTTGTACCAAAAAAGACAGAATGCATTTGTGTGATGAACAATATTTTATTGAAAACACCTTTTATGCAAGTTTTCCTGCAATTAAATAATATCGCTGACCTGAAAGGTAGTGTAGTTATCACTCCATCATTTGTTCTGTTAGCATGATCACATACTTGTTGTTCGTGTTTTTCTGTTTTCTTTAATTTTAACGAGGAGATCAGGTTATATTGATGTAATGGATCTTGAAATAAAAGATAATTTGGAAATAAAGGAACTACGCTCAGTATATTATTAGAAGAAGCAAGCACGTTTGGCGTTTTCAAAAGATAGATATGTGAAAGAATATTGAGAATTTTGCAAATACTGAGATGGGAGAGAGGTAAGAAGTGTCACGGAAAACATGCTTCTCCCATTATTTTCCGAAAGAAGGGGAAAGTACCGTCGTACAGCTCTTTAATGGGTTGTTCAATTACAATTAATGTAAATAGTTTCAAGAAAGTTTCAATTGTTAAGTGCCTGTTTGAATGCTTTGAAAACTAACTCAATATATTTTGACACGTAACATTTGCTATGTGGCTAGCCGATAGTAGTTTTTCTAAGCTAGACGAAGACGAGACTTGTGTCACAAGTAAAGCGCTTTATGAATTGACAAACGAGATCTATATCCGGTTAACCAACACTTAAGTCAGAAAATTTTAATAAAATTCAAGACTTCTTAGTTCTTTGTGAACAGCTGTTACATACTGAAAACATGGTGACATAAAAAGTTTCTTGTCGTATAACAGTACAACAATGAGCCACTTTCCAGAGAGTCTGGAATAAAATAACTAACCCTTTCCTCCCCTTCTCACGCGTAGCAAACTGATAGGTCCAGAAAACGTGCGCAATTGTAAGAAGCCATAGCTCGTACCTTGTGCAAGAGCAGCGCTCTTAAGCTCTTCCAGCGATCGTTGATGGCAGCGCCGCAAGCAGGGACTGCATGCTGAAGGCAGCACAGAGGTCGAGGTGCGAGGTTGCGTTCCAGACACACCTTTCCGCTTGCCACGCCCAAGGCACGCCCAGGGCCCGGCCTCACGGGCGCGCGCTCTCCCTCGAGGTTGGGGCAGGACAATGTCGGTTCCAGAAAGCCTTCCGGAGGGGAGGTCCAACAAGAAAAACTACCTCCGGATGATGTGGCTCAATGGCAATATCCGTAACCGCTGCAGCGTTTCGGTCGTTTTAGGGTTAGGCCCGACAGTGGCGGAATATCCAACTACATAACAAAATCGAATTCAACCGCTGCATGCAGGAAAATTCTAGGGGCCAGCTGAAGTGATTCACAGTACAATATCTAAAACTAAAAGTGAATTTCAAAATTATTCCACTCAATTGCTTAGAAAGTAACAACTTTGTGGAAGACTCGTCTTTAGTAGGTAATGTTTACATTGTTCTATAGGAATCGTCAATACTAGAAGTGTTACATGCACCTAGTTTCAATTGCATTCTCTTTTTTTGAATTTTTGCAGTTTTTATATCAAATCAGTTTTTCTTCAGGTGTAAACATCACTTACAATACATTCAATTTACTTTCCAAAAAATAACCATTTCCACAATTTTATTTTGTGATTGTTATATTTCTTCTTATATATCTCACCTCCATTATTCATCAACTTATCTACATTAAAAAAATACACCCAAAGAAAAGCACATGCTTGCTGCACATATCCTTTTTCTTGCTTATTCCATTTCTAACTAATTGTTTACCGATTTATATTAATTAATTTAAGCCTTTAAATAGTTTACACATTCCTTTAACCTTCTTCATGCAACTTTCACCCTCTCCATCCTTCTACATATTTTTCTCCCTCTCACTCTTTCGGTTGTACTTTTATATCTTTTCTCTTGGCTACATAACCATGTCGAAAGTTTCCATTCTCCAGTTCATAACTACACATTCTCCAAGGTTTTTTCCTTCCATAACCAATAATTTTTACCTCACACCTCAATCCCTAAATTAATCATTTCAATACGAATATTATTTACGTAAACCACACACTATTTTTTAAAGCTGGTTACTTTATTTTACAATCTTATTTTCTATTATTGAAACGAACTTTTCCATACATTAATTTCTCGGAAGTTCAAATTTTAACCGTTCTTTCTTTTTCCCACTACGAATTATAGGAGCACTTTTTCATTAAAATTGTGCTTGTTCATTACGAACACCATATAAAGCACCTGCAAACAAGACCAGAGTATAAATCAAAACCAAAACAAACATGGTTGATAATTTTGATAAGCCAGAAAGCCCCCGTTTTTATTAATATGAACTGATATGAATATTTGTAAATTTTATGTCAATACATTAAACTTAAGCATGGAAAATCCATACAAAATTGTGGCTATGTCAAGGAATACATGTTGTCAGGGCGACCAGTAAATATGCTAGTCCCGAAAGAACGAACAAATACAGGGACATGCCGGAAGAGGAAAACAATGCCCCTTGTCGCCCATATATATATAGGAAATATACCCCTATATGTAGCGAGTGCGACTACATACAGAATCGAAACGGATTTCAGGAAATTGTTTCCTTTTAGGTGAATGAAAGGCAATATATAGTTATAAATGAATTGAAATTTATTCTGTGCTATGTACAAGTGCATTATTTATTTTAGTGAGTTTATAGTAATCCGAAAGACGAATAAACTTTATGGTTCTTCTTTCTTGAAGTTCAAGTTCAGTTTACTTACAGTTTGTTCTATTGATACACTCGTCCGTAGTAATGACAGATGAGTCAATTATAGGCGTTTGCGTCTTTAACAGTTGTAGGCTGATGCCTAAGTTGCAAGTGAGTTGGATTTCGGGTGTTTTATATCTTCTTGTAGTCTGAGCAGCAGTAGTGAAGTTCAAGTACTTTGTGTATTGAACTGAAACTTCAGTTTTCTGATTGTAGTCATTGTATTTGCCATAATAGTCTCAATTAATGAATAGTGAGTAGTGGTTTGACAATTGGGTCGTGTGGGAGCGAAGTGGCCATATTTAATGTTGGGGCTGTTATTATGTCCATGGAGGAGAGAGTCACGTGACATTGACCGCGAACCTATTGAGAGACGGTGAGACCGAAGTACCTGCGATCGGCTTTCTATTTGTTGGATGCGTCTTCAGGCCTGGGGAGAGAAGCGTCACGTGTAGCTAGAGTAAGGTAAGGTGGTTGAGCCGAGACCAAATCTTAACAGTTTTGAAGGGGAAATCATTCTATGCTAAAATCAGCACCCCCCTGCCCCAGCGGGTGGGGCGGTGGGCAATATTGAAATCTTAAATAGAAACCCCCATTTTTTATTTCAGATTCAAATTCTACGGACAAAAATACATACGTTTTGTCTGAAGCCTTTTCTCTGATTTGTGATAGGTGAAGCTGTAATCACAAAAATTTAATTTCCGAAGATTTCCGAATGCCACCTATATTTCAACCATTAGTGATGGTGATCATCTTTGTGACGTCTCTTAGAAGTATTGGATTCCTCCATATTACACTATTTATGCTTTCTGTGTACTATTTGCGCTTTCTGTGAGGTTTGCGCAGACTGGCGAGATTTATGTCAGACCTTGTCAAACGTTCAAGAGAAAGAACTACAATAGGCAGTTGTTTCGTTCTGAGGAACAAATATGGAGCAGACGGCAAGATAGTAAGAAGAGCCAAAATTATGGCCAGGGAGTTTTCTCAGAGACCCGAACTGAATTACAGCGAGACTTTTGCACCAGTTGCACGACTCTGCTCGATCAGACTCGCCGTTGCTCAGACTGCTCATAACAACATGGTAATTTGACAGTTTGATGTAGCAACCAAGTTTTTAAACAGTATCATCGACGAAATCATCTACAAGTCACCAGGATACGTTTGAGAGGTTCTCGAGTTCATCATCGAAAAAGGCTGTGATCCATTCGACATTGTGTGGGAGGCCAAGGATATATTGAGATGACTGAGCCTTAATCCCGTCTGTCGGATGGATGAGGCTCTTTACGGCCTAATGCAAATTAGTCGCTAGTGGAACAGGTGTCTAAACGCAGTGTTGATAAAGTGTGGTGCGAAAGCAACAACAGTCGATTCCAGTGTTTATGTGAAAGGCAACGGCAACGATTCTCTACTGATAATAGTTTATGTCGATGCCATACTAGTATTGTTGCGCCACACAAGAGAGATCGACAAGGTCTACAATCATCTACGCCAATCTTCCGAGATCAGGGATTTAGGTGACGTCAAGTATTGCTTGGGACTGGAGCTCTCTAGAAGCAAGTCCAGTATTATCTCAGTGAAAAGAGGTACGAAATGTACGTTCTGAACCGTTTTCGGATGCCGGATTGCAAACAGGTGGCGACCCCGGCTAATCCAGGAGTCAAGTTCCAGGTCAATCCAGGAGTTCTTGGTCCGAGGACGACGGCCAGACACCCCTTGGCAGAGGTGATATGTGGCAGTAGACTGTAGATTGGCAGGTGTAACCTTCTTTGCATATCATTCTTGTCAGCCTTCCATAACTCTAAATTCGTACCTGAACGAAGGACCACCACAATTAGAAGCTTGTGGAACTTGTATGTAGCTGAAAGCTAATTAATTGCGAGTTTGTCACCATCACGTAGAAATATATAGAGGCATTATAATTTATACATGTAATTATTACACTAAATTATTACAAAGAAGTTAAATGCTGAACCTCGTATGCTGTATGGAGGCATACTTCATTAAATTAAAAAAGTACAACTTTTGTGATTGAATGTAAGCATAGTATGTCGTGATTAATCGTTGTACAGTTGATGTTCACAGTTTTTTATTGGCATGAACAAAATAAAAACAATTGTAAGGAATTCACAGTAGAATTGACATGTAGTGCTGTAAAAAAGACATATAAAGTTACGTGCGACGACTGGATGAGCTGCTGTGCATGTCAGTGTGACGAATGACCAGCTCCTACATTAGGCCAGGCATGGAGCTTCGTGCGTCCCCAGGCGTTGAGACTGGCAGGTTGGCGGGCCTGCCATATGGTAGAATACGTTTGGAACGTTCACGATTCATGAGGGAAACATGTTCCTGCTAGAATGAATACCCGCACAGACACTGTTTTAGCAGGAAGATCAACACAGTACTCTTGTGAAATGCGCACAAATGAGATAAATTGCTGCGACAATAAATTAAGAATTCTGCAGCGCGTAAATACAAGTACACTCGCGTGCAATGTAATTGTTTCACAGTCAGGGAATTTGTAATTTTAATTATTAGGTCGTTGTAAAACATATTGAACTACTGAAGTAGCAAATTAAGTCTTACACACGTGAGTAGTGAATACGTAGTAATGTGAAGAAAGCATAAATACTCGCGTGATGACAAGACACAGGAGTGCAAAATGTCATTGTGCTGTAATTTGATTATTAGTAACATAATTAGCTTATCGTACAATACACTAAACTATTGCACTAACTTCTTGAACAATCTTGCACATCGAACACTGTGTACATTGCCATGTAATGACATTGCGAGCTTCGCGTGACACGGAAATAACGTGGGGAAGTATTCTCTCGAACTGAACTGACTGCAGCCGAGCGCCGGAAGGGGGCCACAGGCTTCGCGCGCTCGTCTGCCTCCAGCTAATGGAAGAGCCTGTTTGAGTTCATTTTAACTTAAGAACTAAAGTAATTGTTATTAACTAATGAAATTAATTATAGGGTTATTTAGTATTTTTAACTGTGGAAATTAAAATGCTAGTTTTAGGTTTAAAATATTGAGGAGATAGTGTTGCGCAATGTGGCGGAAGCCTGTGACTGTCGCTATCACATGCGAGAAGGGTTTGTTTTGGGAACGCAGCTGCAATTCCAAGAACCATGCAAAATACAGTTGTGAAACGCTTTACAGAAATGATTTGTACTGAAACTCGAAATAATTAATTGTGTGAATAGCTTGTATGCCTGAACACCTGTTTTCAGGGAACTGGTGAGTGTTCTTAAGTATCTGTCGGTCGCAACTCGCCCGGACATATCACACGTCGTGAGTATGTTGAGCCAGTTCAACGACACCTTCGGTGTGCATCATTGGCAAGTAGTGAAGAGAGTGAATACGAATATCTTAAGGGCACCTCTGATGTTGTGATAACCTACGGACGCAACAACGCAGAGCTGATAGGGTTTGTGGAGGCCGATTGGACGTTCGACGTGCGTGGACGATCGTAGGTAGAACATGGACTTTGTTTATACGATGTATGGAGGCTTAACGTGGGAGTCCAGGAAGCAAAGGATGGTGGCCTTTTCGTTCACCGAGGCTGAGTACATGGTCCTAAGCGAGGCCGCTAAGGAGGCGGCCAACTGCTTTGGAGAGATGGAAGAGACGTTGGGGAGAGATGTTACCAGTGTTGTACATCTTAACAGAATTGTCTCCCGAGATCTGCAAGAGTGACACCGGCCAAATGTTTGAGGGGTGCTGACAGGACGTTATTTTGTGGACCCGGTGGACTGTTGCACTTAGAGGACTGTGTCGGTTTACAGCGCCATCTGTGTTGGTGGTCATATCATGTGCTTCTCATTTACTTCTACATGTGCCACCATGTGGTCAAGATGATATGTACTTCGTATGTGTGTGGTGTTGTAATATTGTACACATTTACTAACTCAATGTGTCGTTATATTGTTTTCGCCTATGCCAAAACATCAACACTTTTCTTTCTATTGAAGATTATATATCAGGAAGATTGATAATTAGGTCGTGTACGTCATTTGTTGGAGTTGCGTATCGTAATAACTTGTGTGTAAAACTATTTAAATTCACTTTATTATTATTATTATTATTATTATTATTATTATTATCATTTAACAAGTGTGACAACAGAATGCACAATTCCAACGCTCATGTCACACATCTTCTATCACAAGGTCAAAGGTCAAACACCATCATCAAGACTTTTCTACCTTTCTTATCTCCCTTTATATTACCTGCTGTTGTATGTCTAAGTAGTCGGTAGTATATTTGTAAACCACATTGTTGATTTTGGAAGGCCCTTCCAACATGTTCCAAATCTCCTTTCGTGCGAAAACCAAGAAAATTGCCGCAACCATAAATGTGTGAAATGAAAGTTGGTAATAGAGACTGGGACTGGGAAAGATCAAATAGCGAACTGCAACCTGTCACAACTCTGAGGGTCACCCGCACATGAATCTATCCTGAACAAGATACCTGCAAGTGAAAGGAGTGCATGATAACTTGAAGCTGTAGAAGTCTGTATTGTTGTGTTCAAACTTTTGTCTTAGATGTTGGAGAATAAAATGAAAACCCGAACTCTTAATAACCATGAAGACAATGATGTTGAACTACTAGATTATGTGCTTGATGCATCATTTTTTGTTGTCGAAGATGTCCCAGAAGATATTGGATCATTCGTTCTAGGACAGTGTCCCGCCGGTTGGGGAAAACTCATACCTGGGGATACCTGGTTGGGGAAAACTCAGCAAGCCGACGTAGGCTGGCACCGAGTCTCTCCATTCAACGGAGGAAGATCTCTGCCTTCCACCGCGATAAAAACATGCTCTATACTTAGAGGACTTATTGCCTCTGTGGATCCGACGTTCTAGCGGGAGATCAAATCTTCGCATATAACATGCACTACCCTAACAGGATCATTAACCATACAGTTGACACGCACAGAAATAAAATAATTCATCAATATTCGTGAAGTTACTGTCGCGGAAGACGTCGTTCCGGTCCACGGAGACTGGGCTCATTGTCTGGACGAGTTTGTGTCGCAGCGCAACCTAAGACCGGCTGGCTAGCATCACCCAGGCGCAGTTCGGTTTGTCACGGAGCGCTGGAGTTTCCTTGCAGCACGAAATCTCGGCTTGTTAGAAAGCGGGGCCGCACTCAAATGTGTGGAGTAAAGAGAGAAGAGCGACCAGACCTAGTGTTGCAAATGCACTGAAGTACTGCGCCTCTGATAACGAATATGCGAACAAAAACTGCTCTCTCCTGGAATTCCGACAGATGTAATAAAACTAAATCTGCGAGAAAAATATATTATTGCTCATTACATTATTCTTCAATTATATTTTATACACATATGCCATAATTTAATTTAAAAACTGATCAAGCAATAACATTGATTTTTTGGAAACGAAGAATTGAAAGGAAAACACTCTCGTAAACTGCTAGAAAGTCAATAAGAAGAAATAAATCAAAAGGGAAATAATCAAGCTATTTTAAAATATTTAGTTATTTCGTATGTCTATCCTTGAGAATATCGATATTCATTTCATTATTCTACACGCTTACAGATAAAAAATGAGGTTTTACACTTCAGCTTGGAAAGCTTTTTTAATTCGGGAAATTAGTATTGAAATTAGAAATTTCAAAACCTTAGTTAATTACAATACTAACAGTTCGCTAATTATAACAATACATGAACAATTTTAAATATGTTTTATGGTTTTATAATCGAACAGTTAATAGTTTTGTAATAATCATAATAATCATACAATAACAAGTGCATATAGGAATAATAGACAACAAAGAGGGTTGCTTCTTACTTCGAACTAATGATAGTTTGAACATTTGTTTTGTAACAAATTATTGGAAACAATAAGAAAAACAACTTTTATCTTATCTGACCTCCTTTGCAGGTTATTTATTTACATGTCCGGAGTCACTGAAATGGCTCTTTATTACTGCCCTGTAATAAAGTAGCTATCAATTGTCACGGCAACCATAGAAAAACTGCTCCCAGCAAATAGAACAATATGATGCACATAAAACTTTATATTACGGAAAAATCAAAGAATATACACTGAATCACATACTTAATAATTTATTAATGAAAATAACACCTGCTCATAAGACTTGTCAAATAACAGACTATAATACCCTTTCGCATACATTCCTACGAACTTGCGTTAAAGTATTGGTACTTACTTTCGCTGCAAAATAAGATAATTTTCCTCGAATACATTCTTAATATTTCTTTTTCTCCTCAACTCCACCAAACGTTCGAATTCTTTAGATTCATTAGGTAGTACAACTTCCACACCAACTTTCATAGCTTCAATTTTAATACTTTTAGAAATATCTTCCATTTTCTCGCAACGGACAGCGATTGTCAACTCAAATATATCTTCCAAGGCCCCCAATGTACTCGAAATGTTGGAAAGGCGATCGCATAAGATAATTACGAAATATTACACGTGTCTGTAAGTCTCTTTAGTGCTTGAGCTCGTAAATTTCTCTTTAGTAATATATACATACTCGCGCTAAGGCGCTCGTGAATAATTATCTAATTTTTTCATTATGGTCTATTTCAGGCACTTATGAAATAAAAGACAATTATTCTTAGGAATAAGTTATTATTTTATATAAAAATTATTATGCATTTCTTATTATTCATTTGGTATCGGGTTTAGTCTATTATTCTTTTGGTCAGATACACTTCCAATGATAGTCATTCTTCACTTGCCACAAGAATTTCTAATAAAGTCGCGAAAAAGCAATAACAGGAACGAAAAATTTAAGTGATGCACAATCGTCTAAAAAACCGTTCTTCGGATAATGATCGCAAATAAGAAGAAATGTTCTACCAAATGATGCAGTTTTTGTCAATAAGTATTTATTCTTTATCAGAGTAACAATCGATTATTAAGGATTAGCGTAGAATGAATGATAAATCAGAAAAATATTAAGAATTTTACACAATGGATCATTGACCGATTTCGTTTTCTTCTCAATATTTTTTATTCCGTGAGGCTGGCACAGGAGGATATATTCTAAATTTCTCTCTCAATTGAAATTCTTTCCTCCGTTTTAACGGCTTACCAGCATCAAGCTTTTCCTCCTTTCCCAGGCTCTTGTTATGGAATATGTAAACAACACAATAGGATTCGGGAAATTGTTGGCAGTCGACAAATATCTGAATCAGGAACAATTCACAACGAAGGAATAGATTGGTTGCGGTTTCGATTTCCGTACCAGGGGCGAACTAGAAGCCAATAGATGATCTCCACGACGCTTAGAGCACTCACTCCTAGGCATAATCCAAGAAGACCCCCGCAGTTAGCTGTAACACAGAAAAGTTTCTACAGTTTAGGACATTCTGAATTGTTTTATTTCTTTTATGTTATTTCATTTTTGAAAATATATGTGTTTAATTGTCGTGTTTAGACCGCCAAACGATTGAGGGTTGTATCACAGTGAAATCTATTATTTCTTTGCACAAGTCAGAAATATCTGAAGTACACATTTTACCACGTATTTATTATTTTACCGTTTCGTTTAATACGAAAAAGTCTGCGTCACATTGTAGTTAGTTTTCTCTCGACATATTCTCAGGAAAATAATTTCTCTATTTAGTTTGATGTATATAATTTAATGGATGACCCAGTTTACAGTTGAACTCCCTAAGTTGGACAAAGCAAACATCTTCATAATAGTTGGAGGTACCGAGGTACGTTCTCGCGAAGTAATTGTAGAGTCAAAGGGACGGCAGGTTTATTGCAGGTAATGTTTTAATGAAAGGAATGTCACATATTTTTTATTTATATTTGTCTCGTAATTTATTTGAACTGTATGTTGTCCCTGGCATTTTTAGAAGACAATAAACTATTTATTTTGTTTCTTTCTTATAAAACTTTATTACAAAAGTTATCGTATACATCAGTATTACATCAGAACGTTATGCCATCCCATCGTCAGGTTCTATTATGTAACGAAAAATAAAAACCAATTTTAAAATGTAAACTTTGAAATCATTTCAAGTGGAAGTAAATTTATTTTTATTTTTTGTTACATTATGGAACCTGATGATAGGATATCATATCATCCTGAAACGTATTTCTCTTTAACAAACTTTTTCTTCCCTACTTCTGTAGAGAAGAATAAGTTTGTTAAAGAGAAATCTGTAATCTGAAATCTGTTTGTTAAAGAGAATTCTGTAGAGAAACGAATGAAACAGTCAATTGTCAGAGTTAAAAGATTGATAATATTCTATTCTACACGAAGTTTGTGATTGGGATTCACTTCAGTTTAAAGGCTTTAAAAGAAATTTACAAGCTAAGAAAAAATGATTATAATGTTTTCTGAGAGAAGGAATGAACGCAAAACATAACTGTGAAAGTATTCACGGAAAAGTATCTTTTGGCAATTGTAATTTTGTTGTTGCACAAAAGGTATGTTTTCGGATTTTCTGTTACGTTTTTGGAGTATTCTAGCTGCTCAGAATTTCCAGTTTCACCAGAGAGAGAAGCCATTGTGCACAGTCATCAGGTCTAGGAATGTCTTCGTAACACAAAAAGACAATATAAATTTCTTTATTTCCAATTGATCAGTTTTCAGCTAAATGTGCAGGGGAACATGCAGAAAACATGCGAGAAATGTGTAGCCAACATGACGGCAACTTGCGAGTTAACATACGGAGAACCTGGTAGGAACATGCGCGTGGACAAGAGTGGGCCCAAATAAGGTTATATAGGACTCTTTGTACGAAATAATTTTTTTGTTTATTTGTTGGTTCTCCTAGCTACCCCAACTCTAGCACGGATTGTCAGCAACGGGAAAATGCTGTGATTCACATAAGATTAATTTACTATTCGATAGCCTGTGTAATTTATTAATGCCCTTCATACAAGAATGGTTTCTTGTAAGTATTCAATTAAAATGTTGTTAAGGCATCAAATTAGTTGGTTAGCATTTGGTTGAAGAGCAAATAAGATAAAAACTTGTAACGTTGACTGGCGTATCCTAACATCATCCACTGATTTTGGCTCCTGAAATGGAACAATCATGTTGCCAACACATGCGAACGTTAGGACGTGTCTCCCAACTCGAGATATTTCAAGAACTATATTATGTGTCGACTATCTTGAGTATTGCTTCCAGTTTTTTGGCCAAATCTCCGCATAGTTTACATTAGATGAGCCCTCTGCTCTGTACACGCGAAGCAATGCGGCTCGACCAGAGGATTCTCTGCTCGCGATTCAACATTCCCATCCAACGGCGGAATCTTGTGGATTTTTCTGTTTCTTGGAAAGTCTCGCTTCTAAGCGCGCTTTCTCAGTTAGTGGTGCGCCCTTGTAGCGATGCTGAGGAGTAATGTATTTTAAATGTAAAATATTTCTCTTTACTCTCTGCAATTAGGTTCGCGGATTTTGGAGAGAAATTGTATTTTCTTGAGAGCGCGATACTTTAAAATGCATGACCTTATCCCAGATATTTCCCAAGGAGAGCTTATAACTGTGTATAAGAGGTTAAGCACAAAATCAAATTAAAATGCGAAATCAATGTGGTATGATATGTGTAGATATATTGTAGTTGTATTACGTTATTTTAAAGTTTTATTCTGCATGCAATATACACAGTATACAGTACACAGATATTTCTACACAGTCTAGACTCATTAATGTGACTATCGCCTACGTTCGACGTAAACGAGCAATAATCTCCCTCAGACGACTGGTGGCAGCACTGACAGTAGAGGGAATATAAAGGGTGTCGGTTGAAAGCGGAAAACAGTGCAGTCTTTGTCGCAATGCAGAAATGAAGCGTCTTGGACGATGTTGGACGTACAAAACGGTATGATCATTGGCTTTCTCGAGAAGGAAAGAATCACTTCCGAAACTGCTAAAGTAACTTGTAAAGTGTTTTCATGCTTCCATGGCTAAAGTACACCGTACATGGCAAAATGGTAATATCCAAATACAACGCCGAGGTAATTGTGGCGCACCTCGAGCCATTCATAACAGGAGAACAAAACAGGGTAACATTCATTAATAACATAACATTCATAACAGGGTGCGGAGATGTAAACGGGCGGATAGACCTTCAGCAGTATAGCATCTGACCACCGAGATGAACCAAGGGGCTACCAACAGGATCTCCTCGACCGTTCAGCGAACGTTGCAGGTATGAGCCTCCGCAGCAGGCGCCTAGTTCAAGCACCCATCTGTTTATCGGTAACGAAGGGTAGAACTAGCACGCCAATACCGCAACTACTGAGGAGTAACAGGAGGCCTTTTCAGAAAAATTGCGTTTTCTGCTCCATCGAATCGATGGTCGTTAGCGTGTACGGGGTGACACATCTGAACACAAACTCCCTGCAACAATCGCCTGACGGGACCAGGCCCGAGGAGGTAGCTTGATGTAGGGAATGCTGTGGCATTCCTTGGGTGATCTAGTCTTTGTGGAAGGCACAATGAATCAACAGAAGTATGCAGCCGTCC
Source organism: Gryllus longicercus (assembly GCA_038098605.1). Classification (NCBI taxonomy): domain Eukaryota; kingdom Metazoa; phylum Arthropoda; class Insecta; order Orthoptera; family Gryllidae; genus Gryllus; species Gryllus longicercus. The sequence goes on along the minus strand of JAZDUA010000002.1, from coordinate 11,622,843 downwards.
TTGTAGACCATGATCACCCCTAGATGCAGATCGTGTTTTCGGCGGACCAATAGGACATTGCAACGTGCCATGTGTACGTGGGTGGTTCGAAGCGCGCTAGGATGGGTTTACAGAACCCTCTCCTAATCTACAAGTCTCCTAATCACCAAACTTCCCGGTTAAACTCAATATAGAATCAGTGGGACCACCTTAATTGGGCTGCCCGCGCCTTGGATCAGCAACCGAGGAACCAGCTAGCGCAGCTGGCCACGGCACTGGAGTCGGCATGGCTCCACATCCCTGTCGGCCCCATCCAAAACCTAATTGACTCTTCCTGCACGTCTCGCAGTGGCGACAGGGGGTTATTAAGGATTTTGACGAGTGGCCACATTAATGTGCCTGGACTGTGTATAATTCTCGTAACATTGCATTTGCTCACCTAGAAAATCAATTGTTCCAAATCTTTCCATTCGACGTAACGGTATCAGGTAAAAGTTATTGAAGTACACAGATACAAATGACTCAAGGCTTGTTGTTTCTTCGTATGTTTCATTTGTACATAGACCCCTGCAAAATAAGAAAATAATACATAATCGGACACACCATTGATTAGAATATAGACAATATAAATTCAAGAATTTCTGTACTTGAATAGAAGATCTGAAAATATGAATATCTTTTCTCACAAGTAACCTTTTAATCTCCTGCATTATGACAAAATTAAAATTATGAATTTTATTATTTTCTACAACTGATGTTTTTGATTTTTATTACTAGAACATATTAACCCATTTAACATTATTTGTAACTATTTTGTTTATAAACGCATTATTTTCAGTTAAAATTTGAATTCGTTCACTATTATAATTACAATAGGTTATACTATTATTCTTACAATTTTCTTTTTCCTTATTTATCTTTTCTAATAAACATAAAACAGAAAAACTACGAAAATTATTTAAAATAAAACCGAATTTTAAGAAAATGAATAAGAAACTATACTATTTTATTTAGGTGTCGGGTGAAAATTATAAGATAAAATTTTCTAATTTTGCGAAACTAAAGAATTTATAGGGTTACAATAAGTATTTATCCCTTTCAATGTTCTACGTCAGAACATGAAATATTCTTAAAACTAAAGGAAAAAAATATTTTTGTTCTCTTTTTCCTTCTTTTTTGTTGACTTTAAGGGTCAAAATCGAATATAAATTCTAACTTTTAACGCGGTAAAATCAGTGAACTTTTAATGGATTTAATAGAAATGAATACCAAGTAGTATGTTTTTGTTTTTTTTGAAAATTACGGAATTGCATCCTTGCGAAAACACAAAAACTTGTTGAGTGGGAGTCTAGAAGAAATGACAAAAACGTTTACCGCTTTAAAAATTTTCAACATAACTTCAAACTTATGTATGTTCTACCAGTTTTCATAAATATCTGTTAAAGTGTGAAACAGTTTTAATGACAGAATTTGGAAAATTAAATGCTGATCAAAATATTTCTTCTCATCACTTACACAAACTCTCAGAAATCAATTGTGTGAGTGGTTATTGTGTAGTCAAGAAGATAGTTATGAAAACGTTTATGAGAGTAAGAGTTTACAATTTATTGAAGTTCACCATCACAGAATTACTTTACCAAGAAAAAAGCAAGATAAATATTTATATTCCAGCATTTGGGATGTTAATATTTTATTAGTAAGAAAAATAAATAATGTTTAGATTTAGTTTTGGAAATAATTTGTTTCACTATGAAATAAAATGTAAACAATCAGTATCACCCTGGTTTTTATTTACCCGTCTAGGTAAATTTTTTCTTCTCTCAAAATAAACATTTCTGCATGCATTCAAAATCTCGTTTTTAATTTGTGTAATGTTATACTTATTTGGATTAGCAGTTTCTAGACTTTCTTTCAGGAAAAGTAAAGAAATAGTTAATCCTTCAGACATTATCGAATTTCAATGGTAACATTAATTAATTACGTAATTTCTTTTCTAAAAATAGTTGACCATTGTACCTTACTTGTTATATATTCAGGTATATTTGATAGGAAATTAAATATATAAACATTTTCTTTTCGGTCATATGTAGCAGAAGCAAGCTGTATTATTACTGTAGTATCGAATAAAAGTGGCTTAGTATTTCTTTGTCGCGAAATGCGAATGAAACGCTGTAGCCACTGATAAACGCATTTCCGAAGGACATTAAATGTCACACAAAGTCGCAGCTCCGTATTAAATGTTAACACGGAGCCGCTGCACTATTTGTCACATAAGTATGCTGCCACATAAGTATGCTGTAGTAGCTTCGAGAAATGCCGAAGTGACAAAAATGTAATAGAATATCCAAAAAGATCTTATTCTGTAGATAATGATGTGAGTGACGTTTATTTGATGATTAATATATAGTTTTAATGTCTTTGAACGCTCTGTTTAGGAGTTAATAAACTATAAATTATGATCGAGTGTTGCGGGTTGCATTTGACATGAATATTTAGAGGCGCTTTTTTAAACAAATCTTTCATATTTTTAGTCAAAGTGCAATTCGTCATGTCTCAATGAAATTATCTTTATTTACTGAAGTCATTTATTGATCGCGTGTGTGAGCCGCAAAAGGTATGCATACTACTGAAATAATTAGGAGGCGATTATTTTTCAATTTTGGTTACGTTGGTCTAAAAAAATTTCAATTTATCTGGAAAGTATAACATGTTTTTCTTCAAATGGTTCGTTTTTCGTTGTTAAAGACGTCGGCTTGATAAAATTGATAAATAGTCTAATCTATGGTTTTATATAAACATCAATGTTTTTAAAAGGTCGATATCGATGCCGCATCCGTAACCGCGACTCACTTGCGCAGGCTGTTGATCCAGTGGGCGCCCTTGCTCTCGAAGACGGTCGCGGACGCCTCGTAGCCGTAGTAGACGCAGCTGGGCAGGCAGCGACAGCGCTCACGCTCGCCGCTGGGCTCCGAGCTGCGGGACTCCACGTCCAGGCCCAGCTTCCGCTTGCCCACTCGGAAGTCCACCTTCTGGAAATTGTCTGCACACGCATGCTAATTCAATGATTGATTAATAATTCGTGAACTATTAGTGAGCGTCAATTGCTGTCATTAGTTCTGCTAGTTTAGAGCATGTTTTTATTGCGGGAGGTGGCGGTAATTTTCCACCGCTGGATGGGGAGATCCGTCGACCTACCGTCACCTTGGGGAAATTTCCCAAACCAGGTATCTCCCATCATCGGGGCACTTGAGTTCGGCCAGTTCAATTAGGGAATATTAATTCCGAGAGAATTATATACATCGCTTAGGCACTAGTTTTATGCAAAGCGATGGACATATGGACAGTCACACGAAAAGCGGAAAGCGAGGCCTTACACTACTTCGTTTCTCATTGGAAATCCAAAAAACATATTTCTGTGAAACTCTCGTAAAATTTGTGCAAATTACATAACTTACTTTGAACTATTCGTGTGCTAGTGAACGAGAAAGAAACTAGTGCTAAAACAACACATACTTTCTCACCCTGAGTGACGGTTACGTAATATTATTATACAGCAATTTCGTCCGAATTAACACATCTCTGTCATCTTTTATACGAGTAAAACCCATTACAACTCATATGCCATTAGTTGCGAAAACTAATTAGGATACCATAAATCGTATTAAATCGTAAGATAGAAAGCGTAATTGGGCTAATTTCAGATAAGGATTGCGCATTGCGCATATATTGAGAATATAAATACATTTTTCTCAACACAAACAAAAAAAAATTGGATTATCCAATATGTTTTAAATAATTTCTAAAATATTAATTTGTCATCGCATAACACAAGCTAGAATGTAAAAAACGAACAAATAAATAATAAATAATATACAAATTCTAACTTACGTAGCATCCAACTGCCTCCAAGCTCTCCTGTAATAACGTTTACGATGCACAAGAAATACGAAGTAGGCGACTATATTTGACGCCAAATTACACAAACAACCCCTGTATTTTCGAAACATTGAACATGACCTCACTTGAAAACTTGATCTGACGAACGTGTTTTATTAAAAAAATCTTTACAATTGTAGTCCTAGGAAGGCGTAGAAACAAATTTTGAATAGTTGCAATTTTGAAATATCAGAATATTCAACGAATATGACACCACCGCGATTCTCTTAAGTGTCCCGTGGAAAATTTAAACCCAAAACAATGGTGCAATTTTGGGGAAAAATTGTTGACACAAAATTAAAAATTGCCTATATTTGACGCAAAATTACGCGAAAAATACTCCAATTTTCGAAAAATTGTACTTGACCTTACTTCAAAATCTATCTTTAAGAAACAGAATTCATTAAGGGAAAAAGTCTGTAATATTTTATGTGTATGAAGACAGCGAAAAAATGTTGAACTTTCACAATTTTTGAAAAGTTAGGGTTTTGAAACGAACATGAGACTTGCACAATTCTGTTAAATGTCTATTACGGTATACGACAAAATCTAATAAAAAATGTGGTGTCATTTTTTAAAATTCTTATTAAGTGCTTATAAATTATCCTCCAAAATTAAAATATTGGTTTCAAATTCGATGCGTCGCGTCATTAGCCAAATCGATTGTGGAATATCAATTTTGGAGAAAATCGGTTGAACGGTTTAGCCGCTAGCGTTGTTCACAGACGGACGGACGGAGGAACAGGCAGACGTTTTGCTCACATTCGATTTTTCAGTATGAAGAACCCAAAATCATGAATTATTGCTACACCGCGTGTTAGAGATTTTTTTCTTAATTTCAGCAACAGGACTTATCCACTTTTTCTTCACCAGGGTCCGTCAATAAGAGTTTTTCTGCCGATAATTCACCGCTTTTTCCCCGCAGCATTACACAACTTTCTCTCTACTGCGTAGAAGCAGCAAGAAAGTAATTATCTGTTTAGATGTTTACATGAATTTGCCGTAGTATTATAGTATGGTATGTACCAAACACAATTCGATCATTTCCTCCGTCCTTGCGGCGAAATGGAATTTTATTCATACATTCATACAGAGTGAAGGAGGGTGGGGTAACTAAAACAGGAAGCTAGTTGTTGGAGAAAGTTGCCGCTAAAACGCGGGCTAAAACGTTGAATACAAAATTAATTTTGTTCATTCAACTGATATAACTTGGTACTTAAGAGCGGAAACAGAAGTGTCAAACACAATCTTGTTCCTGTTTTTACCCGATATTTATTGGAACGAAATCATACAAAACTCTAAAACAGTTTGACTTACAAACCTTTTGCCGCCTCCACACACTGATGATCTAGAAGTGATGAACCACACACTTCAGTGTTGTCGAAACCTGAAAAATAAAATTTGAGTGATGTAATGACTAATCATTTAATAAACAATACTTACATTTATGAGAAATATCAGTTTAGTTTATATGTATGTATATTTTCAAAGAATGAGTATGTATTAAAATTGTTGCAGTATATCAGTATGTATAGTATCAAAAATCTAAATACGTTTGTAAAGAAATTTATGGAAGCATTCACTAATAGAGGAATGATTGGGAAAATAGGTGTTTGGGAGAATGTTTACTTAAAATCTTATAAGCTTTCGTTACTTTGGATAAATAATTATTCATTGTAGGAAGAGCGATTTGTATTTTATAGAAATTATTAATATCTGCAAGAAAATGCATACCTATTCAGGGAATTTAAACAAAAATATTTATTTTATGGTTATTAGCGACTGCATATAAAGACATTACATAACATTTCCATTGGTTATACAACTGTCCTTAAACAAAGTAGTACCAAAATTATACCTAACATAAATTAAACATACAATGTTAAATACAAAGTTGCAATTGAACAGTTTTGAAATACTTTTAGTAGGGTTATATTTCATTTATGATATTACTTAATTTACAGAATTGTTATATCTTTTATTGAAAATGCTCAGATATTAGGATTAGTTCTTGCTCTTATGATCAATATTGCGCTTGCGTCCGTTGTGTTGAAATAGAGTACAATGGTATAACAAATTATGAATTTTGAGAGAGGCATTACAGAGCACAGGTGAGAGGGGATCTTTGGTTAGAAGATGCTTGTGACTGAAATTGTAATAGTCAGTTCTTCTTAGTGAGATTATCTCCTGTTCTTTTTTAGAAAAGTCTTTGCAAGTTTTCTAGGAGTAAAAATTTCAACTAAAAGACACGTCTTTGGGTCCCCTGATACGGAAAAAGCTTTTTTTCACAACGTCGCCTGTCCATCCGTCTGTCCATCTGTCCGTCTGTGCGTGTGTCCATCCATCCGCCCGTCCGTCTGCGAACACCACTGGCGCCTATATCATTCATAGAATTCTTTTGAAAATTGAAGAACCTCTTGTCCATCTGGCTCGAGTCCAATCCTTGAGATTTTGAAAAACTTTTTTCAAAATTTGGGAATACTTTACGTGAAGCCTCCAGCCATTTTCAAACTTTCTCAAAAATGACTGCAAATTTTTTCTTTAAATTTCTTGTAAGAATTGAATAAAATACGCTTATAAAGGTGGTATAGGTTCAATTGTCACGGCTAACTCTGAATTTTCGAAAATTGTAAAAGTTTGAAAATTTTTGGTATCTTCCTACAACTACAAAATTGAAGATAGAAATTTTTCTTTCAAATGAAATTTGTTGTACATAATTAGTCCATTCATGAAGATCATGTACAGATTTTTGAAAAAAATTGTAGTTTTCGCGTAATGTTGTGTGCAATATTTGCAATTTTAGAAAAATACAAAAACAAGATTTTCTCATAAACGGCTCCAATTTTTTAAAATCTTTTAGTAGGGACAGTGCTAAATCTCTCTATGAGATGACACAAACGCTATATTGCTCTATCCTTTTGTTTTTATCAAAAATTACAAAATATTTTTTTGACTTGTCTCTCACGTCGTTAATATTTATCCTAGCGGAAATTGTTATCATTATTATATTTGTGAGTAAATGTGCTTTAAATAAAGTTATATAAAATGTCTCGAAAACTCAACTGTTTTCTGTGAAAACGAGCTCAAAGTTTTGCATTTGCAAAAGTTTATTTATGCTATGTGATTTAAATGACATGATTCAAATCACACCAGCCTTACTACTTAAGCAATTAGCAAGGATGTAACAAGAACTAATTCCAACAATATAAGCAACAGAAACGCCTCTCTTTTTCTTCGGCTACCCGTCGCTGATAGCTTATAATGACACAACAGGTCCTATTTTCGGCACGACCTATATTCGACTATTTGCTTTTCGTCGAATTCTTAACCATTCGCCCGGTAGGCAAATGCTTACCGAGCAGTCGCCAGGACACCACACGTTCTGAGTAAAGGTACTCACGCGGCATGAAGTAAGGCACGCAGCCGCAGGCAGCGAGGGTGAAGTTGGCCAGGCACTCCGTCTCGCACATGAGCTGCGTGTAGTGCTGGAAGAAGCCCAGGCGGCGCTCGTCCGGGAAGTAGCACTGGCGCTGCGCCACCGAGTACTCCTTCTCCAGGTCGTCGTCCGTCACTAGGAGCACGGGCTGCACGCTCACCTTGGCGCCCCCCGACAGCGGCAGGCGCAAACCGTTGCGCGAAGGATCCGGGAACTCCAGGGGGCTGTGCACTATGATCTGAGCCGAGCGGTTAGCGCGTCAGGGGCGGAGGGTGGGAGATGTGGTACGTAAAACAAAGGGACAAGAGGCGTAGGGTGAGGGGCGTGAAGCAAAGGAGCGTACAGCAAAGGAAGGAAGGGCAAAGAGGCTTACGGTAAAGAGGGATAGGGCAAAGGAGCGTAGAGCAAATTGAAGTAATGGAAATTGCATGGAAAAAGGGGTCTGTGGAAGGAGTCACAGGGCGAAAGATATCGGGCTAAGGACACAGGGAAATACGCGCAAAACAAGGGGCTGTAGGGAAAGGGGCGTAAGACAAAGTGTAGTTGGGCAGAAACAACTGGGCGTAGAGCAAAAAGGCGTAAAGGAAAGGGACCTAGGGCCATGGGGAGAAAGGCAAAGAGTCCCAGCGCAAAGAGGCTAAGTGCAAAGGTGTGAAGGGTAGAGGGGCTTAGTGTTAGAAATGGTGGGTATTGTGAGAAGTTCACTATTCCAAAAATAGAACAATTAAAGAGCTTTTTATGTCAAATGTCTTGCCTTGGGAATCGTGTACCCTTAACAGAAATAAATATAAATAACAAAGCAAATAAGCAAGTTCTGGAATTCCTGAGTGATAGATGTTGATTTACCCGAGATCGTTTTAGTTGTGTACGCTCCTTGGCAGGGCGTATTTGCTTCGGTTTTAATCTTCTATATCTATATCTATCCGACTCCGACTCCGTGTGATCGAACTCCATTACAGTTTTCACATTTACCTGTTTTTTCCGCAAATAGTTTACGTGCTGTTAATTTTCCTGTAACTCTACTAGATGCCTCTGCAGAACAAAATTGTACTTAATGTTAATTCAATTTGAAACTGTGCTCCACTTGAGCTCCTTTTTGCTGAGCGTTGCCCTGTGACGCAGGGCGAGGCCGAGAAGGTCAGGACAGCGGCGCACGTAAGTAAGTAAGAGAGAGAGAGAGAGAGAGACAGACAGACAGACAGACAAACAGAGACAGAGATAGTAACAGAGGGGGACAGCGACAGACAGAGAGACAAGCGACAGAGGCACACACACACACCCATAAGAGAAAGAGTGAGACAGAGAAAGTCAAAGAGAGACAGAAAGATTTGGGATAGAGACAAACATAGAGAGGAAGACTGAGACAGTGAGACAGGCAGAGAGACTGACAGATAGACCGGCAGACAGAGAGACAGAGGCAGACAGAGTGACAGAGGCAGTCAGAGTCGCATAGAGAGAAACAGAGAGACAGACACATAGAGAGATATAGAGAGGCAGAGACAGGAAGATACAGAGATTGGGAGAGACAGAGAGACGTACAGAGACAGATATACACAGAGAGAGGTAGAGACTCGGAGAGACACGGAGAGATACAGAGAAACGTAGAAAGGGAGGGAAAGACACGGAGAGACGGAGACACAGGGAAAGGGACAGAGAGAGGCAGAGACACACAGAGACAGTCCAACAGACTGAGACAGGGATGGAGGGGGAGAGACTGAAAGATAGACGGAGAGGGAAGGAGAAAGAGGAAGATGAAGAGCAGAACAACGTCCGCCGGGTTCCGCTAGTGTTCTTATAAAACCGTACTAGCTGCATAGCCTGTGGTTAAGTCGGAAGGTGTTAACCTGTTAGTCTGCAGCAATGTTGATATGGAATATGCAGCTAAGTTCCAACAATTTTAGTGTTTCATATAGAAAGTATGTCTTACTACTGCAAAAAGTTAGCAAAATTTCATTAATATGCATAGGAAATAACAGTAAGGTAAGTTTTGCTCTACATTTTTCGAAGTTAGAACCGATGTATATTTCTGATATTTATAGATGTTTGCGAAAGTTAATGATAGATGTGTGCGAAATACTACAGAAATTACACCTATGCAATTCAGAATTCACCATGTCGCTGCTCCATTATCTAATGCGGATTGTTGAAGAAGAATACTCACTGTGTGACCTTCCAGGGCATCCTTGCAATCTGAGTCCATGTGGCACAGGGAAACATCTAATCGAAAGGTAAGACCCGCCGCCTGGCCGGTAGCTGTTGTTCTGAAGGGGTAGCTGTCTTCGTCCGAATTCTCACTGTAGCCGTCGACAGGAGACCACTCCGTTGAATTAAGGCCATAATTCAGATAATTTCTCGACATAAATACCCTGTTCGAAAGTAAGAAAATGTATATTGCGGTGTAACGTGCCCCACACGACATCCCGCACATCATAGATACCCATTAGAGTCATTCCTCAGCATATTCTCAGAGATAAATTAATCCCATAGGTGATCTGTGAGTGTCCTATTCATAAGTAGTTAGCTGTAACGGTTATGAGAATTGTTCAATTTTAACTCCGACAAAGATGTGACACACACATAACACAGAACATTGTACATTCTTTCATGAATAAATATGTATATTAAAAAAAATAATCTACTTGGAAGCGAGAGCTTTGCGAAAGAAGGTAAACAATTGCCTAGAGATACTAACTCATTAACTACATACTGATTTGGACCAGGATAAACAGATGTTATTGTTGAGGACACTTTTGTTGTATAAACTTTTTTATATTTTTTAAATATATTTTACTAGTATTTTATAAATTCAAGTTTGGCAATGCAATAAGCGGTAACTAAAGCTACAGTTTGCAAGTCTTCCAAGACCGTGTGTGTGTTACATGGCACACTTTCGAGTAGATTTGAGCTTTTTTATCGAAACGTTAGTTTAGTCACAATGCCAAATTTCCATTTCTAACTTCCATTTACTATACTACATTCGATTTGTATACATTCACTAGTAATGTAACTGTACGTTGACGATGATAGAGAAAACCATTGCCATTTCAGTGTTTATTGGTACATAATTTATTGATCTTTGAACTTACGTGCCATTCACAAAGAATTCTGACCGATCAAGCATATTGAACGTGTAGCATAAACCTTCCTCTGTGAGTAGGGGCCGAAAGAGTCCAGCTATGTCTTTTCTCCTGAATTCTGGCACTATGATGGTTTCGTTGATATCTGGAGCGAACTTAAATTAGTGAACCAAGTTAATAAATATTTTTAACAAGAAATTAGGACAGAAAACTGGAAAGTAAAGCCTTACCTTCTCAATAAGTGCAACAATGTCTCTTCCCTCCATAGATGTTAAATTCTCATTATGAACGTCACATAATGTGAGAATCTCTGACAATATTAGTTTCCTGCCATCACAAAATGAAAATTAATGTACTCGTATTATTAAAGAAGTGCATAGTGTAGTACCGGGAATGAGAAGCAAGAATCGAATTCCCCTGACGTACATGTTTACATTTTACGCAAAACAATACATGAAATGTAACTTTTCAATTTGTTCTTCAACATCAAAGCAATAGAGTTATTGACGTGATTAGTGTATTTTTTTCATTAAATAGGCACATTTTATACAGGTAATCTCTTTATACGTACAGGAGATCAGAACCAAAATTTCTAGCATGATGTTTATTGTCACTTACGTATTTGAAAAATTCCATTCCCGCAGGCAATGAGTAATAAGAAGGGCTCGGATTCTGATGGCATGTCATCTTTTCATTGGTGCATTCTACTCGTAGCAAACTCGTAAATGCGTGTTTTTCACAACATATAGGCCATGAAAATGTATAGTTTTTAGGTTATTTTTTTGCCATTTTTTGCTATTTTAGGCCATTTTTTCGAAACTTTGCGTCATTTTCGTCGTTTTTACGCATATCCTTTTCGTGTTTTTTGTTAGTGAATATATTATCAACTTACAATGGCACTCTAAAACAAAGTTTTAATTGTATCATGAGTTCATTTGGAAATTCACTACTGCGATGAACTCAAAATTACATGGTTCTTCGGTAACTTCCTCACCCTTTCAAAACAAACAGTTGGAAGATGGGAGCTAAGAATTACATTTCCTCCCAAAATAAATCCTTTTTATTAAATATAATATTATAAAAGTAAATTTTATATAAAATTGTAAAATTCATTAATAAAAATTAATAAATTAATTGATAAATTTATTAATTCATTAATAAATAAACATTTTCATACAAGTAAGTGTTTGAGCATTTTATAGGTCATCTTAAAAGAACGTTTAGCTCATCACAATCTGAAACCTGATACTAAGCCTTCAATGGCCACGGTACCACTCGTACCTTTTGCAATGGGAAGTAAAATTCGTCTTAGAATTCTGGTCACTAGCAGCGAATATTATTCCTCCTGAGCTTCGAAATGTCTCCTGGTTTAATAAGCCCAGCCGTCGCGATTTTTCCAATTATACTCTAATATATTGACCACATGCTTGTAGATAATGATCATATTTCAAAACGTCATGTACTGCATTAATCTTCGTTGTTCAATTCATTTTTTGGGATTATTGGGTCAATTCAATTATTCAATTATTGCTTGACACTTTTTGGTAAAATAATATATTGGCCTAACGTTTCAAGAAACCATTGGGTCCTTATCACCAGGCTATAAATATAAGTAAAGTTTAACAGTTCCAAATTCTATAAGAAGAACCGAGTAGGATACATAAGAGGCTCATCACATATAATCGTACATCCACAACAACCAAGTAGGAAACATTGGAGGCTCAACATTTATAAATCCTCAGCAAGATGTGTAATGTTTTCCAGAGGGGAACACATAAAGGTACGTCACTATATATATATATATATATATATATATATATATATATAGTGTGTGTTTAAATTTAAACCCCAGCAGTAGTACGAACGTAAATGTCTAATGAATTGAATAATCAAGTTTCCTTTAATATATGAAAATCTATAAACATGTGGCCAACATTATAGAGTAAATATAAAATATAAAGTAGAATAATAATTTAATTTTGACAGACATGCTGAGCTACAGCACTTACTCTTGATCTGTGGCGTTGTTATGGAGCGCGCGTCGGGACACGTCGCTGAAGTTGAACTTGGACGCGTTTATTTTGTTGATGGGGCAGACGGTGACCGCCGGAAAGGGCACGTTCCAGATGGGGCGCGAGCCCTCGTCCAGCGCCACGATGATTGGCGCCGCGCGCCACCGCAGCCACGTCTGCGCCACCAGCGTCGCGCACGCGCCCAGCGCCAGCAGCACGCTCGCCGCCCACAGCAGCCTGCGCGCGAACCCCAGGGCCGTAAGCTCCCATCGAGCAACCAATTCCAGAATTAGTCCTTTGGGTGGAGAGCGTATTGATTGAATATTTAATGTTTTCGGGAGCATCAACTGCAAGAGTTTTCTAGTCCAGTAAGCGTAGTGCCTCTGCACGCGCCCAGTTACAGCAGCCTGCAGACACCGAAGTGCGTGTGAGCGCCAGGGAAGAAGGATTTGTTAATGTCATTGATTGATTGAATATTTAATGTTTTCGGGAATGTCAACTGCGATTGCCAAAAATCCCGTAAGTGTAATGCATGCTATTAGAAACAAACTGTTTATTTAAATGTTTTAAATGCAAAATGCATTTAAATCGCATGCATATCCCCGCTAAATATATATATATATATATATATATATATATATATATATATATTGAATATATATTCAATATATATATATATATTGAAACGCGGAGCGTTTCTATATGTAAATAGAAACACAAAGCACAATAACTTAATTACAGCTAATTTTGAACTGCGCGGCATAAGCGGCGGGCGCGGCGACCGGCGATGGTGGGACTGTGAACGGGTCCGCCGCCGTGAGCAGCGAGAAGGAGCGAGAATTCGGCGGTTACCAGTCGAGCGCGGCAGTTGAGAGTTGACCGTTGGCTGCGGGCGGTGTAGGACGATACCAGCGACGAAGGAAATTAAGTTCCGTGTAATATTCATAGAAATGCAGATTAGAAGCCGGTAAATGGAACGTTGGTATAGGTCGGTATGCAGAAACTAGAGATTGTGTCCGTGACATCAAACGTAGTGGAAATAGTAATAAAACTGTGCATTGTGTAATTGACGCCGGCGCGAGTAGTGACCACGTGCCCGTAGTAACAATAGAGAAGTGGAAAAGAACTGATGAAAGGCGTGGCGACATAATTAGAAGCACATCGCTGGGGCGAAGTGGACATCATCGAGAGGCTGTGAGTGCGTAAGCGGGACTGCACGACAAAACAATCAGCGTCGAAGCCGAGGAATTCGCATCGCCGCCGGCGCGGGCCGATAAGGCGCGTGTCTGCATCACCCACCGCCCGGAGGCACCGGGCTGCGGTGAAGGTCATCGGCCGCCGCCGCCGTTGGCGGCAATCCGTGACAAACGAGGTATTCATTGGGGCCCCAGGTATGATGAAATCACATTGTATACCGAATCTTGGTACCAAGACGGAGAGCAATTATGTATTAGATCATGTACATAACGTGTTAATGCAAGAATAAATTGTATTTGTGTTCATGCAAACTTATTACTTTAATTTATCAATGTAATGTCGATTCCTTCAAGGGGCCCATTCACGAGTAAGACACCCGTCCGTTATAACTTTTATTTGCAGTGGAAAGTACCGACAATCAGGTACGTCACTATATATATATATATATATATATATATATATATATATATATATATATATATATATATATTCCAACGCTTAGTAGGGTCTGTCGCAACCGCCTTGTTTGTGACTTTCTGAGATTTCAGCGAACTCACCGCCTCGCTTCGCAAGCTGTGTCTGGGACGCTCGTAGAATTCCGCCTACAGCTCTAGCAGGCGTTGCGTTGCGAAGTTTCCGAGAATTCAAATTATTAATACTTTAATCACATAAAACATATTTTAAGTTCTCGAATTTTGAATTCTGTACAGTCATTACTTGTACAGTTTTTTAAATTTTAAGTCAAAATTACTCCACTTTAATTCATCAGTATTACATAAATTCCGCTCTCATTGGCTGAGGTGTCAAAATCAGCAGGAGTGGTTGCTTCTTTCACACGACGCGACGCTGCAAATTCTGTTGCTTCTTAATTCTCACACGGGTCTGACGCTGTGACATCGGTTCCGCATTTTCGGCATGATGTTTATTAATTACTGGTCAACACACAATTGACCAGCACAATAGGTGAGTGTAATGTATTGCTGTTTCACTTAATGGTGTGATTCACGCACTCTTTCTATAAAATGTTCAATTCGAGTGAATTAACTATTAACCCTCCGGCGGTCGCGTAGCGCCTCTCAGTTCCGCATTCTTTCGATTTTGCTGATTCCGCGAAAATAATTGGTGTCACACTATGGAGCTCAAAGTTATTCTTAGTTCATTGTATTTTCAACAAGATGACACTCAAATCACGATTTTGAGACACTGCCCATGTACCGTTATTCACTAGTAAACCAAACTCTCCAACGGTTGAAGCTCTCCGAATCACGCATCTTGTCATGTAAGTATAATATTTGAGTATTTTATTCATTAGAAATTTTACTGATGTTTTGCTTATTGAGCTTTATGTCATATATTTTGGAGTGCTAACTACTACATCAAATTTAGATGCATTGTTTCTCAAGAAACGGTCAAAGGAACCTTTGAAAAGAATCGCAGTATTTATTCCTCGACACGTAACACGTGCCAAGACTCGGAGAGAGCAAGTGATGAATCCAATTCTTATTAATATTGTTATTTCTTTTGATATTTAGTTTGTAATAATGGAATAAAATGTACAAAAACCTAAATAAAGAATATTTCCTTCACATTCCCTAATCAAAATAGTAACTGTTGACGCACAAATCAAAGATGAACCTGATAGGAAATGCCGCCCGCGCCTGCTGGTGAGAAATGATTGGACACGGCCGCCGGAGGATTAATCAAGTTGAACTGTGATGTAGTGGACGTGTGCAATACTTTGCTATGTTGATTTTCAATAATGTTGTGCATAATTAACAACATGTCTGTCTGTGCACGTGAATGCAATTATGAACAGTAACATTGATCGTATAGGTAATTATACGTTCATCTCGCGCGACTGAGTTTGCCGCGAAGCACAGCTGTTCCAGTCATGTACGCCTGGGTGCCTTCTGCCCGCCTGTGGGCGCAGCCGGGGTCATAACCCCGCTCTACTGTCCTGATCTCCAAGCAGTGGCTAATCTGCATGCACTATCTGTAAACATAACAAATTTATGAAGATGAAATAAACACATTTCATTGTGTTTATTTCATCTTCATAAATTGTGATTGCATTTTTTCCTGTTAACAGGAAATTTAATGCTAGTTTATTACATTATTTTCCTTTGGTATTTTCATACATCGTTTCATTAAATTCCTTATGAGACCATTTGAGTTATTCAATTTTATGTAATGTTCGCTTAATTGTAATTATATATCATTCAGAAATCATTTAATTCTAAGCATTTTGAGTGTCCCAAAATGGCAACAATTTTCCTAACCAATTGCAGCTACAAAGCGCAGCTACCCGCATCACAGATTTAATTGGGCCTTCGAACTTGCTGTCAATAAAAGGTAAGTGTTAGAAGGCGGCTGAGTTCGCAGGTCATCTACCTTTTGTCTGCAGGGTGAAAATCTTCTTATAACCAACATTTCCACAAATGCTTCTATGCGTTTTCAGAAATTATACATTTTTACATCTAGAAAGGAATTTCAAAAAAATTTTTTTTAAATTATATAAATCTACGTCATAATGCAAGATAAATACACACTACAAGTAGATTAGGCCCACCTGTTGCCGCACGCATTTACATATATAATATGTGGTCGTCTTTGGTATCCCGCATTTTTTGTGCAGGTATTCTTATTCCGTGTGGAAATCGACTCTATTGTTAAATAGGTATAAGAAAATTGATTGTTAACGTCTTTTTTACGTATAACATGACAATAAACTGCCCGCAATTAAAATGGGAATATTTCCAAAATATATAGGGTCTAAAATCCTGCCGCCGCCGGAACTCGAACCTGGGACCTGCCAGTCAGAGGCACTACAGTGACATCAGTAGATGCACTGAGCCACAATTGTTTACCTGAGCGAGTCAGCCGGTGTAATGCGTATTATATGAGGATACACCTTATATAGTCTTAGCTTTATATATATATATATATATATATATATATATATATATATATATATATATATATATATATATCGTCTTACCATATTCCTGACTACAGCATAATGTAGAGAGGAAATTAATGTTAGGTGTTATGAGGTGTTATGCGCAACTCGAGCTGCGCATGGGCAGCAAGTCGATATTTCTATCCGATACGCTGCGGCGTGCCCAAAGTCGCTCACCTCTCGTGCCAAGGGCGCCGTGGCTCCGCCAGGTACCGGAGGCCGTGCATGGTGGTGCCGTTGGCGAACTGCGCGAGGTGCGAACCCACACACCGCAGGCGAGCGCACGCGCAGCAATGGCGCAGGCGGCGGCGCTGCGCACGCACGCGCAGCGAGCTCAGCCGCTGCGCACGCACTCGGTCTGCGCTGCGCGGGCTGAGTCGGCCCGCGAGCTCCACGGAAGGAGCCGCCTCCGCTGGCGGAAGGCGTCGAGACACGGACCACATGGCTGCTCCGGCAGCGGCGAAGCCTATTTAATTTGTATGGCGAGCATTCAGAAACATATCAACGCCAATTTCGCTCAACAACTACTATTATTATTACTATTATTATTATTATTATTATTATTATTATTATTATTATTATCAATGTGTTTTTTTCGCGAATCGGCCATCATGGGGCCACGCCATTAGGGGCATCCCACCAGATTCGGTCTTGAAAAAAAGTTCACATTATTTTCTGTTGAGGGGGATCAACATTTTAACGCTGATTCCATTGTTACAACCCAAAAGTTGTTAACCCTGGGGATGGGGTGAAATTGTAATGATGATGATTAATGATGAAATAGACCCACTCGAACATACAGAGGCACTGACAACACAACAATGGCCGAGGCGAGACTCGAACCCGCGATCTTCTAATTTGAGACCGTTACGGCACTACTTCCTTAGCGACGTCGGCCATTGCATCGGCTATAATAGTAATAATAATAATAATAATAATAATAATAATAATAATAATAATAATAATTCATTCCTGTGTGTGGTTGACATACCGACCAGTAGATACTGTGAATAATGTATAATAATAATAATAATAATAATAATTTATAATGATTAATAATAATAATTATTACTGTTAATTTTACTCTTACTACTACTACTACTACTACTACTACTATTACAGTTGAATCCCACTAATTCGAAACCCATAAATCCAAAATTTATTGTAATCCGAACAAAATTCGGGATAGAAGAAGAAAATATACGAAATAAATGAAATGCTTATTTGTACTGTAAAAAAAGGATTTTATAATTACTTGTACACTAATTATTAAAACACAATTTATCGAATGGAAATGTTAATGTTACTGGTAACTACGATGTACTTGTATATCACATGTTTATGTTGCAGTAATTTTCACTTAGAGGAACTTGCTTAGTCAGTAATCTTCTTTTGCAGCAAAGAACTGAATTTTTTTTATAGAAGAAAATAATTAGTGGTGCTCCAGAATGTCACAGACTTTCCCGTATTAGTTTTACGATGTTTGCGTTGAAAGTGTCGCATGAACATCACATCGGTTGGTGTGGCATCAGTTTGCTGCTCTACATAGCGCAATGCCAATTCAAGGGCATCTGCAGCTCCAAGATGTGGCACATTTTCCTTCTCCTTCCAATAGATATCACATTTAGCATCTCACTCACTCCTTTAACTTCGTGCACACCAAAATCATCATCCACCTCTCACTTATATCATGCACACACAAATCACAATATACAATTTTGAGGTTAGTCCGACGTTAAACCATGCCTTGGTACGGACTAACATTTAGTCCGGACTAACGGCCGATCTTCTTTCGACTACTTTCAAAACATGTTAATGAATACAGATTTTCTTAGTTCGTCTCTAGTCCGATGTTAGTCCGGACTAAAAAAACTATGAATACGGCCGATAATATTTAGGGGTGTCTTTCACTTCTCTATCTGCGTCATCAGAGTTGTCATTAGGTGGATTCTGGACTATTGAGACAATGGCTTCTTTCCTGATTTCTTGATTACCATTATCATTGAGCGATATCCATTGTTAGCGAAATTTCCCCCTGTATTTTCACACCCCGAGATATATTCAACAAACTGAAGGATATAATTATTGTTTGATGACGCAATGGATGGATTTTTTCAAACATGAGAATCGGCCACAATTTGTTCCACGATGTTTTATATTGAATGTTTGTTTGATTGAAGACTCCGCTAGCCAGTAGATGACGTCCTTTATTTGGATGGTTTTCATTTTTACTTTCTCGGTACGGTCTAGATATAATGCTTCGCGGACCATACAATGCTTTGTGGGAAAACGGTTAACGTTTGGGAGAAAACGCATATTTCAGGCATCTGGTAAAGAAAATGTGGATAAAACCAGCTGATAAATTTAGAAAAAGTCCTCTATCACCTGATGAATTCAGAGTCCATGCGCTGCCTTTAGAGCCTCTAGCCGACGTGGCATGGATTCAAAGAGAGCTTGAATATACTGCTGGGGAAAACAATTCCACGCGGGTTCTATGCGTGACCACAAAACATCGCCAGAAATTGACTTCTAGGCTGTCCGGGTGACGCCGCATTGTTGGCAGAGAGGCCGACGTTTCGCCTGTCATATCGCAGGCTTCTTCATGGTAGTGGCCTGCGATATGACAGGCGAAACGTCGGCCTCTCTGCCAACGACGCGGCGTCACCAGGACAGCCTAGAAGTCATGAGCTCGAGCCGCGGAAGCCTATGTGTATCGAGAGCGGTTGCAGGAGGAACAGAACGAACAATCATATCTCAGACATGTTTGATGGGCGACATGTCAGGCGAACGTGTAGGCTAGGGAAGCAGTGGTACCCATCGTTCTTTGCAGAAAACTGGCATATTCCTCGCCACATGCGATAGGGCATTGTCCTGCTGAATTACGGCATATGGAGCTGTTTGAAGGAGGGGCCGTACAATGATTGCAGTGCACTTACCTCGCAGTTGTGCTTTACCAGCGGGAATAAATCTCCGGGGTGGGTACCTGGCGTTAGCTCTATCCTCACTCCCCGCAGGAGAACAACTACGCCCTGGAACCAGTATCTGGATCCCGCCAGAACGCAGTTTTCCCTCTCGGTGACCTTCCCATGCAAAGCCTGGGTTGGGCCGTTCGATGAGTCACTCACATGCACTGGGACGAATCCTTTCCTCTACGCCCAGGGTTTTGGAACACTGCCACGACGAAGCAAAGAGCCCAACAGGGGACCTCCTGAATTATGGTTCGGGGAGCTTGGCGCCCCCTTCCTGTCTTCTAATTGGCTACACTTTGAGGCTAACGACGTGAGTATTGCGAGAATTTGGGCAACCTGGTGGGTGATATCAAGCCCCGACCGGACTCCTATTTGTGGATTTCAGATCATTCCGAAGAATCTCCTTCGCCTGATAATGCCCAAAGGTCGACGTGCTATAATCCTAAGTGGTGGGTTAACGGGAAGCTGGTAACCAGCAGCTTAGTATCACCTACTACTCACTGCCTCTACCTTGAGACTAACGACATAAGTGCCGCCGTGAAACTTAAAGAGTCCGGATGAACGTCTTCAACTCTCCACCAGACACCGTGACGATCTACGCAGTGACGATCTCCCCCTGCCGGAGGGGCGGTACTACGGCCTCTAACACCTCCCTGATGTAGCGGTTGCTGATCAGATTGCTCTCAATACATATACGATGAGATCGTACATTGTAGCAAATGGCGGGCCAAACCATCACACTTATCGTTTATCTACTGTAGAACAATGCTGGCTGCAGAATGCGGTCACCATGGAAGCGACGAACACGTACGAGGCAATAGCTGTGGATTCCCCTATTCCCGAATTCTCCTATCGATATGGCTCAACTTGAGGCGCTGCGATTTTGAAAATCTTTCTTCAAAATTAGGGGTTCTTTATATAAAGTCCCCCGGATATTTTCAAAATTTTTAAAAAAAGTCTTCAAATTTGTTCTTAAAATTTCTTGTAAGAATAGAGTAAAAAACTTATAAAGATGGCATATGTCCGATTATTAGAATCAACTCTGAATTTTTTGAAAACTTTGAAATTCTGAAATTTTTTGGACGTCATCTTATTACTATCAAATTCAAGATTGAGATTTTTCCTGAGTTCCCCACTCAATTACCGTCTCTTGCAGCTCTCTTGGAGTTTTGGCGAGCAATAAAATGTCGTCCGCATACACCCAGACTGGAGGATAGGGTTATGAAGATAAACATCAATAAGAACAAGTGTATATAAATAAGCAAAGAAAAGGAGGAAATGAACATTAAGTGGAGAGAGGAAAAATTGGAGCAAGTAACGTGTTATGAGTATTTTGGAACAATAATTTCAGAAGACGGGAAATATGAAGAGGAACTGAATAATAGAGTGAAGAAAGCAAACTTGGTGTATTATCAAATAAGAACTTACCAATAATGAATGTAGGCACTAAAACAAAACTCCAAATACATAAGTCCGTATATATACTGTGGCGTCACCAATAATATTATAATTTTATATAGAAATAGCTTCCATCGCGGCGAAGTAGGTCACGGGACGGAGCCTTTTATCGCGAAGACCCCCTAACGACCGCCAGGCCGCGCCCCCACTTGACAGAGCCTGTACCGACCGCTGACACGGGTGTCCATTAGCAGCGGACACGTTTATGACACGTCGTAAACGCCGCCACCCGAGCCACCGTGCACCCCCAACGAACAATACGTGCCCCCGCACCCTTTTTGCCACGCGCCCGCGCAAAGAACCCAAATTCCCAAAGGGGTTATTTAGAACTTAACAGTCGCAGGCTGCCGATCAGCCTCCGCTGACAATTTATGGCTCAGAAAAAACGCCACCGCTTGAGCACGTGTTCGGACAGCTGTGAGAGAAGCTTCTGGAATCGCTCACAAAGGGAGAGAGAGAGAGAGAGGGGGGCCGAGATAGAAAGAGAGATCTCCCTGGAAAATTCCGTAAAAGCTGCAACTCGATTGGAGAACTATAATATTAGAACGCAATTACTCTCAGCCAATGGGAAGTTTCATGATGAGGGAAGGGGCAGATCTACAGAATTGGAAACGCTTTGGGAGGGGGAAACAGAACTTACTTGAACGCGAGATGGGCAGAGTGGAGTTTATTATTATGATTAGACCGTTGTTAGTGGAAAGACATTCTCAGTGAGGAGGAAGTTTATGATTATGATTAGACCGTTGTTAGTGGAAAGACATTCTCAGTGAGGAGGACGTTTATGATTATGATTAGACCGTTGCTAGTGGAAAGACATTCTCAGTGAGGAGGAAGTTTATGATTATGATTAGACCGTTGCTAGTGGAAAGACATTCTCAGTGAGGAGGAAGTTTATTATTATTATTAGAACGTGACTAGTAGAAAGACATTCTTGGAAAGGCATTATTCTCAGAAAGTGATTCTTAGAAAGGCGTTCTCAGAGGAAGGAGATTCTCGGGAAAACACATGCGAAGGAGAACATCCTTCACAGTAGATTCGTCGCGGAGGAAACTTGGGCGGGAGATGGCAAGATCCCGCGTAATTTCCGCGTAAGCCGATCTGCATCCGCCGCCTAATGCCATATCGGGCCCATTCATGCCCGCACTGAACTACGGCCAGCACCCGTGTGCCCTCAACTGACTGAGTCCGCTCGATCTGGCGACTCCGTCGCCACGCCACGCTGCCAGCTGAGGAACAACCCGTGGGAGGTCGGTGACCTGAGACCGCCCGCCGTCTTCGTCTATGAGGACCGCCATCCGGCCGGTCTGTGGAGCCACCGCCCGCCAGTGGTGATAGTTATGACGCGGGGCTCTCTCGCAGGACATTTTGGCGAGAGATTAAAAGTGGCCGCGCTCAGGCCTTGAGTATTGTAGATAGAATTATGCACGGATTGTTAGAATTAAGCCATTAATGTTAGCTTTAAGAAAATTTGTTTATTAATGGTTAAGGGTATGAGCTCGCAAAGTAGATTTAAGAAGTGATCTGTGTCGCTCTCTAGCGATCTGTAATTTCCCTGGCAGCTCATGGTGCCAGGAATAAATCCAAGTTTATTACAAATGATTCAGTGTACGGATTCATGACCTCCCAACACTTCCATCCAATTCGTTGCAGGAACTGAGCCTGGCGCCCTCGTTTACATTACAATACCAACATTTATATATGGAACTGAAAGTATGCCTCATAATACGAAAACAGAAAGTTCAATCACAGCAGTGAAAATAAAATTTCCACGCAGGATAGTAGGGAAAATAAGAAGAGATCCGTTAAGAAATAACACAATTAGAGAAGAACTAAACGTTACACCGCTATTGAAGGAAATGAAAAACAAGGTTTTGAAGTGGTATGGACATGTTAATAGAATGGCAGAGGATAGAAATCGGAAACAAATGTTTGAAGCCAGGCCAGAGGGAACGAGACTACCTGGGAGACCAAGAGGAACATGGGACGCATATATTCAGGAAATATAGGATATATGCCAAAGGAGCGGAGCTACACTACGAACAAAAATGAGGTACTTTTCAGAGAGTCTGGAATAAAATAACTAACCCTTCCCTCCCCTTCTCACGCGTAGCAAAGTGATAGGTCCAGAAAACGTGCGCAATTGCAAGACGCCGTAGCTCGTACCTTGTGCGAGGGCAGCGCCTGCGCTCTCAAGCTCTTCCGGCGAGCGCTGGTGGCGGCGCCGCGAGCAGGGGCTGCATGCAGAAGTGCACACAGGTCGAGGCGCGAGGTTGCGTTCCAGACACACCTTGCCACGCCCAAGGCACGCCCAGCGCCCGGCCTCACGGGCGCGCGCTCTCCCTCGAGGTTGGGGCAGGACAATGAGAGATATGAATAAAAATGAGCGTTTGCATCTTTTTCGAGTTTTCAAAGCAATTGCGTAGAACAATATGAATAAAAAGTGTAATTGCTCTTATTTACAACAATTTCTTCATTGGTGAGTAACTGCTCGCCAGAGCTTACTTTTCGTATAAATAAGTAAAACATCGAGAATTTGCATCTAGTGTGAAGTTTTTACTTCGAATTTTTCGGAGCAACCTTTGTAGGCGACTCAAATAGTATTGAATGGATACAAGATAGGTTACACACAACTGTTGTGATCATGTTGCGAGGTTTTAGATACTGAGTGAATGAATGATGGAATGTTTCCTTCGATTTCGCGAACAATACACGTCATCTGTACAACTTTACTTAACATGAACAACAACATCAGGAACAAGCACGAGTCGCGCGGTATTGTAGACAAAACGAACTAAAATCGACCAACAGATCAGTTAGTGAGAAATTACTCAAAAGAGAGAAGTAAATGCTCCACGTTTCACGAAACTTTTTATTCCTAAAAAAATAAGCAATTTCCTACGTGAAATAGTATTTCCTACTAGTACTCGTGCGCAATGGCTCTGAAGTACTTATTCATTTTTTTACTTTCTCACCCTTAAGAAGGTAATTTAGAAAAGTTGAAAATACGATGTTATTCTGCGGGAAAAAGCGGCAAATTTTCGGGAGAAAAACTCTTATCGCCGGGCTTTAGTACTTTAAGAAGTTTTAATTGCTAATTATGGTATTAAAAAATTTAAAGTTGACTTCAAATGTAATCAGGATATAAGTGTGTGAAATTACTTTTGCTTTTTTCGTATTATGTTCTGTAAATAATGTAACATTTAAATGTATTCATGTTCATTTCATTTCTAAAAGTAGAAAATTACTACTCTTCACAGCAATGGAAATTAATGCATATAAGTACGAGAGACGATTCGTTTCAATTAGACTTTTTTCAAATTATAACTGAGTTTTAGTATGATAGAAATTACAATATTTTAATATTACGAAACTATTTTCAATCATGCGAGAAAGTATGTGCTGTTGTAGTACTACTAGTGTAAACATCATCCATTGGTAATTCCGAAGGAAGGGGGACCGAATGAGAAAAACTACCTCCGAATGATGTGGCTCAATGGCAATAACCGTAACCGCTGCCGCGTTTCGGTCGTTTTAGGGTTAGGCGGAAATTCCAGCTACATAGCGTAGTCAAATTCAGCCACTGTTTGCAGGAAAATTCTAGCGGCTAGCTGCAGTGATTGTTAGTGACGCAACTGCAGAGGCAATTACTGCGAGAGCAGTACCTAATCGGACGTTGGACTGCACGAGATCCGTGATTTCGATAGTTATTACTAATTAGAAACTCAATATTCAGCTACTTATTTGCCTAGAAAGTAACAACTTTCTCCGAAAATAGTCTTTTAGTAGATTATGTTTACATAGTTCTATAGCCATCCTCAAATCTAAAAGTGTTTCATTCAGTAATTTTTATTGCATTTCCTTTTGTAGGTATATGATTTTTTTCAGTTTTTATATCAAATCTCATTTTTCACTATACAACATTATGTGTACACTTAGTATACACTCAATTTTCCATCTTAAATATAACAATCTTCACAATTTTATTTAATGGTTGTTGTATTTCTTCTTGTATACTTACATTCATTATTCATCAGCTTATCTACTGTGATGGGTTGTCACAAAGATAATTCAATGAGAATAATAAATTTACATAATTATAAATATGGACGATAGCAACAATGGGGGTATAGAAAAGAAAACGAGGTGAGCTTTATTTTGGAAACGATACCAGGAAAGGACTACAGAAATGATTGTGGGGAAAATAAATATGATAACAAATAATGCAGTGGAAGGACACATGAGCAAATTCCGTGGGGCAGAAAATAAATTAAGAAGTTATTACGAGCAGAAAACTGGAGAATAAATAGATACTATGTTGAATGTGTGTGACCAATCAGGAGTGAGATCGTGTAAGATGAGAGGACGAGGAAGGGCGCGCGACATGTATAAAACGGGGCAGACGATGTTCTGACAGGTGTGAGCCAGAAGTAAAAGGGAAATCTATTTGGTTGCGGGAAGAATGAAACTAAACTGTGAGTTTGTAAAAGCGATGTTTAAGGTAGTAATTGTGCAATTAGAGAGAAAATATCATTACGTGTGTGAAAGACGCAAACACCTTCGGAGTGAACCGACCTCTTTTGGAAAAAGAGGCTGAATGGAAGCTGGACGACATTGAAAATTGAGGTGAATCTGCCCAAGGGAAGGAGTAAAACGTGGACCAGTTATTTTTATTTGTATTTGCCATTGTAGAAAGACCAATTTTTATGTTAGGGTAACATTTTTAAATTAATAATTACGAGGAAATTTGGCCATACGTGCAAACAGGGAGGGATTTGTAGTTAGTATTAAATGATAAGAATAAGAGATTTCAAGAAAGAAAGATTGTGGTTTGTCGGAATATGTTATTGTTTTCAAAAATTATATATATATATATATATATATATATATATATATATATATATATATATATATATGCTTTACAGCTTAATACATAATGAAGTGATGTTGATAACCGAAGTATTATTATTTATGAGTAAAAAACAAAGAGAGTTGCCAATCCTAGGAAACAAACAAATTACTTTAGGATAGGGACACAGTTTCTGTAACCAGTGAGGAGAATATTAATGAAGAAATGTTTATTCCGGAATTAAATGCATAGCCGGAAGCAAATATTGAAACATCACGAGCCGGCGCGGAAGCTAGCGGCGTGATGACAACACCGCCAACTATCGCTATGAATTCGACGGAAACGAACACAAACCAATTAATTCTGAATATGTTAATGGAGAATCAAAAACAAATAAATGCGAAATATGATGAGAACAAGAAGGAGAATAGAGAGTTTATTAAAGAAAATAATTTAATAATTCAACAGGTGTTGAATGAAAATAGTGTTAAATAGGAAGAAATTAATAATTTAATACAACGAAATTGGGAGATGTTAACGCAAAATTGCAAATGTATATTGCAGACATGCGTATACGGTAGCAGTATACATGCGTATGCGTATACGTAGGGCAGACACGGATGTCAAAGTTAAGAATTAAGATTCTAAAATAAATAGCGTCGTTAAAAGCATCGTAACTGTGAAATCTGAACAGGAATCTAAAAATGAGAAAATTATTAATTCAATGCTGCTGTCCAGGAAGCCATTTGATAAATGGAAACAATGGAAAGTAAACAAATGTTTGCAGGCTACAGAGGAACATTATGCAACAAAACGATAGAATTGATATTGTACAAAATAAAATGGGGGATTCGGAACGAATGTTTGAAAGAAAATTGCATGAAATAAAATTACAAAATTTGCACATTTCTAGTAATGAAGCGACCGCATTGAAGTAGAAAATTTCTGAGCTACAGCAGGTAATAAATTTCGTATGAAATGCAGATCAATCTATAAATTTCCATGTTGTATTAAATTTGCCTGGCAATATTCGGTATCATGGTGATTTGGAAGAGCAATCCTGGTCACATCTAAAGAAGCTAAAAACCTTTTTTGTTATTAACAATGTACTCAAACGCTTAAAAATGGTACTCCTGCAACACGTCTGGCTGAAAACGCGCAGCATTTGATGCGTGCATTAGATCCGGAACACAAAAATTTTGAATGTTGGAAGATAAAATTTCTGGAACGTTATTGCAACGACCATCAAAAATTGAAATTAAAAAACCGGGTGATTCTACAGCAACATCGGAAGGAAAGCGCCGAAGGAAGCGATGAAAATTATAATCAACACGAGTCGATTCGTGTTATTATTAGTCAAATGCCCGTGAATATCCACAGCTTGTCATGGAATGCAATGCCAACAATAGGCGAACTACTCAAGCGCATAAATACTTGTATATTCGACGAAACCAGAGGCGGTAATGGCGGAGAACCGGCGCGAAATTTAAACGAAATTGCAGAACAGGAAAATAGTGAACGAGACAAGCCGCTCGATACAGAAGGAAGAAATAAGCAATATGGGGAATGAAAAGAATACGCCTGGAAATCTAACAAGCAGGATAGACCGGGAGACGGATCACAATATTATAAGAAATGCAAGGAG
The DNA here is from genome assembly GCA_038098605.1 of Gryllus longicercus. Taxonomy (NCBI): domain Eukaryota; kingdom Metazoa; phylum Arthropoda; class Insecta; order Orthoptera; family Gryllidae; genus Gryllus; species Gryllus longicercus. The sequence continues at coordinate 11,595,329 of JAZDUA010000002.1, read as the reverse complement.
GAGAAACAAAGAGAAACACAACAGGTGAATGCTATTGTGGAAAACTGAATTGAAGGTGGAGGAAAGGTGCAGACATCGTAGTAGGGAGTGCTCTGGGATCGAAAGACGATTAGTTAAAGGAAAAAGGAAAGGAAAATATAAACTGAGAATCAGTGATTGAGATAAGATACACAATGTTCTGATTTAGAGGCATAGGCGGAGACAGGAAATAGTGGTTCGGCAATCCTAAAGAATAATTGTAATTGAAATGAAGGAATAAAGATAATATTAGAAGAATTAGAAGAGGTTGAAGATTCGAATTAGTAATTGACAGATTGGCGGGGGCAGAA